>RSEF01000005.1:48142890-48195888 GCA_003993805.1 Himantopus leucocephalus | reverse complement strand
ATGATCTTTAAGGTCCCTTCCAACCCAAACCATCCTATGATTCCATGAATGCTTACACCCATGCTTCCTCAAGAGACAGCTTTGCAGAGGAGGGTTTGCTATCTGTTATGGCGTCTTGCTGTTTTGCAATACAAAGGAAGCTCCTATTGAATAGACTTTCGTCTTGCACTTAATGGCTTGGATTTTTGCAGTTAATAGGGCCATCCACAGTGACAGAAGCTTCCACCCCCACCCCCCCCCCAGGTATGGCAGTTGGGAACTGCAGTCATGGTCAGCTGCTTCAACAAGGCGGCTCCTTGCCACATAAACTCTGAGGCTTATTATGCTAGCGTATCTTAATATGTCCCCTCAGATTCTAGCTGGCTAATGTAAGATGTCACTTAATTACTCTGTATATGCAAAGAAGTGTTCAAATGCTGTGGTGGAGTTACAGTGCAGTGCTTTTTGCTGGGTGCTCTGAAAAGTCTACTAGAAGGGTATTCTCAGCTCCTCCTGCTAGTATTGGATTAGGAAAGGATATGAAAGATTTTTTGTACTCTGTGATGCAAATCTCAAGGCCTCAGGGAATTTGTGTGTTCATAAAAAGGCAGAGTTTGGCTCTTAACATTGATGGAGATCTGCTTGCTGCACTTACTATTGTGAGGACAGGGAGAGAGGGAGGTTTTTGTGTCAGTTTAAGCGCTCCCAGTTTATTTAATCATCATCCACTCTGTGTGATATGGACCCTTTCGAGTTCCACATCTGTGGCAGACACTGCTGCTGTATCAAGCAGAAATTAGGAATGGAGTGAAATGGTTTACTGGCACTGGGGAAGCCATCGATGTTTGTGCTTAACAGAACAACCAGGCTGATTAATGTATTGCAATATTAAATACATAGCAACCTAAAATAATTTGTTTGCAGGGACAAGCCTTTTTTTGGTTGTTTGTTTTTAGTGTATCATCTAAACAATTATTAAACACAGAAAAATAACATTTCTAAAAATTATTGGCCTTCTAAGGAACCAACTAGGAATGGGTAGAGTTTAACTACTACCTCTCACCTTTTTTAATGACAAGTCATTAGTTTTCCTTTGATACTCAGAGCAAGTCTGTTCCAGTTCCCAAGACATATGCTGTATGCCCTGGAGGGGGAAAGCAGTTAAGAATTACAAGGAGTATTATGCTTGGTAGAAATAAGCAACCTGCTGAAGTAATAACCTGCTGTGTGCTCCTAAGTCTCTCTGTATGAATCAGGGCTTTAACTGGTGACTGATATACGAGGAATATGTCATCTTTAGATTAACAAGACAGCTGCACTTCAAAGAGGAGGAATACATTTATTTTCATGTTCTGTAACACTGACCTTTCATGCAAGAAGATTCAGACTTGAGTAACTGCATAAACTGTTGCCACAATCCTTGAGATAATATGTCTCTTCTGCTGAGACGGAGCAGGGTACAGGTTTAGCTGAACATACTTTATTATGCTGTAGCTCTAATAGTGCAAAATCTCATTTTCTGACTGTATTAATTGCCTGACATTCCTTTCTGAGACTTCTTCCATTGCAGAAACAGCCTGTTTAAATGAGTCCTGTGTACTAAATATCTTAGATAACTGTTCTCTATAATAATTTCTCTAGCTTTCTCTCAGTTGGATAAATAGCCCTGGTGAAATAGTTCTTATGATGTTTTAATACGCCTGTGGCATAGGAGCACCTCCTGCTATGAAGTAGCATCTCAATCCTTGGTCCCTGCATTTTATGCAGGCTGCTTCGGGAAGAGCTTGGGAACACAGTAATTCACTTTGAAGAACTGCTGTGGATCTGTTTCATGCCTGTCTGGACCTAGGAGTTCAAACACACTTGTTCATTAACCACTGGACTGCCCTCTTCCTCAGTTAATTGTATACAGGTGAAGAAGAGCATATTCGATGAGGCAGATGCATTGAAAACATGCATCAAAGTATATGTTTTAACATCTAATTACAGATTTACCTAGTGAAAAAAGTTAGTGTTAATTAAAGAATCTGTGAGTATTAGAGTTCAGAATTTAAAATTCGTGTTATTTGGCTGCTAAATCTGTAGGGAAAAAAAAATAATTCCTTGAGATGTCCAAAGAGCAAGTAAAGAGCTTATACGTCTAGCTCTATATAACTGAGATACTTTTTTAATCCATAATGAGGAGTAGTGTGTTACAAAGGAGTGGAAACAACTCTGCATTGTGTGCATTCATAAAGAGGCGCTCATTAAAAACACATTTTTAGTCACCACCTGTTATTTGTTTAATATGATGGGTGCTTCACTGCAGTATGGTATTATTTTTGTCATCCTTCTTTTCCAAAGTGCATTATTCATCACTTTGAACCATATGGGCAGAAATATATTCTGAACATCTGATTTCTGTACTGGCCATTCCCTGAGGAAAGACTCTAATGTCCATGTTTATGACCAACCAGTGAAGCCTTTCATGTCATCTTTTCATGAAGATTTCATACCTTCTGCATACCGAAGATGCAATTAGGAAATTCACAGCTGTGATGCTACAAGGAGACAACAAGGGGGCTGCACTTGATTAGGCTGCAAAGGCCTCTCTGCTCAAAGCAATAAATAAAACAGCTATTTTTGGGAACAGGGGAGAGCTTTCTGGAGGTCCTGTGTCCCCCACCAACCCAGCTTTCCCCGTGGTTGGCACCTGGCAGTGCGCACGTGTGGAGCGAGGTGTATGCTGACCTGGCTCCTGCCTGCTATGGTGGCCCTTGTTCTTCCTGTGCTGGGAGTGACACCCAAGGGTCTCTCTTGTCAGAATTTCACAGAAACTTGTAAAACTTGGACTCCTCTGCCCCCACTTCATAAAAATCAGGATGAAAAATGCCTGTTGAGTCACCTTCATTCCCTTTCCTTGGCTGCTCCAAATCTTCTCTGGTGTACGAGTGTAACTGGGCATGAAGAGCCCAATTAAATGTGCTGCCACAGTGCTGCATTTCAGCACTCTGTTTTTTTTTTTTTCACTGTACGTATCTCCCCCATTTTGGAGATATGATGTTTGTATTGTGCTGCCTCCTCTTTCTTTTCCGTAATAGCAGCATGTCCAGTAACACTTGCATGAGTTGTACACACTGAGGGGAGTATGTGTATAGTGCACTACAATACATTTTCTCTTTATGGGGGGCAAGGGAATGAATAGATGGCAGTGTGTCCTTTATTTTATTTTCTTTTTTCTTTCAGTGTGGTGTCAAATCTTTTATTTAACACAGTCAGCGGGCAGGTTTCGTTCTCATTCTTCTGCCCTGCGCACGTATCAAAAACCTGCCGTGCAACCTGGTATAATCAGCAGTCTGCTCACAGGAGGCCCTGAGTTTGAAACAGCAGGAGTTTTGCAGCTTGGAGCTGAATGGTGTTGGCAGAGCTGTTTGAAGAAGTTTGCTTAGTTCCTGCCTGCATTGTGCTGAGCCGATTTCAAAGGGACTGTTGCCTCTACCTCGTGAGAATGACTTTCGGTCAAAATTCACAAGGAATCATGTATCTACTAATCCGAAATGCAGCAAATGCTCTTTATTTTCAGTTTTGGTTGTGCCCGTTTCTGTACCGCCGCTTAGAAAGCGACATCCGTGACTGCAGATTAGCTCTGGGGAAATTCTGGTTTTTTACTCCTGTGTGTTAATAATGTTCAGTAGCAAATTTGTGAGACCTAGCAGGTCTTCCACATATTTACACTGTCAGTAGAAACTGCTTAGCCTGTAGATTCAAACTTTAATGCCTGACTTTAGCACCCTGTATTTACAATGCATCTTAATGTTGTGGAGGTATGAACGTTGGTTTATGTTGAGATTTAGAGGAATGGTGAATTTGGGTACTGCTACTGAGGTGCCAGAGCATCGAGATTTACATTCAGGAACTGTATTATAACTCGCAGAATCATAGAATGGTTAGAGTTGGAAGGGACCTTAAATCATCTGGTTCCAACCCCCCTGCTGGATTTTCTCTTGATTATTTCCTGCAAGTAGTAAGCATCTGTTTCTCCCTTGAAAATTAGTGGGAGCTGCGTGTTTTATGAGCACTGAGAAGTAATACCATTAGTTCAGATGCCCAGCTTCAAAACGCGAACTATTACTGTAGGTTTGAAGAGCACAAACTGTTTTACTGCGGCATTTCTTTTGGTGAGTGACTGCGCTAATTCCCATAGAGCTCCAGTTTCTGATCGGCCATTCATCACTCAACCAGTTCATGATGCTCTCAGCAAAAAACAGGTTTGTCGAAGTAACTCAATGCCTCCACCAAAGTATGTTTAAACAATGATGCAGAGCCATTTTTAATAAGTTATGAAAAAAGCTGTGTGTAAACCAGAACAAAAGAGTCCTTATTCCAACACTTAATATTGTCAACATTTTGGGGTTTGCAGCAGACCTAGGATTGCTCCTTTCCTTGTTTTACAGCGTGGTCTTGCCAAGGTTTTGTGCTTTACTGAGGTGAAGGGTGTAAACACCCTCTGCTGATCAAGCATTGCTTGTGTTACCTTTCTGTGATTGTAGTGCCCCTTAAAATTTCCTCTGAGGCTGCTTCTAGGAGTCAGACTTCTTCCAGACCACCAAGGAGGTTCGGCATGCTTTGAATGCTGCTAGGCTTAGATCTGCTGCTTAGGAGTTGCAAGAACAACATAAACTTTTGTGTAACCTGTATCTTTTAAAATTCTTACCATCTCTATTTTTACAGAGCTACGCAGCCCAAATGTGCTGGACCGGAGGAGGTGTTGCTGCTCTCCGCAGCCTGAGGCTTGAATTGCTTTTGCCTGGAGCAATCTTTCTGGGGATTTACCCTCCCCTCCTCTGCTTTCAGCTGGCTGAGAGGCCAGCCCGTCACGGTGGCACTGCTGTTGTTTTGTGATCTGGTTGATAGGGAACGCAAGTCACTCGATAGGTCATATTAAGTTTCCCTCGATTATGTTGCTTAAATAGTAAACCTGAGCTCTGCTAATGTAGGTAAGGGATAGGACCCTCATGTGAGGCAGCTTGGAAGTTGCCCAGAAACAATTGCCGCCTTCGCGCGCCATTAGAGGACACCGAAGATTAAGAAGTATAATTGAAAAATGACACTAGTAATGCCAAAGGGTTTTGGTAGTGTGCGTAGTTCTGCTTTTTCTGCCTGTAGCTGGAGCAGCTCCTTGTGTTTGAGGGCTCTTGCTGCATTTGAAGCTTTTGTGACCATTTTAAAGCTTTTCCTCAGTAAGGATAAGGTCTTGAAAGTCACTTTTTCTTTCAGTTAGAGGTGAGGCTTTTGTATGAGCATGAGAGATGAGATACATTCTCAGGAATACACTTAACATCACAGCTTAAGAGGAAATTGTATTTTGTTGACATAGAAAATCCAGTGGTCAGAAGCCTTAGAACTGGCATAGCAGGAGTATTAGAAGTTAATCTTTCCTGAATGTTAATAATAACATAGGGACACAGCTTACCTCCGTTTCTGTGACAGATGGCATGAAGAAAGGGTCTTCTAGGATGCAACTGCACTCTTTACGTTTTTTCTTATGCTATCATGGGTAGTCCCAGGTTGTTGTATGCATTAAGTGTGCCTTGACTGCCGGTGAGTACCGATGAAGAAAAGTATAAAACAGGGAGAGAAAGTATTCTTTAAAAATGCACATCAATTATTTAACTGGGTTTTGGTATCAAAGCTCGCCATTGCTGCTTAGCTCTGCCTAAGCTGTCTGCCAGGGCTGTTGTGAAAGAGAACTCTTAAATTGATGTCTGGGGTATGAGGCTGGTGGGGGAGCAAGAAGGGTAAAGCTCTGCTGAGTTAATTAATGGTAACAGTTATGAGTTATCTGCAAGATTCACAGTAGATTACACAGGTTGTATTAAGCAGGGTTAATCAGTCGTTTCAGATATTTAAAGGAGCACTGTTAAGGACTGGCAAGACTGAAAATTCTTCTTGAGAGAGTGTTTGCATGTGCAAGTATGCATATGTGTGTGTGTGAATGCATAGTATGGATTACCATTGATAAGTAAAGTTTTCCTAGCAGCTACTGCAGAAGGACATTGCCTGTTTCCTGTTCTGCGTATAGGTGAAACTGTGGCAGCTGTTGGAAGTGACTTTTTCCTTTCTTTTCTATATGGTTTGGGTTTTTTTTTGGTCATAACGCTCTTCTTGAATATGAAATATTTCTCCTGCTGTGCAGTTGCAAGAGTGAGGAGATCTTTGTTATCCTGTGATATTAACTGCTACTTGAATTGTGGACTCATTGTGGCTTGGTGGGTTTTCAAAGTTAATTTTTAATGGTTTTCTCTTGCATGTGTGAAATAGAACCTGGAAGGTGACTGGGTTTTCTAAGTGTATAGAGGAGGATTTAATGATTGCAGATTTAAAGTACCATGGCTTGTGTTGTGGTTTTCCATACTTGTTCAAAATGTTTGAGTTTTCACTTTCTCTCTATTTTTAAAGGAAGTGTTGGAGCAACTAATTTTTTGTGTAATTTCTCAGACTCAAAATTACTTGAATAACAGAATTTTCCTGACCCTGAAAGACTAACCTTAAATTTTGTCAAGTACACAAAGTGTCACACTTTCTTCATCACTTTCGCAGACTTTTCAGTGTTGTGTGTTTAAGAAGCTTGTTGCTGTGTGGCGTGGGGTAAAACTCCTCATGCTCTCGCTGCTGAGCCGTGGGACTCTGAACGTTTGAACATGGGACAGTCTTATGTATAGCAGATCTAATGGTGTTTCCAGAAGGATTTTGCTTGCCCAGGTTTGAGCAGGTATAGTAATTCCAGAGTAAGTGGGGAGAAGTAGCAGGAACGTGTGTGTGTATGTGCGAAGATGATCAGAGGACTGGAGCACTTATCCTGTGGGGACAGGCTGAGAGAGTCGGGGTTGTTCAGCCTGGAGAAGAGAAGGCTCTGGGGAGACCTCATTGCGGCCTTCCTGTAACTATAGGGGTCTACAGGAAAGATGGGGAAGGACTCTTTACCAGGGAGTGTAGTGATAGGATGAGGGGTAATGAAACTGAAAGAGCGTAGATTTAGATTGGAAGAAATTCTTTACTCTGAGGGTGGTGAGCCCCTGGTGCAGGTTGCCCAGAGAAGCTGTGGCTGCCCCATCCCTGGAGGTGTTCAAGGCCAGGCTGGATGGGGCTTTGAGCAACCTGTTCTGGTGGGAGGTGTCCCTGCCCATGGCAGGGGGGTTGAAACTAGATGATCTTTAAGGTCCTTTCCAACCCAAACCATTCTGTGATTCTATGATTCTATATAGATACATATATGTATATGCATTTCGTCTAGAGCATAGTGTTTCTGTTACTGTGTGATGTCCAAAAGGCAACAAGCAGGGAAAACCAGGGAGGCTGTTCCTGGCAGCCTGACCTGGTCATTGCCTGTGGGTTACGCCTGACTCGGCTCTGCCGAGGTGCAAATTATCGGCGGTAGACTCTGTGAATAGCCAAGTGTCAACTGCAAATGACTCTGTGTCTCCTCCCTGTAGGTAACTGTTCCCTCCTCCAAGGGGGATGCAGTAACTCTGCAGATGGAAAGGCTGCTTGCTGATGAAAACAAATGAGCGTAGAAAACCCAGAAAGGGAACGATCAGAGGCCCAGAGGCTATTTTGAGGTCATGGCCCCTATTTCCTCTCCTATTTTATTCGCTATTAGTTTTTACTGCTGCTAGTTTGCATGATCTCTTTTTTTTCTTCCTGTTTTTTTTTTTTTTTTTTCNTTTTTTTTTTTTTTCTTTCCCTATTACAACTGCAGCACAGTGCTAATGGTAAAACTGGTGATTGACACAGTAAGTGCTGGGAGTGTTTTCTTTCACGGGGGTGCTTGGGTTACTTTGGGAAAGCCACACAAAATTTATTGCAGCTTGTCCACCTGTACAGTGCAAGAAGCATTGACGGCCTTCGAAATCCCTTACGTGTTACCTGCCTGGGGCAATCTGCTGGCTAGAAAGAGAAACCCCACTGTACATTTGTGCCTGAAAGAACCATCTGGTCTCACTTGAAGCTCCTCCCTTTAACCACCTTAAGAAAAAATTTGCAGACTGTTGCTACAGTGGCAGATCTGGCTAGGGACTGCCTGGGTGTTTGCTGAACTTGTTGATACTGGGTAAATGAGACAATGCTGGTAATGCAGTGGCATGTTGAGGTAACGATGTTGGATATAAATTCTGCTTCAAAATAGTTGGAAAGCTCATAATGTTAACCTGTAATGATACCCCTTAAAGTTTTCTAGCAGTATTTGACAGGGGCATGCCAGAACTGTGGGGACTGTCTCTATACATTACTGATATTTGAGTTTTTAGTGCCCCTGGTAACTGGTTTGTAATGGGACTTGGCCCGCAAGAGAGGGCTCTCAGTGACGAGAAGGTCAGGTTACTGCAGGACATGAATGAGAAAGCAGATGAGTAGGATGTATGAGCTCCTCTGATTTTTGTCTTAACCTACAGACATTATCAATAAAACCTTTCCCTCCATGTACTTCCACCTCATTTGTCCCACGGCATCTTACTGGCTGGTCAGGTGTCCTTGCAGGGTGGGATAGCTTGTCTCTCTACCCTCTCTGTCTTCCCTTCAGACCAGCTGAAAGCTTCCCTCTTCTGTAAATTCAGCACAGGGTTTTCCCACGGTTGTCTGCAAATGCTGCAAGGACTTCTCTCTCGCCCATGCTGCAGTCCTCTGGTGAAGTTAGATAGTAAACTGATGGCATAGTGACAGCCTGCATGCTTTCTGAAACACAAATTCATGTTCAATACTAAATTACCCATTGGCTGCCCAAGCACAAGAAGGTTTAAGCTTGTTGGAAACTTATGGCTAAAAATATTTTTGGAAATTAATCAGTTAAATTAAACTTAATTGATTTTTTCTTCATATTTCTATACGTGTTATGGGGGCGGAGAGAGAGAGTCCGAGTGCTAACAGAACAGTTGTTCAGTTCTCTCACTGGTATTCTTCAAGCACTGTCACAACCCTTCACTGGGAGAAAAAATTGTCTTGGGATTGCCATTTTTTGAGTTACAGACTGAAAGTTTTTTATGCATTTCAAAGCGAGCAATGTTAACCAATAACCCATGTGTTTTATCCTACAAGATCCCTGTTGGCCATCACTGCCTGAATGCTGTCTGTGTATTTACTGTTCCTCAGTTTCTAGGTGTCGTTTTCTGCATTTCTCTAGTACCATCTGTTCTAGTTTCTCAAAACGGTTTACCAATCTAATGTGAATTAAATCTTGTTTGCTCAGGGAGTATTATCCTGGAAAGACCGAGCACGTTTGTGCTTGTTTCTAAGCATTTAACTACCTTATATTTGAGCAGCTCTGAGGGTGTTTGGATGTAGTGAAGGCGAGGCACAGCACCTTTTGCTAACAGTGAGAAATACTTTTCTCTGAGCTGACCCCATGGCAATCAAGAGGGCTACTGAGACAGTGGAGTGTTACTCAGCATTCATAAGAGTGGCAGGGTAAAGCAGGTTGTTTCTTTTGGGGTCTGAGGGGTAGATTGACAATTACAATTAGTGAGTTCCTGCTTCGAACAGGACAGAAGAGTATCAGGTTAGTAGCAGCCAACCTGGGTGTTTGTTTTACTTCTATTACCCTTAGTCACTGATGAAATTGACTCATACATTCCCATTGAACTTGATTGCATGTGTTTGCTACTGAAATATTGTTTATAACAAGGAATTAATTAGAAATCCTGAAAGCATCCCATTCTTGTGTGTGTCCCCTCTCCGCTTTATTTTTTTTTCTCGTTTCACAGGTTTGTTTTCTTATTTAAACTTTGGTTTTGATTTGACTTTTCAATATTTGTACTGGAGAACCTCAAAATGGTTCTTGTCACACATGCCTCTGCCCTTCTGGGATTAACAAGTTATTTTACAGACTTTTCCCCAAGATGCATGATTCTCTTTTAAACAACACTTATACTAATAAATGACTTGATGATACTGGCAAAAGTGCAAAATGTGTGTACACTTATACTACGTAGCTTCTCCTCATTATTCATCTTTAAGTAAAGTAGTATTACTGTGATGTGTAAATGGTATTCTTACATCTTCCATCTCTAACTCCATTGTATTCCTGTACTTTTCGGCTGCTGCTGTTGCGGGCATTGTGTTACAATTGTCACTCCAGTGGTCGGCGGCTGCTTTGGAGTTCTTGGTGCTTTTTCAGAGCCTGGGACTCGTATTGCAGTGTTGAAGTTGCAATGCAGATTTCTAGCTCTGAAACTCTAAACGAGACCCACAACTCACCATATGCTTGCCTTGGGCTAATTTTTTTTGCGCTTCATGGCAGTATAGAAATTGTATTAATGAATTCATTGTATTTTATGTGAACTAGTATCATGTGCCCAGCTATGTGTTCACTGTGTCTGTTCCATATGAGTATAAAAAAACAAGTTTTAGAAATACCCGTAGTAAGTAAAATGGTAGAAAATACATATGTAATCTTCTTAGAAATACTTTTGTTTAGTTGGTGTTTGTTTCTTGATGGGAAGCTGTGTTTTAGTATAGTAAATTTTTTCACTCCAGTGAACAAGGGCAGTGGACCAGAGTTTGTACCTCCGAGCGCTGCATGGCTAATGTACTTTGGTATCAGGCTTCGGTGTTAAAAGCTGAAATCTAGTTGCTCAGTTTTAGAGTTTGATGTGAAAACTCTTGGCTTTATTATCCCAGAAAAATGTGCTCAAACTGACTTCCTTTTAAAACAAGTGAGTGTGCTTGGTGCTGAGTTTTGGAAAATTCGGAAGCCTGTCCTGATGGCCTGTGGTGTTTCTTTTTAATGTGTGTTAGGTTAAATTATTATGGTCCTTAGAGACCACCATAGATTAGTTGGAAGTGTGTTGAACAGATGGATTGCATTTTAGCTGGTTATATTTGTAATGTCAAGTGACAGGCATTTAACACAGCACACTTCATATTCCCTGTTACTGCATAAACCACCCCAGGACAAATCTAAGGTGAAATAAAATAGAAGTCAAGAGTAATTTGTCTGGATGCTGTTATAAACATGTGAAGTCACTTGCACATGATTTGAAGAGAGAAGTTGAGGATAAATCAATAGGCTTTTTATTTTCAGCAGAGTAGGTAAATTAGCCAAAGGTGCTGCTGGCAATGAAAGCAGGAGAACGCAGTACTCCACAATTGGATTTTCTCCTCTCTGGATCAAATCAATATTGCCACTAGGCACAACTGTAAAGTTGTATGTTGTATTAACATAAGTGATTCATCTTGGAATCAGTGAAACTAGGGTAGGAAATCTGCTGCTGCATAGCCATTGAACATTTCATTTAATAATTTAGAAGTAAATGTACATTTCTGTATTTAGTTTGATTAAAAAAGATAACTTATTTCATGTGCAACTGATGTACATGTGGGTGGCAGCTTCTCCGTTATTTATTTTACTGGGCTAGAAGTAAAACTAATTGTGTCCTAAAATACTTTTTACTTTTTTATAAAAAATACCTTTATTTAAATATACATATAATTTTTGTTATGTGATGTAAACAATATGCACAGTAAACAATTTGAATTGATCTTAAAGCAAATGTTTTTATCAGGTCTTGCCTTTCTGGCCTTGCCCCCTCTCATGTCTGGAGTGATTTATTTCTGTGCCAGCCTGGAGCAGTTCATTTAACCAGTTCATAAAGCAGCGAGAGTGCGCACAACGGATCACATTATAACCACGGAATTTTATTTTCATTTCCTTCCTCCATTGCTTGTTACTATTTTTTCATCAGCCTACCGATGCCTTGCGTATATATATGACAAGCTCTCTGTTCCAGGGATGTTTCACTAGGTGTTTGTACAGCTTGCAGCAGATGAGGTTTTGCTTCTGGCTGGGACCTCTGCACTTCTCTAATACAAATAACAAAACCTGAGCCATAACAATGAATTAGGTGGATGATTGTGCCTGGGTCTTTTCTAGGTGTTTTTTTTATGTGATACTGTCTTGTGTGCAATCCAAATCGCATATGTGTGTGTTATGTTTTTTTGTTTTTTAAATAAAACCTGATCTTATATCCTGTACTGCTACATTGAGTATATTTCTGTCATCTGGTGGGTTATCTGCACCCCGCACAGGCTGAGCGTGGCTAAGGCTAGGTATGATTCCTTCACATAGCCTCCCACTGAGATTCCAGTCTACAATTGTCAGAACTGATTATTTTCAGCAGAGGAAGCAACAGTTATTTTAGTGGCTTTTGGGTTTCCACTTGAAGGGTCTTTAGAAGGGTGCTGGTTTTCAGGAAAAAAAAAACCTCTTTAAAGACAGCTAATCCTCTCGTCCGTCACATAACGAATACAATTGTTGCAGAGATGAGCAAAGTTCTTAATCAAATTTTGTCATGTATATAATGTGTTGGCAGGGAAACAGTGAGTACTGAGTCACAGGCATAGTGTCATCAGGCGTGCTCGCATGGTAAGATGTACATGGAAAACCTCTCAATAAAAGATCTGTTTGTGTTTCACTTCCTTGTCATTCCCCTGCAACTACTTGTTTCATCTTGTCTAATCTTTTGTGGGACTCTGTCGTACAGTTTACAGAATCTTCCTATAAATTATTTGCCTGACACAATTAATAATTCCTCAGATAATTATAATGAAATAAAGAAAAACTTAATATGTATATTGGAAGACTTTTTTTAAAACATAACCTCCTTGTAGGCTGCAGAATAACTTGTTTTCATTATTATATTAAAACAAAAGTGGAAACTCTGAAAAAACATATTTAAAAAACAACCCTTTTGTCTCAATTTTCTGTTTAAAATATGTTTTAATGTTAAAACTTGTTCATTATCCTGAGTGTTCACTCTTCCTTAGATTTCCGATTCCAGAAAAGCTTGAGTTCAGTTGTCCCTTGGACTCGGAGTGCGCCTTGCCTGGGAAATGCAGCTCTCAGCCTGGCTGTGGCAGCATCCAAAGGGACCTTAAGCTGTGTAGGGGCAAAGCTGCCACTCCATCCTGCTGCTGGGGGGCTCTGAGCTGCCGCAGGTGGCCTCTGACTCCTGCTGAGACCTTATCTGAGCATGTCGTGTCTCCTTCACCAAATGTTTCCCACTCCAAGGATGTTGGTGAGATCAGATCCACACTGAGGTTAAGGGAGAAAGATGTTGGTGTTGCCGCACGGGTAGGGCGCTGCTGAACTTCCCTGCTCCGCTGGCCCGAGTTGCAGCTGAAATGTAAGCCAGATTCCCTGGCGAGGTAGTGTTTGCTCTTGCTGGGATAACTAAAGCTGGTGATGGTTTTTCCTCATGGGCATTTTAAGTGGGAGAGCACCATTTGGCTTCCAGTCAGCTGGGCAATTAGCATTTTATAGCCGAGCAATATACTTAAATGGAATTGCTTGGCTTGAGCATTGAATTACAATGGCCGGTAGACTGCCGCTGTTCGTACATAATTTATTTAGTACTTGCTTCTTGTTTAGGATTCAGGCAGAGGTTAATTTAATTCTGCATGAGAAGCTAGTAGTTACTCTGTGTTAATGCTGTGCTGTGCTGCAGTGTAGGGGAAAGTTGGTTTTTTTTTTTTTCTTTTAGAGCTTGTATTTGCCTGGTCTCTCAGCCGTGGAAAGGACAATTTTACCTACTCCTTTCCTAGCAATGCATTGTTTGCAACAGCCGTTGACACGCTTATGTTGGCACTTAAAAATACAGCCAAGAATAATACCTAAAGGCCATCTTATTCCATGCTATTGCACATGTATTTTTAAGAAGCAAATGTGTATTGAAGTGTGGTATGGACCAAGGAGTCTTTGTTCCTACAAAATTACAAGGGGCCCAGTTACCCCGATACAGGTAAATAAAATGTTAATATGTGACCATGGTGAGTTGAGAGCGAGAGCTGCCACTGCACCTCTTGGGATGATCTGCGACAGAGAGCAAACATCCAGTGTGTGTGATCTTGGAAGGATAAAAAGAGTAGGTAAAACGTGCCTCAGTACTCCAGAAACGAATTAGAAACTTTTAGGTGGAGGAAATGAATGTGTTTGTTCATACTCTTAATAAGCCTAAGCGCTTAACTCAGTGCTTAGAATTTTATCCTGAATCTCGTACATGTCTTGATTTTTCCTAAAGCCCTTGACTGCTGGAATCAATGAGGGGGGAATTCTGGCTTTTTTTTTTTTAAGCTCCTTTCTTAGCAAAGAGCTTGAAATGTGAAGTAAGTAGGCAGCAAGGGCTTAGATGTTAGAAGGACGCTAATGAGAGCACAGAATTTATTTATTTATGTTTAACCTCATGATTTCTGGGTAACTTAATGGCTTTGATCCTTGGGGTACCAGTCCTGGAGTGCTAGCTGCCTTCAGCCAAACTTCCCTCTGGCTTAGGCTGTACCCCTCTTGTTCCTCAGATCTGTTGTCTCAGCCTGCTTCAGGCTCTGCACCTCTGCAGGTGAGCACAGCAGAGGCAGCGGGCAAGGATTGCACACCCAGTTTGCCTTGCCCTTAGAAAGCCTCCCTCGCCATATGGGGTCGTGTAACTATGTGCCCAGAAACTTCTGTGGGCTTTATCTCCTGCATTTGGGGGTCTGGCTGAAGTGGTGTAAGACTTGGCCACTGATGGTTCGTATTTTGTGATAGTAGTGTTGACCTGCTAACTAGAAGCATCCATTCTTGCAACCATCACTGCTGTCAAAAGAGCTGAGATTTTGGACAAATCACTTCAAGCTTAAAATATCCCAGTCTTTGGCAGAGGAGCATTTTGGGCACCTACAGACGCTGAACTAAGGCCTGATGGGGATTTGTTTTAAATTGGATTCCTTAAATAACACTTTGATACTAACATTATTTTTTTTTCATGGAAATCTCATTAGCAACAATTTAAAAAAAAAAGTAAAATAGGCAAATGATAGCCTGAGGGGAGGTAATTCCTGACTTGCAGTAGCTGGCCTCGGAGTTGGTTAATGGTCTAGGTGTAAAGCTAGCTGCTCAGACCCTAATTGTTCTCGTAATCAGGGAAATTGTTACCATATGTTGTTGCTGTAACCTTTGCTGTTTTAACCAAGCTTTAGTTGTGCTGTAAAAATGATTAAAAGGTTTCTCAAGGAGGAATTAGATTTTTTTTTTTTGCTTGTACAGTTGCTCTCTGGAATATGGTGTTGTTTGTTTGGGTTTTTTTATGGCAGAAGGACACACACGCCATCTCTGCCTCCACTTTGGTATCTCACTGCTATGTTAGATTTCAAGCACAACAGCATCCTTTTATATATTACAATAACTTGCTGCCCTTGTGGGGAAATGTTGCATTTTATCTACTACTTCTTTTGCTGGCTGGGCTTCAGCAGCATGTCCAGGTTAAATCCATGTCCAGTGGAGCTGTGCACCGGGAGATGATCAGGTTGGTGGAGCCCTTAGATGCTCCATGCCAGCAGAGAGGCTCTAACAGCCCGGCTCCCTGCCCAAAGGCCAAATTTGACTTCATGGGGCGCTTTGGGGTGGGGTGGTGAGG
This sequence comes from Himantopus leucocephalus, assembly GCA_003993805.1. Classification (NCBI taxonomy): domain Eukaryota; kingdom Metazoa; phylum Chordata; class Aves; order Charadriiformes; family Recurvirostridae; genus Himantopus; species Himantopus leucocephalus. Next base: position 48,180,490 of record RSEF01000005.1, on the reverse strand, counting down.
CGTGAGGGGAGCAGAGAGGCCAGGCATAGGATTTTACTGGTCAGCCTGTGTTACTGCTGCTTCAGATAAGGAAAACAGGGAAGTATCGATAAGTGGATAGAAGTTGAAGAGTTCCTGATTCGCTCTTGGGGGGGGGGGGGGGGGGGGGGGGCACAAGCGTTCGGGGAGGANCTGAGACACGGTCACATTATCCCAGGTACTGAGTCACTCCCTGGGTGTCAGCTGAGCCTTACTAACTTTCTGTGTTTTTAGCCCAGTCAAAATCGGAGCTAAATTCATCAGCGTCAGTGTAAGAGCTTTCAGTTAACACACTTTATCTCACACTTGTAGCTGTCTGAATGGATGGTTCATTGGTACAGCCCTGTTAACAGACCATAGTTTATTAAACTGAAGTAACTTTGTTTCTGTGGCTCACTTTCCTTATCTTGAAAAAGCAGAGCAATGACACTGACCTTCCTTTAAAGTGTTGACATGTACAGTGAGCGGCACTGTGCAAGGGCTAGGTGTTATCATCACAAGCACCAATCTGAAGGCGAAGGTGTTTAGAACAATAAAGATAGTTATCTGTTTAAATAATTTATTTTAAAAATAAACAGGTCAGAGTATCACCTCTTGCAACAATTTGAATCTTTCAATTGGAATTAGAGAAATCACTCTTCACAGGCTCGGGGCCGTTTCTGCTTGTATTCGGTGACTGTCGGATTCTTGCCAGAAAATGTTAAGTTCCAACAGCTATGAGGGTGTTCAGTCGTGGTTATGTTGGATGGTATACTCAAATAACTTTACGGAAGGAACTCATGGGAGTGTAACAGCATAAAGGTTAGCTGTAATGTCTTTTGTGTCTGCCAGTTAAATAGCTAGCAATCTGATGATTACACAAAGACAACGCAAATTCCTTATGCATTCCTGCCTCAGTGCCGCTCCACACGCCGGGTGACTGGAAGCACAATTCTTTCTCTTTTTTTTGCCATGGAAATTGCTGGTTAAAGCTCAATACTTTGGTATATGCAAATTTTGATTTTTTTGTTTGTTTGTTTAAAGCCTCAATGCTGTACTGTTTTGTCTTAGCAGATATTGCAGTCCAGCCATGTGCTGTTAAATCCCATAGATTTTGCACCTGTTTTGGTAACAGGTGCAAACAAACTTTTGTTTAATGTGGCTCAAGTGCACAAACTATAAAATGCATTTGGCTAATGACTTGGTGAATGCTTGGTCCGCGTTAGCCAAACTTCACATCTCCTAAAGGTCTGTGGAGCCTTCTTTCTTAGCAGCATCAAAACCCCCACCAGCTGCGACACTGAGGTATTTCTACTTTATCCAAAAGAGAAGCTGCTGAGGAGTATGCTTTGGGTATGGATCACAAGGAAAAAAAACAAAAGTCCCAAACATTTTTTTTTTTTTTTTTTAGAATATCCACTCTGATTACTTATCAAATGCTGCAGGCTCACCAAAGTATTTCCTCTTTAAATCAGGCTTAGTTTTCTTCCTATGGTAACTTTGAAAGGAGAGCAATAACAATGGGCTAACTTGGAGGGGAAGTGTTTGGGTGAATGGGTGATTGTTTCAGGAAACACGTTTCTGGGCTGCAGCAGTTTTTCCCCTGGCTCCGAGTGCTCTGCCAGTACCAATGCCTGTGCCCTCCCGGTGGCCTGGAGGTAGGCTGGGAAATGGAGACAAGCAGGGAAAAGGTGCCTGCCAAACATTTGCTGGAGTTGTATGTGTGAACCTTTGTTTCCTGAATACCGGCATAGTGCTTTAATCGCACAACCATTTTCCTCCCAGGCTTTTTATGTGAAATAAATACTTGCCTGCAAAATGTTTTATTCACGTCATCACAAGTGAGTGCTGCTAACTGCAGGCTGAAGCTAACAGCTGTACTCTTGTGCTCTGTATGTTACTGGGGTGCACGGCTGAAGGCATTACCATGCAGAGTCCCCTTTGCAATGTGTTTATTCGTCCATCTTTGAGCATTTTGCTTGCCCCAGGGCTTGTAGCCTTTCCTGTCCCTTAAGTACATTCTGTCACTTCAGAGTAGCTTCAGGCAGCTGACATTTAAATATTGAACCTGACCAAGCAATGCACCTTCCTTCCCTGTTTCCCCCCCAAATGAAATGACCTTTAAACGATGTTCACGACATACTTAAATCTGTTTTACTCCCCATTAAAAACAATGCAAACAAATCTAGAACTTCAAATGCAGTTTTTATCAGCACTGCAAGGTGTCTGTTTAATAGCTTTTCCCCACACCCAGTTCCCCAGCCCATCATTAAAATCTCAGACCCACAAAATAATTTGACCAATTATTTGAATTACTCAAACTTCACAGAATGGCTTAGGTACCTTTGAACCCACTGCATTTGTGTGCTCTGAAACATGACAGCAGCTGTATGTTGAACATCAAATGAATACAGGTCATGCCTGGGGTAAAGGCATGACTGATGGGTGTGCCTGGCATGGCCACGCATTTATCCTGATTAGTGCCACGGGACCCTTTAAGTTCCATATTAGCCATTGTTAAAAGAGGCGATTAGTGTATGTTAGCTGTGCAACCTGATGCCATCTTCAAATAGTGATTTCTCTCTCAAGTGGAGCTTCCTCCTGTGACCTCTGACCTGCCAGTACATTTAAAGCTTTGTGATCGATGGAGCTCTGTATTCTTTGTGGTGCAATTGATTGGAATTCCTTCACACTAAACTTTGCCTGTTGTTCTTTTTTGTTTAGGAGGTCCTTCAGCAGCTGATTGTAATGAATTTACCAAATGTTTTGATGATTGGCAAAGATCCTCTTTCTGGTGAGTAGTTTGTTGGGTTCTACACCCTCCTCCTCTGAAATGCTAAGTAAAATTTGTATTTTTTAAATTTTCTTAAATAATAAACATGCTTTTAAACAAACTATATGTATTTGTAGCCAAACTACAAATACTTGAGTATCTCCCAATCTCACAGTTTAATGTATCTAGTATGTAATACTTATATTTACATACCTTTACATACAAATATAATACCTGATATATGTGTGTCTGCCTGTCATACACATACACATGTCATAGTGAGTTAGTTCTTCCTAAAGCCAGAGCAGCAACTGTTTCCTTGAAAGTCTTCACTCCTTGCTGCAAATCACCCAGGGAACAGTCTGCCATAGGAGAATTGTTTGTCCCCCAGGTTTTCTGTCCTGCGTGCCTGTATAATCAGTTCTGTTGTGGCAATGTGTATACACCAGAAAAGTCTTGCAGAATTGCCCTAAAGTGTGAAGGAACTGTTGCAAATGAAGTGTGGGAAGATAAATATGTGAGGATGGAGAGAAAAATGCATATATAACAAATTGGAAAAAGTGAGGAAGAGAACGGACAGGGAGAAAACCACGTCTGACCATGTTGTCTAGGCAAGGACATCTGTCACATGAGGTGTCACATCAAAAGTGACCTGGAAGCCAATGAGCTCATGGTTCAGAGTCCAGTGTCTTTGGTGAGACAAAATGAAAACTGTTTAGCCTGAAAACGAAGTTGACTTCTCCTTAGAAACACATTTCTGAAATGAAAGGTTTTGTTGCTGTGGTTTTTACTTTTTTTCTTTTTGCATGCCTGTTCTGTCTCTGCCTTAACGCCGTGCCAGTGCAAAGGACAATGTATTTTTTTTTACCAAAGAAGGAAAGCAGGATAAACCCTGTCAGCAGTGGTGGTAATCGGCATCTTAGGACAAACAAATGGCAGAAAGCTTGGCAGAAGATTTTATTCTGCTGCTCTGAGCAGCAGTAGTGTGTGTATGTACAAAAAAGGGTTTACATCAGAAAAGAGTATTAATTTACAGATGTTGGATCACTGAAACTCATAGTCTTGGCACTTTGGCAATAAAGTCAAGCTGAGGGTAAGGCATCCACTTCTTCAGTGAGCAGATTAAAGTCTGCAATGCCAGTCTTAATTGTCCTGTACAGGCTACTGTTATGGGTAAAGGAGAACATAGAAATACAAGCGCTGTTGCTTTTCTCCGTCATACGGGCAATGGGCAGAGTCTGGGCTGCCAGCATTGGGAGTGCTAGTGAATAGAGATGTCTGGGCCAAGAAGGCAGTGTCTCTGCTGGCTAAGTGTCAATGGAAAAGGCTGGCTGGTTTCTCATCATGGCCATTCCTGAGCGACAGCTGGCAGGAGACTCATAATGCAGTAACCACGGCGTTGGTTCCTGGGGAAGCTGCACACTTGAAAGCTGTTCTGTATTTAGCTATAATTCCACATCATTGACCTGCTGTTTTTTGCTGGCACCTTAGATCTTTCTTTCTTTGAAGAAAGTACCTGGTGTGTCTCTTGTAGGAAAGATACTGGTCATCCATGTGTTCCCATCTTCCAGCTCTTTTAATTACAACCAGAAACTTAGCTTTACTTTCTGACATCTTTTAAAATGTGTTTTGGTTTTGTTTGTTTTTTTCTTTTAATGTGGTCTTTTAAAATTTATTTTATCCACTGCTGACATACCATTAGCATTATTCAGAACATGGGAAGAGAGGATAAAGAATGCAAAAATGTAACCTCTGGATGTCTAAAATTGATGGTGCGTGTGTGTATAAAAACCATGAAGTTCTTGTTTAGCCATATTATATAATGGTTTTCAGAACCAGTCCCAGGTTAGACACGACAGAGGAAGGTGGTCAACAAAGAAAGACTTGAGAGGTACTTGTTCCAAAGAATGTGTTCAAGAAGGAGAGTGTCTGATGGATAGGATTTCAAGAGAAGCTCATCTTAATCTTACCCTTAGGTAGATGACCACTGGTAAGATGTGCGGAAAAAACGGTTTGAGAAGTGGAGAACTAAAACTTCCTTCAGGAAGAGGAACCTGGCTGAGGGCTGATGGAAAGCTCAGGAACAGGGAGGAGAAGGCTGAGAAATTAGTAAAACCAAACCAAAAAGGAATAGGCTGTGGTAAGTGATGACCAGGTGACTGCCAGGTTCATGTCTTTGTTACTGAGTGTCTTGCAGAGAGGAGTGAGAGGAAGGCAGGGGCACTTGGGAGGGGAAGAACAAGTTAAATGAGAGATTCTCTCTGTCAGTGAGAGAGCTAAAGGAGGGCTGCAGACCGAATGGATATGTGAGGACAAAGCAGTCATCAGCATTGGAAGCAGTTCTTCTGGCATGAATACAGAGAAGCCCCAGGGAAAGCTGACAGAGGAGCGAGGAGGCTGGGGGTGACGGCAGTAGGGGGAGAAGAGATGATGGAGATGGTTAGCTGAGGGAAGTGTTTACAAGTGGCAAGAATGCTAGAGGAGAAACCTCTCTCTCTGTGTCAGTGACCCAGTCCAGGACAGAGAGGGAAGAAGAGTCCTGGAGGGGACGTCTGCAGAGACAGTGCTGGGCAATGTGGGGAGCACTAGGAGCTGGAGACAGAGGTGCAGGTGGTCTGCAGGGCTGGGGTGGATCTGAGAGGCAGTGATGAAATCCCAGTTTTGCCTTCCCCGTCCTGTAGGTAATTTACCTGAATGAAAGGTCCCTCTTGACCAGAAGAAGAAAAATTGATCCCATGCTCACGTTACTGGAACAAATACAGTGTTGCTTTGTACTCTTTGAGCTGGGAGGGCTCCTAATGACTGTATTGACTCCACAGGTCCAAGACCAGAGAGCTGTTAGATCATTTAAGATGATTCACTGTGTAACAACTGCAGTGACTTATTCCTTGTAACAAGCCCACATGATGTTTTGCTATGCGTGTTTTTCAGAGCTGTCTGTTCACCAGTGCTATCTGCATATTTTACTTTTTCCTTCTAAAACACAGCCAACAGTGGTGTTACATGTATTAAATTACGAACTGAACAGCTCTAAAGCTGAGAATGCTGTTCTTGCTGTTTAGCTCCCATTTGGCACTCAACAGTTGGGACTATTGAGGGCTTCTGCAGCTCTGCTTTGAATGTGAGACTATGGGAAAGGCAGAGCTGCCACCACTAAAAATGCAGTAGCAGTTGGTCTTTTGCATAGGAGATGGCACGTGTGCTGGGTTTCGGAGCTTTCCTTGCTTTCATGTCCTCTAAATCGTTTCGTTCCATGGCAATTTTGCCTATTTCAGTTCATTTGGCCACAGGCATAAAAGTTGCAAAAATATTTGTAACAAGATGAAGGCTTTGACTGTTTTCTAGAATACAGGGAGCTGAAAAGAAACTTGAAAGTTTAATTAAAGGATTTAGAAAGTTTTCCCAGGAATCTGACTTGCAGACTGATACAGCTACTACCATTACATTTCCTCTTTGTTTGTATTTTCCTCCATGTTTTTTCTTGCTGAACAGCTTTTTCAATTCATTACTGTACCACGAATCCCCCTGTGCTCAATATGAGAATCATCAGCCTATTTATCATCTACATGCATCACTGTAATCACCTTTTATAATTCCCTCTGGTTTTAGCATGCCTTATAAATGGCCACTCATTCATGCGCCCACACAAGGAATATCAGTATACAGTATTGGTCCTGAACCTCTATTTAGAGGTATTGTTTAATTTCTTAGTTTCTAGACATGCTTAGTTTAACACAGGTAGTGAGTGTTCTTGGAAACTGATGGCAATTAATCCTTTGAAACAGTCATAGTTAAATGGGGGAGGAGGGGGGGGGATTTTTAACTTTCTTCAGACCAAGAATGGAAATGAGATTTTATTTGCCTAAAGCAGGCTTGTTTCTGTCGCTTCAAAAAACTTTGCTACTTAGATCCCCCTTTCAAATTACATGTTAAGTTTGTGAATGAGAGTGCCCAAAGTCTTTGCTAATAAGTGTCTATAGAAACTATTCTTCATTGAAATTGTAAAAGAAGTCTACTCTCACTGGCATGTTTTTTCATGTCTGGTTTCCTTCCTCATTTTGTTTCACAATCCTCTGGAGGCACAAAGGTTCATAAAATATAAAATTAATAACAAAACATTGCCTCAATAGTGTAAACTTACCATTCAGGCTTTTCTCACTTAGGATGTTGCTACAGTTGGGAAAAATGGCACTTGCATGTTTCACCCCCTCCCACCTTCTCCTCATATCCACCGGCCACCGCGTGTAGCACTGCGTGCGCTGGTGCTCCCTCTCCTCTGCTGGAGGAATGACTAAGTAGAAATGTGCAGAAAGAAGCATCACAAGCTCAAGATTTCATGTGCTTGGGCACTCTCGTTTCCATTTTGTCTGCTATCTTCCCCCCCCCCCGGCTGTATTCTCTCTGTACCTTGATTCTACTTTTTTTGTTGTTGTGTCCCCTAATCCCTCCTCCTGCCTTCTCCCTGAGTCCTGCCATCTGTTTGCCACCCTCTGTCCCCTGTGAGAGCAGAGGGGTCTCCTGGCTCTGGCACAGGGAGGCTCCCAAGATGCACAGGTGGTGCTCGGGCTTTCCCTCCCTTTATTTTCCAGAAAACCCGCTGGCCCTCTCATGGTTGGGAGCAGATGGTCTTTCTGCAAATGCCCCAGGTGGCTGGCTCCCTTGCAGGCACAAACATGCGGCCTGAGAGCAGCTGCCCTGGAATTTTCAAAAGGTGTAAAAGAAAAGAGGTTTGTTTTTTTAATTTTAGCACCTTTCTGTCTAAGCACTAGTTTGAATCCTGTCCATTCGTTTCAGCTTGTGGGTACCTGTCTGCCAGGAGCTGCCCCAGACCTAAGCGTTTGCATCCTAGGTCGTAGGAGGACACTGTCTTGCTAAGGTCAGCTAATAGGCCTGGGTGGACCCAGCAGACTTTCTTGCCAGCTGTCTAGGAAGGAGTTGTGTCATCCCAATGAGGCGGCATGGGGAGGCCTGCACATTCCTGCTTATGTAGTTGCACAAGGAACTTTACCACCTTATTAAACTAGCACAAATCAAGCCCTTTGAAAAAGACCGCAGAATCATTCACTGTTCAGGAGGCATGACTGAACTGGGGATAAAGATCTCCTGCTTTTGTCTAACGTGCATTACAGGATACATGCACTGTCCTGAGCGTAGAACTTAGCGGCTGCGCTGTGTAGTAATCCTAGATGTGCTTCCGATTCACGTAGTAACCTTGGGCACTCCACTTAAGTGTGTGGTATCTCAGCTCTCCTGTGGGTGAGATGAAAGGGGAGAGGAGTGATTAATCCCTTCCTGGCTTATTCTGAGGTTTAATTGCAAACTCTCTAAAGCACTTCAGATTGGGAGAGGGTTTTTTTCGTACTTGTATCCTACTTCTTTTAAATATCTCCTGTAAATAATGTTATTCTACAAGGTTTTAAAATGTTACTCAAACCTAGCTTGAGTATGAGTGATGTCAGAGTGCCTTTACTCTTTAAAAGTCACGCATGACCTTCTGAAACACTTGGGTGGCTGGCGGAGTAGATCTGCTAAGTAGACCTTTCAACCTTAAAAGTGTTAAAAGGGTAGTACATTCTCATTTTCATTACATGTACATAGCATGTCTGCAAGCATAAAAAAAATTATTAAAAAAGAAATATTGGAAAAGTCCTGACAACAAAGTTTTCTGTGAAAGCTGCCACTGGAGAGAGCAGACTGCCAAATGTTATCCTTAAAACAATAGCAATCTAATAATCTTATGATTACCTCGAGTCTTCTAATTTATCGCTCCTTTCTATAAACTCTGGCTTGGCCTTCCCTGCCAAAGGGGCTTGCTCTGTCTGCCTAGGATTCGGTTCCTGATGGGGGGGGGCCCGAGTAGGGACAAGGGGCCAGAATGGTGTTTCCAGGCAAGGTCAGTCCCTGCTGGGAGAACAGGGTTGACCGTGCTAAGTTACTCTGGGGTAATAGCTGAAGGTCTTTTGCCTCACAGGGTCATGCAGCATCCCCAGTGCCCATCTGTTATCTCATGGAGAGAAGAGCAAAGCCTCCTACCTTTGGTGCAGAGAGGTAGAGTGTGGTTTGAATGGCTCAAGTAGCTCACATATCTTTAGGATGGTATAAATGCTTTCACTGTTGGAAAGGAACCCTGATGTTGTCTAAAATGAGCGATTTCAAGCCACTAGACTCACCAAGAGGATAGCTGTGATGCCATGGTGCACGGATTGGAATTTATAGTCAACAGATGGAGGTGGCCAGAGCATGTTAGGGTTAGAGCACTTTGTCTGTGTGATCCAGAGCAAGCAGCCTGGTGGCTACTCCTTCCGTCTCTCAAGGAGAAGATGGTCTGCCCTGAGTAAGTTTGGGAGAATGAGACACATACACGAGTCACTTGCTGTTTCTCTCCATAATTTAGCAATTTGCTCTCGTGTCCTGCAGGCATGCTCTGCATTTAATCACGGGTCTGGATCTGCTCTGAGGCTGATGCAGAATGAAACCCAATGCTGAAACTCTAATGAGAACTCAGTTTCATGAAAAAATGTCTTCTGATCAAACTAAGTACCTCCTTGGGCTAGTAGTGCCCTCAAAAGGAACTGTTCATCAAGTAACAGATCTTTTTTTGTTGTTTCTGAGGGTTTTTTTTTTGGTGACACTGTCTACATTTAAGGTTGTGTTTTTCAGAATCACACAGAACAATCAGACTTTCACAGACTGAAATGTTATTTCTATATTAAATCGTAATTTTTCAGAAAAGAGCAAGCCATGTATGCTGCTAGATATGGGGAGAATAGTAAGAATGATTGTACATCTTTCAAAAACAGTTTTAAAATATTCTTCAGGGAAATAAACAATATTGTATTTACAGGGTGAAGTGTGAATTAGCACATTTTAAATATGTCTGTCTCTGCAGAAGAGAAGAATTTCCGCTTGCAAAATCTTAATGATCTTGTGGAGCTTAGCTATGGTATCCACCCAGCAGAAAGCCATGTCTTCTGCACTCGGTAGAATAGATGTGGTGTCTCTTCTCCCAAGTAACAGGCGATAGGACAAGAGGAAACAGCCTCAAGTTGTGCCAGGGCAGGTTCAGATTGGATATTAGGAAAAACTTATTCACCGAAAGGGTTGGAATTGGAATTGGCTGCCTAGCAAAGTGGTGGAATCACCATCTCTGGAGGTATTTAAAAGAAGTGTAGATTTGGTGGTGGACTTGGCAGTGCTAGGTTAATGGTTGGGCTTGATGATCCTGAAGGTCTTTTCTAGCCTAAATGATCCTATGATTCTAAAATCTGGAAATCAGAAAACAAATTGTTTCCTAAGCTGCCTGCACGTGGTGGCTTGTCAGGTTCTCAGAGTGGAAGTAACCCCCGTAGTAATTTAGGTCAGTGTGCCTTGGTGCATCTGCAGGGCTGTGGCAGCTTAATTGATGAGTCAGTTTAATTCCAGTTCCCCAGCACTGGGTCCTGCACATGCCTCTGACTTTCTGCCAGTGCAGCCTTACAAGGGCATGGTGTTGGTGGAGGAACACAGTTGTACTCAGAAATTGTTTTCTGTCTGTTTAGTGATAGGAGCAATGGAACACCCAAGTAAAGCAGGGTGTAAAATGAAAGTGTTAATCCCATGGTTATACACTCTGTGTATAACTTCTTCCAGAGAATCTTCCTGAGAAGCATGGAGGTGTATAGGGATGAGAGAAAACTGTACGTGGCCTGTTTCTCTCTTTTTCTCTTCCTCCAGTGTGAATGAGGACAGGCTTTTCCTGAACCTAACTCCATAGCGATTTTTTTATTTCCTCCTTGAAGCTTTTTGCTTTCCATCTCCCTTTATCTATCTTTGATATATGTAATTTTCTTTACCACCCAACAATCCCCACGTTAATTTTGTTTCTCTCCTGGTCTGGGGTTGGCTCCCAGCCACACGGGTTCCCCTTCTGCGGCTTTTTCTCTCCTAACCTTCGGAGGCGGCCGGCGGGGCTGTTGGTCGCTGCAGGATTCCCTGCAGTAACAACCTGCCTGTGCCTCCTCCCCGTCACGGCTCCCCGAGCATATGGCTGGCTGCATAGTCTCCCTTCTACGTCGCTCATTTTTTATCCCTCTTTCGCACATGGGGTTTGCGCTTCAAAGTGCGAGCAGGCTTTGATGCAGAACAGAGGCAGAATTTATTCGCTAAAACATCTCAGAAAGGATTTTTATGCGCAGAATGGCATTCAGCTTTGGGAAGTCTGAGTGGCAACTATTTTACAGACAGAATTTAGGACCAGTTCTGCCCTTGAGAGTAACCCTCCTTTGCCTCTTCTCAGGGTGTTTTTATTCTGGTGGGTTTTCTTTTCAGGGGGGAAGAGGTGGTGGTGGTGGTTTGGTGGGCTTTTTTGCACCCTTGTTAATCACAAAACAAAGGGACAAGCATTAAGCATGTGTGTTGAACTATTTAAAGGTTTTCTTTCCCCTCCTTCATTTATCAGAAAAGCCTCAGAAAATGTAGGTGAGGTTAGCACATCAAGGAAAAAAATGTCTTGCTGGATTTGAGATTTTAAACTCATCTGTAAGAACTGTGTTGTGACAACGAAAGTGTGGTAGCATTATAATGGGCACATATATGTTGTTCAGGCACTCGTTCAAAGGTCTTATTTCCCTTTTCAGGTGGATATTTTGGAGAGGATCACTAGCAAATACCTAATTTGTTGTACATATGTACTGATTCCCTTTTTTCCTCTCTAGGTAAAAGTATGGATGAAATTAAGAAGCTGCTGTTGTTGGTTCTGGGATGTGCTGTGCAGGTGAACATTCATTAAAGGCTTGAAAAATAACATTTTTTTGAATCTGTTTTTTTTTTTTTCTGGACTGAGAAAAATCCACCCAAAGATCAGTGCTGTATGAACAAATCTCCAGTTCAACATCTTGTGAGCTGAAATTGTGAGAAGATACACTAGGTGAATGAAAGAAATGCAGGGGAAAGGAAGCACGCTTTGTGATAGCGGCAGCCTCAATTTGTTCCCAATGCTTAATCAGCCACAGGATATGTACTCTTGCAACTAAGTAATCCACTTTGATAACAAAGTGGGAAGAGAGAAGCTTTGAACAGTGTTCTTCGTATCAAGACTGTTGTTGGTTTACCATTTTAAAATATGGAGTGGAACTGTACACATGAATGCCAAACAAATAGATAAGCTAACAGTCTAAATATTTGTTTAATGAATCCTGGCTTTATTTGCATAATCTTTTGATTGCAAGTTATGTGTCGAAAATCTGAAATGAATAGATACTTTGTATATTCACGTAGGGATTTTTATGCAGCACTTGCTAAAATAAATAGACAGGCAATGCATATGGGAAACTCCCCAGAAATGCAGGACAGTTACCAGATAAAGAAATCAGTGTTCTGCTCACCAAACCTCTGCGGCGGTAAACAATAGCCACGTTGCAGGCTAGCCTTTGCTTATAATTGACCGTTTGTAGGTCTGTCTAGTGTGTTTGTCATGCCTTAGGACACTTACCCTGCTCAGCTATGTCAAGTCAATTATGTCAGGGTAAAGCTGTCTACATGCGGCTGCTCTGAACTATCTCAGTGTTGCACTGCGGCACAAAGAATAAAGGTCCGATTTGGCAAGCTGCTGTGCATCCTCAGTCCCCGTGTATGGGTCTGAGGTTCTTCCCAGGGAGAGGAGTGGTTGAGACTCAGAACCAGGCTCCAAAAGGACACTGTAAATGAGTTTAAAAAAACCTCTTAAGTAATGCTTAACTTCTCCATAATGCAGAGTTGTTACAAGAAGGCAATAATGTTGTTAGTGTATAATCACAGATATACAGATAGCAGATGTCTGCCTCTTTTAAAGCCTTAAGTAAAAGATTTACTAAAATCTGTTTGTCTGAAATGTCACTCATTTTTATCCCGAATGTTTCCCAACCCCATTTTTAATCTAAAGCACATGTTGACTTAGTTCAACAAGCAACATTTTGCATTGATGTGAATAGTATCTGAAGTGATGCATCTCTTTTCATGGCCAAAACCAAGCAAAATGCAAACAGCAAAGCAGACAGGTTAAATGATGCAATGTAAATGTAGGTTTGCATTTGTGCAGCTCCATTAATGAAGCTGTGATGATTTCCTCCGGCTGTTGCCCCACCTCTTGATCTCATTGCGTGTTGAACTTGTTTTTAAAGAGCAAAACCAGCCATTTAACTCAGCCTTAATTGTACTGACTGTAAAAAGTTTAAATAATTTAATGCATAATTTGTTTCATGCTCCATATGGAGCAATGAAGTGTTATACCTTCTAGTGTGACAAAGTGTAGATCTTAAACATTTTGTTGTTAGCAATGTGAGGATTTTCTTTTTTTATTTACATGAAAAATGGTGCAGTAAGCTTTAGGATGTGTAGCACTGTTTCAGGATGTGTTTTCTTTTAACAGTGTGAAAGAAAAGAAGAGTTTATTGAAAGAATAAAACAACTGGATATTGAAACCCAAGCTGCCATTGTGTCACACATTCAGGAGGTGGGACTCTCAGTATTGTCTATTTTGACTTTTTATCTCTCCCTTCCTTGACTTAACAGGTTTTTTTTTTTGCTATGAAATATTAATGCTTGGAATTTCATAATGGATTTGTGAACTTCACAAAGAAAAAAGATTGAATATGTTACAGCAGTCAAATTATAAGATGAAAATGATAGGTGCTGGGAACATTACTTGGCTCAGGGGTCTTCTAAAGAGATGCAGTGATAAATGCCTTGCTTGCCAGTTATAGGCTATGCAGAAGGAATTGTTGTAAGGATACATGTGGAATATTTCCAGAAAGCATGTAGGGCTTAGGAGCTGCAGTGCCGCTTGCAGAAGTGGTGCAGGTGCTTAGTCCCCAAGTCTGGCAGTAGGTGAGACACAGGCTCCCCAAGCGCCTTGTTTCGTTCAGACAGTGCTCTCTGAGCTCAGATGGTCTTGAAAAGTGGACTCTGCAGCTGAAATTGGACACAAACTCTGGTTTTGAAGAGAAGTTTGACCCAGTGATAAGTATTCTCGGACTTGTAAGGTTTCTGCAGAAGGAAGGAATACAGGTAGGCGTTAGGAGCCAGCTTGCTTTGGAGAACCAAAGGAGACCCATGTGGAAACAGCCCCTGCTGGGAGTTCCCCTTGCCAGAAGTGGGCACTGGCTGCAGCCGGATGTCAGTGCTGCAGGTGTAGAAAAGCCAGTATGCTTAGATTTGAGGAACAAATAGTGAAAGTCTAAGATGGGAACTTTTTTCTTAACACTTAAAAAAAAAAAGTTCTGCTTTAAAAAAAAAAAAAATCATGATGAACTAAGCACATGGTTATGACAAAAGCAGGAATGGACTTCAGCTGACCTTGAGAGACTTGCCTGACATTTCTGCTAAATGATTCAGAGGAAATCAGTTTGGGTAAGATAGCAGCTGAAAGGTACACTGCTAGCAGCAACCAGAGACATTTCTGCTAAAGGTAGCTCCTCCCAGCTGTATCCGCTGCAAATTGCAAATTCATTGAAAGCAGGGCCTCTTCTCAGTGAGCCTGACTGTTCAGTGTGGGGTCAGTGCCTTCAGATCCCTGCGGTGACCACCTCAGTGCTTGCAGTAGGACAGTTGCGTACTTCTAATATACAAGCCTACGTGCTATTGATCATACTAGGTATCTGATCACTTTTAAAAATCAGCCTTAACAATTATAAAAAAAATCTAAATACCAGAAATTTCTGGGTAGTGTTACAGTTAAGGTAGTTGTGCTTGTTATTTAAGACCTGGTTTTGGTGAAATGTGGTATGTTTTTTAATTGATCAGTAGAAGAACTTTTGGGATGCAGCATACACGGCAAGCAAATTAGTGGAAAGACTTTTTTTTTGTTCCTGTTACTAGGTGACTCACAACCAGGAGAATGTCTTCGACTTGCAGTGGCTGGAGCTCCCAGATATGGCCCCAGAAGAACTAGAGTCTCTCTCCAGGAATATGGTTTTCCACCTCAAGAGGCTCATTGATGAGAGAGATGAATGCACAGAAGTACGATGACTCATCTCTCCCATATAGAGCTCATGTGAAGCAGCAGATGCAGGCTCCGTTCCTTCTCTTGTGTCTTGTTTGTGCACTGGGTTTCTATTTCTTCTGCTCCTTTCTACTACACCTCTGAAAATCTGTAGAAAGATTTTGGCTTTTCTGTTGATTCTTTCATAAACACTAAGGTCTGGTGAAGTGATTGCTGAAGAAGAGTGTAGTGGTCTCTCCATGAAGTGGAGAGACTAAAATATTTGAAGTTGTGACTTTGTCTTGAGATTTTTGTCTCGGCGTGTCTGCTCAGTCATTCATCTTTGAGTGACTGCTTGCCTGTCTCTCCATCATGAGTTCCAGTGTCTTCTATTTTTTTTCTGTGTGAAGGTGGCCATATCTGTTGCTGACTGATCAGTTCCTTTCCCTTCAGATCTCTGGAGGAGGCTTCTCCCCTTCTTTAACCTTTTAATTTTCTGTCATGCTTTTGACTGTGATTGTGTTAAAACTGTTAGTTGTTAGGGGTTTTTATGAATTTTCCAAGCAAAACAGACTGCTTATTTTGAGCATTGGAAGGGGAATGTTTTAGTGGTCTGAGCATAGTGGAGATTCCTTTCCTTCTCTGTGTAACCTTCCCTCCTGGCTATCACTTGAATGCTGTATAATGCCAGGCTAATAATTTCTACATTTATAAATAATTTTTAGATACTTGGAAAGCAATGTATAATTATACTGTTTATGTCTTCTCACTACATAAGTCTCTGTATTTCCAGGTCATTGTAGATCTTACTCAAGAGAGAGATTATCTGCAGTCTCAGCAACCACCAAGTCCTCTGAAAGCACCAAGTCCAGATTCTTCACCAAACCCAGCCAACCCTCTTTCTAATGAAGACAAGCAGCACCTTGCAGTTGAACTGGCAGACACGAAGGCTAAATTGAGAAGAATCCGGCAGGAGCTGTGAGTCACCAGTGATTTGTGCTTCTAGAAAGACTTGTATATTAAGTCTTGTGCATCCTGAAAATGCAAGTGGCTGTTGGCTTCAGTACACTGGCCTCCATGGGAGCTCTCGGAATCGCATTTTTCAGATTTTTTTTATTCATAGCAGTAGGAAGCTAGGATGGGTGTTCTGTCTTTCTTCTTTATTATATGGTCTTTAAACACAGTGATGGCTACTTCCATTTTTCTTTTTGTGTCTCATGTCTCTTCCCCTTTTCAAAATGCCAACTGCTAGCTGCACTTTTTGATTATTATTTTGATTAGCGAAGCTTGCTATAACAGCAGTAGTACCAATGAGATTTAAACAGAGGTACTTAGTATAAAAATAGAGTTGCAAACTCAGATCTATGATGTATGTGTGGTATCATGAGAAAAGTTCTCTTGCTTTTATGAATCTGTCATGATAAAGAGGCTCTATGTTCAGAATATGCTAGCAGATTTCTGTCTTCCTTTCCAGATTCCCTGCAGTGTCCATAGGATCAATGTTGTTTCAGGGGAAAAAAAAAAAATAATTCCTTGCTAAGATTTTTCTAATTCGTTTCAGGGAAGAGAAGTCTGAGCAGCTTGTAGATTCTAAACATGAAGTTGAGCAGCTCACCCTAGAGCTGCAAAAAATAAAACAAGAGGTAAGATGGGCTCATTTTACTGTGACAGTCTTCCCTATTTAAAAAAGCCTCTTTCAATTTGAGGCTAAAAATACTACTACGCCTATTTTTTTAATGAAGAAATCGGGTTACTCCAGCAAGCTGTTTGATGATAATGGCTACGGCATAGCAATGCTACATTTTCCACTTAACTGGTGACAGCAGTCTCAACTGTTCAGCTTGCAAATAGCCTTGTAATGCCTGAAGCTTGTGCAGCCTGAGGCATTAGCAATGTCAGAGTCCCAACAGGCTGAAGAACCTCTCTGTCTTGTAGAGAATTTACTGGCTACTAAGAGAATTCTCTTAGTCCTGAAGCAGGGGAATGCTATTTGCCTATGCTTAAAAGAAGCAAGTAAATAAATAAAAATAAAGTTTAAAGAACATGCTTTGAAGTATTAACTAAGATTTTTCTCCCTGCTTATTCCTCACTTCCACAGAATATCCACCTGGCCTCAGATGCTCGCTCTGCCCGAGCATACAGAGATGAGCTCGACTCTCTGAGAGAGAGGGCAAACCGTGTGGAGAGACTTGAGATGGAACTTGTTCGGTGCAAAGAGAAACTCCATGATGTGGATTTTTACAAAGCTCGCATGGAGGCAAGTGAAAATTGGCCAAAAGATTTGCTGAGTAATCCTTAACATTTGGCTTTTGTTGTGTTACCGGTTCATGTGTCATTTGTCATTGAGCTGACTGTAGCAAAACATCAGAGCAAGTGGAGATTTCGTAACATATGTCATAGTTATTGACTTAGCAACATTAAAACTTCTTTCAGTGGCAAGAAGGACTTGGTGCACACAAAAAATAAATACCTATTAGTTTTAATAAACTCCTCTTAGTTCAGCATTATGTGACTAAACAGGACAGACCTTTTCTGCTCCTTCTAGAGAATCCGGACCTTTAGTCTAGCCTTGAAAATTTACTCTTAGGTAAAATGCCTGTGTTCCAGAGTTGTTCCTTTGACCAACATTTTAAATGTCATGCATAAATTAGCTAAATGAATGTCTGGGTGTTTTTCCTTAGGGTTTTGTAGCAGATGCAACTGTTGTTAAAACGGCTGGGCATTTTCAAGCATGGCCTCAGATGACAAATTCTAACCACCCTTTTTTGCAACTGTTCCTTGTAGTAGAAAGGAGAGAAAACTTGGATCTTCCCTAGTGCCCTGAGTAGGGTATGACAATGAGAAATGTATAGCTTTGTTCTAGTAGTAATGCCAGTTACTCAACTTAGTCACCTGCAGCTATGCCCATCCTGGAATTATTAATTAACTTGGTTTGGAAAGGACCTTGGAGACCATCTAGACAAACCCATTGCTCACAGCCTGGCTGACCTTAAATTTAGGTCAGACTGTTCTTATTTTCTCTCCTTGAAGTTCTTTGAGCCATTCTTACCTAAACTCTCAGTAATCCACGTACATTATACTTCAGCTGAAGTCAAATAAATATCCAGACTTGCTGAACACATGGAGGTTCAGTAATTGACAATCTCACTATAATTAGATAAAATCCCAGGTCTGAGGTAAAAGTGTTGTTGAAACTCACATTTGCCAGGCCTCTGGCTGAGAACACAGACCTTATTTCTGCTCTATAAACTCTACTTTTAGACTTTTTTTTCCCCTCTCTAACCTAAGGGGCCAGCTAGCTGCTGCTTCTTATGAATAGGTTCACTAAAATGGATGGTTATTGAATGTAGTAATAGATGACAAAAGCCTGTCTTCCCTCTCAGTAATTCCTAGTTTACATTAGGAAGTATGAAGTTCTGGCTCGCTCTCTCTCCCTCAAGCTGGGAAATCAGCCGTGCATTAACCTGGCACACTAGCTGTCAGCGTGGCATCCTGGCATTGCCCTTTTGGCTGTGCTTAGCTTCTAACTGCTGCTCAGATAATTTAGCCAGAGCTAGGAGAGGAGTTTTTTGGTCTTGTCTTCATCTGAGATCGAGGGAGTAGCTATTTCTGTTCTTGAGTTCTCAGCCTCCTCGCTTGTCCTAGAGCCAGCAGTTTCCTGCTCTGCTGTCTGCATGCTAATCTTGCTTAACATCCTTCAGTAAAGAGACCTCCACTTCAGTTTCAAATTTGTTCCAAGTTTCCTCACTCTCTTTTCCACTCTGTCAAGTTTTTGGTGAAAGTGCGGAATGTCAGAGATGAGTGCTGGCTCTCCAAGGATACCTCCCTGAAATACAGTAGTGGGACAAAGAATGTTTCCCATCAATATGGCACATTTTTAATTCCGGGCCACAGTGTGGCCTCTAGCAAAAGTTGTTGCTGCTGTAGGGGCTGAGCTCTTCTAATATGCGGCAGGATTGCACAGCTGTCTGCAGGCTGCCCTGTGGTAGGATACCCAGAGAGTTTCACATTCTCACCACTCCCTCTCCCATCATCGATCAAGTCTTTGCACAGCCGTGGGCTGCCAGTGTTGAGCATTGGCACCGTCAGGCAAACTCCACTGGTTTCATGCTGATACATTGAGAGGATTCCACAGGGCACTATTCTGTCTTTTTTACAGTCACGGAGTAGCACACAGAGACTGTGCGTAGTAGCCAGTATCTACCTTTCCATGGCCTCTCAGTTTTCTGTCATATCTGTCTCAAGTCCTCCACCCCTTCTGGAGTCAGTTCAGTGTCTGCTCAGATTCCTCTCACTCCCTCAAAAACTGTTTGGCTTACAATACAAAGTTGTAAGATTTGTGCAGGGATGTAATGCGGTAGAGATTTTTACAACTAGACAGTACAGTGCTGATTCATCTCACGGCATTTAGTGGTGGCGGCTGGCTTCCTTGAGCTCTGAGTTTTAAGACCTGAACAAATCCTACAGAGGCACAGCAATGAAAATGTAGGTGTGTGAAGTACAGTATAAGCCACTTTTCTGTGGTAACGCGATACCTTAAGGCTCGTAGCGTGCTGACAGGGTTGTTAATAAGCAGTGCCGAATCGGTAAGTAAGAAGAAAAAGTGGGTTTACCTTTGTGCATCAATGCAGAAAGCTATTAAATGAGCACTTAAAAATCCTTTTCTTCTTGTAGTTCACATACACATTTGGTAGTTTGGGCAAAAAATATGGAATGTGCTCTGTGTATGATACCATGACAAGCTTTCGGAATTGTGAGCAAGCTTGCAAGTAGTTTCTGAAAGCACACGGTACAAATCAGCAGTGGCGGCAGGAAGGGATTTCAGGAGCTATTGCAGGAGGAGTGCAAAAGGAGCAAGTCTTTCTTATGTGAACATAACACATTTAGGCATGTGTGTTGTTGTTCTTCTCTGTATGTCTTGACAACGTTGTTCAGGGATGACATTTTAATTTGACCATCGTTCAAGGAACATGGAGATAAAAATGCTCTGGAGACCTTCCTGCTGGGGTGGCTTAATGAGGTCGTAACTGTGAATGTGGAGGAGCAGGCTTAATGCAGGGCTTCCTCCAAGGAGGTGCGTCTCTCCAATGTAAAGCTGCCCTCCAGCATTCCTCTCCATTGAACCTTATGCTGCTCCAGGAGATCAGATTATTTTCTGAGGCCAGGGAGTCTGCTGTGCCCATTCTTCCTCCTTCTCACTGCCGTCACACGTGGGATGGCGGGAAGAATTTCTGTCAAT
The DNA here is from genome assembly GCA_003993805.1 of Himantopus leucocephalus. Lineage (NCBI taxonomy): Eukaryota > Metazoa > Chordata > Aves > Charadriiformes > Recurvirostridae > Himantopus > Himantopus leucocephalus. Next base: position 48,160,546 of record RSEF01000005.1, on the reverse strand, counting down.
GTTAAAAAAAGCAAAAGCATCTATTGTATGTTTTCATATAGCTGTCCAAGGCAATGTTTGATTGTCAGAAGATGTTAACTGTGTCAAGGCTCGGTAGGGGCGGCTTCTGAACTGCCAGAAGGGAGGGGTTTGAACTGTGTTTAATAACTAGGTCTTGGATGCATGTGCAAATTCTCTAGGTTCAGATTTAAACAATCCGATTGCTACTTTAGTTTCTGAAAATGTTTTCCAGTAGCAACACACCCTGATTGTGCAACCACTTACCCTCAGAGTTAATTGTAACCATATGAGTACACAATGCACATTCTTAAAGTTATTTCAAGGCACAGTGATACAGGATCAAACCACAATATGTAATTTGTTTTAGAAATTACAAAAGCAGGGTTATATATCTTGGATATTAAACCATCACAATTTAAGTGATATAAAACAAAGGTTTCTTTAATCCCTTGCCTAGTAAATTCAGTATATTAAAAAAAAAATACATCCGCAACCAACTATTTTAGATGTTGATTTAAAAATAAACTCTTAGTTACAAAATAATGTTGATGGGTTTGTTAATTAAAAAAAACCCCACACCTTAATTCCAGTGAAAGCACCACCATCCCATGACCCCTGCCTACTGATTGTCCAACAAGTGCAATTTGTAGCCAGACGCATTTTTAGCTCAGCTATGTTATCCCAGAGACTTTGGGGAGATGTTAGTGCTGACATGTTTTTGTTAGGACAGTTTTACCTTCCAGGCCTTGTGATGTAAGTCTACAAAGCTCCCATGGAGTAATTATTTAAATTATATGAACTTTTCAATATTAAGACAACGTGAGATCACGGCTACAGCAGTGAGCAATGTTGACCTCGCCATAGCAGGCATTTCCACCAGGTTATTAATTGAAGATTTCATTAGAACTGCTTTGAACTGACATGTCCACCCCTCCTGGGCACTTGATGGAAAATGCTTCAGTCTTCCATATATTGCAGCTCCCAGTGATGTGTGGTTTGTACCAGAGCCTGGATATGTGTATGTACTTGGCACATAGCTTGATTCTTCATGAGACACTAAAATAACTGGTTCCTGCTTGGTAGGCAGTTTTGGGGATAGTTCTGAGGGCATGGTTTTGAGGTCAGACACCACCTTACTTCTTCGGGCTGTGGTCCAGGCTGAGTGTGATGATCTAGCAAAGTAAACACTTGTCGTGTTGCTGTTTCATTACAGGTATTCCCACAGCTTACATGACACCCAGCACATTTTGTGTCATATCCTTCCTCTCGTCTGTCATCTGTTTAGTGTCAGCCTTTTTAGTTTGCCCACCCTGAAGTGACCCTGTTAGATCAGACTTGGCCCAAAAGGCTGATTCTATGAAATTGGTGTTTCAGGATTATTATTATTTTAGTTACTTGCATATTCAGACATTTTAATTGCGGTAGTTGAACCACTTCACAAGCACTAACATACTTGTCCTTTTAGTGCTGCTGTAGTAGGGATATTTTTCCTCTCACTTTTTGTAAGTTGGTAGCTGACCCGCTGAGAGATCAAGGGCAATATGGTACTGCTTAAGGTACGCTTTCTGTGTTATGCCACCTACAGTCAAGATGCAGTAAACAACTAAGATTACTTGCCGTGTAAGGCTGTTAAATCATGGCCAAAAGGCAAGGGGAGTGGCTGTTGTCAGACACTCTTAACTTGTGCTTTACAGCTAGTTTCCATTTTTCCATTTTTTTAAATAACTGAGGCACATAAGACTCCTTAAGGCCGATTTTACTGCCCCAAAATGAGAAGTTAGTTGCTGATTAAGCAGTGAAAGTGATTTGCTCATGCCTGGTGATCTTTCAGGAATCTACTTGGTTTGGATGTTTGTGGTCTGAGAGAGCAGACAGGAACACTGATGTCAGCAGAGACTTCACATTTTGAAGACAGTTGTCCAGGAATAAACTTGTCGAGCCATAAGCGTTTCATCCTGCCTGCGTGCACATTTTCTGGTTTTGCATATTTCATTGGAGTAGGGGAAGGGATGGGGAGAGGCAGGAGGAAAGCAAAGAAAGACAAAAGGAAATTTCTCTAGAGAATCAAATAATCTGCTTCTTGCCCCATTGTACCTCTTCTGGGCAAAAATCCTTCCTGTATCCGTTTAATCTTTTAAATGCTGGTATGTTCCTGCTATAGAAAATTCTGTCTCTGACTCAAGACTTATCTGAGGATCAACAAGAGTAAAAGCTAGCAGTGAGATGTTATAACTTGAAATAAGACATAATTTAATAAATGTGTTTACAACATGACCAAGAATACATGGCCAGATTTTATGCTTCTGACATTTCATGTTTCCGGAGATAAGATACTTGAAAGCACAGGGCTTCATTTATTGCTTTGCAAAGAACATTTGGAAGCACGGTATAATTGTTTCTAATGCTGTGGCTGCAGCAGAATAATAAGTTAAACTTTTACTTGGTAAAAACAGATCCAAAAGCTGAAATGCGTAAGCAACGTGGCTTGTGCAGTTAATGCTCATGTGTTTATTGGGGATGGGGCAGGGTATGTTAAGTGGTAAGTATAAAACGTCTTTTGTTTAAGTGAATTAAAATTCTGTTCATGAGAGAGAAACTTTATTAAACAGATATTTACATGTAACTGTACTGAAACAGGGATATAGACACAGTATATATTGATGGATAGTGCTCCCCAATGTTTTTTGAATACGCGATAACATCCCTTGAAAGTAAGTAATCTATTTTGAAGCTGGGGCTACAGTGAGTTGGCTAAGGAAATGGAATTACAACAGTGGAATTGGAATTGAACGGTCGCTCTTCTGTGTCTTGAGTCTCTTTGGTGCAGCTCTTGATCTAGTCTCATACAAAGCAAAAGGAACTCCATTAAACTTCTAAAATTCAGGAAAAAACAATAAGAAATATTAGATTTACTTGCATTAATGACTCACAGATAATTAAACATAGTATTATCTCGCATTAAAATATCAGGTAAAAACTTTTTTATGAAACAGAGAAACATGTCTAATTTCTTTCTTGTGTTTTGCAATATCAGTTTATTAAAGTCACCTGGTCTTTGAAAAGTCAGTTTATGTAAAGAGATTAAGATTGTTACTTTTTCTCCCTAGGAGTTAAGAGAAGACAACATCATATTAATTGAAACAAAGGCCATGCTAGAAGAACAGCTAACGATGGCAAGAGCTCGTGGTGATAAACTGCATGAATTAGAGAAGGAAAATTTGCAGTTGAAATCCAAACTTCATGATGTAGAGCTGGTATGCCCTCTCTTTTTCGTTATGCTAATTTTTTGAACTTCTGGTTTTATGCTAGATGGTGGATTCATGTCACAGAAACCAGTGGAGACAGGTAAATATTTCAACAGTGCTTTTAAAGAGGTCTTTAATTTGAACTCTGTGTACATGAATTCTTCAAATATTATAATGTTAACAGTGAAAATATTGCCAATGCTACTTTGTGTGAGACTGATGAATTTAATTTTATGCAAGAAGGTACATCACAAGTTTAAAATACAGATTGCTTGCATACATATTGATAACGGAGATGTTAAAATCTGTCAGTTAAGTAGAAATCTCTTAGATATAGCAAATGAAATCTTACTGTAGTAAATGATCTTTCTTGTTGGAAACAAAACCTCCAGCCATTACAGTGACTTTAGGAATCCGTTAGCACTGTAAAAGCCACAAAATTCTAAAATTTATTTTTGTGTAAATCAGAGACATGGGTTATTGCTTCATAGACAAGGAGACATAAGAAGTGGCAGATTACTGTCTACAAACAAAAAGCAACATTGGATTTTGTAACCCCACTCGAAATAATAAATACTCTTTCATCTCTTGTATTTTACTTAACAGTCCTCCTCTTATCCCCCTGTGTTTTGAATTCTTGTGGGTTAAATTTTATAGGGGTTTAACTGTATAGGGTTTCCAACAGGGTCTGTTGGAAACAAAGATGTTGAGGGTGCTGTATGGAGTTATGTTTAATGACTGATTCAGGGCATTATAAGGGTCATGTCATGCTCTAGCTTTTCTAAAGTGGCTGGTGACTTTGAATGATGCTTTTCCAGGTGACTTGATCAATTTTTGGGTAATGCTTTCTGAAAATTTGGAACCCTCTGAGGCACCACTTCAGCTCCCACAAATGCAAATGGCCAAAATAGTCACGAGAAACAACAGTAGATTCATTCTCCAGGTGTGTTTTCTGGGTATTTTAAAACCCAAATTATGAGGCAGATGTTACTTCCTGATCCATATGACTGGATCCAAATTTGATGTGATGAGTTGTAGAAGCTCAGTAGAATTCCAGGTTATATCTCCAGAGGCACCAGTGTGTGCGTGCATGATGCTACGTGTTTTTGAAGAACTTAGGTCTGGCGACAGCTTGAATCCAGCCTGCCTTGTACTGGCCCTGTCATCACCCAGTATGTTCTCACTCCAGTCACCCTCCCTCCAAGTGTATCACGGACCTGAGTTGACTCTAACCAGGGCCAGTTGGGTGTCTCTGCTCTGCATTCTGTGGCACATATGGCAGCCCACAGCAAACATTTAATGCCAGACATGTATTTCAGTATAAAAGCATGCAGTGTTTAAGGAGATTCTTCTACGCTCCGCACGTATTGTGCTGCTGTGTAGCAGTTCAACTGACAGAACCATCTTACGAATAAGCTGAATATGCATTTTTGTTCACATGTGTCTTGCACAGGACCGAGACACGGACAAGAAGAGAATTGAAGAGCTGCTGGAGGAGAACATGGTCTTGGAGATTGCACAGAAACAGAGCATGGACGAGTCTGCACACCTAGGCTGGGAACTAGAACAACTGTCTAAAAGCACGGATCTCGCAGATAGTGAGTACCAGCTGGGGTAGCTGCAGTAGTGTCAGTGGTCTCTTTCAGAGTATACAGGTTGGTTGACTGAGACGGGGAACAGATGTTGAGTTCTAGCTTGGAGAACTTCCTTCATTCAGCCACTTGATTTTGAACATAGTTTTTCAGAACTTTGAAAATGTATTCATTCTGCTTTCTTTCACTTTCTTTTGAAAGCATTAAAATGTTTTCCTTTTATTTTGTTCATCACTGAGAGAGTGACTTTTAAGTAAAATGATAAAAATTGAAAAAAAAAAAAAGAAAGCTTTGTAAGTGACACAGCAGAAATGTCACACCAAACACTGGGTATTTCTAACTGAATGGCTGGGAGGAGTCTGTGATCTTTAGTATTCTTTAGTACAATTAGCACAGACGATTAGCTGGTCTTTAAGTCCCAGGAAGTAGTGTATGCTGAAGTCATTTATTTTTACTAGATACTGAAAAATGTGTACAGTTAAAATAACTGGCTGATTATTGTTTTTGAATGGTTGATTTGATTTCTGTAACTATCACAAACATAACTGATGCTTCCTTCACTCGTCAGGTTTTAGCACTGGTTTGTGTCTTACATTCATTCTGTCTATAATGCCAGCCTAAATAACGATGCTAAATGGAACTTGGGAAATATAAGCTATTTCGTGCAGTTCAGTGTGCAGCTTTTATTGATTGCTCACCTGATTCTGCTAAGATTTGCATGTTTGGCGTTGGGTACCAGGAACAGTTTAACTTGAAGACAAAGAAATAAATTAGAGTAAGCAGATGTTCAGTTTTCAGTAAAGCTGTCTAGAAGAATAGCTTTGTTTTGTAAGATAACTGAACATGTGTCTGACACCAATTCTCAAATCTGCTTGCTGCCTAGGATCTGAGTTCTCTTTACTAAGATTAATGGCTAATTAATTGCTACTTTTAATTAATAATCTTGCAAAGCAGGTTTACCTTAGCCTGAGAAGTGAATGGCATTCTATTCCTCCTTATGTGTAATCAAGGATATTGCTTATTATATTAGTCAAAACCGATCTAATTTTCAGTCTTGTTTCAAATACTAAGTTTTGCCTCCTTCCAGTTTGGTTTCACTAGTGATATAATAGAAGGAAGGATGCTGGTTTTATTTTGTTATCTCTTATTTATTCATTTCTGTCAAAGATAACTTTCAAAATTTGCTCAACAGAGTGGTTTAAAATAATGAAAAAAGATGAGTTTCCTTCACTTGCACTGATGCTTAGCATTTCAGCACTGCAGCTCCAGAACCTCTCTGATTAACCAAAGAAAAAGAGAGTAAGAGGAACGGAGAACATCAGTAATCTTTTGTATTCAGTAGGAAAAAAAAAATTAGTGAAGGAAGTCTGATTTTTAAAAAACTAAGAACGTTAAACTTTGAGACTTTAAATTATTTCACAGAAGTGCTGTCCTACTTGTACAATAATTGTTTTTAAGAAGTTCCATTTCAATGCATGTTGCTGTTCTGAATGCAGCTTGTTTGTACAAATAGAGTCAGTCTGCAAAGCTCTTTTGGAAAAACCCCTGCTCCTGGATTTCAAGTTGAGTCTGCAAGGATGGCAGGTAGCAGAAGATTTTACCTGCTAGTTTGGAATATTTTATTCAAAATCATTTAAAAAATAAGCATGGGGAAAAGTTGTTTAGATGGGCTTTGCTTCAGGACAGAACTCAACTGGATTATTGAGTTAATGTTTACTACTTGACCAAAACTCTCCAGGGGTTGCTCCATAAAGAGACAAATGGGATTTTACCATTCTCAGAAACTTGCCAGTTCTAAAGTAGTCAGTGTGCTGTATGTAATAGTGCTGATAATTTAGCAGGAGTGAATAATTTTCTGAGACTTAAAGACAATGTCAAAGTAAATTTCATATGAAATGTGTTTTTGAGGTGAAGGGTAGCAATTATTCCATGTGAAACAGAGGGTTGTTCTTATAATTAATCAGGTGCTGAGCAGAGAAACGAACAGAGCAATGAGGCTTTGGTGCTGGGAGTTAAGGCTGAGAGAGGTAGTGAGACTTTTGATCTACAAACATTCAGAGTAAAATAACATCTCTGTTGTAAAACTTGAATAAATTTTGTTAGTTCTGAGATTTCAACTTCAGACATTCTCTGTGATCAACATTCTGAAGGATGTCCTGTGCCTGGGTACCTGGTAGTAAAGTATCCTCCCTGATTCAGCATATTCTTGATGAAGTGGCTGTGAAGATAAGCATTGGAACTCACTTTTATAAGAATTTTTTTCCACGACAAAGTATGATCGAATACCTAAGTTTTCACTAGCTTTTAGAAGTGCACCATCTTGCTGTTTTAGCAAACAGTTAGCAGTGGTTTGCATTCTGCCTCAATTTATTTCCTCTGATGGAAGTGTGAGAGGGTATCAAAGTATATTTTGCTACTAACATTAAACACGCTACTAACATGACTAACACAACTTTAAGAAGGGTTAGAAAGGTCACTTTTAAGATGGTGATCTGTTCAGATATCTGTTCCCCATTTATTAAAGGTCTTAATTGTTATCTGTGAAAATGGGTTCTGTTTTTAACAAAGTGTTTACTTAGCAGTCAAGCTGAAATGATAAGGATCTGACTGCAATTATCTTCATACAAGTGAATCTTAAGGACCCAGGAAGGGAGATGCTTGTGAATTGGTTAGTGCCACTTTCTGATTCTCATGTTTCAACAGCCAGAAAGTCCTTTGTGTTTGAGTTGAATGAATGTGCTTCGAGTCGCATACTGAAGCTAGAGAAGGATAATCAGAGCTTACAGAACACAATCCAAGAGCTGAGAGATGCCTCCTTGACCTCCAGAGAGAGCAGCCTGAAGTTTGTGGAACTGGAAAAGGAAAATCAACAGCTTAGCAAAAAGGTAATTTGCTTGCAGGAACAAACAGAGGCCTTTGGTTTTTAAACACCGTGCACACAGGGCTGTATGGCATTCCTGAACAATGAGGGATTGCAGGGAATTCACCCGTGTTCCCCAGAAGACTGGGCACGTTTTTGGGCCCATCTATTTAATTGCATTCTAACATTGGTGTATTCTATTGCCTTCTATTTCACTGCCTACTTACATGTGTCACTGTAAGCAAAAATTACTTTTCCTGTTTCATAAAAGCTGTCTGTCAGTGCTTGTTGGCCCCTGTCTGATTGTACTGTTGATTGTGTCCCTTTTTGTGGTCTTATGGCAGTCACTAGGCAAGGAAGCCATGGCCACATTGAACTATTGTGTTTGTTTGAAAGTCTTAATATTGTTTCCAGGTAAGTCGAATAAATCACACAGGTGAATTCAGGTCAGTATATTTTTAAAAAAGTTTCTTGTTGCCCATAGTCCTGGATCAGCTATTTATTTTGTCCTTTTGGCTATTAGAAGTTCTCTAGTGTCTCCCTCTGTGCAAAGATCTGTGTTCTTTTAATCTTTGTAACAAACATGCAGGTCATCACTCCTTAAATTTATTTTTATATATATGTGCGTTACACTCTATTATTAACTGTGATTACATTTAGCTCAAATGCCAGCTCAGTGCTTGTCCTTGTGAAACACAGTGCTCAGTTCACCTCCAGCCACCAGCTTTATTTTTGTCTGGCTGGTAACTTGCATCCTGAACTCTGATTAATTGAGCCAAGTGCCAGTGGGGAAAGAGGACGCTAGCTAGTTTGCTAATTTCCATGTCAGTTTTTTCCACATTCCTACCTTCGCTATATTATTCAGAATATTAGCTCATTTCTTCTTTTCCCATTACTGCTGTAACCTCTGTGTGTGTGAGACTTTGATACAAAGATTTCAGTCCTCTCTGGCCTGCCTGTGGGCTAACTGAATGCTTTAAACGACAAGGGGAGAAAGAATCTGGATATGAAATGCCGGTCATGGATTACCAGACTGTAACTAGCAGAGTGCCAGTTTCTTTGCCAAGAGAACAAGTATCCATCCCTGGATCATCCCATCTTCTGGGAGAGGTTCTTTTGCCAAGTTGAGAGACCAGTTCTGCTTCTTGGCTTTCTTCTGTGAACAAGGAAAACTGTAAAAATTCAGTTCACTGTACTCCTCCTTCCACACTCCCTTTTATGACCTGTTGTCTATGAGTAATTCACTCCAGCTCTAATTTACATGCTTAAAACTTGAGATCAAGGCATATAAAGCACTCAGCAGATACCTGTGGTGTACAGCAATTTAAGTCACGTGAACAACTGTGGTCACCCTTTGGCTTTGCCCCAGGCAGATTCCTGTGGGCGTCTCTCGTTATGGCACCGTATTATTGCCAGCAGTTGTGATTCCAGAATTAGTCTGATGTTTTTGATGATGATGAATTCGTTGACATGGTGGGGTCACCTACAGGTCTAGTAGTTAAATAAGGCAAAAACTAGTAGTGGGGAATGCCTGTGTGGGGAAAGCTGAGTACTGTGTCTATCAGACCAATAAGGAAAAAAATGGCAGGTAAGAATACTATTAAGAGCAATTGAAATGCGTGAACTCTTCACCAGAGAAACAGAGAATATGATGGGAGCTGTTGACTGAATACCACAGGCCAGTCAAGTTCCTGATGGACTTAACTTCCTATTCAGGGAGATTGGGGGGAAAAAAAAGGTAGTAGACAGTATTCTGTAGTCTGTACAAGACATACAGTTGTCTCTCAGTGTACAGAGACCCGATACATGATATGTAAAATAATCTTGGTTTGAGATTTTTGATTTTTTTTTTAATCCTCTCTTTCTCTGACGTGTTTTTGTATTTCTCTCACACATGTATCCCCGTAATTAGAGGGTNTCTCACACATGTATCCCCGTAATTAGAGGGTAATCATGTCCACAGGGGGGTGTGCTAGTGGAAAGGGGGATAATAGGCGAAGTCTCTGATTCATTGCAGAGCGGTTACTATAGTAGGCAGAGGAGAGGGCAAAGGTTCTTAAGGACTTTTAAAGACAAGCACATATAAAATCACAGGACAAGAGATAAAGAAGTGTTTTTCTCAAATCTGTTGTGCCTGTGGGTTTTTTTGTAACTTTCCCGAGATATCCATAGTAAAATCTTGCCTCCCCCAAGTCATTCAACTGGAGTCAGATTTCATCCACTGCTTGAGACTTTCAAAAATTGTTGTTTGAGAATGCTTAGCTATCTACTGATCCAGTGCTTGGAAGGTTCATGTAGCCAGAACAGGATTATTCGCGTAGTACAAGAGGAGATTATATGAAGGAAAAGTCAAATGCATCTTTTTTTCCTTTCTTGCAAGTTTTTCAGAGGAGCTAATAATAGAAAACCCTCCTTTCAGGCACAGTCAAGTAGTAGCAGTCCAAGTACCTATCTGTTTTCTATGCATTCCTGACTTCTTGGACTGAAACAAGCTGTAAACAGTAGTTTCTTGCTTGCCTCCAGTTTTCTGGGAGGTGCTAATGAAGACCAGCTATTGCTGAGTTACTGAGTTTGTTCCAGCTTTCTCTGAACAGCTCCTTTGAGCCCAATGAACCTTAACATGGTTACGTTTCTAACTGTTAAGCCCTTCTTATCTCCAATCTGGGCAGCCCCTGCTTGTTTAAACACTTCCTGTAATGAGGCGCGTGTTGACATAGGCAGAGCCCAGCCTCCAGCTATTTCCCACTTGTAAGAATTATTGTTAATGCCTTTTTCATTGACATTTTCACTGTTGGCAAAGTTCGTAATACCAACACAAAAAAATAAGCTGATACTTGTGCGGAGCTGTAGGTGCTCACAGTACTTTACAAGCCTAAAAAGGAATGCTTCCTGACGTGGGGAGGTCAGCTCTCTGAACCTCTTGCTTCTAAATACTGAAGAGCTACTGCTTTTCAGTGCTTAGTGCATTATGAGTACAGCTTTCAAAAGGAAGGGAGTAAGAAGACATCGTTCATTGCAGGGCTAGGACCTTATTCACAGGTCTTTCAAATCCAGTACTGTCACCTGCTGGGGAAAAGACGGCTGACAGAGCACAGGGAGAGGGATGGTAAAGTTGGAAACTCCAGTGCTTTTGCTCTGGTCCTGATCCTATTTTATTTTTTAATTCAGCTGCTCACTGAATTGTCTTGATAACTTTCTCCGTGTTCAGTGGTAGATTAAGGTCATCAGTGATGGAGAGGCTAGGAGGAGCCACGTCCCTCAGAAAGGTGAGCAGCTTAATCACCGACGACAGGAGCACAACAGGGCATTCGGACAGGCAGGTGAAGCATTTCTTACAGCTGTACTGTATGTGCTCTGATCTGAATAGGCATGAAGGAGATTCTTGGCACCGTGAGAAAAACAACAGCCCATTTCCTCCTCTGAGACTGACAAGCTGCAGAAGGGGAAGGATTACATCTTTCAGCCGTAGTCCCCATCTCATTCCTCTCTGGTGTTCAAAATAACTTAAAGTGCAAACAGTCCTTGGGTTAAGCTGTGGCTGATGTGTTTTGGTGTGTTCTCTCCATGCAGATAGAGAAATTGCAAAATCAAATTGAAAAAGAGAAGCAAAGTAATCAAGATCTGGAGACCTTGAGCGAGGAGCTGATAAAGGATAAAGAGCAGCTACAAGTCGTCATGGAGACTCTAAAAGCTGACAAAGACAGACAGGTGCGAACTTCACAAATGTAATATAAAAGCATATGCTCGGTAGTGGTAATTTAGTGATGCCATTTAGAGCATCTGGTTCTTTCAGGGAGATAGGGCAATTTGAAAGCTATTAAGTGCAGGTTGAACTTGTTCAAATGTAGGTAAAAGGCTTCTTCAAGCAAAAAAGCCCAGCATGTTTTGCTACCTACTGCCTCTGTTACCACAGGGGGAACTTCAGGCTGTCATAAGGACAGACCTTCCCTCTTTGGGGGAAAAAAGGCCCCGGATCTTACTAAATAGGATACCAACTGGTTTTAGGGTGTGCAAATAAAACCCCATTTTATTGCAGAAGATTGGTCTTCTGCCAGCTCTGTCCTGATTGGTTTGGTTGTTTTTTTTTCTTTTGCCACCCAACCTTTTTTGCTCTGTTTTAAAAAGATGCTGAAAAAGCATTTATGTTTTCTGGATTGATATTTTAAATGCCCTTCAGCTTTTACTGCTGTGCTGCAGTTCATGTGCAATACCATGAAATTATCCTATTATAGGTTTGTGCAAGGTATCATCTGTATTAATTTGACTAGTGAAGAAAATACAGACACAGATCATTGGAGACTGGTTTGTCTGTTTTCAATCTGTATTAAAATTTACTCCAAGTTTTGTAGGGTGAAGATTAAATACGAAAATGTCTTATTTGTGTAGTGCTTTCCCTCTTGAAGGATTCATGCCCAGACTTCTACCTGGGAAACTGCACTTTACCACCAGAGCCCTACATTTCAGTTAGAACACATGCAGACTCCTTGTGGTACAAATTAATGAATGCTTCACAGGTAGGGCAGGAAGTAAAACCAGAAGTATCCTCAATCATCAGAAAAGGTCAGATTCTGATTTTTTCGGGTCTAAGTCCTTTTTGATTTCTGTGGATGTTGTCTAGATAAGAATCAAGTGCAAATTGCAGTCTAAATCACAAGTGCTTCAGCTGAAATTTGACGAGTGGGGTAACTGTACTCTTCTTACAGAAGGCGTGTCCTTAATGAGATCCGTAACTGCTATAAATTTTCAAACGTTTTGGTGTTTCTGACACCTGATCAGAGATAATTTGTGTCTTCAGATTTCAAAGATGAATGTAAACCTAGACAGAAAGATACCCTTTATTAGGAATGATTCCTAATGAAGCATCTTCTCCAAGGTGTTCTCTAAAGGTTCCCTGTCTGCTTTCTTCCTCTGCCTTGACCTTCTTAGCTGGCAGCAGGAATATAGCACTATTTTTAATTTGTTAGAATCATGGGTTACCAGAAGTAACATTTTTTTTCATTAGTTTGGGTTGTTGGTTTTAATCAGGAAAAACTGTTGAGAAATTTGTCTTGGATTAAATGGACGTGGTTTTGTTAACAATCATTTGTCTGCTTCAGGACTAATTTATACTGCATTTTGTAAGGTAGATGAGTAACATTTGCATCTCTTCTTTTATTGTTTATGTAGATAAAGGACCTTAAACAAGAAAATGATCACCTTAATCAAGTGGTCTTATCCCTGAGACAAAGATCTCAAGTGAGCAGCGAGGCAAGAGTAAAAGATATTGAAAAAGAGAACAAGATCCTTCACGAAACAGTTACTGAGACCAGTAGCAAGCTGAGCAAGCTGGAATTTGAGAAGAAACAATTGCAAAAGGATTTTGACCAGGTTAAAGAAAAAGTGGAAAGAGTGGAAGAAATGGAAAAAGAGCTCCATCGGCTGGAGAGGGAGAATGAACAGCTCACAAAGAAGGCAGCAGCGATGAAAATAGTGACAGAAAAAGTGGAAGTTCTTGAGCAGGAGAATGGGGATCTGGAAGTGGAAAATAGGAAGCTAAGAAAATCCCTGGACACATTGCAGAATATTTCCATCCGGCTTGGGGACCTGGAAAGGGACAATAAGCAGTTGGATGAAGAAAATCTGGAGCTTAGAAGAGTGGTGGAAACCATGAGATTTACCAGCACAAAAATGGCACAAATAGAAGCAGAAAATAAAGATTTGGAGAGGGAAAAAGAGGACTTAAGAAAGAACGTGGAAATGTTAAAAGCAATGAGCAAGAAATCAGAGAGGCTGGAACTAAGCTACCAGAGTGTCAACTCTGAAAACCAGAGACTTCAGCAAATCGTGGAGAACAGCAGCAAAAAGATCCAGGAGTTAGAAAAAGAAGTACAGGGAATGGAGAGTGAAAATCAGGTCCTTCAGAGAAACCTTGAGGAGCTAAAGATTTCTGCCAAACGGCTAGAGAGGTTAGAAAAGGAGAACAAAGCCCTAGAACAAGAAATGTCTCAGCTTGAGAAAGACAAAAAAATGCTAGAGAAAGAAACAAAACGGCTTTGGCAGCAAGTGGAGCTGAAAGATGCTATTTTGGATGATAGTACAGTAAAGTTGGCAGTTGCTGAGAAAGAAAACAAGACACTAGAAAAGGAAATTGCTCGATTCAGAGATTCATCTAATAAGCTGAAAGAATTTGAAAAGGACAATAAAGATCTCATAAAGCAAGTGACAATTGATAAAAGAACACTAGCTACATTGAGAGAGGTAAGCGAAATAATACTACTGGTTTCAATACAGCGCTATTTTTTTTCAACTCTGTGAAGTACCAAAGGGAGACATCTGTCCCTTGACTATTTAATACACGAGCCAGGAGATCTTCACAGCCTTAACAGTCATCACTAGATAGCATTGCCTTGGAAAGTGGAATGTGCCAAAAACTGCAACGTACTGCTTTGTGTCCACAAACACAATGTCTCCAAATGACATCTTTTTTACCTACAGAATAGGGTTTTAACAGAGCTCCCACGTGGTAGTGGTAAGCCAAAGACTTTGATACTTTCTCTAACCCTGTGACCACAAAATTGTTTGCTAACATGAGAGCTCCAGCAGGGGAGATTGACTCTTAAGCCTAGAAATTAGAGCACTTGTTGAGGGCACATTAACATCCCTGTTCTAAAACAGACTTAGCTAAGACAAGAACCATCCCAGATGACCACCCTAACCCTTTCAATAACAGCTGCACCAAGTTTTTGCTTTACACCTACCTTCAGCGTTTTTCCCCAGAAGCTTCCCTGCAGAGCGAGAGCGTGCTAAGCAGCTCTGTTGTTAAGCAGCAGCGATCTCTTCCAGTACCCCTCTCCGCTGCAGAGTGCAGGAATCGCGCTTTTCCTAGTAGTGATCTCTTAAAAACACACAATTAGCCATAGGACATTTGCAAACTAATGATGTGTGTGGCAGAACTGGCACTCTTGTAAGTGGCCCATGAGCAGATCCAGGTTATTGCAACTCGCTCTCATTGCCTGCCCCCGCTGCTGTTGTCCTGACGGAAACAGGATTTCCTGTGAAAGAGCATTCAAAGGAAGACAATGCTGCGGTAGGTCAGTGAAATAAAGTTTAGCAAGACTAATGCAGTAACCAATTACTTCCTTGAAAATTTAGTTTTATTTTAGTTTTTGAAGCATTAGTGTAATTTTGAGGAGGAAAAAAAGTTTACTGGAAACATTTGAAACAGTCCCAAGCTTTTCTTCTGTACAACTTTCCTTAAAAATTGGTTGGACTAGATGACCCTTCCCGTCCAACCCAAGGTCCCTTTCAACCCAAACTATTCTATAAAAAAAAGAAAATAATAGCATTTCTGAGAAAGCTCCTTTTTAATCTTTCCCTTCTGCAAATTTCCAATGGTGCAGACCCACACAGGAGCATGGGTCCATTCTTTTTCTAAGTTACTTTCTATAGATTCTGCAGAAGGAGTTTATGGATGTTGAAGGCACCTGTTTACAGACCATGGACTGGCACTGATCTTAACCTTACCTGTTTTTCCCTTGTCGTGTGAATGAATATGTGGCTAAATTTGTGATATCAGGGGACGATTGAATACCTACAGTTTATATTTAACAAATTATTTTTTTAATTTTATTCTTGCTTCTGCTTGATATCCAGGATAATTTTTTTTCCTTACTTGAAGTGTTTCAGTAACTTCATTGTTCTTTCTTCATGCCTTATTTAAGAAAACTTTTGAGGAGAGACATGAGCAATGTATTTCTCTATGGTACATTTGCAATTCAGAGAATTTTGAATGGTAGGAATCTTTGAACTTGGCTGTGCACCAAAAATGATTTGTCCTTTTTAAACATGCGGGCTGGTATTATGTCTCCTCAGGCCGTTTCCACACAGAGCACTTTACTGGCATAACAGCAAAGCATTGTCCCAATATACCTTTTGGAACAACTCCATCAAATCTCCTCCTCGTATGACTTCCTTGTCTGGTTCTGCTTAAGTTTCTTCCAAAGAAACCTAAATGAAACCAGAACAGGCCAGTAGGTACCAGAATAAGTGACCAAACTCTCTCTCCAGTCCCCAGTGCTGTCCTGTCTCTTACATGACAATGTAATTACGCTTTTTTTTAATTTTGGCAGTAATTTTCCTTATGTCAGAAACTCAGAGTCAGTAGTGAAAATGCACTATTACCACGTCCCTTGGTAATAACATCTTAACCATGTTATCTCGGCAAACTTTCATACTGAAGTCTTGTCTCTCCTCCGCGTGTGTGCTGGTGTTGGCTGGGATTTCAGCAGGGCTTTCTGTCCTAGCTGAGAGGTGGGAGCTCCCTCTGCTGGTGTCCCCTGACCTGCACACATCCCTTCTGTGGCACAGGGGCAGGCTGTCTCCTGGCCCGCACACATTCCCTCTTTTGGCAGGTGGGCAGGATGCCAGCGTTGGCAGAAGTAACTCAGTACAGTGAGCGAGACAAAGGCCAAAAGAAGCATTCTTCAGACTTATTCCAAGTAAACTATAAATAAAAGCAATCAGTTTAATTCTGCACTCAGCTGTCATTGATGAAGAATTTTAGCAGATCTTCTCAGAACTAGGATTTTATCCAATTACTTTTTCAGTACTTTTTAAAAAAAAGTCCATAGTGCTGGAAAATTATCACCACCCTTTGCGCAGCAACTAATCATGTTAGTGCTCTTACAGGATTTGGTCCTGGAGAAGCTGAAGAGTCAACAGTTGTCTAGTGAGCTTGACAAACTGAGCCAGGAACTGGAGAAGATAGGATTGAACAAAGAGCTGCTGCTACAGGATGACAACGGCAATGACGACACGTAAGGAAACTGAGCTCTCTTAGTCGGTCTGTTGACTGCAGGCTTTTCCTCAGCCTAACTCAAGCCCTTTGCCTTCTTTTTGGTTCTTACCTGTCTTGGTCCAATTACCCTTGGCGATTTTGGACATAAAGCATGTTTTTCTATAGCAAGCTTGACAGTATACTGCAACTTTTGAAAAACTTTTTCTAGGATGGAAGGAAGAAATGCCACTTTCTCTCTCCATGCTAGCCTGTGTTAGTACAGTCCCCCTCTACTTCCCCAGCAGAGTAGCTGGGTAGCTATTTCAGCGTGTATTCCTCCTCATATGCTCTTTACAAGTAAGAATAGTGTCTATTAGACAGTGTCTGTCATTAGTCCCTGTAATTGGTGATCCATCCAGCTGTTAGTATAAATATGGATGTCGCCTAAGAAATTCCTAATTGCAAGGAATTCTTTTGCAAGTCCTATAGTACTGAACAAGGAAACCCTGCAATCCCTGTGTATATCGGCCTCTTGGTGAGGCCTAATTAGAGAAATATACCCATCTCGTAGGAGTGTTCAGCATCTTCTGCAGATTTTTCTCCTTGTCAAGAATGTACAAAAGAGCCATGAGAAGACATTTCTGTAGTGTCATCAGTGGAAAATTAGAAAAAATGTTTTCTGTTAAGTTACGTAGCTCGTAGGTATTTCTGTAGAAACATGCTGGAGTTACCTCTATTAAAATTGATGGGATTTTCCAGAAGCAGGTTTCCCAGCTACAATATATCAGTGGCTATGTGCAGCAGTAGAAGAAATAATTTTCCTGAAGAAGCAAACGTGTAATGTAACATGATGAAGTTTGGAATGGGTGAAGGTGAAGACTCCTGGTGAGAGATGGTGCTCGTATCGTAGTGGCAGACATTGGAAAGCTATTCTCCTGTCTTTCAGAAAATACAAGATTCTGGAGAGCAAGACTGAATCGGCACTAAAAACAACACTAGCTATGAAAGAGGAGAAGATTGCAATGCTGGAAGCTCAAGTGAAAGACTCTCTGAACTTGAACCAGCAGTTACAGAATGATCTAAATATGGTAAGAGGTTAACTGTATTTTAGTTGTTGGTGATGTGGTTCCGCATAGTCATGTGTGGTTGGTTGGTTTTTTTTGCTGTTGGGGTTTTTTTTGGGGTGTTTTTTTTTTTTTTTTTT
>RSEF01000005.1:48118411-48142790 GCA_003993805.1 Himantopus leucocephalus | reverse complement strand
TACTCTGCAAGAACAAGTTATCTCTACTTCCCCCCGCCATGTACATGCACTTCCAAAAAACTTTTTTTCACTGGACCACTTTCTCTAGTTCCTCTCTATATAATGGCACCAATTTCAGCAAAATTGTTGGGCTGGAGGCATGGCAGGAGTTGTCTTTTTTTTTAACGTAACTACTATTTGCAATCTCTGTTTTCCCATGTGTTTTTCATTGCCATGGTGGTGATGTTCTGCCTTATTATATGAAAGCATAGACTGGGGAAGACTGCAGTTGAAACATCTCACCTAAGAACAGCCTGTTTGTTAGGTGACAGTGAGCTTGAGTCAAAGGGCACCTGACTGGAAGCCCAGAGACATGGATTCCTCTACCTCTCTGTCTCGGCTTCCCCGTCTGTGAAGTGAGGGTAATGGTTCTTCAATCGCTTAAAGTCCCTACAGTGCAGGCAGAGAACTGCATGTCCCATTATTCATACGAAATCCCACTTTTAAATCGGTGTTGAAGGTCGTTGCTTGTTGGCTCTGCAGGTAAAGAAGGACTTTGATGCACTTAAGCAGACTCAACAAGATGGACAATATGCACAAAAGTCACTGAGGTATTCTGCAGAGAAACTTATTCCCAACCATCAAATGAATGAGAAATTGGAAACAGGACACCGAGAAGCTACCATGGAGCTGCTGAAACTGAAGGACAGGGCAATCGAACTGGAAAGGAATGTAAGCCTTCTCCTATTTTCTGTTATCCCTCAGACTTCTCTTGCAGTCATGAGCGGGTTGCTGGGAACGGGATTTTTGAGCTTACAGGAATCTAGTGAGTTTTCTGGAGCATGTAAGTCTACCAAATTCCTCAGGTATCTCTTTGGACTGCATGGGAGTTTAATGCTATATATGTCTTGTATAACATCACAGCAGGAATTAATCCTGTGTATAACATCTGTCCTACCTTCATTTAATGCTGGGAAAAGTTTGCTTTTGCACATTTGTTGCAGAACGATCATCACCAATTGGTTCTCATTTTTGATAGGACTCCAAATGATCAGGACAGCCGTTTCGTTTCTTCCTGTCACCCCTTCAATGCCATCTCTCTTTCAGAATGCAGCGCTGCATACTGAGAAGCAGCTGCTTAAAGAACAGCTGAAGCATTTGGAAACACAGAATGTCTCCTTCAACAATCAGATCCTGACACTACAGAAGCAGAATGTCTTCCTTCAGGAGCACAATACTGCCCTGCAGACGCAGACAGCCAAACTCCAGGTCAGGACAGCCTTGCACCTCTGTGTCGGCAGACTGGATTTGATTGTAGTAGTGTGGAGAAGATGAGAGCTAGTAAGAGAAAAGTTTGTATTGGTAGGCTGATGTAAAGATGAGGCCCATAAGGTGGAGCTTAGTTTGAGGTCTGAATTTCTCCTAGCTAAGTGGGAAATTGGCTCTGTAGCTAATATCTGGTAGCTATCTTCATTAAGGTAGTTATTTAGAGAGAAATTTTTAAAATCAGTACAGCAAAATCCAGATGTTGTTATTCCAGAAGTGCAACAAAAAAATCTTTGCTCTTTCTTTCTGTTAATGCCATGCCTGTGAAAGAGCTTGGAAGAAATGGGAAGAGGACACAAGTCAGCTCCCAAGAGGCATTGTATAATGGGTTCCAGTCACAATTTTCATACTTTCAGACAAAATGTCAAAGTTGCTGATGGAAAATAGATACTCTTAAACGTTACTTTAATTGTGAAAAATAAGTTTAGCTTGAGAAAGAGAACAGTTTTACAGGGCAATATTAGATTAGCTCCAATTTTTTTGGTGGGAATTTTCCTTTTCAAGCCTTTCCTCTTGCATGTTCACAGATCTTTTTTTTTGGTTCTCTTTATTATTTCTCACCTGCAATTCAAGTATATAAGCAACAAATAAAATCAATGCCCTACCTATCTACTGAAATCAGACTTTTTAGGAGTGCTGTCCCCATAAAGAGTGGTACAGTTAATTTTGTTGAGTTTGGGTGAACTTAAGTTTTCGTTATTTGTACACAAACATGGGGTAACTTTGCCTTTGTACGTGATTGTCAGCGATGCAGCCGAGTTGCGAGTATTCCAGCTCATCTTGGTCTTCAGGCTCAAGAGCTTCTGCTAATAAAGCAGTGTTGTTTCAGTTTGGAGTTATCCTGATACCTTTCAGACCGCTGATAGCATGGCGTTGTATGGTGCATATTACCAGCAATACCAAAATGATGCCAAATTTCCATAAAGGTCTTAAGTCTCCAAAGCAATGGATGCATTCTTGATTAACTTTGTAGAGAAACAAGCTGCTACTACATGTTTGTTGTAGGTACCAGTAGGTGTAAATAACTAACGCTTGCTTTTTATTTGAGAAACTTTAGGTAGAAAACTCAACCCTCAGCTCCCAGAGTGCTTCACTGATGGCGCAGAATGCTTTACTCCAAAATCAGCAGACAGCCAAGGAGAATGAGAATGAAAATCTACTGAAACAGAAGGACCAGCTGAAAGCTGAGTATGAGTCACTGCTTCAGGACCATGAACACCTTGCTTCACTGCATGAACGGCAGTCTGCAGAATATGAAATGCTGATAAACCAGCACAGCTGCCTGAAAACGTTGCACAAAAACCTGGATCTGGAGCACAAAGGTCTGGGTGAGAGGTACGCTCACTGCTCGGGGGTGTAGTGTAGCCGGAATGTGCCCACATTACAATCTTAGCCTTAAATCTTGGTCTCCAATTACAAACGGAAACTACTGAGTGGGTTGTTCCCCTGAAAACGCATCTTCTCATTCTTGCTATCATTAGGAGATTAGATGAAAATATTTGCAAAGTTGTAGATTTTCACGTTTAAAGGTGGCAGACCACAGGTGACTCTGGTGATATTTAGCAAACATGGGCTTGGGTCTTCGGGATGCTTTGTCAGAAGCAGCATCTAAGGCTTTTGCTTCAGGCTCTTCAAATGAGTTGTGAAATCAAAGTTATCTGTTTATTGTTTAGTCTCTAGTCACTGTCATTTTCTGGCAATTGTGTGTGGATCGAACAATCTATATAATGTACTACTACGTAAATGCTGCTCTGCCTACCTCTCAAAACTTTTCTTATACAATTCAGTGATTTTCCTCAAGGTATCTGTATTTAGGTTCATTGTCTGTGCAAGACCATGGGCTGGGTTTAGAGCAACTCAGTGGTGATCTTTGAGGGTGGACTACAAACTGCTGCTAAACTTTTCTTTCCTGAAGACTGAGGAGCTGGCAATACAATGTGCAGTAGATTTTGATAAAATACAGAAACCTATTGTGATGAAAATCTCCACCTGTCTGACAGGACAGCTGCCTGGCTGTCAGCTAAATGAGCTGTAAGTGATTACACAGCCACTGCTCCTGCTTACCACATCTCCCTCAGACTGATTAATGGTTCTCATTGATTCAGGCTTTGCTTGAGATTATCACATTGCAGTGTGTTGAGGCAGTTTGCTAGGTTCTTTCTTTTCTTGATGAGTACCAGTTGTTAAACAGTTCTAGCCTAAGGAAAAAGTAGGTTTCTAAAAATAGGTTATCTCTAGTGATAAGTGCTCAGATCACCATTGTAAACATTAACCATTTGGACTGTCTGTTACGGAGATGTGACTGCCAGTCCGAGATGTTGCAGGGGAGCAGATGGTGGCTTTTTCTATACTCAAAACAGGTTGATTTTGGCA
This sequence comes from Himantopus leucocephalus, assembly GCA_003993805.1. Taxonomy (NCBI): domain Eukaryota; kingdom Metazoa; phylum Chordata; class Aves; order Charadriiformes; family Recurvirostridae; genus Himantopus; species Himantopus leucocephalus. The sequence goes on along the minus strand of RSEF01000005.1, from coordinate 48,139,112 downwards.
GTGTTAAGAGCGTAGTGTCCTCCTCAGCAGATCAGTCTCAAAACATACTTATCAAGGTGATTTGTCAAAGGACAGCCTGTGTCTCCATTTGGCTGTCAGAAAAAAGAGACAAGCCTCTATTTTTGTGTGTGTGTTTTGTTTTCCATCCGTTGTGTGCTGTGTGCCGTTCAGCTGGCTGAGGGAGGAGAGGGGAGACAGTTAGAAAAACAGCTGTAAGAAAACTGTTTTCTTCGCCACTCTGAGGCATTTAACTGCTAAGATGAAATATCTCAGTTTTAACTTTCAGCCAGAATGCACCACCTGCTAAATCTTCCCCGAGCAGCTCAGTGCAGCCAAAGTGTTTGCTTGTGCAGTGTCTAAGAGGTGGGTTTTGCTTGTCCCAACTCCAGGTAATTGTTTTTTCTCAGTTGGTGACAGCACTGTAATCACTTTTGTTGCTTGAGGCAGGATCGCACCCCTGCACAAACCTAGGACTGCAGCTCACCTAGAAAAATCCACAGCAACTTTAGTTAGCTCGTGATCTCCTAACACTGTGTACAGCCAAGGTCCCCAAGGTTTGTGTAGTTCACTGTGATGCATTCTAACCACAGAGTATTTTCTGCACCTGAGCAAACTTCATTAAACCTCCCTCAGCTCTATCTGCACAGTATTAGAACTGCAGTGGGGATTTAATAATGGGTTGTGTGTAACTGCAGTGAAATGGCCCAGCAAACCACAGGCAGGTGGGTTTGACTTAGCAAGAAAAGGAGAGTGTAGTATGTTAGGACCCTTGACTGTTAATAGCAGTTTCTTGACTTTGCGATGTTTGACTGACTGTCTCAGCGAACACAGAAAGGCTGGATTCTCTTGCTGCATTTTTAAATGCTTTACATATTGCACATTACTAAGGGGAGGTAATAACTTACTAGCTGCAATTGATTAGCAGATCCTTGAGCGTTTCTTTATGGCTTACTCTGGAAAAGTCTAACCCTGCAGAGACACTGAAAGAACTCATCTCACTGGAAAAACACAATTCCTGCTGTGGAGGGTGTCGTGGTTTAACCCCAACCTGTAACTAGGACCAGGCAGCCGCTTGCTCGCTTCTCCCCTGCAGTGGGATGGGGAGAAGGATTGGAAAAATGAGGAAAACTCATGTATTGAGATAAAAACTTTAGTAGAGACTTATTAAAAATAAGCAAAGCAAAGGCTGTGCACACAAGCAAAGCAAAACAAGGAATTAATTCACTGCTTCCCATCAGCAGGCAGGTGTTCAGCCAGCTCCAGGAAAGCAGGGCTCCATCACGTGTAACTGTTACTTGGAAAGACAAAACGCCATAACTCCGAACGTCCTCCCCCTTCCTTCTCCTTCCCCTAGCTTTATATGCTGCCATGATGTCACATGGTATGGAATATCCCTCTGGTCAGCTGGGGTCAGCTGTCCCAGCTGCGTCTCCTCCCAACTTCTTGTGCATGCCCAGCCCTCTCGCTGGCGGGGTGGTGTGAGGAGCGGAAAAGGCCTTGACTGCTTAGCGGCAACTAAAATCATTAGTGTGTTATCAACATTATTCTCATCCTAAATCCAAAAAAGCATTATACCAGCTGCTAGTAAGAAAGTTAACTCTATCCCAGCCGAAACCAGGACAGAGGGTTATATATTGCAGGAACTTGTATTATCGTGTTTCCAGTCATGGCTAGTGATTATTTTTCTGGGTTTCTTTTGCCACGTGCTTTTTATCATAGGTGAGCATTTTTAAAGTTCTCTGTCACAAATACCTACCCACAGTATTTCTTCCAACAAAGCAGCAGAAAGAGTGGAAGCCAAAAGGAGTAAAGAGGAATATGACTGTTGAATCCCAGGAATGGATTGAGTCAGAGCCAAAATGGATTTTATTTGCCTGTATGAGAAAATATTTTTTTTTTTTTAAAAACCTCCTCTGTCCAAATGCCTGATGCTTAAAGAAGTGGTGTGAACGTGAGTGTTGAATAGCCTACAGGATGGGTAACCTTGCCCCCCGGGGTAGAGCTCGTCAGGTTGCACAAATCCTGCTCAAATGGTAGACTCCGTGCTGAATCTGGACTGCAAGAAAAATTTGCCTGGGGATTTCATTAGGGCTCCAGAGATGCAGAATCCCTTTCATTTATGTAGACAGTCTCTTCTTTCTTACCTTTTACCTAATATCTAGGGGAGCAGCTGTGGGGTTCTCATGCTTGTGGGCAGCATGTGGAGCTGGGCCAAGCTGGTAAAGCTGGACCAGTATACTGCTTCCCTCTAAGTAGCCCTCTTTAAAAAATAGAGGGCTTGGATGAAAATGAACAGAGTAGCCCTATCATACAGAAATGGCAGAAGGATTCACAACACAGTTTCTGCAGAGGCAGCCATGGTAATCTCTGCCAAGGGACTGACTGTGGGGTTTGTCTTCTCTGACTCTGGATTGGCACGCAGTCTGTCTTAAATCCTTCTTGGAGCTGGATGTGAAACCTTCCTCTGCTTTCAGGTTCTTCTGTTTGTTGTACGGACATTGAATTTGAAATGTCCTGGAGCTGAATGGAGGAAGAAAACAAATAAATAAGGTTAATTAAACTCCACTGCTGTTACTGGTAATGAATAGCAAAAAGCAGCTTTTGTCTGGGAGACAGGTACTTTTCTGTGTGGCCCTTCAATGGGCTGGAATTTGGACAGGCTGTAATTTGACCCTGGGATGAAGGGAATGGTAGCCTGAAAGAAAAACAAGTTGGCAGGAGTCAGTGTATTTGGTGCTGTCTGCTGCTTTTGTTTTTGTTTTGAAGTTTTTGTGACTGCAGAGTAAATGTGCTCTGCGTTCATCTCTGCTGGGCTGAAAGTCGGAGATAGATGATGTTTGTTCTCTAGGTTTTTCAAGCAATGCTGCATCTTCCACCTAGTTGCTGTTTTAAAATTGTTTAGAAGCACGTTTCTCCACGACTGGCACAGGTGTATCTATCTGCCAAGGGATATCTTGGGGCAATACACTTTTATCGCTGTCATAGATCGCTGATGACTTCTGGCATTCACTGCACCAGTGTCCCCAGTGGCTTCCGCTGGTGTGTGTGTTTGGGCACAGACCCTGACAGAGGCCACTAGAGGGGAAAAAAAATAATCTTCTGAGAACAGCTTGCTATTCTGCAAAGTGGCCTGAAGCCACCTCGTTCTTCGCAGTGTTCTCGAAATGCAGGTGGTATAGCAGCTCAAGGAGGCTGAGCCTGCCTCATCGATGGCTGTGCCAAGCATCGGGGGAGTTGTTCCACGCCTCTGTTATTTATCGAAATTAAAGACATTGTTGATGGCATCTGTGTCCCCTGTTGTGTGTTGTGTTGCCCCCCCCCAATGATTTATGCATAAATTGCATAAACTAAGTAACAGTGGAAGGCTGGACATGAACACCGGTGTTCCTCTTGGGTTTCTCTCTGGAGAACAGAGTCACTCCAGCAGGTGGCACAGCCCCTGCTTAAAGGTGTTTTGCTGTCAGCTCACTGATAGTAGCCTCAGCGTCTGCCTGGGATACGCAGGAGATTATTACCTATGCAGGATGCTATTACCTGTGTATGTAAGCTAATATGCATTAGGTTGTTATCTAATAAACTGTTGCTCATTCCACTGCTTTCCCATTGCTTTTTGGCTGCTGCGTTCTGCTTTTTAGTCAGGTTTTCGAAACCTGCCACTGACAATTATTTGTGAATGGCGTTCCAGCTTAATGATGCAGTTTCCACTCTCCCTGGAGACTCGTGTGGTTTTTACCAAATGGTCAGAATCTGGAATTGAAATAAGGTTAGAATCATAGAACTGCATTCCAGTTTGCTTAAAAAATGCGTATTTTTTTTTCTAAAAGCCTCCCTGTTGACTTATAGACTAAGATGAATTTCCATGCATAGCGTGGAATTCTTCAGCCTTGGTACATGTTTAACCACACAAATGTGTATGAAACTAAGCAGGCAGGAAAAAAAAAATCCTTTCTGGTCATTGTGGTATTGCCTATCAACAATCTTAAACTAGAGGAGGAAAAATGATTAAACGAAAGCTGAGAATATACCGCTCCTCTTTTTGCAGATACAACAGTTTAATGAAACACAAGGCAGAATTGGAAGAGTTGGAAATAGTTTTAAAAACTGAGAGAGAGGTTCTGCAACAAGAGAGGAGATCAAATGCAATAACCACTGGGGAAAACCAGAAGCTGAGGGAGGAACTGGACAGGTATGGTTCCCTTGCTATATTCTTGTATATATCATTAAAAAGTCAGTTATGCAAAACACACAGTTGTTTTGGTGTGTTGTGTTAACTGTAGCTCCAGAATACCTTCCTTAATGTGTCCGTTAATTTTTCTCAATTTCTATCTTGTTAATTTGATCGTTCTGTTTAATTCATTAAAGATTATCTGCTTCACGGACGCTGTCAAATACTGCTATTTGGTGCTTCAAACATGGTCTGATCCCAGGGCTTTTGCTAATTCAAAATAAGCTTCCACATGTGGTTTCACAAGTGTTTCTGTAATGAGTTGTTTCCAAGCACTTGTCTTTAAGTAGAACTAGAAATTCGCCAAACCCTCAATAATATCTAGAGTTACATGAAGTGGTTCCTACCCAGTTTTTTTTCTCTTAAGGAGACCTGTACTATGTTCTTTACACAATATGATTTAGTTCTAGGAGTTACCATTGCTGTTTATTTTCTGCTGCCCAGGGAAAGCTGCCATTTGTTAGTAACTCTAAAGAGGCTTGATTCTTGTTATTAAAAGTGGGCTTAGTGATTCCGAAGATCACTGTGTACCTGTTAACTCATGTCAAAAACCCTTTTGTAAACCAGCTTCTAAACTTCACATAATGCAGCAGTAAAACGTACCCTCCCCCCAACCTCTGTCCCTACTGGGGCTCTCTCCATTATAACCAGTTCAGTGCCACTGTTCATATTACAAAGGTGTTTTGAGAAAGAGATTGGTACAAATAAGGGGCCAAGGTAATATCAAGTTAAAGCAATGTCAGATTGAATTATATTTAAAAATAACATGTTAAGTTCGGTCATGAAAGTTTCATGTGCTGTCCCAATTGTAGTGTACTTTAGAACACTGCATTGCTCCACAAAGGAGGTTTCCTCAAGCTTGCTGTTTTCAACTCAGTTTCTCCAGGGGCAAAGGAAGAGGTTTCAAAATGTTGATTGCAATACTGGCAGAGAGCAAGGCTTAGCTGATCTGTCAGCAGATACAGAACTTAATCTTTTTTATGTATCTATGTATTTAATTTTATGCCTTCGTGATTTGTAGACGCTTTTAGATTTACTAAAAGCTATAAAAGAATGCCGCAGGATCACCTTACAACATTGCAATGTCTCACAGTTCAGGACACTTCAATGCTTGTATTTCATGCATCAGAAAAAAAATTTCTGTGTTCTTTATTTGTGCCAAATAGAGCTGCCTTTATATCCAAATGCTCTTAAATACACTGTGCCTCAGAAGTTTGTGGTGTTTCTTACATGTTGAGGAAACAGCAGTTTTATGTTTCATCTATTTTCCTTTCAGTTCTTTTGTAGATTTGAAATACTTTATAATGCTATTACTACTTTCTTAATAGAACTTTATTATAAGCTTAGACTAAAAATGTCTTTATGAGTTAGTCTTTGGAACTTAATGTTTGATTTAGTGACAGCTGCACACCAATGGTGTGGTCTTTGAATGTGAGGTACTTTCTATGATGCGTCCTTCATAAGCCTGCTGGCTTCTTCATGTTTAGGGTGAATTTCTTGCACAGCCAACTAAAGGCAGACTATGAAGGGCTGCATTCACACACTAAAGAGCTGAAAACTTCCTTGAACAACTCTCAGCTGGAGCTGAATCGTTGGCAGGCTCGCTACGATGAGTTGAAAGAACAGCACCAGTCCATGGATATTTCTCTGACCAAGCTGGATAACCACTGTGAGGTGAGTAGCTATAGGCAGCAATACTGCTGGGCTCCTGTTAGAGTGCTGACATTCACTGTGTGAAGCTTTTGGCATGCCATCTAGAGAAGGTCAAGCTATGGGATTATAATAACACCCCCGTATACTTTGAAGTTTATCAATTTGTATCCTAGGTTGCTATGCTGTTGTGTTAGCTTGATTGTGGTGCGCTTCCAGGGAAGCCAGATGCAGAGGAGAGATTAATCTGTCTTGTTTAACAGCTGCTGTCCCGTCTAAAGGGAAATCTGGAAGAAGAAAACCATCATCTCCTGAGTCAGATTCAGATGCTGAGCCAGCAGAATCAGATGTTACTGGAGCAGAACATGGAGAACAAGGAGCAGTATCATGAAGAACAGAAACAGTACATGTAAGAAACTAGAGGTTTGAATTGTGAAACCTAAAAAAAATCATCTAGACAAACATAGAACACAAATCATCTATCAGGAGTAGAAGGACTGGCAGGGGAATGATAGGTCTACTTGATATCTGGCTAGAAAAGGTGACGTTTAGGAGGAGATACGTGTAATGGGAAGAAGCTACAAAATTTCTTCACATTGCCTTACCGCAAAGGGATGTTCAGGAGACACATGGACAAGCACAGCTCTTTTCAAATAAAGTAGATGAACCCATGTGGAAAACTTAGTTATAAAAGATGGAATGCTAAACTCAGTGGTACTTCTCAAAGGTTTCTGAAGAGCTTGGAAAACAGCTGAGTTGCAACAAAAATTTAGTCCTATGAGAGTCATTTTATATTTAGATTCCTGAAGAATAGCAAATATTCATACTCCTCTAGCTTTTGTCATTTGTGTTCTAAGAAATACTTCCTTTGATGTTGTTTTTAAGGATGCAAGTGTCAACATACATCGTGGCATCCCCCATGCACAGGGTGACACGCTTAAGTGAGATACTGTGTTTAAACATATTGTACGTTTACAAAGAATCCTGTTCTCACCACAGTGAATTTCTCTTGTAGGTATGAAAGAGGGAAGAGAAGTGTTCTTAATCCCAAGAATTTTAGTCTAAGCACCTCGTGATGATGTGGGAGTTACTGAGTTTTATTTCAGTACTGGATTATATGGTTGAAATGTTAGAATTTGCTGAAATTGGCTGAATACAGTTTAAATGTACTCAAAGCGTATTTATCCAGGTGTCTGACAGTTCTGTGATGGAGGTACATTAGACCCACTACTTGGATGAAAAAAGATTTCCTAACATCCACTGTCCAGGTTAATAGAATAATGACTAAAAAAATAGTAAGATTACATGGCAGTGCTGAAAGTGCTGTGACACTGCTTGCAGGAGACCAAAGTAGTCTTTAACAGATCGAACATTATTTCTCTAGTTAAAACAGAGTAAGCAGAACAAAATACCCAGTTATCATGTAGACAAGAAGTTCAAACTATGTAAGGATTTTGACCCTTCAGTAATTGTCAGTGATCTGTGAATAAGACTGAACAATCAGCAAATGAATTTTCAAAAAACAAAATAAGATTAATCTTAACACCTGCCAAACAAACTCTGCCTCAGTTGTTAGTGAGTAATTTAGCACCAGTCTACTGTTGTTCTTTCACTTTTATGCTTATTGCACAAAAATCACCCGTCAGCAAGTTCGATGGGCTTTTGCATTTTCCCCTTCTAAACAGACAATGAATGAGCTTAGTGGGATTCTGAAGGTTATGTGATAAAAAGATATTTCAATCTCTTTCCTCTCTTGGTGGCTTTTGGTCTTCAGTTTTTTTATTACGCTTAATTTCGTACAGATGGTTCAGAATGTGCTTTTCCCCCTCACAGTGATAAATTGAATGCCTTAAGGAGACACAAGGAAAAACTTGAAGAGAAGATAATGGATCAGTACAAGTTTTATGATCCTACTCCAAAAAAGTAAGTCCCATATGGGTTCAGTTCTATCGTACAGATTTTTGAGGGTGAGAAAGGGCTCTCCAGAACTGGAAATAACAGAAATTTCATCTGAAATAAGGACAGTGTCATCTCCAGTTGTCTCTTCACTCTCACTCCGCAAGCCATTCCCTGAAGCAGCAGGTTGTGTTAATGTAGAGCACAGTACCTCACATGGGGCCTTCTGCTTTAATACTGGAATCTGAAACAGTATTAATTGGAAAAGCACTGCTTTGCCCTGATGTATACCATCTTGTCCCTAGCAGGGTTGAGGGACCCCCAATATGGTGACTAAGCAGCAGTAGAAGTTTCCAGAGCTGCTCTACCAAAGGGGATAAGCAGTCCATCAGAGAGAAACAACTTAAAAAATTATATTAAGAACGAAGAGCCAAGCTAATTCCACCGCAGATAGTTCTGATTGATAGCCTTAGCAAAGAGAGGGATTCCCCTTTAAAGCCGTTTTTATTTTTTTTTCTTCTCAGTCTGTTCCTGTAGTAGAGCTTTTCACACTATTACAATGTCTTGTGTGCGTCCATATGTGTAGTTTAGATTTCTAGCAGGGGGAACGGTTGTCTTTCTCACATTTCTCATGCTGAAGAAATATTTCTGTAAAATAATTTTGACTTTGGGAGAGAAAAGATCTGTGAAATTCATGCGGCATCTTTCTAACCAATTCATGACAGTAAACAAATAAGAATGTAGGATGGCTTTGATGGCTTTAGCACAGCTGTAAACTTCGTCAGGGAGTATTTCTTGTAGCGTTTTATGAATTCCATTCACAAAACCTGCTTTATCAGGAAAAACCACTGGATTGGAGCCAGAGCCTTAGTCAAACTAATCAAGCCAAAGAAGGAGACTACAAGGGAGCGGTTAAAACCAGCAGCAGAAAGCCCTCCATGGCATTCTGAATCCCCAGAGACGGTAAATTCTCCATCTGCCTCCCAAAAAGTGAAACAACAGGAGACTCAGGATAACGCCTCTCAAGGGTCAAACTCTGTGGAAGAGAGAGAGAACCCTGGGGGTTCTTCAAATAAAGGTAAGGAATACTCAGCCTCAGTTTTTGAGCTGAACAGTATTTTTGAAAAGATTTTAAAAAGGTCTAATATATAGTATATATTGATATTCTATCACGTTATGGTTTATATAGCCTTTTTTTTATTAAACTGAAAGTTTTAGTAAGCAAAAAACCCCTAAACTAAAAAGCTGAGTAAACTAAAAGGCATGGGGTTTTGTGTTTTGGTTTGGTTTTAGTTTAGTTTGTTCCTTTTATCTCCTACTTCTCCCTTCAGGTTTTGTATATATTTTCTTGGTTTGCCTGAACGTATTGCATGTTACTTAATAAGTTGGTGGAAATACTTCATATAGTCGGGTTTTGCAACAAGGCAGTTTGAAGTTGGACCATGTAATATTATGGTTCATTAGCAACTATTCTTCACATGGGCAATAGCTGGTCTTACAGCCAGTGCCAGGAGATGGCGCACATGCAGAAGCAATAACATAGAAAATGCTAATTTACTGTAATCTACTTATTTTGGAGGATGATACCGTGTTTTGACTTTGAATCAAACTAAGAATTACTTAATGTAAATTGATGAAATGATTTTTTTTGAACGCTCTAAGGCAAACATAAGGAAGATGGAATGATTTCTTTTTGTGTTTAGTTAATTCATATAGTAAATCAGGTGTTCTTAATTACGGGAAATTTAAAAGAAAGCTCCTCAGAATAAATACTCTGTGATCTTTATTAAAGCTAATATGTATCCCAAGCTTTGCTTACTCTATTGAGATCACTTCTTTCAGCTTCTATATACAGATCATTGTCCTCCAGGAATACTTTTCAAGAAGCAGTTTTGAAATTAATCCTTAGATAATAATTCTTGTCTTCCCACTGGGGAGTGTGGGAGACAGAAGGGGAGTAGCTGAGGAGGGTAGAACTGTGGTTATAGACTACTGCAAGGGTCTGTCTGGACGGAGTTTTTGTTTTGATTGGGTTTTATATTTCCTTTTCTCCATTCTAATGCTTCGAGGTTGTTGATTCACATAAAATAAAAACGCATGTCTCGGATCATCCATGTGGTTCCAGGAGATGTTAAGTGTTTAACGTGCATCCAAAGTTCAACCTGGGAATTTGGGCTTGGGTTTCCACAGAAGGCGGCCCTTGTGGAGCACCAGAGATAACAGAAGGTCTCTGGGGCTTCATTCTTTTTGATGTTATATGAGACATGCTTATGTTGAGATGATGCTCATCAGTATTAAAGCCTAGAAGACATCTAGGAAACTTGGGTATATTATCACCAAGTAACGTGCACACCTATTTGATTTTATTTTATTAAGTAAAAATGTTTTGGGTGATCTAACAGTAATTTCTTAATGGTCTTGCTTATATTTTATGTATATGTGTTAATCAATATGTTAATCTGAGTCAGATTAACTGATTAACTATGCATTAGTCAGTGCTCCAAATATATGTGTTAGTCTTTGTTTAGCCTTTTTCGTTTTTATTGGTTGTATAGTTTTAATCTGTTTTAAGACACTTCAAGTTTTATTTACAAGGGTTGTTTTACTTTTTTTTTTCTTCTTTTTGGGATACCTGGGTGATAACAATTTAGCTGCGCAGCGCAAAAAGATTGCCTTTTTGAGAAGCAAAATCAAGGATAAAGAAAAGTCTCCTAAGTCTCCATCGAATCATCAGTCTCTCTCTAATCGGCTCCGGTTCTGGTCTTCTTCCGACATCCCATCCTCTCCTAATGAACCTCTTTCTTTCCCGGAATTGGGAGATTTCTAACACCTTCTCTTTAGCATTTATCCTCATTTATTTCTGACAAATATTTTAAACAAACAAACAAAAAAATCCCACATGCATTAAAAGAACACACACCTTGATAGAAACACTCAGCATTGTCTTTACAATACTCTAAATACAAGCACAGATTAGTGAACGTGGACTTAAGTTTTCCTGTAGAAGATGAATCACTATTGCACACTGTGGATCGTTTCTTCAATGCAGCACATTTTTAGGGGACCTCATGGCATACAGTTTGCGTATGTATATTGGCTGTGGTGCATGTTATAAGTAAGTGAAGTTGCTATGCGCTTCAATACTTTCTTGCAGTCACATACTTGCATTGTGTCCAGTTAAAAGTGTTGAACTGATTTGCTGTTGCTCTGCTTTCTACAATGTTGTAGTTTTACTAAAATACAAATCTAACGTAAAGGAGTCCCAAATCCTGGAGATTTTGCCAATATTCTGTGCCACTAAATGCAAAAAATGGCAGTTTTTTTTAACATCTATGCTTTTAAATGGTCTAGCTTTGAATATAGAGTGGAAGCTACTGGGAAAATTATTCTCCGCAAAGCGTCCTGATGTTTGCATTCACACCTGCTGTTTAGCAAGGTTTCACACTTCCAGCTATGAAAATTCATCTTGAATTGAGCTAAAGTTTCGGTTTCTGCTGCTTCAGTTTTGACAGATTCTTTTTGGAAGAAGAAAGTAGATTTGTTCTCTTAAGATTAGCATTAACCTTCTTCATGGATCCATTGCCCAGATTCTTATTGTCATGACCTGGTGGCTTCTGAGATGAATGTGTGGGTCCAGTCCGCACTCTATGTTAGAGAAAGGTATGCAGCACAGACAGTACGCTACGGGGAGCTCAGCAGAGAGGCCGAAAGATCTCATCTCCCCTCTCACTCTGAGAAGTGGTCCCTCTGGGGCACAACCAAGGACAAGCCTGTTGCTGCCCATTTCGGCATTTGTAGAGAATGTTTGTCTCCAGGGCAATTAATAATTCTGGCATCTATGGAAGGTGTTAAGTGCATCTACAAAGTCAATTAGAAATACAGATTTGCATGGCAAGCTTTAGCCAGTAATTGCCCCTACAGGCATGCCATAAACTTCAGTTCTGAGAGAACGTGCTAGCCCTGTGCTATGGACCGCACGCAGATTTGGGGGGGAAAACATTGTTTCTGAAGTCAGCTTCCAGGAGTCGTCTAAGATGACAGTAACTCGGTCCATTTCCCTAATACAGCTTTGCTGCTGCTCTGTGCTTTGAACTAACTGTCTGTCCAGTGTCTCTGCAAGTTGTTTGTTCACTCTGCTGTGTTTTCAGCATTTAGTTACTATTAGTTAAGCAAGTACTCCAAAAATATATAGAAAACTATAATCTTGCATCCCATTAAGGGTGTTTCCTATACTAAATTCTTTAAATTCTGTTCTATTTTATGTGTGCCTTAAATCGTTACATTCACATTACAAGAAATGAATGAACCTACCTCATCACTAGGAAAGATGTCTTCAGCCTTCTGAATCTAAACAATATTCTAGCAGGTAGTTTGTGTTGTTCTCATGCGAAGATCCCGCAAATTCCACTTAAAAGTCATTGCACCAGAGCATCATGAGAGCAGCAGAGTTTTAGCCTTGTAGAGACTGAGCTCTTACCAAGCAAAGATCTAAACCTGAAAGCAATTAGCTTAGTGTGCAGATCATGCTACATGATTTCCAAATAAGCATTATTTCTCTTTGAATAAGAGCTTGACGTCTGTCAGTCTTTCCTTATTCTATTTTATTACTGAAGCAAGCGCTTATAAAATGTACCTGCGAGGAATAATGTTAGGGGAATTTCACACCTCACTTACCTTTTCCGCTTTCATGTCTTTGCTCCTTTTCTTCCTCCTTTCATGATAATTGTTGCACGTATAATACCACCCCTCCCACTGGCACTAGGCAGCCCTTGTCAGTCCACAGTTACAGAGAGCACACACGATTGACAAACTGGTAGCAGAGTTTACTACGCAATACTGAACTGTTTATGGAAAAGCTTGCAAAACTACCGCCTCTGTTGTGCAGTTTCTTTGTGCCTGCTTGTCATGTTTGTATGGGCAGATAAATACAAAACTCCTAATGCTATTTTTCATTGACTGGTATTTGTTTACCTCTCTCCACCCCAGTGCTAATGGACTTAAAGCAAAAGAGGAATTCCCATCACGGAGGCAGCAATGATAATGTTGAAATCTCAGCAGACTCTGCGACAAAGCACTGCTGTGCGGAGCTGGGTCTCAGGACTTACTCGACCTCGGCTATTCATCTGCACACTTCCACCCCCATCGCCAGGCTCCAGGGCAGACCAAAAGGTGCGTGCTGCATTCCATGTGCCTGCTGTTAGTACAAGTCAGGCTACTTCGTAGTTCCTGCTTGGGTGAAACACGGCTTCTGGTGGCATTCAAGTACAAAACCAGAGCACTAGTAGTTTCCCTCCTACTTTATCTGGATTAATTGATCAGATACAGGGTTTCTTTACTCCTGTGACGTCATCAACTTGACAGACTGCGTGCGGATGTCAGTTCTCCCGTGGTTCCCTGCCCAGTGGTTCACAGCAGTGGTTAGTAAATGACTGCTCTTCCAATGTCGGCTCTATAAAACCCTCTTGATCACCTCAGTCTTTTACACTGCTAGAATGCATCGGAGACTGACCTTGAAGGATTAAACTTCCTGTGTTTAATATTCCCTTTTAAGTTTTGTGTTCTTTCAGGCTACAATTCAGAAGATAATCTGTGTGAACAGTCCCCTGAGGTGGAGTTTGCAAGCACCAGACAGCACGGTAAGCTTGTAGCATATACGAATGCTCCAAACCTCTGCATTAAGACTTGTTTCATTGCATCCACATGAACAGTCCTGGAGCATTTTAGTTAATTTAACATGATAGAACGAGATGTAGTAACACGACACCATTTTGGTAATGTGGGTCTAAGTACTTCTGTTTTTCTATTGAGCAGCTTTTAATGGACGTTTTCCCAAAATAAATTTTCAGAAACAATGCTGATGTTGAGACGAGTTGCCTTGCCTGAGCGACAGACCCTTTAATGCATGTCATACAGATTCGTTGCTTATTTTTCTGGACAATGTTCAATTCCTTCCTTAAGGGAGCGAACGAGAAATAAAAAAGATTTGGGGTGGGGGGTCTGGATGCATGGTGGGAACACTGGTGCAGCAGCAGCACTACCTACACAGAGATTTGTGGAAGACAGCTGGTTACCAGCTCCTTTCAAAGAACCAAACTGAGAAAGAGACAGCAACTTATTGTTAAACTTCTTCAGTATTTACATTACTTTGTTTATAGTTGCTGGAAAAGCAAAACCAGAACGTACTTCTTTGTGCAAAAAATAAGTGAGAAAAACAAGATGGATCCTGAGCCACTTGACCTGAAAAATGACAGTGGTTTCTACTCTGTCCAGACTTTGGCATCCTCTGTATATTATGTTGTTAATATTTTCAAAATGACTTTGTCGCGCAGCTCCTATTTTCAGAAAGCAGACTGTAACCAACTCTTTTAGAGAATTGGAGGAATTTAAGATCTGTTTGTTCATTGCTTGTTTTGTGTTTTTCAGTGTCCAGGCCAAACAGTTTAGAGAGCAGCAGAAACGCTTCCAGCAGTAGCTCACCTCTCAATTTGAAAGGTAAGGGAAAGGTTTTACAGCTGAGTTCTGACAAAGAGGAAGTGAAGTTCTGTGAAACTATATGCAAAATGCTATTTCCCTTCTAATTAAATTTGAAAACTGTTGTTTTGAAATTATAATGGTTATGCAATCTGGATATGGCTGTGTTGGGAACCAAAACTGCTGGCAAGAAGTATTTTTCCAAGACTGATTCTGGCAAGGGGTGGCTTTTAAGGCAGGCAGCCTAGTTTTGCTTCAGTCCGACTGGCATCATATTGTGGGAAGCATCAGGCCACTCTCAGACTCCTTCTACAACACCAGGTCTCTGCTGTTCTTACTCTGTACAAAGCTTGTGTGTGGAATCTGTGTGCTCTGGAGATTGGCTTTTGCTGAAATTGTGCCTACTTGAACGATGCCAGGAGTCCTGACACAGTGGAAAAATCCGCTTTCTGCTTTCCCACTGGCAGGTTCTGGCTCTCAGATCACACGCAGCCAAGACTGGCCGATCTTGTAGTGGCACAGAGGTGGTAGGGAGGCCCCCTTACTGTCTGCGTTATTCCTATTCTGTGGACAAGTAGTTGTGCTTGTTTAACCCAGGGGCTCAAAGTATGTACCGTAAGACGTTTACTAGTCCTGATTTTTCAAAGTTCTGACTGCCTTGAGTTCTGTGGGAGAAGAAAGTAAGGCCAAAAAAGCCACCTAGTCTGTGTGGACATGGCCCTGGATGATAAAGTTCCTACCTCAGTGGAAAATCTACTGAAATGAGGGAAGAACAGTGTCTTTAGTAATATTTATGCTTCTCCTCAGGTTCCTTAGATCATATCCATGGTAGAACTGAGAGCCTCAGCAGTGAAGATATGGTGCCAAGCAGAGAGGCACCAGCCTTGCTCCGAGACACCTATCCATTTCACTCTGCTTCTGCCAGCTTAAGCCCTAGCAGCAGGCACGAGTCCTCCTCCCACAGGAATGGTTTGATCTCTTACGATGTACCTCAGAAGAGTACTCCATCCCAGTCTTACACAGGCAGGCAACGGTCTGCCTCACCTGGCAGTGAGATGGTAACTTTGGAAGAGTTCTTGGAAGAGAGCAACAGGCTGTCTCCACCAAGCGTAAGTAAATAGAGCTGGATAGTGCATCTCAGGTGTCAAAAAAATGTTCAAAGGTGATTCAAGGGGGGGAGGGCATAGGGAAATGGGGAAAGAAAAGAAGATCCGTGTTCATATACGTGGAACTTGCAGAGGACTATCGAATCTCACAAAATGAATGAAACTGTTCCAACAACTAAGGAAAGATTGACTTTTCAACAGCACTCTGCTAATTTATTTTGGTGTATCAGCTATGGCAAGTCAGGCAGATAATTCACTGCAAGTACTACGTATTGGACTGCTGGGGCTTTTTAATATCAAACACTTGTGGTCAAGGTTTCATATATCATCAATTCTCAGCTTCAGGTATTTTTATTCGTGAACTGATCAGTTTTCTCTGTAATTAGAAATGAAACCTAACAGTAGCTTTCAATTGAAGTACAAAATATGCAGTTGTTAAACCCATCTCCTAATCTGAAAATACCATCAGTGCCTTTGAGAGAGAATATTTTTCTTGGCGATGGAAGTTCCCCCATGCTGCGTGTTTGTGTGCTGACTGGCACCATGCTGTTCATTCAATAACTGCAAGAATATGTTGCGTGCTGAAGTGCTTTGTCAGAAATGACATGATTGTCTTTTACTGCTCAGCCATGCTGTACAGTAGTGAGGCGGTGCAGTATTGAGCATGTTAATATCTTAAAAACAATTCATTGATAGTCTAAGTAAACAGACGTTCCTGTTTCGTGAATGCTGTGGTAACAGTATTGAAATCAACAGACCTGTACCATTTTATGGCATCAGTAAATTCTGGCCCTTGAATTTTCAGAGCAATATTTAAATATACCTTCTAGTCCCTCATTATCCTAAATACAATTCTTACCTTTTGGACATGTTTAAAATTTGATTTTTCTTTTTTTTGTGTGTGTCTATAACTATCTGACCATGTCTCCATTTTCATTCTTTCTGTCATCCTTGTTCCTTTTCAGCGTCGGCGCAGTTTAAATGAGAGTGAAATGATTTCATTGCATCAATTTCTGTTAGAAGCTGATGCACTGTATCCCTCTTGCTACTCCCCATGTCCTCCCCTCCGTCAGGAACCTTCGCAGTCACTCGAATCAATCCTCAGTCATTCGTGTCCCGACAGCGTGAGGCACAGAACAGGCAGGGGCAATAGGAGATCTATTTCACTGTATATCCCCAGGGTATATGTTGTTCTTGCTATGAAGGCAACAGCTCCCAACTTACCACAGCTTTTGCAAGCGTATTAATACCTATAGAAGCATACTGTAACTCTTAGCTGTTATTTTAAAGACTGCCAGATCACTTGCATTAATTGCTCATAAAGTATTTCCCATGCTTGTTCGTAAACATGCGTGTTTTTGGACGACTAGTCATTCCGTAACATTAATGTGCGTAACAGCAGTTTAAAGTGAAGTTAAAAATAATCCTAACACTTTAACATTTAGTTGAGCGTAGGAATCTTCCCGCTGCACTATTGCCATTGATAGCGTTCACCCCTAGCAAACAAGTTTTGTGACTGGAAGAAATGTTTGGAATGCTACTGAAATGAATATATTAAGCTTTAACATATTCCCTATAGAAGAGTAAAGACATAAATTTCATGAGCTTGTTACAGCACGTTTTTTGTGAAGACAGCATGTCCCTTAACTGCTCCGAGCATGCCTCGTACTAATAGCCCAATGGCAGCTGATCAAACGTCACCATTTTGGGACTGCATGGACCATCCCCATGAAATATTCGTTGTATATTTTCTTGTACTGCCAGGTTAATTGTCTGACTGGAAATCTGAAAGTTAATTGTGGGGAAGCAATCGTATTTCCATTTTTGTATTGATGT
Organism: Himantopus leucocephalus; assembly: GCA_003993805.1. Classification (NCBI taxonomy): domain Eukaryota; kingdom Metazoa; phylum Chordata; class Aves; order Charadriiformes; family Recurvirostridae; genus Himantopus; species Himantopus leucocephalus. The sequence goes on along the minus strand of RSEF01000005.1, from coordinate 48,121,928 downwards.
TTTGTACATTTCATTATATTGTACACACAGCTTTTAACATCCATAGTATATTGACTGGGAGAGGTGAGGGGAACGGAGAAGGAATGAAACTCCTGTAATGCTAGCACATCCCCCCAAGGTATTCTCTCCTGTTACATCCCTGAAGTTACAGTAGAGTGTTATCCAGATGAACTGCGCTCTGGAAGATGACAGACCATCACTGATATCTGCTGATACCAATGGCTAATGTCGTTAATATGATATTGATGGTACAGTGACAGTGGCTGATGTGAAAGAAAGCAAAAGAGCTGCTTCCCAGGTTGCCAGTGAAATGAAAGTTTTAAAAGTTATGACAATTAACCTGGCAAACAAGGCTGTCGTGATCTAATATGATGAGCATGTTACTCCTTGATTTGGATTTATATCTGTTCCCCACTTTAGATAGAAAACCTATGGTTGTGTTTGGGTTGAATTAAGTGGGAAGGAAGATAATCTGAACACAAAGCTCTGCACGATTCTTTACACAAAAAGTGTTGTCATTAATGTGGCCTGTGCATATTTTCTTATACCAGGACACCTCCAGTAACAGAGATGACTTGCTCAGTGATTATTTTAGGAAACCAAATGAGCCTTCAGCTACTGGGAACCTGCTGATTCAGCCATCCAGAAAGGAGGCTGCTAAGATGCCCACTGGTCTTGTTGCTCCAACTGTAAAGATGACCGTCGCCAGCGAAGAAGGAAGACCAGCTAAGCCTGGCAATTACATGAAGCCAAACCTCAGACAAGTCGAACCTGAGCCTCTGGCACACTCCCAGGGGTCCCTTAAGCTTCCTCACACACCACAGCACCAGCCCGCCAGTGGGATGCGGCAGATGGCACAGCCTCAGCAGCCTGGCACCACGAGCAGGAGGAGTACATCACTGAGCAGGGCGTTTAGCTTAGCCTCTGCAGACCTCCTCAGAGCCACTGGCCCGGAGACGTACAGGCAGGAGAGCCCTCACAAGTCAGCAGCAGACTTGCATAGGGGTAAGGATGCTGTCAGTCAGACTGCCAGGGCTTCTGTGCCCGCGAGCTCCCAGGCAACCTTAAGAGAGAGGCCACAGTCCGCGAAGGTGGCAGGTTCAACGCAAGGCGTCGATTCCCGCTGTCGGCAGCTTGATGCGAGGCGCCTTTCCCTGGCCCCACCGAAGGATGAGAGGCCGCTCTCCTTCCATCAGTTCTCTGCCTCACCCACGGCATCCACCAGCAATCTGAACGTGTCGCAACAGGAGCGTGTCAACCCTGGGCAGCACTACTCACCCGCATCACACACTCCTTCTAAAGTCAAACCCAAGCCAGCCCCTCGTTCTGGGGAGGTGGCCACAGTGGCTCCTGCCAGAGCTGTTTCCAGCAGCACTGAGGGAAGTATTTCCCATGGGCATGGCCAGGGTGATGCCCTACTTACCAAGTGCCAGGGTAAGCTGCCAGAAGGCAGCGCTGGGACTATAGAGGAGCCCATGAGAGGAGGCAGCTCCAACAGCACTCCCGGGTCTCCGGATCCCCAGGGGGATCAGCAGACGGTCTGGTATGAGTATGGGTGTGTGTAACCCATGGATGCAGCTAGTAGTATGTGTGTTTGGCATTGCTGGTGTCCAGGTAACATTTGTCGAGACACTGTGCCAGGTCTTAAAAGGCATCGCCTGTGCGCTGCTCTGAGCATTCTCTGGGACAAAGTATGATTAAGAGAACCAAGGAGCAAAACCCCAGCCCTTCTGTTGACACTGCTGTGCCTAAAATAAAGTGGAAGCCTGACCTAATCTCATAGCAGGCTTGGCACCTGGTTCTCACAGGTGCTGAGCATTTCCCCACTCCAGGAGAAGCTCAGCAGGGTCCTGTGTCATCGCTGCATTCTGCCCCCCTTCTGCCTGCATTAAATAAGAATTAACAGGTCACATGTGTGCGCTGAACCCAGCCCTGTTATTGATAAATAACTGGATCATACTGAAAAGGTCATATAAAAGCCAAACTTCTCCCCTAAAGACAGAACCAGACACTTGGCTTAAGTAGCTCAAAGAGAAAGCTGAAGAGCAAAAGTGTGTGGCTTTAGCCATGGATCTGTTAAAATCAATTCTTCTTGCCACAGCCGCATTTTAACAGAGGTAACGTGTAGACTTCAAGGGTCACATCCGAACCTTCCCCGCTGGGTCTGTGTAACACAGAGAGGCCGGCGTAATGCGTAATTACCCCACTGCCTTCACTGTAGCTGCAGCTCAGTGGGTCCTTGACTCTGCAAGCCAAGTGGTGCTGCCTTTTGAAACTTGTTGTATCTTTTATACAAACACTGGAACTAATGCAGCCTTTCAGGGGAGGTGCCATTTCAGTTGGAAAGGTGGCATCTCATGTACAAAAGTGTCTTGTATGTATATAAGAAGCTCAAGTATTGTATAGGAATGCTGTGTAAATTGTATTATTACATCCATGTGTGCATGACAGCCCACATCCTAAGCAATATGTGGGATTTTGTCTCTTAGACATCCTTGTTTATGTCTGCAAGAACTTTGCCCAGTATAGAAAGCAAAATAATTTTGTATACACGTGAAAGAAATATACTTTTAAAAATCTATTTATGTGCAAAGAAGTTCCTTGTATGTTTCTGTCCAGAGTGTCATCAGCTGCTTATGTATATATGGTCAAATGCATATCTTTAATTCTATTTCATGTTTGTAAAGCTGCTTTTCTGGCAGTAGACTAAATCCTTAAAACAATAGCATTTGTTTTGCTGGTTCTGATTTAATCTAGTAAAAGCTGAAACTGATTCAGCTGAGGATGTTTTTGTTATCTACTATCTAGTAATACCATTCTGGAAACTACAGAATTGTTTATAATAAAGATTAAAATAAAATAGATGGATGTTGTACTTTCTTTTTTCCTTGGGAAGAAAAACCCACAATCAACCATGATTCATGGTGCTGGATGGAGATCTGTCTGCAATAGCTCTGTGTAAGCCTCAGTATTGATTTGCATCTCTGTGTGGCAGAGTTAAATTTTTTTTTTTTATAACGTTGCCACAAAAGACATAAGAAATCTTTCTGTTACATTGCAACCTTCTAATGAAGACTTCAGGAGGACTGATCATGCAAACTAAGTGACTTCCAGGTCACTGTTGAATCAGACCATTAGATTTTTATTCTTTGACCACTTCAGACAGTGCCAAGCATGCTGTCAGTTTGACCAAGGTTGTGTTTTGTACAACCTGTTTTGTGCTTATCTCTCGGGATTCCTTACACAAGTGAGAAACTCTTCATCTTTGAACACGAAGAGAATGGCAAAAGCAACGTTCTGCTATTTTAATTGCAAACCACAGTTTTCAACAATCTTAAAATTGTGTGGTATACAGCAATTTTAGAAGATCCTGAATGTTTTTGGTAAACTGAAAGTTGTCTTCCAGAAATTGCCTCTCAATGCTGAGTCGGGCTCTACTGGTGGCTCAGGAAAAGGAGCCGCCGGCCGGCCAGCGGCAAGAAGCAGCAAGAAGAAAATCCCCGTGCTGCAGTGCCTG
>RSEF01000005.1:48020193-48118311 GCA_003993805.1 Himantopus leucocephalus | reverse complement strand
ATGATTTACCCTTGGTAAATCCATGTTGACCACTTCCAATAACGGTTCTTGAATCCCTAAAGACCCTACAGTGCAAGAGAGGAGCTGCATATCCCATCATTATTAATATAAAATCCCACTGCTAAATCAGTGTTGAAGGCTGTTGCTTGTTGGCTTTGCAGGTAAGGAAGGACTATGATGCACTTAAGCAGACTCAACAAGATGGGCCTTATGCTCAGAAGTCACTGAGGTATTCTGCAGAGAATCTCATTTCCAGCCACCAGATGAATGAAAAATTAAAAGCAGGACACAGAAGCTACCATGGAGCTCCTGAAACTGAAGGACAGGGCAATTGAACTGGAAATAATTAATCATCATTAATTGGCTCTCATCTTTGATAGGACATTTGTGCTTGGGATTGCCCTGACCCATATGCAGGACCTTGCACTAGGCCTGGTTGAACTTCATGAGGTTGGCATAGGCCCACCTCTCCAACCTGTCCTGGTCCTTCTGGATGACATCCCTTCCCTTCAGCGTGTTGACTGCACCACACAGCCTGGTGTCATCAGCAAACTTGCTGAGAGTGTGCTCAATCCCAACGTCCCTGTCGCCAACAAAGATTTTAAACAGCACCGGTCCCAGTACCAATGCCTGAGGAACACCACTTGTCACTGGTTTCTACTTGGACACCAAGCCATTGATCACAACTCTTTGAGTGTGGCCATCCAGCCAGTTCCTTATCCACCGAGTGGTCTGTCCATCAAATCCATGTCTCTCCAATTTAGAGATCAGGATGTTGTGTGGAACAGTGTCAAATGCCTTGCACAAGTCCAGGTAGATGATGTCTGTTGCTCTCCCCTTATCCACTAATGCTGTAACCCTGTCATAGAAGGTCACCATATTTGTCAGGCACGATTTGCCCTTGGTGAAGCCATGTTAGCTGTCACCAATCACCTCCTTATTTTCCATGCACCTTACCAGAGTTTCCAGGATGATCTGCCCCATGATCTTGCCAGGTACAGAGGTGAGACTGACTGGCCTATAGTTCCCCGAGTCTTCCTTTTTTCCCTTTTTGAAAATGGGGGTTACATTTCCTCTTTTCCAATCAGCAGGAACTTCACCAGGCTGCCACAACTTTTCAAATATAATGGAAAGCAGCTTAGCAACTTCATCTGCCAGTTCCCTCAGGACCTGTCGATGGATTTCCTCAGGTTCCATGGACTTGTGCACCTTCAGGCTCTTTAGATGGTCTTGTACTTGATCTTCTTCTACAGTGGGCGGTTCTTCATTCTCATAGCCCCTGCCTTTGCCTTGTGCGACTTGGGCGGTGTGGTTAGAGCCCTTGCTGGTGAAGACTGAGGCAAAAAAGTCATTCAGTACCTCAGCCTTCTCCATGTCCTGGGTGACCAGGTCTCCTGTTTCCTTCCAGAGAGGGCCCACATCTTCCTAGTCTTCCTTTTATTGCTGGCATACTAAAAGAAGTTTTTCTTGCTGCCCTTGATGGCCCTGGCCAGATTTAATTCAATCTAGGCTGTAGCTTGCCTAACCTGATCCCTGGATGCTTGGACAGTTTCTCTGTGTTCCTCCCAGGCTACCCGTCCTTGCTTTCACGCTCTGTAGGCCTCCTTTTTACTTCTGAGTGTGTTCAGGAGCTACTTGTTCATCCATGGCCAGGCTTCCTGGCTTTTTTGCCTGACTTCTTTGTTGGGATGCATCGCTCCTGAGCTTGGAGAAGATGATCTTTGAATACTAATCAGCTTCCTTGGGCCCCTCTCCCCTCCATTGCATGATCCCATAGAACCCTACCAAGCAGATTCTTCAAGAGGCCAAAGTCTGCTTTTCTGAAGTCCAGGGTATTGAGCTTGCTGTGCACCCCCCTTGCTGCCCTAAGGATCTTGAACTCTACCATTTCATGATCACTGCAGCCAAGACTACTCTTGAGCTTGACATTCCCCACTAGCTCCTCCTTGTTGGTCAAGACAAGGTCTGGCATAGCTCCTCTCCTCATTGGCTTCTCTACCACTTGGAGAAAGAGGTTATCATTGATGCATTCCAAGAACTTCCCGGCTTGCTTGTGCCCCACTCTGTTGTCCCTCCAACAGATATCAGGGTGTTAAAGTCCCGCATGAGGACCAGGGCCAGTGAATACAATGCTGCTGCTAATTCCACTAGATGTAGTTCTGACTGATAGCCTTAGCAAAGAGAAGGATTCATGCTTAAAGCAGTTTTCTCATCTTTCCTTCTCAGTCTGTTCCTGTAGTAGAGCTCGTCACACTTTTAAAGTGTCTTATAGAAGGGCAACGAAGCTGGTGAGGGGTCTGGAGGACAAGTCTTATGAGGAACGACTGAGGGAACTGGGGCTGTTTAGCCTGGAGAAGAGGAGGCTGAGGGGAGACCTTATCACTCTCTACAACTACCTGAAAAGAGGATGTAGAGAGATGGGGACTGACCTCTTTTCCCTAGCGACAAATCATAAGACGAGAGGAAATGGGTTCAAGTTAAGCCAGGCAAGGTTTAGGTTGGATATTAGGAAAAATTTTTTCACTGAAAGGGTTATCCAACATTGGAATAGGCTGCCCAGGGAGGTGGTGGATTCACCATCCCTGGAGGTATTTAAAAATAGGGTATACGTGGTACTTGGGGACATGGTTTAGAAGTGGTTTTTGGTCAGGTTAGGTTATTGGTTAGCCTTGATGATCTTAAAGGTCCCTTCCAGCCTCAACAATTTTATGATTCTATGATTCTATATGGGTCTATATGTGTAGTTTAGATTTGCAGCAGAGGGAACAGTTGTCTTTCTCACATTTATCATGCTGAAGAAATATTTCTGTAAGATAATTTCGACTTTGGGAGAGAAATGGATCTCAAGCTCTGTGAAATTCATGCTGCATCTTTCCAACCAATTCATGACAGTAAACAAAAAAGAATGTAGGATGGCTTGATGGCTTTAGCACAGCTGTAAACTTCTTCAGGGAGTATTTCTTACAGTGTTTTATGAATTCCATTCACAAAACCTGCTTTATTCAGGAAGAACCACTGCATTGGAGTCAGAGCCTCAGTCAAACTAATCAATCCAAAGAGGGAGACTACAAGGGAGCAGTTGAAACCAGCAGCAGAAAGCCCTCCATGGCATTCTGAATCCCCAGAGACAGTAAACTCTCCATCTGCCTCCCAAAAACAGAAACCTCAACAAGAAACTCAGGATAATACCTCCCAAGCATCAAACTCTATGGAAGAGTGAGAGAACTCTGGAGGCTCTTCAGACAAAAGTAAGGAATGCCCAGCCTAAATTCATGGGCTGAACAGTATTTTTTAAAAGATTTAAAAAATATTTTTAAAATATTTAAAATATAGGGTATGTTAATACTCCACCACATTATGTTTCATATCCCTTTCTTTAGTAAACTTTGTTTTGCAACACAGCAGTTTAAAGTTGGATCATATAATATTATGGTTCATTAGCAACTGTTCGTGAAACGTGTAATAGCTGGTCTTACAGCCACTGCCAGGAGATGGCGCACTTGCAAAAGAAATAACAGAAAATGCTCATTTATTGTAATTAATTATTTTTGAGGATGGTACCGTGTTTTGACTTTGAATCAAACTACGAATTTCTTAATGTAAATTGATGAAATGATTATTTGAATGCTTTAAGGCAAACTTAAGGAAGATGGAGAATGATTTATTTTTCTGTTTAGTTCGTACAGTAAATCTGGTGTTCCTAATTATGGGAAATTTAAAAGAAAGCTCCTCGAAATAAATATTCTGTGATCTTTATTAAAGGTAATATGTATCCCAAGCTTTGCTTATTCTACTGAGACCACTTCTGTCAGCTTCTATATATAGATCGTTGTCCTCCAGGAATGCTTTTCAAGAAACAGTTTTGAAATTAATCCTTAAATAATAATTCCTATCTTCCCACTGGGGAGTGTGGGAAACAGAAGGAGAGCAGCTGAGGAGGATAGAACTGTTCTTACAAACTACTGCAAGTGTCTGTCTGGCTGAAGTTTTTGTTTTCATTGGGTTTTATATTTCCCTTTCTCCATTCTAATTCTTCAAGGTCATTGGTTCACTTAAAATAAAAATGCACATCTCAGATCATCCATGTGATTCCAGGAGACGTTAAATATCTAACACACATCCAAAGTTCAACTTGGGAATTTGGTCTTGGGATTCCAGAAGACGTTAAATATCTAACACGCATCCAAAGTTGAACTTGGGATTTTGGTCTTGGGTTTCCACAGAACCAAGCCCTCATGGAGTGCCAGAGGTAGCAGAAAGTCTCTGAGGCTTCATTCTTTTTGATGTTCTATGAAACATACTTATGCTGAGATGATGAGCATCAGTGTTAAATCCCAGAAGACATCTAGGAAATTTGAGTATATTATCACCAAGTAACATGCACACCTATTTGATTTTACTTTATTAAGTAAAAATGTTTTAGGTGATCTAACTAATTTCTTATATTTTATGTGTATATGTTAATCTATGTATTAATGTGAGTCAGATTAACTGTGATTAACTATGCGACCTTGAAGTCCTTGAAATATATATGTTAGCCTTTGTTTACCCTTTTTTGTTTTTACTGGTTGTGTAGTCTTTAATCTGCATTATGATGCATTAAATTTTATTTACAAGGGGTTTTTTACTTTTTTTCTTCTTTTTGGGACACGTGGATGATAACAATTTAGCTGTGCAGTGTAAGAAGATTGCCTTCTTGAGAAGCAAAGTCTCCACTGACTCATCACTCTCTCTAATCGGCTTTGGTTCCGGTCTTCTTCTGACATCCCATCCTCTCCTAATGAACCTCTTTCTTTCCTGGAAGTGGGAGATTTCTAACACCTTCTCTTTAGCATTTATCTTCAATTATTTATGACAAATACTTTAAACAAAAAAAACAAAACACTCAGAATATCTTTACAGTACTCTAAATACAAGCACATATCAGTGAACATGGACTTAAGTTTTCCTGTAGAAGATTAATCACTATTGCACACTGTATATTATTTCTTCAACACAGCACATCTTTAGGGGACCTCATGGCATACAGTTTGCGGATGTATATTGGCTGTGGTGCGTGTTATAAGTAAGGGAAGTTGCTATGCACTTTGATGTTTTCTTGCAATCATGTACTTGCATCGTGTCCAGTGATTTGCTGTTGCTATGCTTCCTACAATGTTGTAGTTCTACTAAAATAAAAATATAATATATAATCAGTCTCAAATCCTGGAGATTTTTCCAATATTCTGTGCCACGAAATGCTAAAAATGGCAGGTTTTTTAACATCTTTACTTTTAAATAGTCTAGCTTTGAATATAGAGTGGAAGCTACTGGGAAAATTATTCTCTGCAAAGTGTCTTGACGTTTGCATTCAAACCTGCTGTTTAGCAAGGTTTCACACTTCCAGCTATGAAAATTCATCTTGAATTGAGCTAAAGTTTCAGTTTCTGCAGCTTTTGACAAATTTTTTTGGAAGAAGAAAGTAGATTTGTTCTCTTAAGATTGGAAATAACCTTCATCCATTGCCCATAATTCTTACTGCCTGAGAGTCATGACCTGGTGGCTTCTGAAATGAATGCGTGTCCAGTCCCCAGTCTGTGTTAGAGAAATGTATGCAGCACAGGCAATGTGCTATGGGGAGCTCAGCAGAGAGGCCAAAAGATCTCATCTCCCTTCTCACTCTGAGAAGTGGTCCCTCTGCAGCACAACCAAGGACACTGGCACAGCAGCCTGCTGCTGCCCATTTTGGGATTTGTAGAGAATGTTTGTCTCCAGGCCCATTAATAATTCTGGCATCTATAGAGGGTGTTAAGTGCATCTACGAAGTCAGTTAGAAATACAGATTTACATGGCAAGCTTTAGCCACTAATTGGGAGCCCACGCAGACTGCAGGAGAAAACATTATTTCTGAAGTCAGCTTCCAGGAGTCATCTAAGATGGCAGTAAGTTGGTCCATTTCTCTAATACAGCTTTGCTGCTGCTCTGTGCTTTGAACCAACTGTCTGTCCGTTTTCTCTGCAAGTTGTTTATTTTGACCACTGCACTCTGCTGTGTTTTCACCATTTAGTTACTATTAGTTAAGCGAGTACTCCGTAGAAATATATAGAAAACTAGAATCTTGTATCTCATTAAGTGTTTCCTATAGTAAATTCTTTAAATTTTGTTCTATTTTACATGTGCCTTAAAGTGTAACATTCACATTACAAGAAATGAATTAACTTACCTCATCATTAGGAAAGATATCTTCAGCTTTCTGAATCTAAATAATATTCTAGCAGGAAGTTTTTGTTGTTCTCATGCTAAGATCCCAGGAATTCCACTTAAAAGGCATTGCACCAGAGCATCATAAGAGCAGCAGAGTTTTAACCTTGTAGAGACTGAGCTCTTAAACCAGCAAAGATCTAAACCTGAAAGCTTAGTATGCAGATCATGCTAGGTAATTTCCAAATCAGCATTATTTCTCTTTGAATAAGAGCGTGACTTCTGTCACTCTTCCCTTATGCTATTTTATTACTGAAGTAAATGCTTATAATATGTACCTGCAAGGAATAATGTTATGGGAATTTCATACCTCACTTATCTTTTCTGCATTCATGTCTTTGCTCCTATTCTTCCTCCTTTCATGGCAATTGTTGCATGTATAATATCAACCCTCCCACTGGCACTAAGCAGCCCTTGTCACTCCCACACTTTACAGAGAGCACACATGATTGAAAAACTGGTGGCAAAAATTTCCTATCCAATACTGAACTGTTTATGGAAAAGCTTGCAAAACTGGCACCTCTGATATGCAGTTTCTTTGTGCCTGCTTGTCATGTTTGTAAGGGCAAATACAAAACTCCCAATGCATTTTTCACTGGCTCATATTTATTTACCTCTCTCCCCCTCAGTGCTAATGGACCTAAGTCAAAAGAGGAATTCCCATTATGGAGGCAGCAATGATAATGTTCAAATCTCAGCAGGCTCTGTGACAAACCACTGCTGTGTGGGGCTGGGTCCCAGGAATTACTTGACCTCAGCTGTTCATCTGCACGCTTCCACCCCCATCTCCAGGCTCCAGAGCAGATGAAAAGGTGTGTGGTGCATTTGATACACCAGCTGTTAGTACAAGTCAGGTTACTTCATAGTTTCTGCTTGGGTGAAACATGGCTTCTAGTGGCATTCAAGTACAGAGGCGGAGCACTAGTATTTTCATTCCTACTTTTATCTGGTTTAATTGATCAGATACAGGGTTTTCTTACTATTGTAATGTTATCAACTTGACAGACCACATTTGGATGCCAGTTCTCCTGTGGTTCCCTGCTCAACGGTTCCTAGCAATGGTTAGAAGATGGCTGCTCTTCCAGTGTTGGCTCTATAAAACCCTCTTGATCACCTCAGTCTTCTACACTGCTAGAATGCGTTGGAAACTGACCTGAAGGATTAACTTTCCAGTGTTTAATATTGCCTTTTGTGTTCTTTTCAGGCTATAATTCAGAAGACAATCTATGTGAACAGTCCCTTGAGGTGGAGTTTGCAAGCACCAGACAGCATGGTAAGCTTGTAGTGTACACGAATGCACTAAACCTCTACATTAGGATTTGTTTCATTCCATCCACGTGAACTGTCCTGGAGCATTATAGTTAAATTAACATGAGATGTAGTAACGCAACATCATTTGGGGAATGTGCATCTAAGTACTTCTGGGTTTCTAGTGAGAAGCTTTTAATGGACGTTTTCCCCAAAATAGATTTTCAAAAACAACGCTGACATTGAGATGAGTTGCCTTGCCCCAGCAACAGACCATTTAATGCATGTCCTACAGATCTGTTGCTGATTTTTCTGGACAGTGTTGAATTCCTTCCCTAAGGGAGTGAAACAGCAATAAAACAAATCCAGGGGGTGGGGTGGGGGGGGGTAGGGTTGCAGGGAGGGGGCGGGGTGCGCACAGTGGGAACACGGGTGCAGCAGCACTACCTGCTTAGAGATTTGTGGAAGACTTGATTTGCAGGCTGGTTACCAGCTCCTTCCAAAGAACCAAACTGAGGCAGAGACAGAAACTTATTGTTGAACTTCTTCAGTATTCACATTACTTTGTTTACAATTGCTGTAAAAACAAAACCCAGAACATATTTCTTTGTGGAAAAAAATAAGTGAGAAAACCAAGATGGATCCTGAACAACTTGACTTGAAAAATGAAAATGGTTTCTACTCTGTCCAGACTTTGGCATCCTGTGTATATTATGTTTTTAATGTTTTCAAAGTGACTTAGTTGCACAGGTCCTATTTTCAGATGGCAGACTGTAGCCAAGTCTCTTAGAGAATCGGAGGAACTTGAGATCTGTTTGTTCAATGCTTGTTTTCTGTTTTTCAGTGTGCAGGCCAAACAGTTCAGAGAGCAGTAGAAACGCTTCCAGGAGTAGTTCACCTCTCAGTTTGAAAGGTAAAACTTTTACAGCTGAGTTCTGACAAACAGGAAGTGAAATTCCATGAAACTGTGTGCAAAATGCAATTTTCCTTCCAATTAAATTTGAAGACTGTTGTTTTGAAATTATAATGGTTATGCAATCTGGACATGGCTGTCTTGGGAATCAAAAATTGCTGGCAAGAAGTATTTCTCTAAAATTGATTCTGGCAACGGGTGGCTTTTAAGGCAGGCAGTCTAGTTTTGCTTCAGTCTGACTGGCATCATATTGTGGGAAGTATCAGGCTACTCTTAGACGTCTTTTACAGCAACAGGTCTCTGCTGTTCTTACTCTGTACACAGCTTGTGTACGCAATCAGTGTGCTCTGGAGATTTCCTTCTGCTGAAATTGTGCATCCTTGAAGGATGTCAGGAGACCTGACACTGTGGAAAATCCCACTTTCTGCTTTCCCACCGGCAGGTTCTGGCTCTTACATCACACACAGCCAAGGCTGGCAGATCTTCTAGTGGCACAGAGATGGCAAAGAGGCCCCCTTACTATCTGTGTTATTCCAATTCTTTGGACAACTAGTTGCGCTCATTTAACACAGGGGCTGTAGGACTGTAAGACATTTACTACTACTGATTTTTCAAAGTTCTGGCTGCCTTGAGTTCTGTGGGAGAAGAAAGTAAGGTCAAAAATGCCACCTAGCCTGTGTGGAAACAGCCCTAGATGATAAAGTTCCTACCTCAGTGAGAAATCTACTGAAATGAGAGAAGAGTGTCTTTGAGGATATTTATGCTTCTCCTCGGGTTCCTTAGATCATATCCATGGTAGAACCAGGAGCCTCAGCAGTGAAGATATGGTGCCCAAGCAGACAGGCACCAGCCTTTCTCTGAGACACCTATCCCTTTCATTCTGCTTCTGCCACCTTAAGCCCTAGCAGCAGGCTTGAGTCATTCTCCCACAGGAATGGTTTGATCTCTTATGATATACCTCAGAAGAGTACTCCATCCCAGTCTTACGCAGGCAGGCAAAGGTTTGCCTCACCTGGCAGTGTGATGGTAACTTTGGAAGAGTTCTTGGAACAGAGCAACAGGCTGTCTCCACCAAGTGTAAGTAAATAGAGCTAGATAGCCCATCTCAGATGTCAACTGTTCAAAGCTGATTCAGGGTGATGAGGGCATAGGGAAACAAGGAAACACAAGAAGATCCATGTTGATACGCGTGGAACTTGCAGAGAACTATCGAATCTTGCAAAATGAATGAAACAGTTCCAACAACTAAGGCAAGATTAAGTTTCACACAGCACTCTGCTAATTTATTTTGGTGTATCAGCTCTGGCAAGTCAGGCAGATAATTAACTGCAAGTGCTATGTATTGGACTGCTGGGGCTTTTTAATATGAAACACTTGTGATCAAGGTTTTGTATTATATCATCAGTTCTCAGCTCCAGGTATTTTTATTTGTGAACTGATAAGTTCTCTGTGTAATTTTCAGCTGCTAAATCTGTAGTTAGAAATGAAACCTAACCTAGTTTTCAATTGAAGTTCAAAATATGCAGTTGTTAAAACCATCTTCTAATCTGAAAATACCATCAGTGCGTTTGAGAAAGAATCTTTTTCTTGACGGAAGAAGATCTCGATGCTTTCACCATGCTGTGTGTTTGTGTGCTGACTGGCACCGTGCTGTTGGTTCAATAACTGCAAGAATATGTCGCACGCTGAAGTGCTTTGTCAGAAAAGAAGTGTTTGTTTTCTAGATGGCATTTGTCTTTTACTGCTCAGACAGTACAGTAGTGAGGCGGTGCAGTATCGAGCATGTTAATATCTTAAGAACAATTCATTGATAGTGTAAGCGAACAGATGTTTCTATTTCATGAATGCCTTGGTAACAGTATTAAAATCAACAGACCTGTACCATTTTATGGCATCAATAAATTCTGGTTCTTGAATTTTCAGAGCAATATTTAAATATACCTCCTATTCCCTCATTATCCTAAATACAATTCTTAGCTTTAAGAGATGTTTAAAATTTGATTATTTTTTTGTCTGTAACTACCTGACCGTGTCTCCATTTTCATTCTTTCTGTCACCTTTGTTCCTTTCCAGTGTCAGCGCAATTTAAATGAGAGTGCAATAATTTTATTGCACCTATTTCTGTTAGAAGCTGATGCAGTGTATCCCTCTTGCTACTCTCCATGTCCTTCCCTCCATCAGGAACCTTCACAGTCACTCGCATCTGTCCTCAGTCATTCACGCCATGACAGTGTGAGGCACAGAACAGGCAGGGGAAATAGGAGATCTACTTCACTGTATATCCCCGGAGTATCCGTTGTTCTTGCTACGAAGGCAACAGCTCCCAACTTACCACAGCTTTTGCTGGCATATTAATACCTATCAAAGCATACTATAACTCTTAGCTGTTATTTTAAAGGCTGCCAGATCACTTACATTAATTGCTCATAAAGTATTTCCAGTGCTTGTTCACAAACGTGTGTTTTCAGAGGACTGGTCATTCTGTAATGTTAATGTGTGTAACAGCAGTTTAAAGTGAAGTTAAAAATAACCCTAACACTTTAACATTTAGTTAAGCATAGATATCTTCCTGCTGCACTGTTACCATTGGTGGTGTTCACTTCTAGCAAATGAGTTTTGTGACTGGAAGAAAGGTTTGGAACGCTAGTGAAATGAATATATTAAGCTTTAACATACTCCCCGGGGAAAAGTAAAGAAATAAATTCCATGAGCTTGTTACAGCATGTTTTTCATGAAGACAGCATGTCCCTTAAGTATTCTGAGCATGCCTTATTCTAATAGTCCAATGGCAGCTGATCAAACATCACCATTTTTTGATTGCATGGACCATCCCCATGAAATATTCATTGTATATTTTCTTTTACTGACAGGTTAATTGTCTGACTTGAAATTTGCAAGTTAGTTGTGGGCAAGCATATTTCCATTTTTGTAATGATTTTTTGTACATTTCATTATATTGTACATGCAGCTTTTAACTTATATAGTATATTGACTGTTAGAGGTGAGGGGAATCAATGGAGAAGCAATGAAACTTTCTTGTAATGCTAGCACATCTCCCCAAGGTATTCTATCCTGTTGTATCACTGAAGTTACAGTAGATTGTTATCCAGAGGAACTGTATGACAGACCATCATTGATGTTTGCTGATACCAATGGCTGATGTCATTAATATATTTATGTTACAGTGGCAGTGGCCGATGTGAAAGGAAGTGAAAGAGCTGCTGCCCAGGTTGCAAGTGAAATTAAACTGTTTAAATTTATGACAATCAATCTGGCAAACAAACCTGGCATGATCTAATTATGATGAGCATGTTACTCCTTGATTTGGATTTATACCTGTTATAAACATTTCTATCTTCTGTTCCCCACTTCAAATATAAAATCTATGGTTGTGTTCGGGCTGAATTAAGTGGGAAGGAAGATTATCTGAACACAAAGCTCTGCATGATTCTTTAAACAAAAAGTGTTGTCATTAATGTGGCATGTGCATATTTTCTCACACCAGGACACCTCCAGTAACAGAGATGACTTACTCAGCTATTATTTTAGGAAAGCAAATGAGCCTTCAGCTACTGGGAACCTGCCGGTTCAGCCATCCAGAAAGGAGGCTGCTAAGATGCCCGGTAGTCTTGTTGGTCCAAATGTAAAAGATGACCATCGCTAATGAGGAAGGAAGAACAGCTAAGCCTGGAAATTACATGAAGCCAAACCTCAGACAAGTCAAATCTGAGCCTCTGGCAAACTCCCAGGGGACTCTTAAGCTTCCTCACATGCCACAGCACCAGTCTGCCAGTGGGATGCAGCAGATGGCACAGCCTCAAAAGCCTGGAACCGCGAGCAGGAGGAGCATATCACTGAGCAGGGTATTTAGCTTAACCTCTGCAGACTTCCTCAGAGCCATCAGCCTGGAGACATACAGGCAGGATAGCCCTCAGAAGTCAGCAGCAGACCTGCACGGGGGCAAGGACGCTGTCAGTCAGACTGTGGTGGGCTTCTGTGCCAACAAGCTCCCAGGCAACCTTAAGAGAGAGGCCACAGTCTGCAAAGGTGGCAAGTTCCTTGCAAGGTGTCGATTCCTGCTGTCAGCAGCTTGGTGCAAGGTACCTTTCCCTGGCCCCAACGAAGGATGAGAGGCTGCTCTCTTTCCATCAGTTCTCTGCCGCACCTGCTGCATCCACCAGCAATCTGAATGTGCAGCAACAGGAACATGTGAACCCTGGGCAACACTACTCACCCCCATCACACACTCCCTCTAAAGTCAAACCCAAGCCAGCTCCTCATACTGGGGAGGTGGCCACAGCAGCCCCTGCTAGAGCTGTTTCCAGCAACACTGAGGGAAATATCTCCCTAGGGCAAGGCCAGGGTGATGCCTTACTTACCAAGTGCCAGGGTAAGCTGCCAGAAGGCAGCGCTGGGACTGTGGAGGAGCCCATGAGAGGAAGCAGCTCCAACAGCACTCCCAGGACCCCCAGGGGGGGATCAGCAGGTGGTTTCGTATGAGTATGGGTGTGTGTAACCCATGGATGCAGGTAGTAGTACGTGTGTTTGGCATTGCTGATGTCCGGGTAGCATTTGTCTAAACACTGTGCCAGGTCCTAAAAAGCACCACCTGCATGCTGCTCTGAGCGTTCTCCGGGTACTGTTTTCTAGTAAAACAAAGTATAATGAAGAGAAATAAAGAGCAAAACCCCAGCACTTCTTTTGACACTGTTGTGCCTAAAAGAAATTGGAAGCCTGACCTAATCTCACAGCAGGCTTGGCACCTGATACTCACAGGGTGCTGAGCATTCCCTGCTCCAGGAGAAGCCTCACAGGGTCCCCTGTCATCGCTGCACTGTGCACATACATTAAAGAAGAGTTTCACAGGTCATGTGTGTGTGTGCTGAACTCAGCCCCACCACCGATAAATAACCTAACCATACTGAAAAGGTCGTGTAAAAGCCAAACTTCTCCCCAAAAGACAGAACCAGATACTTGGCTTAAGTAGCTTAACGATACAGCTGAAGAGCAAAAGTGTGTGGCTTTAGCCATGGATCTGTTAAAATCAATTCTTCTTGCTAAAGCCATATTTTATAGAGGTGACCTGTAGACTTCAAGGGTCACATCTCAACCTTCCCTGCCGGGACTGTGTAAACACAGAGAGGCTGGCATAGCTACCGCACTGCCTTCACTATAGCTGCAGCTCAGTGGATCCTTGACTCTGCAAGCCAAGTGGTGCCGCCTTTTGAAACTTGTTTTGTCTTTTATATAAACACTAGAAATAATGCAGCCTTTCAGGAGAGATGCCATTTCAATTGCAAAGGGGGTATCTCATGTACAAAAGTGTCTTCTAAGTATGTATATAAGAAGCTCAAGTATTGTATAGGAATGCTGTGTAAATTGTATTATTACATCCTTGTGTGCATGACAACCCACATCCTAAGTGATATGTGGGATTTTGTCTCTTAGAAGTCCTTGTTCATGTGTCCAAGAACTTTGCTCAGTATTGAAAGCAAAATAATGTTGTATAGATGTGAAAGAAATATACTTTTAAAAATCCATTTATGTGCAAAGAAGTTCCGTGTATGTTTCTGTCCAGAGTGCAATCAGCTGCTTAAGTATATATGATCAAACGCGTACCTTTAATTCTATTACATGTTTGTAAAGCTGTTTTTCTTGCAATAGACTAAATCTTGTTTTGCTGGTTCTGATTTAATCTAGTGAAAGCTAAAACTGATTCAGCTGAGGATTTTGGTTTTGTTACCTAGTATGTAGTAATCCCATTGTGGAAACTACAAAATTGCTTATAATAAAGATTAAAATAAAATAGATGGATGTTGTTCTTGTTTTCCTTGGAGGAAAAAAACCCAGACCGATTCATGGTGCTGGACGGAGATCCGTCTGCAATAGCTTTGTGTAAGCCTCAGTACTGATTTGCATCTCTGTGTGGCAGAGTTGCATTTGGTTTTTATGTTGTCACAAAAGATGGACCAGAAATCTTTCCATTTGATTGCAGCCTTCTTACTGAAGATTTTAGGAGGATTGGTCAAGCAGACTAAGTGAATTCCAGGTCACTGTAGAATCAGACCATTAGATTTTTATGGTGCTCTGACCACTTCAGGCAGTGCCAAGCATGCTGTCAATTTTGACCAAGCTTGCATTTTGTACTTTCTCTTATGTGCTTAACTCTCAGGATGCCTTACAAAAGTGAGAAATTGTTCGTCTTTGAACACGGAAAGAACAGCAAAAGGAACTTTCTGCCTTCTCCGCTATTTTAATTGCAAACTATAGTTTTGCAACAATTTTTAAATTATGTGGTATTCGGCAATTTTAGAACATACCAAATGTCTTTGGTAAACTGAAATTCTTCTTCCAGAAATTCCCTCTCAACATTGACCCTTGGCCAGATCACCCAAGACTGGTGTTTGTCCCTTGTTTCAGCTCCTTTTTGGAGGCATGTGCTCCATTGCCCTGCAGGCTGCACTGCTGAGGAATTGATCTGTGAGTTGTCAGTTACTGTAGATCTGCTTTTGCTGTAAATACCTGCCCAGGCGCTTACATCTTAGTTGTCATTTTCTGAGTTATTTACAATTATTTACTTTCTCAGTTCTAGTGAGTTTGAATAAAAATGTACTCACATAGTACCTTTCAAGTATGGGATAACTTTAAACACAGACATTATAACATGGAACAACTGTTGAAGCACACAATGCTGTGGCGCTTGGGCCTTCCTGAAAACATTAAGGAAAATTTTGGTATAGGTGCCTGTCCTGCCACAGCAGGTGCTGTCATTTTGCAGTTTGCTCAATTCATTAATCATTTTCAACTCTTCTTTGATAGATGCAGTGGCTCCCAGGCAAGAGCCACCATCGGGTAAGAAATGAGGTAGGAAAATAAGGGAAAATAAGGCCTGCCCACAGCTAAGATGCAGCTATTCTTTGCCTTTCTGGGGGGTCCTGAGCAGTCGTCATAGGATAAATGGATGTTTCTGTGGGTCAAAGCTAGCATGGGAGAGAAGTCAGTTGTGTTTAGAGAGGGAGAGTAATCAGCAAATCCTCCCGCCTTGGGGCTGGTGGAGCTGGGCAGGTAGAGCTGCCGTGAGGCGGTGGGAGCTGCCGGAAGAGGTTTTTCTGTGAGGGAAAGGTGGAGGGGCCAGAGCTGCTTGACCATTTCAGACTTCTCGATTCCTTCCAAGAAGTAGAGAGGAACTGTGATGAAATAGCAGCTGTTTCGATTTGCATAACTTCGAAGGCTACTGAGACCTGCCGTGCGTGGGCAGGCGGCCGGGCCCAGCCGTCGGGAGCACCAGCAGCAAGCTGGCGAGCCGCCGGCTCCAGCCATACACCGGGATGTGTGGAGCCCCAGGGAAAAGGTACCCCAGGCTTCAGCATGCGGGCTTTTCCCAGCTCTGCCTGGCAAAGGGCTGTAGGGCACTGGTATTTCCTGACACGGGGGGAAGCGTGTGCTCTCTGGTGACTGTGAATTATGTGTGCTAAATAATGCTGTGAATGGTTCTGGATGTAACGCTTCGAGTAATGTTGTTCAATAATGGAGTGCCTCAGTTCTATAGGTGGCTCTTTAATTTTCTAGATCATGCCTTTTATCAAAGGACAGATTTTTGGCAGCAATCCCATCCCAAGGAGGCAGCTAAGCCGCTGACAGGTTTCTGAGAAAGCCAAGGGCTATGCTGTCAGCAGCACCTGCTCCTTGCGGCGTGCTCAGACTCTGAACTCAGTGAAGGTGTTTAATGTGGGGAAACAAATTTTGCTTAAGATTGCACGCACTGCATGATGATGGTATTTGCTTGAAGTAAAAGAAATGGCTGCTGTGGTGATTGCTTCTAGGGAGTTGCGAGCTCTGCTGTGACAGACTATCTCCTTACTAAGAAATACGAAGCCCAGGTCCTTTACAGAGACAACTTGTCATGGAAACCTTGTTCCTATTAGATATTCTCCAGCTGTTCCTCAAACTTGGAAACTAATTGTGAAGTGAACAGACCTTTTCTGAGTTCAGTTAATTGACTTCAGAACATGAAATCTCCAGAAGAATTAAAAAATAGAATTTACTTTTTGCTGTAATGTGGGAAGTTCCAAGTGTAAGTGTATTGTAAAAATGGCTAGTACTTAGAAAAGTGACACATCAAGAAACACCATGTGGTTGGAAATTATTTCTGATCATCTAGATGTTTGGGGGAATATTAGAAGTTCAGCCAAAGGTAAATGACTTTAAGACAGAACATGGACAAAATGCTCCAGAAATCATTAGTTCATGTGAAATGACTACAACCTGGATGTTGAATGGATGTAAAGAGATTACACAATTTTTTTTTTTTTTGGTTAAATGTGAATCCAGTTGTGCTGAGAGCATTTGAATTGTATTTTTCATTTCTAGGTGAAAGGTGAGGGTGGGGGTGAAATCAGCTGTGGTATCCTTCATCAAAAAATTTTGTCCTAACCATTGCTTCTCTGCCCATCAGAGTCATGCAATATAAGATCTTGGCAGCACTGAAGATGTTCAGGGCAAAATTGAAAACTTGAAATGTTTTTACAAATCAGCAGTACCAGGCAGAATTAACCTGACCTAATATTGCAGAGTGAAATAGTTCAGTTACTAAAAATAACAGATGAAGTTATCATTATGAAGGGATGCTAGACTGGAGAAATAGACTGGGCCGTGGAGGTCTATCTTCAGAGCTGGTACTAGAGGCTGCCATAAGAACTAAGAGAATGGCATCAGCTGGAAAGTGGTGAAAAAATTATGATTTAAGAGAGTACTGGCAGGAGCTTAAGGTGACTGGGAGAACCTATGGCAAGTTTTGCAAAACTAAATGGTGTTTTTCTAGTCACAACAATTTCTTTGAAAGTATGAAGAGAACAGTATACAAAAGAGAGCTGCAGTATAAAAGCTTCTCAAATGGGGAAGTCCTTAAAAGGCTAACTTGGGCCATAAAGACAGTGAAATGTGAGTTGATGAAGTGCAACACAAAGTTGAGGTTAGTTCTGATGTGGAGGATTGTGAAGAATCCCATTAAAGAGTAACATGGAACAGTGGGCAACCCAGTGGCAGACTACCTGTGCTTATCCCTGTTGAAGCCATGGAAGGGACAGTTTATTGACTGGTGGGGTTTTTTTTGGGGGGTTAGTGATGGGGGAGTGAAATTAGCTTTTAGTGAGAACAGGACAATGAAAATGTGGTTATTCCACAGAAACTAGGAACCTAAAACTTGTCCAAAACAAAACACAGAATGCCATGGAAACTAATGTCAGCTCTCTGTCATTCCCAGATGCTGTTCTGATCAGCTCTAATTAAAAGACTTGCACGTTTTTAACCAAAGTTTATCATAACTGAGGATTATGTAGCTCTAATGGTGAGGCTGTGCCAAAGTATGTAATGCGTGTGTTGCATAACAGAATGAGGAAAAGCAATAGACCTAAGCATTGGCATTAGCCCGTGAAAAGCATGTATTGCACAAAGGGAAAAGAGAAGGAGCGCAGCTCCCTCTTCAGTGAGTGACACCCTATGGTGTGATCTGAAAGTCATGCTAAAGGAGAGAGGGTTTACAAAGGGAAAAATGAAGCTATTGGTGACGCTTATTGCACCAGGCTCTTACGGAATCAAATAGATTAATACAATATCATAGTGTTTTAATGCTTTTGATTTATACTATAAGAGTTTATAGGAGAGGTAAACAGCCTCTGCTTTAAGAAAACATCATCAGGTAAAATATGAGGCTCCAGCTCCTCTCCAACATCAGGTGCTGGCTGCCTTCAGTTTCAGGGTGGAGCTGGGCTACCACACTAGGACCAGTGGGCACATTCTCCATGTGACAATCCCTGAAATTTTCAAGTCAAAGATCACCTCACTCACTTTTTCAGTAGTTGGCACGCTCTGAAAGTGTGAGACACATCAATGGCAAGTAAAGCACAGTTTGTGTTTGGGAACACACTGCTAAGCCAGAACATAAGAGTTTGAGAAGGATATTCCAGCTGGAGAAGCACAACTCTCCAGTTGATTGCTGAGGCATCTCTGGAGACTTGCATTGGAGGGAAGAGGGAGTTTTCTGCAAGAGGTCAGTACAAAAATATGTCTGTGAAGGACCAAAGACAGCATTTTGTAGTGCTTCTAGTCTGATTGTTTTACCATTTGGCAGGGTATTTTGAAGGTTATGGGATGTGGAAGTCTATGTTCCCTTGCTGCTTTAAATATCTCTGACCAAAATTATCCCATTCTTGTTAAACCCATGGAAAATGCTTCCTGGCACCTTTGCAAGAGGATTTTTTTTCTCTTGTTGTCCAAAACTTGGAATTTGCATGTGTATGCACTGTGAGCCCATAAAATACCTAATGCACGGATGTGCGTGTTTCAGAGCTGCTGGTTACCTGGGTATGTTCAGCTGCAGCATCTCAGCCTGCTACACAGACGGAAAACTGCCAGTCAGTTTGAAAGTGCTCCTGTAGGACGTCTTTGGCTATTTCTGAGTGAAAGTAGAAGAAATACTGAGAATCAGGGAAATGTCAGTGAAGTGAAAATCTTGGGAACTATTTTTAGAACTGCAATCCTCTGAACAAAGATTGCAGCGCAAAAGACTGTTAGCATTCAAGGAGCATCTGGATGATGCTCTTAGTCATATGGTTTAGCATTAGGTAGTCCTGCAAGGAGCAGGAAGTTGGACTCGATGATCCTCATGGGTCACTTCCAACTTGAGATATTTTATGATTCTGTGAAAAGGCAAATGGAGAAAACAGGCAGGCACAAGCTGGGTGGGATAGACCTTGTATTGATTTAGTTGGGATTTAACTAAAATTAAGGTAAGGTTGGCAGCCTTCAGTTTCCTCAGTCTGTTGAGCTTGCTTACAGCTTTTTTGGTCCATAAGTAAATGAAACAAAGGGATAGAACGCTTTAGAGAGCTGTATTAACAGCATTGTGTAAGCAGAAGGACTGTACAGCATACGTACTTCAATTCCATTAGACCTCACAGCTATCTGGTAGAGTTGTTCCTCCTCCATGTAGACTAGTTTTACATCAGTTAGGGCACAAAAGGTTTAAATCAGCATCCAGTGAGGGCAGCGGTATGTACACTCCAGAATGCAGCTTTAGTACCTTCGTTGACACAAGGATCTCTCTGCTGTTGCTACTTTCCGTTTTCACATATTAGTATCTTGCTCCTGGATAGCTGAGGCTTAAGGGAGGCGGGTAATGTGTGTTTGATGGGGAACAGTGTATTTTTAATGTTTTGGTATGCTCTTAAAACCACTTCTTCCAAGAACAACCACATGGTGCATTAGCAGAAAACTCTTTGCATGAAATGTGCAAACAAAGGAGCCTTCTTGCTAGATCCTGTCCTACAGCTCAGATAGTGCAACCAGCTACCACAGACCAGTTAAGCCCACCTTATCTCCAGCAACTTTCCTTCCTTTATGACTTCTCCTTTCCAGCACTAGAGACCTTTCTGTTCTTCAACCCAGAGTATTATCTTAATTTCCTACCCTTGAGTTCACTTCTTATACCCTGTTTCCCTCCAGCTCTAGTTCCAGCTTTCTCTGCTCTTTCCATACCTGCTTCTGTTGCTAAAGGCTTTAGTCATCTATCAGCCAGCTCTCAACTTTTTGCCATTTTTTCTTGCTGTTTTCATCTCTTTGTACCTCTCTGCCCTTGCCACACTCTCTGTTATGCATTCACATTCTCAGTTCTTGAGGTCAGTTTGTTGTCCTGATATCAGTATCTGTTCTCAGTGCTTCCTGACGCTTCCTTAGCTCTTCATCCACTGTTGTCTCTAATATTCCCCACACCCCTTTGCCTCATCCTTGCTCATCCTGCTTGAACATTTTGCCCAAATACACCAGTGCCATCAGTTCAAGGGGCCTTTCCTCCCTCACATCTCTCCATAGCGTACACTGCAGTCACTGTCTTCTTGTTGTGTCTCTCCCCCCATCCTCCTTAGCTCATTTGTGTTGCTCCATTTTGCTCTGTGTTTGTGAAAAATGATGGCCAAGCCTTGAGGCAGGACATACACCATGTGCTATGAACCACTGCGGGTATTTGTGACGCAGAAGATGCACGTTTGCATGAAGTCTAGAGCCAGTCTTGTTTTCAAATTTCAAAATCTACTTATTAGTTATTGAGATGTCTTTCAAATATTTATTCATCACAGTAAATACAGAATTCTACTATCTGTAGCAGGATTTTAATGCAAGATCTTATAACAATTTCTAAGCTTGTTTGTTATACATTTTAGGCCCAGCAGATATCTTTGATGGTTAAAGTTCTGTGAGAATTTGATAGCCCTTAAAAATACTGATAGGATGATAGATGCATTAAAGAAGGTCCGTATCACTTTTTACATATTGAGGCAATGTTGTTTCTATTTAGTCTTAAGTATTTTTAACAATATGTGTTTCCACATCATTTTCATTGTTTTAGAATTTCCTTCCTTGCTTATTTTGGCTTATTTAATTGAAAAAAACCTTGAATTCCTGAAGCCCAGTCCTATTATACACATGCAGCTCATGTGAACACAGATCCTTTTCCTTGTTTATTTAACCAGCCATAGGAGTGGTAACAGAGTCACACTTGGCAGATCCTTAATTCCTCTCAGTCTCCCACCCTGTCCTACACGAACATGTGCTTCTTTTCTTCTTATGTAATCAGGCAAATGAATGAAAACAGATACTAACAAGACTTTATCAGACCAAATTTCACCCACATAAAGTTTTGTAACTAAAATCAAAAGAAATGTTCTCTTCATGTGCTAAACTCTAACAGGTTATATCTGTTCAACAGACAGTGTTTATCAGAAAAAGGAGAATATACTTACAAGCAAATCTAAAACAGAAAGTGAGAAGAGAAGCAAAAGTGAACTGACTCAGTAACCCCAGTCTATTGTTTTTAGCACAGTGTCTTTGTAGCAATGTTTTATGGGAAACCCCAGTATCTGGAGAACTATGTACATTCATACTTTTGACTGACTATCTACTGCAGTTACTGAAGATCAGGGATTTTTTGCCCTTGAAGCACTGGTTCAATGGCATTTAGGCCCCATCTCCCCACTGCATCAGAGCACTAGCATATGGACCACCTTGTGGCCACAGTTCTTCTCAAACTAAAATTCCCAGATCCACGCTAATAGGGGGAAGAGCGGCAGCACAGGAGTTCAAGTCCACATGGCTATTCATCTTGAAGAACTCCACTCACCTGTGACCAAGTTGCTTTTCCATATCTGAATGGAAGTTCACGCATGCAGTCATAGTGGGTCCTGCTGGTTACTCTCAACACATCCACAGTCATCCATGGGACCTTCACATAACCAGCAGTTGCAAGGCCACACACCAAAGCCAGTGCCTTGAGAGAGTTTATACCTGCTGAAGGGCACTCTCACAAGGACGATCCCTGGAAAGGGATAAGGTAAGTTGAATTGTGAAAGTATCAGTACCCCAACCTAAATTACCTGGCTCCAGATTGCGTTTCTAGCTCTGTAGAGCCTGCCTGATATCCGGCCAGCGTTCTGCTAGCTAATGTGAGATAGGGCTGAGGCACTAACCTACCAAGTCGCCTGAAAGGCGCTGCTTACTGGTAGGGGAGGCTGCAAAAGGGGTCCTGTGCATGTCCTGACTGCATCTCTTCCTCTGTGAGGCGTGGGGGTGAATGAGATAAAAGCCTGGTCAACAGGCATTACTAGCAGAAATGAAAGTCTTTAAAATAATTAAGGATTGGGAACACCTTCAGAGATTCACCATTTGAAGGATGGAAGCTCCCAAATAGCCAGCGTCACACGTGACAGACCTCAAGAGACTAATCAAGGTGCTGCTTGCGGGTGATCCCAGCCACAGGCCTCGCATATTGTCATGGTGCCAGCAGCACCTCCCCAGGCCAGTGCTTTTCATAGGTGCTGGCTTTGTCAAAGCCCTCTGATGCTGCTGGCAAAGCACTGCTGCACATGGCGCTCTGCTCAGCAAGCACTGGGGCTCTTCAGCTTCCTTTTGTTTCTTGGGGATACAAAGTTTGGTGCTTTTCTGTTGGCTTGGAAGACAGAGCTGAGCTGTAGGTCTTGTGCTGAGTCTGGGGGAATGGGAACCCTGCGGGCTCTGAAGGGCAGCTGGGAAACCCCACGAAGTCAGACACTGAGAGGGAGGAGAGTGGGTCTTACCTGACAGCTGCCAGCACAGTGGCCAGGGCAGAGACCTGAAGTTTCTTCTGGAGGTAGAAGGGTGGCCTGGGAGATTGACCTTATTTGTGAGATGTCACTCGCCGAGGGATACCTCCAGTGCAGGTACGTCTGCAAGGGAACGGGGATTCGTGGCAAAAAGGGGCTTTTCCTGAGCTTTCCAGAGCCGGCAGCTTGCATGAGGGTGGCTGACGAGGCGGGGGCGAGGCCAGCAGTGACAGCGCCCACCCCAATCCTATAAAAGGCGGCCCTGGAGAGCATGGCACCCAGTGTGTGGGGAGGAGGTTGGCATGGCAGGATGCTGGAGCGGTGTCAGNGGGGGCGAGGCCAGCAGTGACAGCGCCCCCCCCAATCCTATAAAAGGCGGCCCTGGAGAGCATGGCTCCCAGTGTGTGGGGAGGAGGTTGGCATGGCAGGATGCTGGAGCGGTGTCAGCTTGACCAGGGAGCCATGGGTCCACCCAGCAGAAAGCCTTGGCCTCCCCACGCTCTGCACCCAGCAGGAGGGAGCTCTGTTGGGAGCACGCTGCTGCACTGGTGTCAGGCTGCAGGCTGTGCCCTGCTCTGAGGCCAATATCAGATGGCAGCAGCGAGCGCACCTGTGGGAGGTGTGCCCAGTTAGAGGAACTCCTCCACCTAGTGATGGAGCTCTGGGGGGAGGTGAGTAGATTGAGAACTATCAGGGAGTGCGAGAGGGAGATATGCTACTGGAGTCGCACCCTGTGTCCCCTGAACCAGGCCCCACAGACACACAGGGCACATGATACAGAGGATTCCCTGTCCTCTCACTGCCTGGCCAAACGAGGTAACTTAGAGGATAGGGGGCAATGGGAACAAGTTCCTGCCTGGCAAAGCAGGTGTGTCTCCCCAGTAACTCCCCCACCTTCTCAGGTACCCTTGCAAAGTAGGTATGCGTCTCTGCAAGTGGAACCAAACCATGACAGGGAAGATCATTCAATGTGCATGGAGGTGTCGTCGAGGTTAAGCCAAACTACACCCTGCATCAAAACCTCTTCAGTAAAGAAAAAAAGATGGGTCATCGTTGTAGGTGACTCCTTCCTGAAGGGAGCGGAAGGCCCAATATGAAGGCTGGACCCACTTCTCAGGGAAGTCTGCTGCCTCCCTGGGGCCTGGGTTAAAGACATAAAGCAAAAGCTTCCTTCCCTGATATGTCCTTCAGATTACTACCCATTACTGATTTTTCAGACAGGCAGCGATAAACTGGCAACAAGAAACCCAAGGGCGATCAAGAGAGACTTTCCAGGCCTTGGGACAACTGGTTAAGGGATCAGGAGCACAAGTAGTATTCTCCTCTAACATTCCAGTTGCAGGGAAGGATGAGGGAAGAAACATGAAGAGCCAGCGGGTCAGTACCTGGCTCCGAGCCTGGTGTCAGCAGCAGAACTTTGGGGTTTTGGATGATGGGTTGGTTTACATGACATGAGGCCTGCTGGTGACTGACGAGGTACACCTGTCTCACAGGGGGAAAAAGTTCTTGGCACAGGAGCTATCAGGGCTAATCAAAAGGGCTTTAAATTAGATTGGAAGGGGGAAGGGGATGAAACCAGGGTCTTTAGAGGTAAGCCTGGGGATGGTATGCTAGTGAGGTCCCTCGGTCTGCTGACTCAGTGAAGGCAGGGGATAGGGATTCACGCAGCAGCAGAGATGTGAGGGTTGTTGACGGGTTAGAAACTACAGCCACACCTGGGAATGGTCAGGTAGGAATTAGAGCTTCTCCCAGCAAAAAGGTGACAGGATGAATAGCACAAATGAAGGGCTTCTACACTAATGCATGCAGCATGGGCAACAAACAGGAGGAGCTGGAAGCCATTGTGCAGCAGTAAAACTGTGATATAGTCACCATCATGGAAATGCGGTGGGATGACTTGCATGACTGGAGTGCTGCACTGGATGGCTGTAAACTCTTCAGAGAGGATGGGCAAAGAAGGAGAGGTGGTGGGGTGGCCCTGTATGTTAGGGACTGTTATGAATCTCTAGAACCTAATGATGGTGATAATAGAATAGGATTGAGTGTTCATGGGAGAGAATCAGGGGGAGGGCAAAGAAGGCAGATATCATGGTAGATGCCTGTTATAGACATCCCAATGAGGATGAAGAGGCAGATTAAATATTCTATAAACAGCTGGGAGAAGTCTCAAGATTGCTATCCCTTGTTCTTGTGGGGGACTTCAACTTACCAGATGTCTGATGGAAATACAATACAGCTGAGAGGGAGCAGTCTAGGAGGTTCCTGGAGTGTGTTGAGGATAACTTCCTGACACAGCTGGTGAGAGAACTGACTAGGGAAGGTGCCCAGCTGGTCCTGTTCCTTGTAAACAGAGGACTTGTGGGGCATGTGGTGGTTGAAGGCCATCTTGGGCATAGCGATCATGAAATGATAGAGTTTTCAATTCTTGGAGAAGCAAGGAGGCAGTTAGCAGAACTGCCACCTTGGACTTCCAGAGGACAGACTTGAAGCCAAGCTCACCATTTGGGGCACATTCTGGACATAAATTCTAGGACATTGGGCCATGAATCTTCCCAAAGCACCTGGAGTACAGATCTGAGGACTGCAGATGTGCCCTGCAGTGTGAAAACTGAGACTTGTGGAAAAGGTTAAAAACGACACGTGATGCAGTGCAGACTGGGACAAAAACAGAAACAAGAGAAAATAGGAGGAGAACAGATAGATAAAGCAAGATGCCTGGTCTGCAGTCAAATCTGCAACGGTGTTACCTCTTGCACTGACAGCTGAAACAAGTGAAGCCTTGCATCGCATAGCCACCCTTCAGTGCAGTCTAAGAGCTGGACCTGCTAGGGCTCTAGAGATGGTACCAGGATAGAAGGAAGAGCAGTAGCAAGTCCTTATTTCTCAAGTACATAAAATGGGAATGTGTGTGTGGATTATCACTGCAAAAGAGGCAGAGAAGTTCGTTATTTTCCTCCTATCCTCACAAAAATAGGTGCTTGAAAGGATTTAAATCAAACTTCCATAGGAAAGTTTACCCTTATAGGTAAAGCATAGATCAGTTAATTGGAATTAAATGGAGCTAATACTGCCAGAAAGGGCCTCCACTGGAATATGCTTAGAGAGGGTTGCTGGTGACTGGAAATGAGACCACTGTGAGTGAGCAGAGGTCTGGAAAAGATGGTCTGTGAAGAAGACTGAAAAAATGGGGTTGTTTAGTCTACAAAAGAAAAGTCTAAGAGGGACAACATGATTAATCCTCAGATGTTTAAATGATTAACATCAGGAAAGGTAGCAATAGGCTGTTTTTCACGTCCATTCACAGAAGAACAAGCAAAATTAAATGAATTAGAAACATGGAAGATTAAGATTTTTATATTAGTGCAAGCTTTTTAAGAGCAAGCCTAGCCAGAGGATGGAGACGTTGCCAGAGGAGAGGCAGGATCATCCTCAATGGTAATTTAAGAGAACAAGCTAAAGCACTGGAGGAGGTAGTCTAGCTTTCCTTATTGGGCCTCAGAGCAAGGACATGGTCTAGATGACTTCCTTCCTGCTGCATTTCTGTGGCATCTGTGACATTTATAGCACCAGTTTAGCTCTGTCCTTTCTGAAGCTTGCTGCTTCTGACTGTGACACATGCAAGCCAGGAGCTATTTGATTCAGTGGAGTTACTTAATCATCACACACATTAAAATGATTTGACCAAAGCTAGTGAAAAGCAAGAATTGCCACTTGCACCAAATAATAGCTATTTGTCAGCTTTAATAGCTGCTGTATAATTAATGGAGATAAATGCCTACAAGAACTGTCACTTCTTTTCATTTTTAGAGTTTTAAACATGTCCCAATATGCAGTTGCTGATTGTGTGTGATGGAGGCTGTGGTCTTGGAAGTGACAAGGGGAGGTGACCCAAGCCACGAACTCCCTTTACTTCAGTGACCTGCTTTACACTATCTGCGTGCTGAGACAAGCAAAATATAATGGCTGGATGAAAGAAAAGCAAACCAGGATTTTTCTGGAGNGTGTCCCGATATGTAGTTGCTGATTGTGTGTGATGGAGGCTGTGGTCTGCAACAGACACTGTTCTACCCCTTGGGAGTGACAAGGGGAGGTGACCCAAGCCACCAACTCCCTTTACTTCAGTGACCTGCTTTACACCATCTGCGTGCTGAGACAAGCAAAACATAATGGCTGGATGAAAGAAAAGCAAACCAGGATTTTTCTGGAGTATATTTTGCTCTGTAATTTTTGGAAAAGGAGGTTTGTGGAAGTGACTGTTTCTGCTTCATCTGCAAGGCCTGATTTACCAGCTGGGCTGGTCAAGTGCTGCCTTTTTAGCACACTGATACACATATATTGTGTCTGATGACCAAAGCTCTGCTTTCTGGATATTCTGATCACCTGTGCCTAATATCTTTCTAACACATCTTTAAGCATGTTCACAGTTCAGCATGACAAAGAATTGCAGCCAAGGTAGGAATTAGGAAAGAAATACTGCCCACAATATTACTTCCACTGGTGTCTCTGCTTTCCCTGGCACCCAAGGGGGCAATCGCTGTCTGTGGGTCTTCTCAGGACTTGTTCCCCATCTGCAGCCTGGACCCTGCAGGAGGTGGAAATGATTTCCCTGCAGCCACTAATAAGACCTGGGTATCAAAGTGATCTCTGCCACTGACAGGCTCTCAGGGAAGGCAAGTAGTACAATATAATGCCCTGTTGCTCCTTATTGAAGAGTAGTGCACGTATTACTAAGGAAGTAACTGCACCCCATTTTCTTAACATCATCTTTTATAAATTCTTTAAATCTAGTAGAGCAGCAATATCCAAGGGTACATAACTATAGATTAAAAAGCACTGGAACAGATGTTTTACTTTGCTTCCTGAAAGACCCCAGTCTGTGTGATTTTCCTAATATATATTTTCTTATATATGTGTATATAAAAATACATATAAATACTAAATGAGTACTAAATAAAAAAAAAAAAAAACAAAACAGAGGAGGGAGCATTCCAAGTAGCCCTGATAAATTTTATACCAACCCTTCATATTATTTAATATTGCACAGCGTGTTCAGGCTGTACTCCTGGGAGCCTGTCCCTTGCCTGTTCAGCCAGGTATGCTGTCTGCATTACTGCCACCCTCAGAGCAACATGGTAAGCCTGCAAAGGACCGTTCTGTGTTTTTTGCAGCCTTTTATAGCCATGTTCAAAAATGTCCTATTTTTTTCTGCTGCATTCCTCCTCAGAAACTCAGAGCGGTCCCTTAACCCCACAAATAATTTTAGATCTCTGGTCTGCCAGAAGACCTGGCAGAGGAAGGGCTCTGCCATCTGGTAGCCTGTCATACCTGAAAAGCCCTTTCCCTGTGTCTAGAGTGAGGAGTTATTTTTGATGCCAGTTCTGACGTTATCCATGTGTACTCCTGGAGTATTTCCAAGTTTTGTAAATGTCATTGTATCCTCTCCCTGTTGTTGGGTGGGGTTTTGGGTTGGTGTTTTGGGTTTTTCTCCTATTTTGTTTCTGTGCTTATGTCGCTCTGCTTTCCACCAGGTTGAAAATGGAGAACACGTCTTGGAGTACCCCGCACAAAGCTCCTATTTCCAGACTTACTGTCTCTGGCTGCCCTTGGACCACTGCCGCCCCATTGCAGTGAGCAGACGGGAACTTGTTAGTTGCTGTACTGAGCACGCGGTGTCACTGGTGTCCCTACAGCAGCACGGCAGAGTCCTACATAAGGTGAGTTATGTATCAGTTCAGAGCCTGAGCTGGTAACACCTTTTGTTTCCAGCTTCAGTGGTGTAACTTGTATCTATGTGGTTTTTTAAAAGTAGTGCATTTGAGTTTGAATGACAAACACTTTAATACATATCCCATAGTGCAGCTTTCACTCCTGTGGGAATAAGAGTAGTGGCATGAGTTACCAGAAGGTCAGCTTTTACATCTGCTGCAGTTTTCCTGAATGACCTTGGACATGCCCTTTGATCTGTTTATGCCTCAGTCTGTCTCGCTGTGTAGACCACAGAGGAGAAGGAACCATGCAGAGCCCTCGCTTTTGCACACTCAGAGAAGATGCTGCCTTGTGCAGAGATCAGCTTCTGCTGTGTTTGGACATAATGAAGATCTGATCTCAGCAAGCACTAGAAACAACTTTCTGGAAATAATATTAATAACAACACTAACACTCTGTATACTTTGTAATACGGCTGCATGAGGCAACATCTGTGTGTGTTTAGATAAGCTGTAACCAGAAGTATTTGGGCTTTGCACCAGCTGCTGTGATCAGAGTGCAGTTATCTGCTGGTTTGTGTCTGTGACAGTAGGTACAGCTGTGAACACCACTCTGCGTGCATTGCCATCTCCATATTCAGTGTCTGCTTTTGGCACTCTCATCTCTTTCATTTATGAATGAGTGGGTGAGGGAGGAGAGGGCTGGGCTGGGCTGACTCCTTCGCAGTTGAACCGTAAAGAGCACAGGAGCTGAAACACAATCTCCTCCTCCTCCTCCCCTGTGCTGTTCCACTGACAGCCTTGCTCACAGCTGGGAGGAGGACAGCTTCACCAGCAGCCTGAGCAGGAGCTGGGAGAAGGGAAGTTTTGTGCTTTTCACACTGCAGGGAAAATCTCTTTCCATAAACTCTGCTCACAGGTGAGTTTCATTTTTATCTGTTCATTCTTAAAAGCAAGTTAGTTTTCCATCACTGAGACAGGTTATGCAAGGTTATGACCCCTGGAAAGGTGGCAGGACAGTTTTTTGGCTAGGTTGTTAAAGCAAAACAACGAGGCAGTCCAAGGACTCAACCAAAGCAACATGTCCAAAAAAAATTGACAACTTCAAAATTAATTTCCTTGGCAAGTTCCCACTAGTGGGAACTTCAAATAAAAGTTCTTCCAAAAAAACTTTCTTGAGTTCCACTTGGGCAAGAGGCGAACAGAATGTTGAAATTGTATTGGTGAAAGAGAATTGTTAAGATAAACCAAGAAGCTGTTTCATGTTTGCTGTGAGGAACCAGAGATATAGCCAGTAAATAAATGCCAGTAGCTGTTTTCAGAGAACTTAGAAGGACTGTATAAGTTGACTAGATATAAGCTATTTTGAATGACTAATAAGTGATTTAAATATTTCATTTTCCCTGAGAACACAAGCCAAAAGTTACACCTAACATGAAACTGCTAAATCACCTACCCTGGTGTGTGGGTGCTCTGTGTACACCTATATAGATTTGTCTTTGTATCTCAGAAGTGTGTCATTACTATATTTTCCAAACAGTAAGCCACTTCTCTTGCTGCTGTTCAGAACCTAACTTGGGAAAATTGAAATGTGAAGGTTTGTTTAGTGAAATGAAATCCATTCCGTGAGAAATTAATCTACCTTTTTTTTAGATAGGATTACAAACCTTTGTTCATTATTGTACATTGCCTGTGTTATAAGTACTTTTTTCTCCTTTTTGGCAGTCTTTGTAAAGAAACAAGAAAAGTAAATCACTGAGCGATCAGCTTCATGTGTGCATGGGGAGGGGAGCTGAGAAATAGAGAATTTAGAAGAATATAACAGCCTTGTCCTGTCCTTTTCTGTTCAGAACCCATGCAGATATTTATTAATAAACATTTAAGGAAACTTAACAGTGAGGCAAGGAAAAATGGCTACATGTAGGCTCATAAGACATGACACCGTCATTGTGAGCATTACGGGACTTTCTGAGCAGTCTGTGAATCAGCTCCCTCTGTGACTTTTTCCACATTAGCACCCTGTGTTCACACTGGCTCCAGAAGAGTACAGTGTCTGACCGCTTCTTTCAAGTTTGCTTTAATCAATAAGACAGTAAAAGTGAGTCAGTCCTGTATATTTAAGACCCACTCTTCCATTCCTGTTCTGAGGAAACAAAATATTTTACTGTTCTCACCCCTATTCTTCCTGCCTCCCCACCTTATTGCTAGTATGTTGTTGTTCCCCCATATCATGCTGCTTTTACACATGCAGTTGTAAGGTCTTTCTGTTATATGAGGGAAGGGGCAGAAGGTAGCTGTTTCCAGCTCATTTTATGCTCGGTGCTATACAGCTGTTATTTAGATGATAACATAGATGGTACATCCCCAAAGTTTTCAGGGTCTGTCCAGGGTCTGGGGAGTACACTGTGAGAAAATGTTGGGTTTATAGGATCAGACCAGTATGTTTTTCTGGGATAGCGGGGCACAGCTGCGGGGATGACAATGTCTACATCACGGCATTGTGATTTGAATCACAGTTTTAAATGAAGAAAGATGTGGCGGTTCCAATATCTCATTAAAAAACTCATCTCACTTGGCATCTGCAGTGAGATGTATTTATCTCAATTTGTGCGTGGTGGTCAAAAATTTACTCCCTTCCTTCTGGGACCTGAGGAGTGTAAGCAATCATAGACAGTGGGAAAAGAGAGAAGGGGGATGTGGGGAAATGGAAGAGAAGGGAGGAAATGATTCCCAGCTGAACTAGATACATACAGGTGTCATTATACCAAATGTTATTGAATAGGGTGAGCCTGGGGATGGCTGGTTCCTGAGGTGGGACAGACTGGAAACTTCTTAACTGTGTCTGAGCACAGTTGTACAGGGCCAGGTGTACAAAAGGTGTGCGGGTCAATGTAAGATTTCCTTCCCTAACCGGCACTGTGGATGTTGTCACTCAGATTAACCAGCTGATGCTGTAACTGGAAGTTTTCTTGGCATCCCATTGAACAGCGCACAGAAAAGAAAATTTTTTCCCTGCCAGTTTTTCTAGACTTGATCTGAGGGTGCGTTCGTGTTGCCCTGGGGCTTCACTCCTGCTGACTCTTCTGGTGTCAGTGTGGTGATAACCAAAGAAAGAATTATTGTGGACTCATGAAGACATTTACACAACTTGCTAATTATTTTTAAGTGAAGAAATGTGGAAAGAGAACTCCAGACATGGAGGCCTTGAGCGGCTCATTACCTTATAATTAGCTAAATGTCTACTCTAAGAGGTTTGTTTTTTCTATAAAGCTTATTCTGAGTGGCTTTTAATGCTTGTTATGAATTATTCTGCCAGCTGAAGCATTTGCAAAGCTGATGTCCCTGACAGCTGGTGGCAATTGGTTTTGAAAAGTCACAGAACAGCTTTAATGTTTGGAAGAAACTGGCCAAAAATTTTAAGTAATCAGCAGCAGCTAAGAAGAACATTGAAGTTTATTCGCTGAGGGATGCATCCACTGTAATTCCTTTTTCTCCACTAGAAACCATGCTCTGAACTCTGTTAATCTACCAGATAGCAAAAGGAGAACTTTTAAAGTACTGCATCCGTGTGATGGATGGCAAACCTGACAGGGCTCTGACACAGGGGAAGCAGGTAGCGACTGCTCATGCAGGTGCCAGTTTCATCCAAAGGTGGGATGGAGACGTGCTGGAAAGAACACTTAGGCTCTTAGGCAGGATGCTGAAGTACAGGAATTCAGCAGCACTGTGCTGAGGAAAGCTTCTCAAAGCATATGGAAAGTCAGACAGAGGTATAGAGAGAGGCAGTTTCAAGGTATGACAAAGAAAATGGAGGAGTGAAGACAGTCTTATATACGTTTGCAAATGAAGGCACGTAGGAGTAAGGGAAGGCCAGACTGTGTAAATCTTAATGAAAGCAAGACACTAGCACTTAAAATCATGTGAGTACTAAAAGAATTTTTAAAATTAAAATTAAGGGAATTGAGGAAATGAAAATTCAGGAAATGAAAATATAAGCAAGCCTGCAGATACAGATGCCAGAACTTTGTTTAGAATGATTTATCTGTTGGGGACGAGGTTGTTGGAGTACTGTATCCTCAAGTGAAAAAAAAAAAGGACCAAAGTTTTTAATAGTCATCTAGGGAGTGAGAGCAACAATGGGGGAAAGAGCATAGAGGAAAACCTTCTGCAAGGCGTGCTGCTTCTACACAATCGTGAGAAGTCTGAGAAATAACACTGGAGAACACGCCTTACATGCGAATATTGACTTAGAGGTACAGGAAACTTGGTTAATCTCCAAAAGGGAAACTGCAAAAAAAGGAGAAAGCTTAATTAAATGTAGCAAAAAGGGATAGCTTAGAAGAGTTAAATCTCTACAGGCTAGATGGGGACTATTTGAAGACATGCACAAATGCGTGTGTACACACATCCCCCTCCAATGCTGGGTCCAAGGAAGAAATACAGAACAGGGACCAAAAAAGACTCAACTGAGTCTGAAAGGAAATGAGCACAGCTAAACAGCAGTGTGTGGAAGGGCAGATGGTGTGCTAGACTAGAAAGAACTGGATCTAGAACAGAAACCTGTTCGAAACACACAATAGGCATCAGTGTAAGCCAGAAACACAAACATAGTACAAAGGCCCCAAATGAATTATTCCTATTTTAAATGGTAACAGTGCACGCGATGATAGGTGCTTCAGTTGAACAGGCTCCTATCCTATGACAAATTTTGTCTCTTTGATGAAAATAAATACAACAGAAGAAAAAGAAGGAAGTCAAAGAAAAATGAGGGGAGGAAGGGAAAAATCTCCAAATATTGTAAAAACCTTTACACTTTATCATGTCTTAAAACTTTTGCTGTACAAAATGAATCTTATATTGAATCACATATGCAGAAACCATCATTTAAAAGAGAGATTACTTTATTGAATATATCATTACTTGCTTATGTGTAGAATAATGAAAATGTTAACATTTTCCTTGAACATGAGATGTGCTCAATCTCTTCAAACACAGCAGAGTTTCAACCACATTTCAGTTAGACCTAGCAAGCAAAATTTTTCTCTCATACAGCCTTTGCTATTTGTCAAATGTGATTAGTCAAACATTGATTATTGATGACCCAAGCCACTTGTTGTCAGCAGCACTGCAAAATCAGTTCTATCCACTGAACTACCAGTAAAGGAGGAGAAAAAATTGTACAGATGGATATTTGGTTGCTTTCCAAACTACTTTCTGTTAATGAGACAGTTCTGTTAGGAGGGCATGATGTGCTGATACTTGGGTTTAATTATACCTTGTTCTGCCTGGAGGCAGTGGCGTTATAAAAGATGCAAGCAGAAAGAGAATTTGGTTCCTGCTTTGGTCTCCAACTTGCTAGTTTTTGAACAAAAGTTTTCCCTTGTAACCAGTGAGTGATGCTGGGGAGGCTTGACAGAAGGGACTGCCTTGCATGTTGTTGGCACCCCTTCCCCTTTCTGCGAGAGCATATGGGTACAGAGAGCAAGTTGCTCTTAATATACACATTGGCTGTGTCTGTATAGTGCCATAAGCATCAGGGTGAAGATACAGGCTAACATCTGACTTGCTCTGCCCAATATTGGTGCATGCATGCTGACTGGTACGTGATGCTGGCAGTGTGCAACGGTCCACGTGCTCTAAATGGGTGGCCCATGCTCAGGCTGCTGAGAAACCTGTGGGGTGACTCCCTGTCGACCTGTGTGGTCTCTCTGTGACACAGGGGCTGTACAGCAGTGCAGGGGGTAGAGGGTCATGCTGGCAAACCAAGGAAGGCAAAAATCATTGAAATGCAATACAGATATGACCTAAACCTTAAGTCACTGATTTCTATGCAAGACATCTGGCATTGCCTGATGGAGCACAGTGCTGGTGTCAGAGCAGGCTGCAGTATCAAAAGAGGCAGTAAAACAGAGTCTGGGAAGATGAATCAGAAGAGCGATTTTTCCCCAAGGCTGTAGATGGTAAAATGATTCAGAACTCGTTTAGTTCAGAAGGCTGAAGTTCCTATTTCTCAATCCCAGGCTACAACACAGTTGTTCCAGTCCTTGTTCCTTACTGGCAATATTACATGTTGATCATGGCTTGTGTGGCTTCTAATCTAAAACCTGCGTAATCTTCGCTTTTCTTGCATTGTTGTTTTAAATGAGGATTAGCACACAGATTCAGGATTATAAGCAGTTCTGTTGTCTATGATCGATCGTTACTTACTTGCCTGCTGCCTGCGCAATAGAAACAGGACAGTGTTTTTGCTTTTGTGTCAAGGAGGGTTGTGGGGGAGAGGGGGGTTGAGTTGGCTGAGGTTTTAGTTGAGGGGAAAGGAAGATTTGGAGTTATTCTGTGAGGAATACAGAGATTTAAGATTTCTGCAGAAAGTGGTGTGATGTGTTTTCCTCCACCCACTGTCCTGTACTCAAGCAAGTCACCCACAAAGCCTCAGGGAGATGTCCCCTGTGGGTAGGAGCTAGTTACAATAGCTCAGTGGTGAAGTACTTGGAGGGTCATGTCATCCACCTGGCTGATCAGCAGGAAGGAGGGGGCATATGAAGGTCATTTTTAAAAGCTTCGACGCAACTATGGCATGACTAATTCCTGTTATGTGATTCACATCCCTGATACCACTTGGACTGCTTGCCTGAAATTACACATTCTATGAACTTCTTATTATCATAAATACAGGTTTTCCAAAGTGTAGTTTCTTTTCAGCTGTGGTCAACCAGTTGTTCAGACCTTGCGTTTGGTAAAAAGGCCCCCAATCCTAGATAAAGAATAAGAAGTGGTCTGAGATATTGGACTAACTGTGCTTGTTATCCTTTCTGCCTTCCTTACCCTTCATGTCAAGTTGTCTTTCATATGTGCAGCCCTCATCTAAGAAGTCCAAAGTCATAAAAACCTGAAATGAAATGGTACAGCAGCAGAACATGGATTTTTTTTATTAGTTTTTGTGCATGTGAAGTCATATACATTGCTTCCATATAGCTTCAATTTCTAGAAAAAAATACCCTTTCAAAATAAAAAAACATTTCATAAAAAATCATTGGAAAACAATTTGTTTCAAAAAAAAATCCTTTGTGGAAATTATGTCACTTCCTGTCAGATTTAAACAATTTGTTTCCATACTATTGCATGGCCCTAAGAGGGATGAGTTGTGTCATGTCACCGGGCAAACAATAGTGAAGGACAGAACAGAAAGGTCTTGAAAGCTCCCCAGATATTTCCTTGCCTTTAAGGGGCACCAGCTGAACCATTCTCAAGTAGTTTGCCAAACTTTAAGACCTTCCATGATGACAGCCATACATCCCATGCACCACCTATCCCAGTGCTCCACTTGCCTTTGTTTGTGGAAAGATTTTTATGGTGTTTAACCCAACCTCTCACATCTTTGTGACAATCTTTAATATGTTTGAAGGTTCCTGCTGTGTTTGCCCTCAATCTGTTCTTCAGAATAAACAAGCCTGATTCCCTCAGTCTTCAGCTTTGCTAGACCTTTGGCCTTTAACCTGCACTTCTCCTGACCACAGCCAGTGGATCCCAGAGGATCCATGCTCTGCTGTAGAGCCTTACAGAGGTGCACAGGATGGAGGGGTAGTACCTACAGCCTGCTGAGACATCCACATCCCAGTGTGATATGTGGGGGGAGGGAGGGTGTTCCATAAAAGTGTGTTGTTGACTTCAGTTCAGTATGTGACCCCTGGAACCCCCACATCCTTCCCGGTGTTCTACTGTAAAATAGGGTATGCTTTATTACTGACTTCTTGTATCACATGGAATACGTAATATATCGTACACAGCAGTTTGCACATCAGGTAAGAGAAGCTGGATACTCAGTGCTCTAATTAAAATGACAAATGTGAGCCTAAGATCTGCTGAGTTATTCAGGGTATTTTTTTTCTGAAATTTTGACATTTTCTAGGAATGTAAATTTTATGTTTCAGTAAGTCCTCCCTGTGACCTCTTCCAGTGTAGCCTACTGTTATTACAAGTTACTGGTGTGTGGTACCTTAGCTGTCTTATGGCCTTTCAGAAGTGCTCAGCTCCTTGCTTTCTAGGTGGCTTCCTGCTTAACTGAGACTAAGTTTGTTTGACTTATGAAGTGAGTTGAATATAGAACATTTAGGTTTGTGATCTATAGTGATTCATCTGTTCCTTACAGAGCTTCATTATCTGTGGGCCAGGGCACTTGTAAGATTAAACCACATTGCCATGTCTTTACTGATGGGAAATGAGCATTGAAACTAGATTTAGAGCTCATGAAATTACTTGAATTAAGGATGTGGCTAATATACATGGGCTATCTTCATTGGCTTCTAGCTGCATTGCATTCATCAGCCCACGTTATGCTTATGCTTATGCTTATGCTTATGCTTAGGCTGCACAGGTCAAACTTCTCAGCTTACGGTGATGTCCAATATACTGCTTTCAACAGACAATCGAATTCACTATGAGAAAAAAAAAAAAGATTCATGATTCAAGTATTTTGACATGAACCTGCTACTCATATCCACATGATCAGTTCCTAATGACAAATTTACAAGTTGAGAACATGAAACCCTCAACTACCCTACCACTGTGGGTCAGATGGCATCTGAAGTTTTAGCAATGAAATATTTAATGTAACCGGCTTACTTCAGACTTTGGAGAAATTTGGTAAGCAGAAATGAAGAAGTTGGGAGAAATTCCCAGGGTATCAAAGTTCCAGCAAATGGAGTGATTTACCTAATGCTGTGAATAATTGCATGTCTGTGTTAGGGAAAATTGGACATCGGTGACTAATTAGTCTTTTGTTTATGTGGGTTCTGAAAAAATGTTGCTGGCTTCCTTCTTTGACAATAGGTTTATAAATGGAGTCATACAATAATGACAAAAGTAAAGTGATTTGTAATTTATAGAATACTTTTATGGTTTCTTCCCACTGAAACAGATACACAGAATAATAATTACTGTACACAGAGGTTCATGTTAAAGGGTCCACTCGCAAGTTAACAGACACTGAATGAGTTATGTATAAGCCTAAATTAACTTTAGAAGGGAATTCAGTTTAAGGAGGAATTGAGTTTTTGCCCTTTTTTTCCAATTTACGTAAGATGGTTTCAGAGTTTTAAAAAGATACAGTCCTTTATTTTACCGTATGCCTCTGATAAGATTCTCTTGCAAAGAGAAGGACATACAGAGTTTGTTCTGCTAATGAAAAAAAGCAGCCAGAAAAAAAAAAGGAAAGTAAGTATAGCAGAGAAGTAGGCTTTCTGCTTTACAAACAACAAACCAGCAGAAGACAGAAACAAAACTCCTTGCAGCCAACTGCTCTTCACACAGAGGTTCAACAAAAACAATATTTCTGCACACTTTCTGTTGTTAGTGACTTATAATTTATACTCTTAGCGACCATGTGTCTGTCTTTAAAGTGGTATACGTTTAATTCCAGATTCACTGAGAATGGTTTAGAAACCAATCCTATTAAAAAATATGTGGTACAGGCAGTAGAGAAATTAATCTGATGCCCTGAATACATACATTGAAGGTGCACATCAAATGAGCTGCACTAAAAGAAGGTGACCATCAAGGTCAAGCACAAGGGTCAGGAATTCGAAATCTTAAGGTCTCTTTTGCAACCTAATTTTTAGCCCACTTGCATATTTAAACCAGGCTATGATCCTTAATGAGTAGAATCGTTATTTCTGCTGGACTTATGCCTCAATATGAGCCAAGCCAACTCTATCTGAGCTCAACAAAACCAGTGCCCTGCTGAGATGCTTGATCCAAATCTGAGCACCTTTCTTGTAGAAATGTAATGCAGTAGATTGGAATTACCTCGGTTTTCTTCCGGCACCCTTTGTCTTTGATCTGCCAGGCCAAGTATCACACCGCTGCAGCTTTGCTGGTTTTGGGCCCTGAAATAACAGTCAGTGCTAGCTTGAGTATATCTCCATTGCTTTGCATTGTGCCCTAAGAGCAGCTGTGTAATATGTTGCCTTATCCCAAGTGATGAACAAGGATAAAATATCTTATTCACTTGAATTGTTTCCACCTCTAGTAAATGTGCCTATCGCTCATTTGTTTGTTTTATCTACAGCAGTCATTGGTAGGACATTTGAGTGCTTCACAAGCACTATCAACTTACCCTCTGGAAATTCCTGTCTGTAAGGGAATATAATTTTAACTTTGTGAAGACGGAGAAATCAGGATTATATAGTTTGGTTGCCCAACGTATTTAGACTTTTTCAAATTTGTCCATGTATCCCTTAGAGTGCAAAAGGTTCCAGAGACTTTACCCATAGTGAGTAGAGAGGACACCTGAATTTGTGCCCTTTAAGTTTTGCATCCCACTGTAATTCTTTTCTTCTCAGCAGTAAGAGTGAACCTAAGTGCATTGTTATTCATCCTGCTTCATAGCCAGATATTCCCCATTGCATACTGACAATCTGATTTTATTTTTTTTCTTTCCAAGCACAGAAATTTTGCCCTCAATGGATGTTGTTTTGCTTTCAAACCAAGAGAATCTTAAATCCAGTTTGTGTTATATACTCCTTCCCAAGCCAGTACCATTTGCTGATTTAGTAAGTGCATTTTCTATCCCATTCTGAATGCAGTAGAAATTACGAAATTATGAATACATGAAAATACTGACTAGCATCCTGAAAAGGGCAAATTATTGCACACTCAACTCAGTCAATCATTCCAGACCAATTGAACTACAGGTGGCTGCTTTTTGAGTGTGCTTGTCTACCACATCCAGCAGCACACAATTCCTTTACAATTTCCTAGGTGTTAACAAGAATGTACATTGGGAT
This sequence comes from Himantopus leucocephalus, assembly GCA_003993805.1. NCBI lineage: Eukaryota > Metazoa > Chordata > Aves > Charadriiformes > Recurvirostridae > Himantopus > Himantopus leucocephalus. The sequence goes on along the minus strand of RSEF01000005.1, from coordinate 48,079,292 downwards.
GTGTCAAGTCTTCATAAAATCAAGATATATTACCCTTGTTGCTTCCTGTCTAGCTCTTCAGCCGCATACCTCATCAAAGATGGAAATAAGAAAAAAGAAAAGAAAACCTTCAAGAAAAAGTGAAGTGCTCTGAAGTCCAGGGATCCTTGGCTTTATTTTTCACCCAGGAACAAGAGAATGGTTTAGAGCTCATGTAGATGGCAAGAGTCTTCTAATTTGTTTTCAAGACTTTGGCTTAGATGGGCATCATCTGAAAGATGTGGGCATATATGAGAGGGAAATATTGCCTGGCAATGTCTGCAGACTTGTGGTACTGAAGGTGTTACATAAACTATGCACTGAAAAATCACCCAGCTACACTATTTCCCTATTAAAGCTGTCTAAAAGGAATGCCTGTGCGTTCCCATTCGTAAAGCTGAACTGCATTCAGCTTCATGATTATCTGCACCCCAGATGTTTTCCATGCAGCAACTTTTTTCATTTTTCTCCTCCTACTATCCAGACAAGGTCAGTAAGTAATGAAGCAGCTATTTGTCTTTTCTCCCCCCTACCCGGCATCGCCTTTTCTTCAGTTTCCACTTTTCCAGACAGCTTGTAATGTATTATGTTCTTAATAACAGGGTGGGCTCTTCCACGCCCATCTGTTAACACTGCCATTGCAGTACTTTGATACCAGGTTTGTTGAGAAAACATCATTTCACTCTCTGGCTGGTGCAGAGCTATGTTTAGTATCATAGGTGCTGGGGAAAAGGTGAACTACCTTTCTATTTCACATTTGGCTACTGAGCTTGTCACTAGCCAGGCACGAGGGGCCAGAGGGCACAAGGGTGTCCCAGAGCCCACACACTGAGGAGGCTGAAACAAGGGAAAGGATTTCCTGGCTCATTGCTGCCGCTGACCAGAAGAGCAGTGTAAGACAGCTATTGCACAAGCAAGAATCTGGACCTTTGTTTTTCATCCCTATCTTTGATATCGGGGAGGGTTTTTTAGCACAAGGCAAAGAGATTCACAACAGCCAGCCTTCTCTTCCTGCCCCCTGAAACAGCCCACTCCAGCACTTCCTCTGGGTGCAGGAAATGTTGCTGTAATCATAAGTGTATATTACATTAGTATAATGTCATATCAATAAGACTTTTGCTGTCTCCTTCACATTCTGCATTCTGGCCAGACTTTTTAGCTAAACAGAAATGGTTTTTGCAATCATGTTCTCCGTGACATAAACATAATTTAATAAAAACATTTTGAGTTCTTAGAGGAAAAGAAACATTTTCAAAAAACTGTGCAACTGTAGAGTACATCTGCTTTTTCTCATACTGTGATCCACATTGACTCACTGGGTAACACTAAATGAAACTCAGCGCTGTTGAACTATGCTAGACATATAAAGACAGTTCTGACTTCAAAATTGTCGACAGCTTTTGAATTACTCTTTGGCCTCGTCAACAGGAGCTGGACACTGACTGGACACTTTTAGTTGGTAGATAAGATGATAGATCCCAGATTTTTAGGCACTTTAGATTGTAACTAGATGCGCCAATCATCCTGTGCAGGCAAATTTTTACATGTAGAAGTCACCAAATTATTATACAGAAATGAAATGGTATCAAATACAAACTCACATACAATTGTACGGGGCCTGGAGCTCTGGATTGGAAAAGGTGGGGTGGGGTAAGTAGGTTATCAAACCTGCCTTGGCAAACCTGTGCTGTCCTTTTGGGTGTGGAGCCAGGTCTTCTGTAGACAGTAAAGCTGAGTGATAGTTTTGAAGAAATTGGGAAATGCTTAGTACACTGGAGGGTGTTACAGGAAAGCTAATGGTCCCTAAGTAACCGTTCTTTGGGAAATTAGTACATAACTTCAGCAATTTCCGTGGGAAAGTTATGGCAGGCTCTTGGAGCAAACTTCAAACTGAACCATAGGTGTCTGTGCGTGGATCTCTTAAGCAGTGTTTCTCCTGCTGTGCTTGATTTATCCGTAATAACTATTGTGCCACCCACAGTGGAGGAGGTGAGTCTCTTAAGCCCCAAAGGAGCTGCGTGAGAGCGAGAGGAGGAGAGCAGAGCTTGCGCTGTGCTAGACTTGACCAGTCTTTCACAGAAGTTGCGTTGGACAATGAAGTTAGAAGTTTTGAGAGAGATGAGCTTATGCTGGCCTGTTGTTTCATGACTGAAGGTATCTGATATCCCCAAGAATACTTCCACCAAAACTGGGGCTGATATTCTGTCTGTTGGTGAGAAAAAGAGGAAAAGCAAAGGAATGAAAAACACATTCTAATTCTTAAATATTTACACATATCCTTGAGTTTGCTGTGATTTCTGTGGGACTATGCTACAGTAGTTGAAGCTAAACACTGAAAGTCTTTTCAATTTTGGTTACTTATTTCAGCCAGGCAATTCTTTTCTGGCCCAAAGAAAGTGATTTTCTTTTCAATTTCTACAGGAGTAAAGCCCACCATTATTTAAAAAAACCCATTCAATAAAAAAAAGAATTTGACAGTAACATCCTCAAATGCTGCAGCTGACAGTAATTTCACTGTAGCGTGCTCATGTTTTCACAAGGGTTTCCTTGGAAAAAATTGTATGTTCCTAGACAGGATAGAAGATGATGACAAAAATAAAATTAGGTTAGTAAACAAGAAAAAGCAACAAGACCTTATCTTTGTCCCTGGATAGTGCTGTCTCCTTTTGAGTCCATATTAACTGAAGCTGTAAGAAGAGTACACCAAAGTGTACGCTACAACTGTGCATTTTCTGGGAGGAGATTGAAAGAAATACAGTCTCACTGTTCTGCACTATCAGGTAAAACATACATCCCCTTTGGATTGGGCACAGTTTGCCCTGCTGTTTTCCAGTCCTGAGCATTTGTGCCAATGTGAATATATCACACGAGGTGATAAAATGCTAAATGTGATACTTCGTTTAGTCTAGGGTTTAATCACTGGGAGCTGGCTCAAGGCTGAATGCTTGTCCTAGCTGAACTGAGTGCTAACCCATTGTCAGAAGTTATTTTTATAAGTTTTTTATATAGTAATACTATAGTATAGGAATGGTTTGTATGGGTATGTGCTTGAATTATAGAAGATTCTTCAGGTGAAAACAATTATATTCATATCCAATGAAGATGAGAAGGAAAGATACAAATGTATAGATAGTAACAGTAATGAGTGTTTTTGAGAGTCGATGGCAAATAAGGGATCTGTAATACCATGTCCTGTGGGATTGAGACCACGGGGATACATTGTACCAGATTTTTACAGTGTCCTTCCAACAGAGAAAGACAGCTTGCTTTCAGGATTGTGTTTACAAGTAACTGTAAGAGAGAACGCTAAAAATTCTATTTTTTTTTTTCATCCTGATGGGTTGAATTGCATATTCCATGGTATCTTGTATCTAAAGGGAAATTTAAGAAATGGAAATTAAAAATCAACAGTTTTGTGTACCCTGCATCCTCTAAGGAATTCTTAGTGGACTGCTGGTGTGCCAGAGACATTTTTTTCCACCATGGATAAATCAACTTACTGCTTTTGTGCCTTGTCTGCAAAAGAGAGATGATATTCCTTCACCTTTTAGGTACTTGCAAAGCTAAAGTGACAAATTATTGTAATTTGCTCTAGGTTTCTCAGACACAAAATTTTCTGGTGCTTTTCTGGTACGTACTAGGACTTACTCTATGAATCATGATGTCCCAGACAGGCTTTATCTTCTATCAAAGACTGTAAGAGAATTTAAGGCTAGGAAAGGGCAGCTAAATGAAAACTGTATTAGAAACTTGACAATTGTATCCCTTCTGAAGATTTTCATGTGTTTTACCTTCAGGTTATTAACAACTTGCAGCAAGTCATCACTTCAGCCTAAAGGTTTGTGGAAGAAATAAGCAATACATGAAACTGGATGAAATTAAATGTTACATCTATTCATTCAGGATCCTGATGAATGATATACGGGGAGCAGAAGATGATGAATATCAAGGAGAATGCAACTGAGAATTGCACTATTAATCATGATATCCACCAGACGTTATCCCCTGTGGTATACATATTTGTATTTGTATTAGGCTTGCCAGCTAACTGCCTGTCACTCTACTATGGGTATTTACAGATCAAGGCTAAAAACGAATTGGGTATCTACCTTTGCAATTTGACTGTAGCAGACCTGCTCTACATCTTTTCTTTACCTTTTTGGCTTCAGTATGTGTTACAGCATGACAATTGGACCTACGATGAGCTGCTGTGCAAAATTTGTGGCATCCTCTTGTATGAGAATATCTATATCAGTGTGGGCTTCCTGTGCTGCATCTCCATTGACCGCTATCTCGCAGTAGTGCACCCTTTTCGATTTCAGTGCTTTCGGACAATGAAGGCTGCTGTGACTGTGAGCATCATTATCTGGACCAAAGAAATAATGACATGCAGCTTTGCCTTTACGCATAGGGAGATCAGTATGGATGCCGATAGCCACATGGTGTGCTTCGAGCATTACCCCATCAAAGACTGGGAGCACAATCTCAATTACTACCGCTTCTCTGCTGGCTTCCTTTTCCCCTTCTTTCTGCTGGCCTTCTCTTACTGTGGGATTTTACGAGTTGTCCACAAGAGTCATGGCACGCAAAAGAAGAAGAAAATCCAAATTAAACGACTGGTTTCAAGCACTGTTTTAATTTTTTTAGTTTGCTTTGCACCATACCACATCCTACTCGTGGTTCGCAGCTTGTTGGAGGACAACTGCTCATTTGCTGCGAAAATATTTAATTTTTACCATGTTTCTCTCCTGTTGACTACTTTTAACTGTGTTGCTGATCCAGTATTGTACTGTTTTTCCAGTGAAAGCACTTACCAGAACTTTGCCAAGATGCGAGACTCTTGTTTAAGATGTTTAGGATGTTTGAGGACTGAGACAAAAGAGTCATATCCGCTGAATGCTCCAGAAACTTCTAACAGGCCACAGCATGAGCAACAACCAGGGTTATTACAAATATCACATGATAGTACTGGAATGAAGGACTCCACCACAACTAACATGGGCAGCCTATAGCATCCATCAAAAAAGGACATTAATCTAAAATTTGCAGCTATGGCCATGTTTGTGTATCCATCTGATGTATCCATGTATTACAACTGTGTTACCTCCCAAAAGCCTATTAGCAGTGCAGTACAGTGAGGTCCTTTCTGGAGGTGCCTGGACCTTGGCAATAGTGAGGAAAGCACAGGCTAAGTCAGGTCAGTTACAATCACGTGTCTGTTGTCATTGTGGTACCACTCAAAACCTGTTTATTGTCTTGATGACTGCATTGACCGGAATAAGGTAGTACTCACAGTGTGTGTATCTGTTGAATTTGTCTTTAACCGCTCTCTGTTTGCCACCTAGAGAAAATAATTCTCTACAAGCTGTCATCATCTGTTGAACAGGTTGGAGACAGAATAAATTAAATGTCCCCATATGTACTTTTAAAAAGAACAAAAGAAAAAAATTGCATTTCTGTAACATCCCTGTAACTCTCTGAAATAACTTCTCCTTCAGCCAGTTTCGAGGCCTGCAGAGACCATGCCAGAACCAACCTCCTAAAACAACCCAATAAGATGAGATGTTCTGGGAGAACATGTACAAGGAACTCAGCATCTGCTGAGACCTTCAGTCTGTTGATTGACTGTTGAATCTCAGACTGTTGAACATCATCGTAAGGCTCCTATTGACTTCCAGAGGTATGAGAACTCTTGGCTCCGACGGGGATAAATAATTTGGTCTGTTGACTTGGAAAAGAACAGGAGGTTGGTAGTACACGAGGGGCTTTGAACCCATGCGCGTCTCTGAGTCACTGTGTTCAAAGACAAATTTAGTTACAGCTGAATTCTACTAAACCTTGCTAAGGTTTGGATTGTGTCCTTCAAAATTTGTGTCTTGTGCAGCATAGACCACGCAGGCAATTAAATAACAATGCATTTGTCAGGGAAACTTATATGGATTCTGTTTAAACTCTATTTTCTCCCACTACAGCTTAGGGTTTGGTCATTGTTCAGTACATACAATATCAGAAATATTATGTATGAATGATCTATGTTTCCTGGTTTAGACAGAAAAAAAATACAGGAATAAGTGGAGATAGTGGCAGTTAAAGGTGTGGGAGTTGTGCTCTATACTATTGTTTCTACCACTACCTCCTCTCTATTTTTTTATTTCTTTCTTATAAAGCCTTTATGATTCTTCTTTGTGATCTGCTCATCATACCTTCTTGTATCTGTAACTCTTTACACCATGAATATTGCCTTGTCCTTTCACTTTTCTGGTTTCAAACCTTTCTTGCAACACCTCTCTCTCTCTGCAGCCTGGAGCTGATAACTTGCAGTTGTAGAATCAGTTTTGTTTCTTTTTTTTTTTTTAAATGTCAAAAGATCCTCTAGCCAGACGATCTACTCCTGGTACCTGAAATATGTCATTGTAACAAAGCCTTACTTGTCACCAGTTTCTAAAAGGCAATATATTCTAACAGTTTTCTGGAAACCACCTTGAGAGTGCAATACTGGAAATAATTAGAGGATGTGTTTAATAAAGAATGCTTTTATTATTTTCTTCCTATATTTGTTCACTCTGTGTTTGAAGTAACTATATTACAGCTTTGGCCCGCAGTTTCTACTTGTGAGACTACAGCTCCTCTCCTCCCTCTTCTTGCAGAAAGGATTCATGTCCCCACTGCCAGGAGGGGATTAGGTTTGCTTAGGTTCACATTTGCTTTGTTTAATTATTTTACATTTCTTTATACTTAGACCACTCACCAAGCTGGATTAATTACCTTATACATGCTTTTTTTCTTCTGACTATTAGTGCTGTTTAGCGTTATTTTCTCCTAATCTTTCCTCTGATCTCCTCTGTCTCCATCAAGGGGGTCGTAAGGCAGGGACTCAGGACAGCCATAATGCCGTGCTTGTATACTCTTAAGCACCGAGCCAACTACTTGGACTCCCATGACCTGGCAAGCTGTAACACACACACGTGGTTTGTTTGAGGATGAAATATTTGTTGTCCTGTTTATGCCTTATTTCTTTACGGTAACCCATGTTGTTTAGATTAGATAGCTGGAATGCAGAGCATGCCATATTACATCGAATTGTCATCTGAGGGATTAAGGCTTGTTTGAGTTGGTACTTTGATGTGGTCAGCTTTTGGTCAGCTGCTGCAGTTTAAAATCAGATGGAAACTTGTGTAACAGAGTCCAGCGCTCTGCTACAGTTCTCAACATTTAACCTGCTAACCCATAACAGAAGGAGAAACTTTTCTTTTTTCTTTTTTTTCTGAAGTCAGTATTTTTTGAGTTCTTTCTATATTGTAACTGTTAGGCTTAGGCTGCAGAACTGTAACCAATATGGGAGGAAGGCAACTCTCACTCAGAGCTTTTCTTTCTGTCTCAGCCAGGACATAGTCAATCAAGGGTCCTGCTATGGTTGCTAGAGATACGCTACACATTGCTATCGGATTAAATACAGCACTTGGAACTGCACAGGATAAGGGGTTTTAAAAACACACATTAGAGAAAAAGACAAACGAATTATTACATGTTATGTTTCTTAATGAAATCTGACCATTAAACTTGTATTTTGGGGAAAAAAGAGCAAAAGCTTACAAAATGGAAGTTTTTTTGACAAAAGCTAGTGTTTGGAAAGAATAATACACATTGCACCTGTTAGTGTAATATGTCAGTAAGCTACTGAGCGCTCAGCAGACAGAGAAGGAAATCAGCTGCCTCTTTTCCCAAACAGACATTTTTAAAGGATGCTAATTTCATTTTGTGGGTTCTGTGCAGCAGTGAACATATGCCATCCTGCGGGGTTGCTGGCTTTGGCATTCATATGAAATATTTTACATAATATTTATAGTTTGGAGAGTTTGGAGACTTCTAAAGGAGCTATTTTGTGAAACTAGTTGTGAAACTTCAAAGATAGTTTTACTGCAACATCCTTCAAGACGGCTTTAAATAAAACGAATCTAAAAAATGACTGATCCATAAAGTAAATGTTGGGAGCTTTGGTGAGTCTGAATATCTACCAGCAAGTAGGGCATTAAGATTTCTTTCTCTCACGTATGTTCAGTCTGTGTATCCTCAAGGACTTCAGAAGACTAATGATCAAAGTATGCAGGTGTTTGTGGTACAAAGTGATTTTTCTCATTCTCAAAAAGTGTTTATCTTACATAAGAGAAGGAAAATAAAACTCACCTGCCAGAAAGAAAAGTAGATACAAAGTGTTTCTGGCTGCTGGAAGACCACTGTCCTTTGGAAAAACAGTGGCTAAACACAATTGCCATTCTCATCCCGTTAAAGCGCAATGGTTTGATGCTTGCCTTTTGTACCATTCTAATCATTTAATGACAGCTAAAGCGTCAGTGCCTGAGAGGTGCAGTGTCAAATATACCCTGTACTCTCTGCTGCGAGGGCTGACAACCAGCAGAACTTCAGCCCTGACACTCATCTGGGGTTAAAGTAAAATCACAGTTTTAAATGACAAAGATCAGGCACAATTCACAACCATTAGCCTTTTACTGGTTCAGCATCAGTAGGCCTTTGAGATATAACTTAATTTTACTTTGCTTAGTCTTGTCAGGAGCAGAATTTCTATAACTGGAGTTCATCTAAACGTTCATTTACATCATTCTACGTCATACTGAATGCAAACGTTCTTTAATTTCTAAGCATGAATTTTTAATCACTATTTATGTATTTAATTCATTTAAATGAACAGCATATCCTGAAATGTCATCAACCTTTCTGTATTACCCAGAAAGGGACAAAATATATAAATGTGAAACCGCTAACACAAAGGAGGCAGCGGTATAGCTTACCCTTTACGTTGAAACTCTGCAATGCTGCCCCTACTTTCATTAGCTCAGCTAAAGCTCTCCCCTTACCTCCTCACACTTCCATGAACTATCCACCACCACAAGAAGACAGTGTCAGAGGGCCTACAGGTGGTGTGCAGGGGGACTGTATTTAACAACTTTCACTACTGTAACATTTACTGTTTTTTTTTTTTTTGTTTTGAACCTCCCCTCGCCACTGCAGCTGTTTTCCTTACCACAAAGTATTTTTAAATCCAAGTTGCTACAAGAGTTACTTCCTCTTGCAGTTATGAGGTTAGTAAAACAGGAACAGCAATGCACTAATACTTCATTTTAATGACAAGCTTTCTTTGTAAAAGACAGATCACCTCTTAATATATCGTATCCTTTAATATCCATTATCCATTATAAAATTACAGAAAAGAAAGGTGACCAAATCATCATGATGATACAACATCACAGAGATGTTGTAAAGGTAACAATGACAGGTTGTGCGCATCCAAGACACCAGAGACGAAAAGTAACCTTTTTCTGATCTTTTACACCTTGGGTGAGAGCCTAGGGAATAAGGAAATAACACGGGAGCAACTCTTGATATAGAAATCATTAGGGGCAGTCACTGCTGCACTTCTTGCAGCAGCTTTTCAATCATAAGCGAATGGGTGTTGTAGAAGGGCAGCCCGTCCACTTCCATTTCCAGGCTGGCAGTTTTTCCACTGCGGACCCCGTGCCGCACAAGTGTTTTCAGAAGCTTTTCTTCCTTAAAAAACAAAGAAATAGAATATAATTAAAATCCTGAATCAGACAAAAGCATTCATCAAAATCTTTATTTTAAACCTAGGGGAGGCTCTGACCACATCCTCCGTATTAATTTTGGATAGCAATTTGCTAACACTATTTTTAAATTGTCCCAAAGAATATATGTAGTATCTGGAACTTAGGGACTGACAAAAGGCTTAGATTCTTGACTACTATTTAATTACTAAATGATATTATTGTTCCCCACACTCCCTCAAAGAAGACGTTGGTGACAATTCAGAAGCATGACTCCTTTCTGCCTGGTTTCAAGTTCCCATATTGCACAAAACAGAATCAGAGGAACCTCCACCCAAAGTATCTCAAAAAACTACCTGTCGTTTCACCGGCATAGCAGCTGGCTGCAGATGCATTTTTAGAGAAAAGAACAGAAGGTAAATGTGATCTATGTGTGCCTGTTGCTCTCTATCATCTTTTCCTATTGATTTTATGAGAATTCTGATTGCTTAGAAAAGGGATGGGGAAAAAAGAAAACCCTGGAGTTGTGCTACCTGGGGATTCTCTGACATAGCACATACTATCCTTTGTTTAGAAGTGAAACTCAGTTTCATGTTTACAACTGTTATTTTTTTGTTTAACAATAACGTAAGCAGATAACAAAGCCTGTTCCAAATTGAGCTGTTAAAGTACACAGAGGGAACAAAACCCTCGGCTGTGAGTCATGGGCCAGTTAGCACTGCGAGATGAAAAGATGGGATAAAATCAACTCTGAAAAACCCCGGGTGCTGTGAATGGTGAAATTAGAAGACCTGGTTTCAAATGGATGTACGTCTAACATAATCTGCTTTCCTTTTCATTTCACATGAAATGTACACAGTAAAACTCTTTCTACTGTCTTAGTATTACTATAAAAGGAATTTATTTCTCTAATTCTGTTAATAAAAATCTATGAAAAATAAAAAGCCTCACCATGTCTTAGCTTCCACCTGCCCCAACCCCGTAGCAATTTATATACAACTTTGAAATAGTGATATACATATCTTTTTTTCCCTTTCTTTGATAGGAATGCCTTTTCTGGTCTTTGGACTAGTGTTCCGTTTCCATTTGTGTGAGACCCTGCTTTGATGGAAACTGCTACTGAAACAGCCCTACCAGTGCCTTTGACAAACAGTTCTATAGGCTGAAATACTTCTTGTTTGATATTCCTACACAATAACCTCTAGCAAAGACATTTATCTCCTGCACACAAATTAATGATGAAAAATTTATAAAAGTTAAAATGTCTAATCATCTTTTATTAAATGTGAGGGTTTTTTCTAGGAAGACTGCTAAACCATAAAGAATACAATAGCTTTAGATCTGAATTGAGACACTGTATGGTTTTATTTTACATAATACAGTATACAGTCAAAATATAAACATTTCTGAAATAATTAAAGCATACCTTGCACTGTCAATTGGCAGAGGATTTAGTGCAATTTGGTAACCTGCTTACATGTTAGAGCTCTCGGATCTGCTTATATGGGGAAAAAAGGCTTGCTTGCTTAATACTATATAACTATGCCTAATAAGCCGTATTGTATGATCAAATGCTATTGTTCCCATTTGTAAGAAACATACACACTGTACAGTATGCGCACTTAGCTGTAAAGTGCTGCAATTTGCTCACAGTTCTCTCTTTAGTAAATAATTATGTTAGGAGGGGGTTAACCAAAAAAATAATCAAGTTAATAGAAAAAGAACTTGTTAATTTGCACTTTATTCAGGAAAAAACCTCCCTTATGAATGACAAAGCTACCAAAGAATACTAAAACAAATGTCACATCTTTATATATTGCTCATTTATAAAGTAATTCATATTCTTATAGTTCATAATTTCAAAACAAATACTGTACAGTTCATTTCTTACCATTTTTAGCAAAAGAACAACTGCCTGACATATTAACCTGGTTGTGAGATGCAAGGAAACGCAGAGTTCACTGTAGGCTGCTCAGCATTAGCTACGTTTGGATGTCTATGAATGAATGAATGTATTTCTCTACAGTCACTTCAATATAAAAGTACCATGAACATCTGAAAAATCAAACCAATATAGTATAGTATTAACCAACATAATTGGAGCAAACTCCACAACTGAAAGGTAAGTAAAGATTGTTTAGGTCAAATTGTTTCTTGCTCATCAAGTTCTCAACAAGGAACAAATGCTTTGCAGTATGTCTTATTAAAATATATGTAAAGACTAATCCATGCACTTCGAACAATCTCAGTGCTCAGTGGGAACGGAGAGCTCCACAGGTTTGTTGCAGTGCAATCCTGATACTGCTTGAGCACGAGGCTTTGTGTTTCAGGGGAAGTCTTCATTTAGTAAGGAAGATCTATAGTTTTCATGGAAGGAATGCCATTTTTGGAAGAAATATAAGGCACACTATAAGAAAGCTGTTTGGTGCTTAGGCACTCCTTCAAATGTCTTCTTTCCAGTTACAAACAGACATATAAACACTGAGGTGTGTACGTGTGATGGTGCTCTTTATCTTACTGCGGTAATTATTATAGCATTAAAAGAAACTGGATTGGGCAGAAAGTAGCCATATAAACATAAATGGTCTGAATTATTTTTTATACTAATGGAATACGTGAACACTAATGTGTTCAATCTTCTGCACTGTTTACTGTTGCATGATTTATAATTAAAGATATCATATTCTCTTGTAATTTTCTCTCCTCCACAAAACTGTTTCCATTAATTTTACCTCAGTAGATTTTAGTGTTGCACTTTCAATAGCCCATTATTGCATCATTATCAATATTCCCAGCTGTATAGCTTAGTAAAACAAAACCAAGAAGGATTTCCTGTACACAATATCACATTTAATTACAGTATCTCATTACCAGGAATTTTGATCATAGTAGTTTCTAGGATGCATTAATTTAAAGGAGAAGAAAAAGTAGATGCAACTGGAAAAAAACACTGAAAAGTAATTAATCTGTTTTTGTAAAAGTTTGCACTGAAAAGTGCCATATGCTTTGTTAAGTCAAAGGATAAGTGGCTATATGGCTATGCTAAATGTTAGGATCAGTTTTTGTTTTATGACCTTTAGATGAAAAATCAAACCAGCAAGAATTAAAAAATGTAAGACCTACTCTAAAATACTTAAGAGGTGCTTTTGGGGGATTTCATGCAGAATGTACTGTCATCTCAGGAGAAATACTCCACTGTTGTGGGCAGTATCTATGGTAGATGGACTACGTTTTGCTTAGCATTCTCGGAGGTCACAAACGTACTGGTTTTGTCCAAGGCTCTATAGAGGTACTCTGCCAATAAAACTGACTTGAAGTTCCTAAGTTATTACAAATATGGTGGAACAAACATTACTTGATCATTGAGTATATAGTTTTATTTTTTTTAACACCTCCAAGTTAAAAATAGAGCCACGTGCTTGGCAGGATGAGCACAGATCACAGTCGATCAGGAGAGGTGCCGGAGGACTGGAGGAAAGCTGACATCACTCCAATCTTCNTACTTTTTCTCGGTCTGAAACCTTTACATTCCCAGAATATCAGAGCTGCATTAGTCAAGCCACATGTAAAAATATACATCTGCAAATCTTTCTCCAACATTAATTTAGAAACATTCAAAACTGATTACAGAAAGGTTCTAACATAACTAGAAAAGGTGGGAAGATCATAAGTAAGGTGCAAAGATCAGTAGTATGGAGTGGCTTCTGTATTAGGACTGTGACTTTTGATTTTGGAAGACAGACATCTAAAGGAGGATACAACAGAGATTTATAAAATCATGAATGATGCTAAGGAAGTGAACAGGACATTTTAATCACTGTATCGCAATACAAGGATTTCCTGCACTGCATAAAATGGCATAAAATCGTAGCACTGTCTTGTGCTTGAAGTTGCAGCACACGAATACATTCATTTTTGAAGATTTTTACGTCCCATCTGTCTTGAATCCTTTGTGGAATATTGTAAGTACAGTATGACTGCTTGTTCACCAGGGATTCCCAAAGGTCACCAAAAGACCACGTGAAGGTAAGCTACTGAACTGGACTGGGCAGCATTTAGTGGCTGTAGCCGATTCCATCTACATGTCACAAGAAAGTCACAACTCCCTGGTCCTACAGAAATTACCTTGGTAACTGATGGAAGTGCCGACAGCCAGACCATCTTCTTTGATAACTGTGGAAACCCAACAGCTTTCCTCAGATAGCGGTCATGTACTTCACAAGCGCTGAGAATATACAGAGCGCAAGCAATGGCATAGCCTCCCCAGTTAGAGACCCCTGCAAAAGAGTGTCACCATGAAACCAAACTGTAAAAAAAATAAACAATGGTTAGTGCAAAGATACCTAACCTGCACAAGTCATTAGGCACATACAACCGAGTCTCACGTAGCGATGGTGAAATGGAACATGGATACGATTTAAATATTGACTTGAATTTGGAACATTTCTTTCAGAACGACACAATTGCTTAACATACTAAAATGTTTTCAGTAGTATTTCAGATTGAATTTCTGCAAGTTTCCACCTAGCTTAGTTTGTGGTTTGTCTTTCCAACAAAGCAGAACTCAAATGGGCTTGGTCTATAACACAATTCCACATGGCTTAAAGTGAAGCCCATGACCCGTGAGAAGCTGTGCTACAGCCCAGTGCCTTTTGCTTTTGACCACACAGAGGCAGGAGATTTTGATAAAGTGTCCTTAACCAGGCAAATTTTCACTGGTGTCAGATTTTATAACAGAAAGTTGTACCATTGCAGAGAATCCCTTTTTGGTCACAAATGATGACTGATTAACAAGTTAAGCTATTTTATAAGATATGAAGCCATGGTGAAACTAATTATCTTTGTCTTGATCATGTGTTCTTGGTGTAAGTAACATATACAACAAGATGTTCTAATGTAGTCAATATCCATGAATTTTCAAATAAGTCTACACTGTCTTGTTTGACAGCTTCTTTGTCAAGACTGTACTAGAGATCATTAGGTTTGAAACTTGCTGTGAGAAGTTATCTCTGCTGCCTGGTACCTTTCCCAGTGATGCAGAATAGCAAAATTTTCAAAAACTGTGGAAGTTGTTTTAGTGCATGTAGTTTTCCACACTTAAACATGCCCAAACCTCTGCCTCATTTCCCTTTGCAGTGTCTGGGTGTGACAGCTGTTTTCAAAGTAAAAATCACCAGAATTACCAAAATAGCCACCATAGATACTATATACATATAGCCATAAGAAGCAGATGCAATTATGACCACACTCTCATTTCTCCCCAAAATCTGCTGGTTTAGTATCAAGAGTGTTAGGTATCTAGGTTAGAAACCTGAGCCTAAGTACAATATGGGTCATTCAGTTCATAAATTGGGCCTTGCTGAACATATCTCTTTCACTGCAAATTTTCTTTCGTGCTGGTTAAGATGTTAGGGTGGAAGAGAATTTTAACTATAGCATTTCAACTTTTGTTGTGCATTAAGAATGTACATCTGTCCTCGAGTGGCTGTTGAAAGGACTTACCATCTCTTCATGTACGAACAATATTGACTGATGACCCTGACAGGCTCATACCCACAGAAACTCATCAATTATACTGAAAATTCATATGTGCATAGACATTTTAATTCCTACACAGATCACTTCTGCGGTCTTCCTTGTTATTTTATTTAAAGTGTGATTTTTCAAGAATATTCAGGATTTGCCTAACTACTTCCAATTAAATGCACTTTCTTCACAGAACATCCTCAATTTTCAGTCATTCCTTGCTTAACTGTTCAGAAAATGGACATAATACAGAGACAGATTTGTTTGCCAGTGATGACTTGGTTGTACAAAGAAAGGGCCAACACAAATTAGTTGGAAAGACAGATGTTTTCTTGTCAATTGTACTCTCAAATATAAACAACTCTCCCACCGCGAAAAAAATCCCTTACCAGCTACAATCGTAAAATCAGCTTCAACATCACAAGCTATAACATCTCCATTTTTTATGTGCTTCTTTACAGCATCTTTTACTTTGCCCATTCCTAATTCATTTCCTCCATCTCCAACACCTTTATTAAAAGAGAAAAAGACCAAATGAGTATGAACCCAGCATATAACTAACAATCAATTTAGAAAGCATCCAGCGTCTTCCCCAGAGTCTCTGTGACAGTTCATAGCTCCATACGAGACGATTTATCCTTTTTCATCAAAAGTGTCTAAAACCAGAATACTGTGAATGACATAGCTGAAAGAATCACCTATCCCATGCTGACATTTAAGTGCATATACATGATGTATGCTGTACTGGTGCATGCAAAAGAAATTAAAATTACCAAGTGCTCAAGAACTGCAGACAGAATTAAGACAGTAAACTCTGCTTATGGAAGGCCTTAAATGAGTGTTCTGTATAATGCACTATCATAAGTACATTAGCACAAATAGAGAAAGAACAGAGAAAATGAACCCCAAATACACCTGAGAGCCTACGGTTCTACAGTAAAGCAAGCATAGAAAACTTTGGCTTGTTACAAACTTCAAGTGAAAAAAGGGATTACATATAGCAATTACTGCAGAAAGATAAGCAAAAATATACCTAAGGACTTTGGCAGAAGTAGGACTTACCGCACTGGTAATCTGTTTAACATACATCACTATCATTGTGCCACAGTGTACAAAAAGCCCAAGTCTGTGTACTATTACTGTTTTCTTTTTTTCTAATAATTTTTGAAAAAAAAAATGTTAGTCTTTATTATATTTGTTTTAAAGTGTTCTTATATTCAGGGGGTGTTTTTGTTGGTCAAGTAGAAACACTATGTATTTGTCTCAGTGATTTCAGTAAAATCAATGGGACCTATATAATTTCAGGAAAATTCTGGGCAACCCTATGTTTTGGACATAAAAATGTTAGATGGCATCCAGAGATCTGGAGATGAGGCTAACACATAAACTATCAGCTTACATGAAAGCTGGATAGTACCTCTAGTCCCTTACTAATGTATAAAAAAAACCCAACCCAAACCCACAATCTATTTAAATGGAAATTAACATTTCTCTTTCACCTGTTAGTCTAAATGGCACCTTCTCAAGTTTGAAGATTTTATAGAAAAATCCTAGTTAATATCTGTGAAACCGAACAGTGAAGAGCTCCAAGTCCTCACTGCAATGTATCATATTTGAATTTGAAATGTGACTGTGCTCTAATGCATAGCATGTGTTACAAGAAAGAAATTACAGTATTTATAATTTACACTTCAAACCCTGAAAATTGATAACTTTAACACTTTTAGTAATTGCATAAATATCTCGCATAAGTCCATAACAAATTTCTTCTTTAAGTGAAAGTTATTCCTCAGCAGCAATTTTTTATTTCCTTCAGTCTAAATAGTCAAGGGGAGTGTAACTGACTGACACATAACATACATAAAAGGATTTGCCATGAAAGAGCTTGTCTTTTTTCTTATCTGCTCTAATAATCTGTTCACATTTACTCTGGTGTTGGGATTTAATGGTGCTTTCTAAAATCTGGTTGTTGGTAGTATTTTTCAAATAGGTAATGACATAATCATGGTACGTCTATCATCATATATAAATATATTCAAAAGCCAAAATTTTGCTCTTAATATTCTTTTAAAAGGCTAAAATGAATTCTTATCCTTTGAAGATCACCAAAAGTTTCTTTAACTGAAAGATAGTAATCTGGTGCTGGAGGGGTGGTGGTGTGGGGGGGGTGGGAGTGTGGGGTTTGTATCAGTCTTGCTTTGTTTTTTCTTGCCTTTGTGGAGGTCCCGTCACCAGGATGGCCATGCAGTTAGTAAGTCTACTGTTGTGGATGGATCTCATTAGCATCACACTGGGAGGAAAAGAACACCACACCGAAAATTTTCCTGTTCCATCTGTTTTCTTCTTCCTCTACACATCCACAGAGGACTGCAATTTACTGTCGATTTCTAGAGCGAGATTCACCTGACCAAGCACAGCCATCTACACCTGAGCTAGTCAGCTAGACTTCTTTTGAAGTCAGCAGAGAGAAACAAACCCTTCAAACATCCAGTTCGTCTCACCCCAAGGCAGACATCTCAAGTGTAGATGTCTGAAAATAGATGAATCCTCTTCTCCTAAAGGCCTGAGTGCTTTCCAGGCAAAGGAAAAATGGTTCTGTTGGATCTTCCACACAAGTTTTCACTAACTACATTGGTTTCTGAAACTACATTCATGAAAAATGCAGCAAACATCAGTCTTCTGCACTAAAAATCATTTGTATGAAAGGGAAACAAGTGTGACTACGTTTTTTCATGCAGCACTTTAGAAAGCTTTTCATTAGCTCCTATATAAATAGCATGTAGCTATGTCAATTGTATGACAGCTGAAAAAATAGCATGTGGTTTTGGTAACATCTCTTAATCTTTTATTTCAATCTCTTGTGGAAAATGAGTCCTTCCAATCTCAGCCTTTCATATCTTCTTATTTTGTAAATTTCTGAAGGTTGCTGCTTACTCTATGGCTTTTTGTGAGATCGGTACCCATACAATTGTAGGCATTGTTCATGATTTCTCTGTGGTCAGACTCCTAGATCAGATTTTTTTTTTAAACATAGACCTTATTTTAAATGCAGAACTTGACAGCAATTAATCAGCATGTAACAAATGTTCT
Organism: Himantopus leucocephalus; assembly: GCA_003993805.1. Lineage (NCBI taxonomy): Eukaryota > Metazoa > Chordata > Aves > Charadriiformes > Recurvirostridae > Himantopus > Himantopus leucocephalus. The sequence continues at coordinate 48,061,080 of RSEF01000005.1, read as the reverse complement.
AATATTTCCCCTCTCCTCCTACTAACACAGTACTTCTTGCCACTGAGCACACTATATAAAGACTTCTGTGAGGCTGAATACTTGATCTTTCTAGTAACCTTTTCTAGTCTATGAAGTCATCTGAGTACTCTGCCCTAATGGGTGCTGTACGATATTTGCATTTTATTTTGGAACTAGACATATGCCTCCAAATTCCTACTGGCCAGCAAAAAAGTCAAAGATGGCCCCACCAGAAAAATTTGTCATAATCAGTAGGAATACTTTATCATCAGTAATGAAAGACAAGACACACAGGCTACAGCCCAGATTTGTGCCTTGTTAAGCTAGGCTTTGTAGAAACACATTGAAAAAGTCAACAGCCATCTCAAGAAATTGTAATCAAATTAAAAAACAGACAAAAAAAGTTAGCATGATAAACAAAATAAGAAATATTAACTAGGTAACAGACAATGTAAGAAAATATTACATTCTCCAGCATAGAATATCCATGTACTCAAATGCCACGGGAGATCAGAGCAGATACCTTCATTGTTTTTGAAACCTAATGACTTGTTAAATCATTTTCTATGTAGACATCTCTTTAGAGAAAATTCATGGCAATGGGACACAGTGAACCAGGATAACTGCTTCCTTTCTTCTTATTCACAAGCTCCTGGCACTTTTAATTAATGACATTTCATAGTATATTTGACTATTAAGAGAATGTTTAAAACAAACTAAATTCTGGTGAATAAATTTGAATTCCTACTGTGCAGAACACTCCAAACTGCGCCAAATCAATAATATATTTTTAGCTGCTCTGGGAGATATTTTAAGAGATTAGGGTATTTTTATTAAAGGAATCAGGATGAGATGTTACATAAGTAGCAGGAGAGACCAAGACCTTGTATCAATAGTCTAAAATCAGGGACAAAATAATTGAAATTAACTGCAGCAGATAAAGCTCTGAGGCATTTTGCTAAACATTTTTATGAAAGAGAGCTTTTTCTATCCTTATTCAGTCAATCTTCGGCTTCTCTGCTGAGATTGCCAAGAGAGTGCCATCTAGAGTGCTTTTTTTAAAATGTTGAAAGTTACTCCTGAGGAACAGGCCAAAAATTTGAATTACAACTAATTAAAATGTATTACAAGTTTTAAGATAATATAAAAACCACCAGTGAACCCTTCTGCTATACAGCTTTTAAATTATTCCAATACAGACTCCAATCAGACTACGCATCATCTCTGCAGGAGCTCTCTAAATTCTGTGGAAACACTTGAAAAACATCACTGCTGAGAAGTCAAAGTTCCAGTGCTTTTGGTACTACTTAGGAGTGAATCCACAGTGCTACAAGAAGAGAAAAAGCCAGATCAGCAGACATGTTCTGATGTAACTGAAATCAGCCCGGCATGGACACTTATTTCTAGTTTTGTGACACTTCTAATTTTGTTTCTAATATTTACATAATTATATATCTCCTAACTCCGTTTTGGGCTACACAGTGTAGCATGAAGTATTTGATTGTACAAGGACTGTGTACAACACTTTATATATATCTGTGAATCCTTGATCTATGCCATATTCTTTCAAAACCAGACGGACACAAGTTAGTTTTCAGGACAAAAAGGACAATCAACAAAAGAGAGGAGCACCATGTTGACAGCAGCGCTCTTATTAGATGTATTAGTCAATGCTAACATAGTTTTGGCAGGAAGGACAATGTACTCCTTTAAAGATTACTATTGTATATGTATGTTTTGTTAGAGAAGACACTATTGTAACAGATGCAAATACACAATCCCTGCTCAAGAGAATGTATTGCTAAAAGGCAATATAAGTTAAGATTCTATCCAGACTGCTATTTTAACACAGGTGTAAAAATCATAAAAATAACTATAATATTTTAATATGTAATGTTCCATTCAGTAGTCATCTGCTCTCTATGCTGCCTTTCACACATAAAATACAGAATAAAGTCAGAGTCGAAAACTACACTTAGAAAAGCATAAGTATGCATACAGGTTTATAGATAATACACACATCTGTGCTTCCTTTTTTGTCCTTAAACAACTTCGAAATCAACTCCTTCATTTTTTTTTGGTTGTGAGAACCCCTCGATAGAAACCTCTTAATTCTTCTCCAGCAACGGTCTCTAAATTCAACCACGACAAACAGCTGTAGCCTGCAAGCAGTTATTCAGCAACTGCCTCCAGCTCCCCTTCCCATAAGAGTTCCTCTTTTGTGCTTCTCTTGCTTCTGAGAATATAACACAAACTCACACATACCTGTTGTTGTGACTCCTGGAATGGTTTGTGCAGCTAAAAATAGTTCATCTATGGGATCCACTAGATGTTTAATGTTAACTTTCCTGGCATTGTAATAATTGCCATCAGCAGCCATCCCAGCACGCTCTATTGCTATCAGGTGATCAAATCTGGTTAGAGACAAGTGAAAAAAGACAGGAGAGGAATCAAAGCTGTGATTCTCACATAACAAACTTTTCTGTTGGCTGCTTCTCCTGTTGCATTTGGTTCTACTTTTTGACCATTTGGGATTCAAGGCTAAACTTGGATACTGTTTTGTTATTTCTGAATATAGTTCTCTACAGTTTATTTTCAAGGGTTACTCGTTTCTTATAGCTTTAGTGCAACTCCCTGAAACCACATTTGCCACCGAGAAATGGAGAAGTTCCTGAAATCTTTCTAAGCAGCAATCCTTTGGGTCAGCCATCTGGCCTTGCTCTGTTTAATGTTAAAATACATAATATCTTGTAAGACATTAGCTTTTCTAAGTGTTTTCAAAGAAAGCAAAAAAGTGGCAAATTAATGATCACCTAAATCCTTGTTAGTGTAAATATAGTCTCTGCTTAAGGTACATTGTTTAGCAAATGTTCATTTGTTTCTAGTTAGGGAGTTCTTTGGTTCAGGTCTTTAGATTTGGGGGATTTTTCTTCAAGCCTATAGCTATTTTGCTGGTTATGAAAGTAGATGTACTGCAGATGTACTACTACCTTTTAAGCAGAATTTTAGTACTCAGTTCTGCCACTGTATGTTAGAATTAAATTATTTTGCTTCTATTTCTCCAATTTTACTGTCAAGCTGTTACTAATTCTGCTGAATTACTTAGTGTTTTTGTGGGTGGGTATCTACAGTGACCCCAGAGACCTCAGGAAGTTTAGTTGTCTACTTTAAAGAAATACTTGCTTTAGCTTTTTGGGATGGTGGGATCAATTGAAATAGAAACTGGCTGTAATCATATTATGCATAGCTATAAAGCACAATTTTAAAACAATAAATAAAAAATGAAGACAGTATCATGCATACTATTACAGCAGATAATTATAGCATACACTAACCTGTAGAAAGAAATGGGCATTGAGTAAGTTGGTGAAGCAAATCACCAGGGTGAAAGATCTTTTTATTAAAGAGAACAAACTGAAGGCAACTACATTTAAATGCTTTACAAGGAAAGGTCAATAAAAATGAGTATTGTTTGCCTGCTTAAAGGAAATGTAAGTTGCCTGCTCAGTAATAAATGTGCGTACAGCTACTTAGCAAATTCTCCATTGCATTAACCCTAATCACACACTTTGTGTAAATCTGAATTTTTGCCCAACACTGTATACTCAACAATGCATATGTAAACAGTTCAAATTGATAGTGAGAAGTGCATGCATACATCTCTAATTTTGGCTTTGGCTGCCTAAGGACAACAGGATGATCACTTTTGCACTATTACAAACACATGACATTTTATTAAATCCGCTCGAAATCCCCAGTTGTCAGACTTGAGCCAAAGCTCTAGAAAGTGAAGACACTCCACAACTCTTTTCCTAGGTCTTTCACTTACCCTTTCTGACTTTCTAACTGATTTAAAAACTGGTAAAATAATATATTGTGTGTGTGCATATATATCTATCCATGGAATAACAGCTGAAAAGCTTTTAGAAATTTTTCAAAGGAAAAGACCTATTGATACATGAAGTATTGTTTATTTTTTTGTATTCCATAAATGCATAATTGTAGAATAACATGGAATTCTGTACTCCATGTGTGCTCCGATACCACTGTTTGGCTTCAAAATTGGTTCTGTTCATTCCAAGTCTTAAGGATTTATTTGTAACCATTATGCCTTCTTAGATCGTGGTCATTATTTTTATTATAACTTTACACAGTAGAGGTGTGACCTGTTCTCAAAAACTGAATACACATACCTCGGTCTTCCAGGATTCCCATTCTCACACAAAAACGTTAACGCTGAATCAGCACTTTCCCTTTGATAACTCAACAGAGGGACAGGTCTCTTCAGGATTCCTACAGGAAGACAAAATACAATTCAGATACTGTGTACCTTTTTTTTTGATGTGTGTTTGAGTAACTTTAAAACAACAACAAAAAAAAGAAAGCAAAACAGTTCAGATATAGTAAGAACTTAATGTCTTTACACAGTTCCTGATAAGCTCCATGCATCCTTACTTTAAATTAAGCTTGTTTGGATGTTAGTGCTAGTAAATGGGACCTTGAGACAGAAAACAGGTCTACATGAATAAGAACAGACATCCAGAATTCATCACGAACAGCTAATCCAGAATCAGTACCCAGACACATGAGCATTAACTTGATGCCAGCTAGGTTTAACAAAATGTCATTGTAGCAACACTGCTCAGGGCTCAGAGGATGAACTCTGGTTCATTCTCTGGAAAAAAGAAATCCTGTATTAAGTGACAGTGAGATTAACTGAAGCAAACCTTGGCTCAAATTGGCAAGATAAAAACTGAAAAAACTTGTGCCTTACCTAATTGAACAGCCTCTTCAATAATCTTTTTATTCAGATTCATGGCTCTCTGATCTGTTACTATGGCAACCTCTTTCTCCAAGGCCTGCAATATAGCCGCAATAGCGAGTGCTCCCGGGGGCCCGTCATTTTCTTCCGGCGGCTCGTAAGTGAAGTGGGTAGGAAATCCAGTTGTTATCAGCACCGACCGAGCATGGGAAATGGATAGGCAAGCCTTCAGCAGCTCGTCCTGGCGGTGTAGATGAATTATGCCCCGGTCTCCTACAAAAATGTTTTTAAAGAGAGCAGTACACTTCAGTATATCGTGCTCCTTTTGAAGTTTCTGTGTGGGTGAACCTGCATACTTTAATGACACAAAATGGGTTAAAAACAAAAAAAAAAAAAAGAGAAAGAAAAACCTCTGGTCAAAGGCAGGAATTGGGGTAATTTCCTCAGGAAACCTAGGAAGGTGTAGGATATGAGTAATGGAGATAATGGGCTGTGCTTCCAGGTTAAGAATTTCAGTTAACCGGATTTTGAAAGTTACTATACGTAGTATTCCTAGGTATTGGTGTAAATAGCTTTTTTCTTTTTCTGAGAGCTTATTGCACATGGTTTCCTTTCCTTTGGCCCTCTGCTTTCCTCTGATCTGTGGTGACAGTCGTGCTAGACCATGTCTCACTACTGAAGCTAGACTGCAACTCAAGCATCCCAGATCTTGTAGAAGTTTTGATGCAGATTTCAGATGAGTAAGCTGGTCCTTTACCTCTATTTAACTCTATCCCCTTAGGGAAGAGCTAATTTCCAAATAAATTCCACTTAATGAAACGATTAATCACAGAAGTGAAGTTTCAGAGACATTGTAAGTTACCAGGGGACTTTATAAACTCCTTAAATACAGTGATAAGCAGGTGACTGCTAAAAGATTTTGTAACGCTTCATGTAGTAGAGAACCATGTTACCTGACCATGAGAAATAGGTGAATATTAGCAGACGTATCTTCTGGTGGGTCAGTCCCTAAAGAGGCAACACTGTGTTATCCGTGTATGTCTTTCACTCTTCCAACCCTTCCTATCCCCCCTCCCTTCCCTGGCACTTGGAAACACAAGTTCACAGCATAGTCCTTTTGATTTCCTAACACTCCTGAAAACCATGAATACCAGCAGGATGTGCTGATATTCCTGGGCTGATAGTCAGAGGTAAGTCCTCACTATTGTTTTCTAGCCTCCTCGCTTCTTCATCTTTCTCACCTTCCTACTCGCCCCCCACCCTTCCCTCTTTTTGTCCTCAAGTTCCCCTTTGCCCTTTTCTCCCTCTGTTCCTCCTACATAACATACAGGCAATATATAGCCGGTGAACACAGGAAAAAGTTCTGAGCAAAACTTAAGTAACAGAAGCAGGGGATATTAGTCTCTGAGAAGTGGGGTATGTTAACTGAGATAAAGTACTGTACTCTCCTTTAGCAATGAAATGAGGCTAACTCTTAAGTTAGGTCCTGAGAGCATGGCATTGTGCCAAGCCGAACTCCACAGAGTGGGAAAAGGAGAGGCCTTTGTGAGTAAAAATAAACAGACCCAAACATATGCACACCAGGAGCTTGGGAGAGCTGGGCGTAAGCTGTTTTCCACTACTGCCTTCAGAGAATTTCAGAAAATTTATGGGAAACTGAGATCAGAATTTACAGCAGACAGAGGGGACTAATTCAGTGTGTATTTTAGGAATGGTTGTGCTATTCAGTTTGTCTTTATTCCCCTCTCATCATCTTTGTGCACACATGCAGCCCTTCCTCTCAATCAGGTCGCTTCGGTCCATCACACAACACCTCAGTGATGAATATGTCAGCAGAGCTTGATGCAATTCCACCCATCAGAGAGGGGTGTTTGAAAAGCACAGGCAACTACTAGAATTTTCTGGTAGGAGCACAGTAGTCGTGAATGTATGTAAAGAAATGTGCTATTCACTTGACAGTGAATACCCGTGTAGCTGTTATCAGCCTGCTGAGGCACCCTGTACTTTACATACCAATTTCAGTTTTATTCAGTAACAGTTCTTATTCCTTGTGGACTCTCCAGTCTGCTGTAAACATCGATGCTGCTGTGTACTTTGAGAGTATACAGTCACTGAGATCAGATATCCCATTACCCATAAGGCTGAATGGGTTTGGCCAGACTCTGATATTAAGTACCGTTACAGAAAATGTAAGACCTAGTTATATTAACTCACTGTATTTCACAAAGAATTTTTTTAAATCTTAAAATTGCCTTTAGATTCTTACTGTGTTCTTGAACTTTATTAATATCTAAAAAAAAGCAGGATAGGTCATATCTACCTCATAACAAATCCGCTAAAGGTGAGAGTTTTTGTTTTTACCTGGATCTATTCCAATTAGGGTCTCTAGATTCTTTATCTTTTGGGCTGCTTCTGCTGACACAACGCTATAATGCAGAGGATCTTGAGAAACACAGTGGACTTGTGGGACTTCTTTTGAGGATCTGACTGTGACATGGTCATTCTTTAGGTCGGTAATGAACATGCAGCCAGGAGAATGAGTAAAAGCTAATGGAGCTCCTAAAACAGGTGAAAAAACTTCAATTAAACATGTTGTTATTGCAATATATTGAAATATCAAAATGATAAAATAGCAAAAAGCTATTTAATTTAACAACACAGGGTCCCTGCCTGGTGACGCTATATCATAAAAACAGGTGATATTTTAAGTTACACTGCAGCAATTAAGACACTTTGAGAAAGAAATGTATGCATATACATCTGAAAAGGTTTTCACTTTTAAAAAGCTCATATGGGTAGTTGAGATCAGTTTTTTCTACAATATCTTTTTTGGTATAAGCTTGAGGCAACTTGGGAACTGAACACTGGTACCCTCCAAGGAAGTCTGTCAGGAATTGGCAAGTCTGAAAATTGGGTTTGATGTGCATGAAGAAACTAGTGCACTGACGTAAGAACAAGTTACTGCTTAAGTTTGCACAGTGTGTTGGTGATACTGTTTCCATAAGAATAAATTAATTTTCTAGGTTCTAGAGTGCTGTGGAAGTTATAGTGTCTCTCTTGTACCTTTGAGTATCCTTGCAATAGTGATGTGACAAAACTATGTCAACTACTGCCTGCTGGCTACAAGTAGTCCTTTATCAGATTAAGAAAACGGGGAATAGCATCTCTGCACAGTGTCTTGCTGACCTAGCTCGGAGACCTAGAAACTGGAAAGGAATAATGACAAAAGGTGATCAGTAAGCCTTAGCAAAGGGAATCTGAGTAGCATCTAAAACCCTGGTGAACAATAAGCTTATTTAGACCTGAACAGCATAGTAGTTCCTCAAGCTGAAAATATTTGCTGTCCTTATACTAATTCCAGAAGTATAGTATGTTGTTGGATAAATCACAACTGGTACAAGCAACATCTTACTTTGTTAGGATGGTGAAAAGGAAGCAGGTATTTCTTTAACAAGTACATATGTGCTTGGTCTGTTCTAGATCTGTTGGGAGTCTATGGCTAGTTAGTTTAAAAGCAGCTGGGGAACATGTTTTTTGAGGTTTAATGTACCTCACCAAACCATGTGAGTAAACAATATTTTTTGTGAGAAGCTAGCAGATTCATCTAAAGTATGGATACTGGTAGTATGGCAGAATTTTAACTACCTATATGAGAAGGGGGCACAGAAAGATGGAAACTGCCAAAAAAATTCCTGGAATGCACTAACAACAACTGGTTTTAATAAAGAAAATGAAGAAATAAACAAAAGTAAATGCCAGTTCCAGGCAAAGGCAGGATACACAGCTGCTTTGGGTAACAGATTGTAGAGAGGTTGGAAAATTTTTTCTCTCCTTTCCCTGCAACAAGGATGCATGAGGAAGATGAATAAAACTGCTGGAGAACACAGGAAAGAGCGGGATTTTCAGTTTGGATTTGGGACTGGAGAAAAGGGGTTGCACATAAGAAAGAAAAAGAAGTCTCTGCTCCTAGTGCTGAACATATTTACAGCAGGTGTTGAGAGCAGTTTAGCTAAACATCTGTAAGAAACCACAAGGATATAGCAGATCCTGCAAAGACAGAAGGACAAGCAGATGACCTCCCAAGGCTCTCCCACTTAGCTTCTTTTTCAGTAAGAACTAAAATATAAGATTTCAATGCACACTAGTGATTTAGAGCAGTATATAATACTGTCACTATGGTTTAGTTGCTTTTTGTTGCCCTTTGTGCTCATGTCTGTTATAAATGACTGGGTAAAGGGCAGGACAGCTTGTGTGGAGGGCAAAGTTTCATTTATGAAAAGTGTATCACATTTACTTCACTTAGAACAAAACCTAAAAGCTCAAAATTCTTTTCCAGGTCAATCAATTTGCTAGCTCCTGACAACATTATCGAAAGATTTCTGGCTGCTTTTTTTTTTTTTCTTTCTTTTTCCCTTTATTATTGTTTTACTGCAGTGTAATACAAAATAATATTTTAAAAGCAAGAAGCTTAAAAATGAATACCTTTAAACTTCTAGTTTCTAATAATGCTTAAGACATTTTGATGCAGCCTTTAGACTTCTGCCTTTAAAGTACTCAAACAAAAGTGATGGAATTTCAGTAAGAACTTCCCTGAAGGTAGATCTGTATTCCACAATGGAAAATAGTCCTGCCAAAGGTCTTTTTGTTGATTGGTTGGGGTGTTTTTTAGCTCACCCTAAAATTAAGCCTGCTAGTCAGCCAACTCAGTCCACGTTAAAAAAAAAAAAAGAGAGAGAGAAAAAGAGATTGAAGGATAATTTAGAAATATTCTCCAAATACAGTACATACTGCAGTTGATGACTGCTTCTACTCCTGTTACTCCACAGGCCCAAAACACTGGGATATCACCAGGGTGAAGGTGAACTGGATCTCCATAATCTGGTTTGGAAAGATCTTGTATTCCCAGCAGGCCTGGAATTGATCAAAAATGAAATCGTGAGAGACTCCAATTAAGCAGTACTACTGCAGAGCTGTGGGGGAGCGGACCCCAAACATCACTCAGTGACACGAAGCTAGACAGATACTAAGCTTGCAACAGCGGCAAGTCCCACTGAAGTGGCATATTTAGTTTGCCTTTGAGTTCATGTCCCCAGAACCTGAGCTGACTTGTTTTCCCTTTTTGTACTTGATGACATCAGTAAAAATGTATTCACTTTATTTCTGCTACAAAATACAAGCTAGACGTGTATGCTGAGCTTCCAAGATATTATAAATCTTCTCTATCAACAGAAGAATTATATTCATAACACTGGCAAACAAGGATAAATGACTGCAATGCAAAATGGGTTCTTTCTAGAACATGTTTTCTACTGCTTTAGCTTCCTACGTTCTTTAGCTAGAGAAACAAGCAACCGTTCTTTCACCTCTCTGGGTTAGATAACTACATCTCACTCTTACCCAATTTTCACTAGACTGGCTTTTGCTTTATTCTAACAACTACTTGTAATATTCTGGGTCATTCTAAGGACTTGCTCCCTTCCCTTAGTTTTAAATTCTTCAAACGCTTTAATATACTGCTGTTTTTTCTGGAATTAAATTATATAATCTGTATATATAATAATTTACTCTTTTCTGTTAAAAATAAATAAATAGTGGAGACCTTTACTTGCCCTATCATCTTGTTGCTCTACTCAAAGTAATGACTTATTACTAGTTCCTCAGATTTAAGCACTCAGACCAAATATATTACTGGGGTGTACTGTTACCAGTGACATATCCTTCCATGCTCTGCAATGTGATGCTTCTGTGTATGCAGCCCATGATTCTACTGATTGACAAATTTCTGCCAGCATAGGGGAATGTTTTTTTTTTATTGTGGTCTGTCTTCATCTTACAGGTGTTTGGTTTGGTTTTGTCTTTTTCCAAACAGCCTCCTGTTTTATAATTTTTTTCAGTTTTCCCTTGCAAAGAATAGGCCTATACTTGTTTGAGCTGGATTTTTTTTAAAAAAAATATATTATTTTCATATTTCTATTTATTCTGTCTTCAGTGTTGTGCTCAATGTATCCTTTTTCAGTATTTTTAAAAATTATGCAGTATTTACTTTCACAGTCATCCACTAAGACACAAAATGCATCCACACATACTTCTCCCGGTGCTGTCAATCATTGCTACCCTGTCACTGGAATCTCTGACAGCAAGAAAGTATTCACATATAAATGAAACTGCACACATATCCGAAAAATGTGATTACACTTTTTTACCAAAACCACCCCTGCCATATAACTTAATTTATCAACATCAGACAGCTATCTTTTATCCAAGAAATTTGTGTTCAGCTCATTCAAAACCTACTTTTTCCTTTCTTGCTTGCTTGCTTTTTTTTTTTCAATGCAGGTTTGTGACAATTAGAAAGGATTAAAACATAATCAATTTACTGGTGCAGGTATTTCAGTCCTACCACTTCCCATGCTTCCCCCCTTCATTTATAGACACAGTAAAGTGCATGCAGAGTGAAATATGAAAAGCACTGACCAGGGTCACCTATGTGAATTGGTGCTCCATGGGCTTCTTTTAATTCAGATGTTGCTAGCACAGCTGCTTCCAACTTGCTTTCAGGAATAGGTCTCATTGTGACGACTAAGTTGCAGCAAAAAGTAGAAATGCTGTAGCAAGGCACAGCTGTCTGGCAGTTTAAAAGAATCCAAGGTGTTAGCAGGAATATTGAATAATACTTCTAAAGTACTAGAAGAAATAAGTAAAACTTTGTGCTGTACTTGAGTTTAGAAAGGCCGCATACTATCATTCATTTAAGTCCTTTAAAAAAAAATATTTTTCTTAGCATCCCATAATTTTATTTTTTTTGTACGATCCAGCACTGCAGGAGTGAAACACTCCATCCTTGAGCTTCTTCATAGAGATCACTAAAATTTTCAACATTACTCATTTCTTGCTTTGGTACATGCAGCGTACAGTGTGGTGAGCTCAGTATATTCTGAATATTGTCAGAAAATAATGGTGTGCTCCCTAGGCAGNAAATAATGGTGTGCTCCCTATGCAGAAAGGCAAAAAGCTAAAAAAAAGTATCATACAGTGACAAATCTTCTTGGTCTGAACCTATCCTTCATATTTGAATTTAGGGGAGCTACAGTGCTCTGTAACATGTAAGGGTCAGGAACTCCTGCTGCTGGCAGTACCCACTTCTACAGANCAATAATGGTGTGCTCCCTAGGCAGAAAGGGAAAAAGCTAATAAAAAGTATCATACAGTGACAAATCTTCTTGGTCTGAAGCTATCCTCTATATTTGAATTTAGGGGAGCTACAGTGCTCTGTAACATGCAAGGGTCAGGAACTCCTGCTGCTGGCAGTACCCACTTCTACAGAACCAGCATGCCAGTTCCACACATACAAAATCTTCTGTGCTTCTAGAAAGGTTCTATGGAATTCACTATCCTCACTGACTGGGATGCTGAAGCACATTTTCTCTTCAGAAATAAAGCAGTCTGGCTTTTTAGAACAAAATGTCTGATATCTAAGTTGCATTTGAACATAAACAAGATACGTAGACAGCTAGAGCTGTATAGAAAGTGTTCATTAACAATATTTATAATAAAAATCATTTTACCTGTCACTGAAGAAATACACCATACAGTTCTTCACAGTATTGATGTGCTATAAACTATGAAATTTTTCTAATTCTGAAATGCTATAAGCAGACACATTGTTGTATTTTTTTTCTTTAAGCTTGGTAGAGGGATTCATGCATGAGATACATTTGTGCCTTCATTTTAACCAGGAGTATAGCAAAAGGATTGTGAAATGGTAACACTGAAAACAACAATAAACTTTGTCTAGTAGAACAGCATACATACATATATGAAAAAGGCATGTGGATGTGTACTTAAGTGTTCTTAATACTAAAGGGTCTACCTACTGGAGCCAGAATTATTCTAGGACTTCTGCCAACATCAAAATCTGAACTATAAACTTTCTGAGCACAGTTATAATTTTCAGTGCTATGGTAGATACCTGAAGTTTTTGGTAACATCTTCTGTCCCACAGGTCTGTGTTCATAGCAAATAGGCAGTTTAGAGGCTCTACTGTCACAAGAAAAAGCCAAAATGTGGCTCTCATATGTGCAGAAGAAACTGCTACTGTCATGGCTCATAAAAGGAATATTCCTACTGCAAGCTGGAGCTGGTATGGAGAGCAGGACGTGTATAAAGGCATGGTCAGAACAGTGCATGGGTCATCGTTTGAAACAAAGCAGGCAAACTAGATCAGAATCTAAATGAAATGGCTGCCATGTCAAACAAGGCAAAACTTTGTCACCACAAATGAATAAAAAAGCAGATTGTCCTTTCAGGAAGTTGAGAAAAGCACTGAATTGAGGCTGAGCATATTTTACCCTGTATTTTTAGGCACTCAGCACTAGCACATGCCTAAAGTTACTACGCAAGTAGGAAAAACAGTTCTGATTTTGAGCAATAGGTAAAACACACAAAATGTGAATATGGACAAATACTCAAAAGCTAAGTTAAGACAAAGTCTATGTGTGTGTGCATATACTTACCTTATACATGCTTACATTACATTTTTGTTCGACGTTTCTTACAGGAATGCCAGCATTTTGGACTGCTTTTTCAAAAGAGAAGCTGCAGCCTAAATAAAAAGTCACCATGTCCTTAAGTTGTTCAGAATACTCCTTCAGGCTTTTCAGTGATCCAGTACAAGCTCCATGCTCATATATTCTGTACTGTAGGCAGTCAGTTCTAGTGAAATAAGAAGTTGTCACAGCTTTATCATATTTTTTGAAAACAAGGCGAATTATTTGAATTGACATTAATCCAGTATCAAACCACAAGATACAGCCTACTTTATCCATTTCCTTTCTTTCTAACAGTGCAACAAACACATGCAAAAACCCCAGAACACCTTATTCTACACAAAAACAAGCCAGTAAACAGAACACATTAAGAGTTTGGTATTTTTTAGGTTTTATAGGTAAACGTCCCTTATACGTATCTTGTCTCGGGACTTCAAAAATTAGGGACCTGTTTTAAGTCTTGTTTTCAGCGTTTACTACAGAAGTACATCTTTTAAATTTCAGAGACTGTACAAATACCATGTGGTCACCAAACAAAGGTAAAACTCTATTATTTAATTCTGCTGGCTCAGACTGCAAAATATTTAGAAATTACACTATTTCGCTTTTACATTAGAGAAATACTTGTAATACTTACAATTATTATAACACGTTTCTCAAGATCAGGCTGTTATATTCATGCATAATTTCCATTCAAATGTATAACTCCAAGAAAAGAAACTTGTTCAAAATGTACAACACTGTGAGCAGACTGTTCCCTGAAACCCTCCTAATCACTGCAGAACTTTGAGAAGCAGAGTTGGTCCGTAGTTACCTGATATCAGAATCACTACTCAGAGAAGGACATTTCCAATCACCTGGTTTACTTCTGTACAGCAGCGGCAGGGGCCCAGCATTTGCATGGCAAAACTTCTCAAAGTCATCAGCCAGGGACTTGGGCAAAATCACGACATTGGCCTGTTTATAGCCTGAAATTGTGGAAGGTAGGAAGGACTGGTTACTAATTCAGCTTTTTGTTTGTGAAACAGTAACTTTTCTGTATAGATTTCTTTAGATGGTCTACAAAAAAATTACCTTAAGGAAATTTCTGATTCTGAACTCTGTATTTAAATTAAAGAACTTTTTAAAATGTTTTAAAATTCATAGCTAAATGTACTCTGTATGTGAAGTTGTTCACAGCTAAAATAGTTGGCAGTCATGGGTAGTACTAGAATATGAAGACAGCATAATTACTTTAATAAACTTTTCTATGAATTTACATATAAACATAATTTATTACCTAACTTGGAAAATTAGTATTCTACAGGAAAATGCTTCACTTTGCAAATGTTAGGACAGACCCAAAGAAAGGCTATTGCATACCACACTTTCACCATTTTTTTCATTTAATACCAAGCTATAAATCATGGCCGGTTCAACAGTAAACTCCTGGTATCTCGACGTTATGTAGCCCATTATTTAGAGTTTGTTGGCTATGGAATTTTACTGTGGGCTGCAATTTAACAGACATAACTATAGCTCAGCAATAAATTCTTGCCTGTCACACTGAATCTCAGTCATTTCTACTATTTCTAATTTAGAAAACTAAAATGAAGAGAACTGCGACACTTTCTTCACTTGCAATCAACTTCACTTTAAAAGGTTGTTGACTACTACCATGCAATATTTAAAAAATTTAAAATATTTAAAAATTTATTTTCTAAACAGTAGTAGTTAATACCAATGCCATTTTAATTTTCCTGCATGTAAATACTAGCTGTTCAAATACAGAGAGGAAATTTGGAGTACAACTAGCCTGTGGTATATAAAACTGCCAATTAACAGTCCCTAACTCCTGTATTGATAATGTCTTGAAAAGTTTTTACCGTGCCTGATATCAGGTAGACAAGTAAGAGGCTGCACAGAAGCTCTCACTTTCTTAAATACTGCGGAAGTCTGTCATCAATGAGCTGCCTTAAAGGGCTGTATAAAATCAGCAAAATCTTACTCTTGACCAAGTTAACAAAGAAACCAAAAGATACAATTCTATTCCTGACGGAAAAATGCAAAGCAAAGGCTGAGGTAAGCATGTATTTGCATACTGAATGTGCCCACAAACTGCTCTCTTGGGAGTACTCAGCACAAAAATTCATTTTATTACTAGCAAAAGTTACTAAATACAGAAACAGTTTCTTGCTAAATACAGAAATACATTTTTGTTAAACAAACATACTAAATTTACCACTGAATAAAATACTACATTCAGTTACCCCTCAATTTCATTCCCTGCCATCCATATGAAATCCGCAGGCATTTTCTACTTCGCTGGTGATATTCACGAATTCTTAAAATTACGGTTTTAGTCAGTGCATTCAACTCAGACAACACTGAATTTAAAATACTAGTCACAGCTGACAGACTGAATCTGTACGTAACTTTCAGGTATTCTATAAACTCATGAAAGCTTTGTTATAACTGTTTGACAACTTTATTGTTCCTGCTGTTAACTATCTTTACTTTCCTTATAGACGAGAAGTTATTTTTCCCTTCCCATATCAGCTTACATATATATTTTAATTATGTATCCATCATTATGAATATGTTCACAAGCCATGTTAGTGAAGCGGGACATGCTGATCAACCCATGCATTAATTCAACACACTCATGTCCCAGTTCAGAGAAGTGTAGCAAGAGTTTTTCATTTTTTTGGTGAATGACAGTGAGGGCAGTAAGAAATAACTGTTTTGGTAGTATGTCACCCAACAAGGTAAGACAATTTTAAGGATTCTGAGAAATTCCAATTACCCTAGTTTTTTTAGTGTTTGCATAATGGAGCTGTATGCTCATGGCTAGAAGTCTGAATTTGTTTTGTATGTAAACAATACTTTGTTCAAATAGTAAAACTAACACATTTAAAACTACTGAAGCAATTAATGCACTTAAAAATACAGTTGGGGCAAACTGCAGATTATTAATATTACGATATGTTTTCGATTAGCATTTTTCAACTTATATACTGATGGAAAAAAATCCCATAATTTCAAGACTCACTATGCTTCTATAAAATGACCTTTAACATTCTTTAAGTTATAGTAACGCTACTACACACAGCTTTGTTGATCAGCTACTTGCCACAGTATTTTTAGTTAAGTTACATTTTAAAGTTGATCAGAACAATGACAGAGACTTCTGTAAAAGTCCAGCTAGGACAGGCAAGACAGAAATCAATTTTCCAGAATGCATTCAGTTATCTGAGTACAAAACTATTTTTTCCCTCCCCCTTATATTTCCCAGTCTTGCTGAGTCAGTAATTCCCAACTTAGGCAACAAATGAAGCAGAAAACCACTTCTGTAACTGTATGTCTCTAATTCTTCCCCGAAGTGTATCCAATGCACTAAGTAAAGCAAGGTGTCTGTGAAGAACATAGTATGTCATCCTACAAATGTGATAGTAATTTTTCAAGTATTTGCTGCATCTGCAATTTCTCTGTGACATAACTGGGAGCTGAGGGATGCACTGCAAACTTTGAAAACAAAGTCCAGGTACTTTACACAGGTAGGATGATATATTTTCTCTGACATAGCTTTATGATTTAACAACACAGTGGCAGGTGCTTACAATGTGATTTCAAAAACACCCAAGTGACTTAAGAACGTAAGTCAACATTTTCTTCTGTTTTACTTCAGTGCTTTTGATATTCCTACATTCCTTCACAAACAGAAAAAGAAAACACATAGCTATGAATCTAAAATGGAGTCACTTTTCCACTTAGAGCTGTTAGGTTTACCTACCCTCCGCCATTCCAGAAGTATTACTAATACTGAGTCTGTTGCATCGAATTATTCTTCTTAGCACATGGGGAAGGAGAGATTTCAAGCCTCCTGTCAAAAACATCTCTTCAGCCTTAACAGAAAGATAATTAGAAATTTAAACACAAAGCACATTTATTTTTTTGACATTTTAAATTCTGAGTTGCTGGAGAACTTAGCTTAAGTTTCCCCCTTGTGCTCCACCAAAGTTGTTATCACTGGGAAATTCTAAGTTATAACCCAAAAGGCAGATCAAAGTCAAAAGGTTATTTCACTGACATTTTATGACTAAATGCAAACTGAATCTTTCAATAAATTAGGTAGGCATACACTTTAATGTTTAGGATAAAATGCAAAGTTTTGCTGGCCTGTAATCTGTAAGAATCTGTAAGAAACAGATTTCTTTCCTCCCTGATAAATATTCGTTTCCTAGAGTATTCATTTTTCCAAAACTCATTGTAACTTTAAAACTGCAAAAGCACAAATGAATTAAACTACCAAGCTATAATCTGTAATATTACTTCTCTGTTCAAAATGCTTTTAGACAATCAGCAATGCAATCTCGTGGTAAAGAGAGAACTATATTCAGAAAATGTCCTTTTAATACATTCCACATGTATTATACTTCCAAATATTAACTACGTAGAAGTGAATACTCCCATGGCTATTCTTCCACTGGGAAAGCAGACATATAGATGTTTAAGTCACTTGTCATCCAATCTGGAGTAGGAGCAGAGATAAATACCCTAATTACAAGCAAATCTGACTCTTTTTATATCTTTTAGAGATTTAAGATATCTTTTTTCTGCAACCTAGTCGAAGTTCACACAAAGCTTTTTCCTCAACCTAAACTACCTAATAACTAAAAAGGGTTTATTACATCACTATTAGGAAAAAGTGAAAGATAGCACAGGGTAAAATAACTTGGCTGCTTATAATTTTAACCTTGGTCACTTTTAAGTAAAGAAACTAAACTATCCTCCAATTAATCAGGTTACCAACCTCCAAGTTTCTCTTTGATTCAGAAGAAGCCATTCTTGATGTCATTCATAAGAAGTAATAAATATGATAGAAGCTGTGCTGCTTTTTTTAAAAGATGCCAGTAAATTAATGTACAACGAGATGTTACAACCTTCTAGCAAAAGTTAACTTTTCTGTTAAAGGTCCACAGTTTTTGTACTATAACTATGATAGTACAAAGTTTCACTTTCACAGTGGCGTGGAATATAAGTGAAACGCTTTATTGTGAAAATTTATACCTCTGAGCAACCCATTCCTTAATTAACTTGAAGTAAGAGCAGTGATATGTTTTGACTGAAATTATACTCTCATCATAGGTTGTCTGTCCAAAACGTTTCTCAAAGCTTGCAGAATTCTGAGAGGCTAAGTTGAGTGCACTGAAATGTAGAGTAAGCTTTGTATCTATCCTTAATTCTGAAATCTTTATATAACATTGTCAGCCAAAAGAAATCAATTTGGATTTTTTTTTTCTGAATTTTAACTACTTTCTACCTCTTCTCATCTTTTCTGCTTTTACATTATCACTCTGTATGCTGCACAAAGAATAGTCTTCATTACAACATCATGAACAATTCCAAACAGACACTTTAAAGATAACATGAAATTGGATTTAGAAACGTAGCTGAGCTCTAATCCAGGCCTATAAGCACCAATTTAAGAGACATTATTGTTACTGCAAAGAGAATTTCTAACACCAGTCTGGAATTATTCATTCAAGAGGTTTCAAATTAAATCCAGTGATCCTAATAAAAAATGCCAGGTTTGTTCATTAGATTCTTTCAGATTGTTTTTCTTTATTTCTGAGCATCTTTGAAACCATTTAAATCATCTGTACGTTTATGGCCTTAAGAACTACTAGCTTACTTGGATTTGAAAGGCAGTCTGAAGTTCAGGAAACTAGTTTGAGACAAAAGCTATCTTCAGCTAGGTATGTTATCACAAATGCCCTGGTCTTATGTCGGGCAAGCCTGATTCTCCCCTCATAAAGTGTGTGCCCTGTAGCAGAAATGGAAGTACCCATGGGATTTTATCAGCAAACATTAAGGTGCTGAAAAGTTTCAGGTTCATATGACAGCAAGTGGCTAACAAGCTACAGGACTGTGAATATCAGTAGTGCCAAAATGTTGGCTGTAAGTACCTTACAGAAACACTTGGGCTTGTAGTTCCTATTCGTCAATCTGGTCCCTAGCTGCAAAGCAAGATATATCGTTGATGACTGGCTAGGAAGTGAATAATTTAAACATTAACTTTGTATAAAAGCAGACTGATTCATCTCCTTCTGATGAGAGATAAAACTTACCTTATGACCAGTTGCTGGTCACTAAAGTTGCTGTGCTTATTTTATATAAATATAGGGGAAATCCAGTATGATTAACATTCTGAGTTATAACTGTAGACCAGTGTATTTGCTATACAATATCAGTAATACATTATGCTGCTGTTTTTCTTTATTAGTTGCTAAAATTGGACAGATGATAAAAACTGTTAGATGCTCATAGTACAACCTAGCTTTTGCTATTACACTTCCTCAGGAATGGCTAGTTTCTATGCAGTACATTATTTCCCTATGCTAGGGGCATTGTCAGGTTTAGATTCCCCAACCATCTCTAGGACCTCCTGGAAAATCGCTGGAGCCATCACGACTGTGGCCTGTTTGGAATGACAAGGGAGAAGCACCAAGATAACTCAGGTCTTACAGCATCTTCTCCACTTTGTCCCATCAGGATGCCTAATGAAGCGTACAGACTGGCTTCACGGGGCCCTCAAGCAGCACTCTAACTAAACGGTCTCGTACAGCTATTAATCAGTTATTAGGATCTATCCCCTGGCAGAGGTTTTTCAACTTCTTTCATTTTGTTCTGGGATAGTTTCAGCTAGCGGTAAGTATCAGTTATCTCATGGGGGTATGTTGGATTATGATACAGATAAAGACAGCGTGCAGGGTACAGGTTAAAAAGCCCTTAAGAGAAGATGCTGACAGAGCTTCTGAGATGACTGTTGTACCTGAGGGCATCCTATGTGGTGTCACCTCACTAAGGGACCCTAAGATCTGGCTTTCCAGTCTGGGTTGCCTTTAATGCAATGAACCTCTAAAGCAGATTCAATATAATCCTGGGTAACCAGCATTTGAAAAACAGTTGATTTACTGGCTGCATAATGACAAACTTCATACTTAAAGCACTCACAAAAATTTGTTCTAAGTCATGTTGCTCACATCAGACTCCCTGACTTACATTACCAACAACAAATATGGTAAAGCTTCCTAGCACTGAAGTGTCAAGATCGCTCTTAAAGAACGTTTTCTTATACGTTTGGTTCCACATTAGAAGCACAGTAAATACTTTTATTTTTAGAGGTTTACATGAAGACTCAACGTAGTTCATGTGTATTTTGAGTTTTACATAATGAACTTAAATGAATAAATATTAAAATATATTTCTGTCCGATACATTAAAATGGCACTTACCCACTACTGATTTGCGGGCACTGCCATATCCTGAGCTGCACTTCCAGATCTTGACAAGGATGATGGAACTTCAAAGCTGGAAAGAGATAATGTACAAGAATGATCTATAAGAATGATGTAGGGAGCTGTGTGATCAGACAATACTGGCGGTATGGCATATGCCGTATCAGTAGTTCAGAATAATGAATCAAATTGTCAGAAACCATATTGTATTGAAATTACATTACATTAAAAAGATATATGCATTCAGGAAAAAACTTTTCTTTGTATCAAAGTGGCAGACAGGAAGTAGATATGTACCAGCTTTGTTAAAAGTTCTAAATGGATCTTGGGGATGGTTTTAATAAGTAATGTAAAATTGTTAGGTGACATCTTCATTTAGTATATATCTGTGTAGCACCATTCCAGCAGAGTTAAGCAGATACATACTGCTTGATTAATATGGCCCAGCTGATTTGGAAAATATTCCATTACTTAAACAACAACAATTTCAGGAAGGCCAGAACTGAAGGGTGAATATTTTTTTTATTCAGAAGTTGTGATCGATTGTTGCCATGTGAAGCTCTAAGTCATCACCCATTTCTACATGCTGTTCTCAGCGCACTAGTTGAATATGGATGACGACTGTGTGCAATGAGGTGCTGATCTTTGCTGAGGCAATTGGAATGGGACTGGTTCTAAGCCTCATTGTTATAACTGATTGTAAAGAATATGCTCTATTTCCCCTGAATCCCACAACTCATGCTAGGAAAAAGGCATGTTGAGAGGAATATTACTTTATCCTGTTAAAAAAACCTGCTACTCTCAAGGGGCATAACCTTGCCTGTCATATCGCTTAGAGATTCATTAATTCTATTTTTAAGCCTTGTTTAGTAACAAAGTTAGTTACTCTATATCAAGGTAAGAGTTAAATATTCAACAGTAATGGTTGGGAAAAGTGACCAATACCATCCACCTTTGCCAAATAATCTGCAACCCAACATGAAGCAAGAAAAACGCAGTTCCAGGCAAGATTTAATAAAGAGGTTGCCTTGTCTTTCAGATGACTTCTGTGATGGACAGAGTAACCTCTTTGCACCACCCTGTTGTTTGCATGTCTTGGGCTATTTCTTGTTTCCTCCCTCTTTCTTTTGTCTACAGTGTGCCTCTGACTCTGCATTTTCCTCCCCGAGTTCAGACCTCTATCTCCACAACCCCAAGCCGGGTGACCTTCGTAGGGCTTGCTTCCCTGGTTTGTCTGACAGCACCCTTTGGAAATACAGGAGTTTGGATGCCCTCTCTTCTCTCACTAGCTCTTCTTAATTTATATACTTGCTGTATCTCTCAATTGTACCTTAAACTCCCTCTCAATTTTTAACCTTAAAGGAGCTTTTCCTGTTCTCAGTCTGAGACATAACAATCTAACTTCAGAAATCATAAAACACAATAAATGCACAAATGGTTTCCTAGACTTGTAAGATGCAGACTCCTCTGAACCTCAATACCAACACCTACATGTAGATATATATATACACACACCCTTTTAATATTACAGATAGGCTTGGATTAGGCATAATTTTTCTAATTATTTCCTTCTTAATTTTTAGACAGCGGAACCACCACCTAGCCTTGCAAAGTTATGTATCCTTACATTAAATTGCTGATTGACCTATAGTTTATAAAGCATTTTTACAATCTTCAGAGCATAATGTCTTAGAGAAAAAGAAGGAAGTGCAGGAAGTGAAACATTTTGTACTACCTTAGAGCTTTCAGAATGAAAAAGTGAATCTGTAAATTTTGCAGATATTTAAATATGAGCAGAGATTCTTTTCAGGCCCACACTGTAAATTATTCATTACCCAAGAAAATGGAAAAATGTCATTTAAGTGTCAGAAAGATTACACTTTGAGATGCAGTGGGTGTGTCCGTACCGCTGTGCTAAACCACACCAGATAAAAATGAATCAAAAAATTACATAATAACACGAAAGGATTAAAACATCCTTCAGAAGTGTCAGTGCAACTGCTTGCCTTTACACGTGTCAAATAAATTCATGAAATAAAACTAAAAACATACAGTATTTCTGCGGTTTTAAAGAGGGATCACCTGAGAATAAACAGCCTGTAGAAAGTGCTGCAGGTAAGAGTAACAAGCAAGTCAGCTTGAAGGCTGCAAAGTAGTTAATACCAGTTTCTGATATCACAGATTACAGGTCTGTTTCTGCAGTGGTCCCGATACACTAACAAGAATATGTTTTAATACGGTGACTTTTCAAAGTGTCATCTAGAGGCTTGCTTGCAAGGAGCCCAAAGACGCTTGCGAAATACAATCTCGCATTGTTCATATCACTTTTGTCCTATTTTCAGTTTAAAGTTTGATAACAAGAATGGGTGTTGGCACGTACAGGTTCATTGGCCACAAAAAGTGCAGGGGTCACCATTTAACACTGCTGGGCAGATTTTTTTAGATATCATCACGCATACAGCTTACCCAAAGCTATTGCTGCACCAACAGGCACAGCAGGGTAACTTGAAACATGAGCCAGCCCACGGGCTGCCTTTACTGATACATAATGGAAAGTAACCTAAACTAATTATAATCTAACAAACCCTTTGTGTAGTATGCCTTGCCCTAGTATAAGTATGGTTACAGAGATTTGTTAATGTAAACATGGTTTAAAATGACCTGTTGCTTAATCATCAAGCTGAAATTCTGCCTAGAGACTTCTGTGAAAAGCACAAACTTCTCTGAAAATTTACTCCATTTGATTTTCCAACCGGGTCTCTCAGTTATACTTGTGATGTTTTATTTGACGAATCAATTAATGATCCTTTTTCTCCCCATCTGCTATGAATCATTTCAAAGCACAGAAGTGCTTTGTGTATCATTCCAAAGAGGAAGTGCTTTGTGTATTTTCAGACAGCGGCTCATCCAGCAAATTAAGATTTAACGTTACATTTGAAATACAGGGCATTTGCCTTTGAAGTTTATGCACCTTTAGATGAGGGCTGCAAATAGAAATTTAAATTAGTTGCCATTAATGTTCTCTCTGCTGCTTAAAGCAGCTAACCTGATCCTGCAGATTGTGTCAGGATGAGAAACTGATGATAGAATCAATGTATCTTTGATGCAATCTTGTTTACTTGCAAAAAAGACATACAACGTTTATTTTCTCCCACTATACTAAGAAAAAATAACAGAAAGCAATTACCAGTTCCAAAGCAGCCATTTCAGACAGCACTGCCTGTTAGTGTGACACGTCTTGCACAGGCTCCCTGAGCTTCCACCACTGCATTTGTATTATTTTACACTCAGCTTCTGCTCTGGGACAAAATAAATTGTTTTTCGGGCGGCATCATATGGGCAGAGACTAGAGAATAGTTCACACTGGGGCCCTGGCCTCGCATGGGCACAATCCACGCAAGAAGTCGGCTGTTTAGGCTTTTTATCCTGCAAAGAATGAGGTCTCATGACTTCAGGCACCCTTCCAATCCCTTGGGTCATATCCTGATACCTGCACACCCTGCCCCATCATCTCACAAAAACACACGACTAACAAGCTTTAGGGCAGCCACCTCATTTACATGCACCTTTGGCAAGATACCATACACACATATGAGGAGACAAGGACCTCTATCGAGATTTAAAACCGCCACTTTCATGCCTTTGTCTTTGCTGAGAGGAATACTCACCAGCTGCAGCAAGAAGAGACAGCAAATGATCTACCAGAGGTTGTTTTCATATAAGATGACAAGAAGTGCTTATTCAACTTCAAGAAATTGAAAAAAACATGAGGGTGGTATTTAAATATAGTTTCCCAATCTACACTGAGCTACAGAAGATCTTTAGAATTGCTCCACAATTCTCTGGGCTGGGTCCAGCCACCGGTTCTCTGTCTTGGCCTCTTCCAGCACTGAGACAGCCCGAGGATGCAGGAGGACCTTGCCTGCAGGCCACCAATGCCAGCCTCTCCCTGCCCCCTGAAACAGCACTGGCCAGCCAGCAGTGCTGTGCGCTGGAGCCAAGGTGATGAGTATTGGCAGGATAAAAATTCCTCAATTGGGGAAAATTTTTCTTCCCAGTCTTACTCATGCAGAATGAAAGTGGAAGTCCACAGGACAAAGTCCAGTGACTTGTACTGCTTTGTTTGCAAGGCAGCAGCAACAGGTTCTTATTTTGATAAGAAAGAATGTCCCCACCTAGGTTACACCCAGTCATGTCACGCGTGGTCACCAGGCTGACGGGGTGTCCGTTCCTCCCAAGGAATTCCATCTGGTGGTAAGCAGGTGAGCGATGTTTTGCTCACTACACACCATAAAATTAGTACCATGCTCCCCAAAAAACGTGCCACACTCCTGCTGTCAGGCCATTCAGGCTACTCCCAGGATTATGCCAATTCTTTTGGGTTCACATGGCTGCCAGGAGGTGCTAAGTCACTGCATCCATTGCTCCTCACTAAGCAATTCTCCTCAGATATGGCCACTAAAGGAATGATTGTAGCCTACATATTTACACAAAGATAGTGTCCTTGAAATGTGGGTGTCTTAGTAGGCTGTGTCTGGGAAACCTCCAGTGAACTGTACCTCTCCAAACACTACCAAGCACAAACATCTTTGCCTCCACAAATATCTCTGATAGAGAGACACTGGCTTCCGTTGTTCCCCTGATTCCTTCAGCTCTTAGACTGAGAAGCGCTGTGAACTGCTCAAAAGGACTGAGCATCATTTCCCTGATGGAACTCCTGGCTTAAGCACTGCCATTTGGATAACCAGGTGAATCAGTGGCAGGCTCTGCAAGAATTCCTCACTGTAATTTCCAGGAGTAAGTGCAGATAAAGTGCTGTTAGCAACTGTGCTATGTGATGGCAAATGGTATGCACCTGGACTGCTATTTATCTTGAAGCATCCACACTGCCCACATATTAAATGTTAATCTGCATCAGGGATGCGCGAACAGCTTTGTTCTGCAGCATCCACTCCTGCTGGAAAGGCTCCATGAAGCTGCAGACAACTTATGGCTGCATTACTAAATTTTCATTACTGCGCACCTGACAACTATGGTACTATGTGGCAACTATAGTTGTCATGATGATCTGGAAACTGCCCTTGATGGTCTGGTGCAGCCAGGTACCTGCAGACACATTTGCACCCTATCTGCAAGTGCTCAGGGCCTGACTGGCCAACACTGAATAAAGCAGCATGATGAAAAGGAATAGTGATAAGCAGTAATATCAATAATCAGACATATGCTCCGAGGCTGACAATGACCACAATCCCTATGGAGGAGCAAGTGCTGCTTTGTCCCTGGTGAAGATGACCAAGCTCTAGAAACCACAGATGTTACATACTTATTTGGTAGACTACATCACAGAGCCCATAAATCATCAATGACAACGTTCACCATCCTTGAACTTGTGAACAAGAACTTGCAGAATTAGTGAGTTATAATCCTGAACAGTCAAAGCCCCTTGTGGTGAGACCCAAATGAAGATCTTCTTTTCCTGCCTATAGAAAGACAATATGAGACTCTATGCCATGTGAACCTTTGAGGACCTCAGCTTGGCAGTAACATGAGGGATGGAAGACCTGGATGATGTGGCAGTTCAACCAAGCAAATGAGTTGCTACACTGACCTGATTGTCCAGTAGGAATCCAGGAATTAACTAGTTTTATAGACAAATGGCAATCACACTGACCATGGGAAGAGAGGTTCTTCAAGTGGTGTGTTGGTGCTGCAGAGTACCAACAGGGCCTCCAGTTGCCCTCTCCATTTCTGAACTCCTAACAGTCATTCAAGACCAGCATATGATGTAATCCCACTGGGCAACTGTCCTCAGCCACCAGAATAATCCTTGACAAAGCAGAGAATGTGTTACTCTATAGCCACAGGCTGTAATGGTGTCTACTGTACAGAAGAAAGATGGGCTTGAACTGAAGCATTGTGTTCTGAAAAGGAAATCCTCTATTACCTTACACTTTTAAATTGAGGGAAAGGATATAAGCCCTTATCAAACTGTCCTGGACAGCCTGACCTCACAGCATGAGGATGATTGTGATGCAGTCAGTCTATCATGGTATCCTCAGAGCGTCACCATTGGTGGCAGCAGCACCATGGCTGTGCAGTAAATGCAAGGGAGAAGGTTAGGAGCTCTGCTAGGCTTGGGTCCCAACACAGGGCATGTGAAGAACTTGTCATGTCAGTTTTTGGTTACAGACTAAATCTGGTATCAGATGACTAAATGCTGTCACTCTGTTAGCTATTCAGCAGCTAATACAATACACTACTCTGTTCAGTGCAGTTACAGCAGACAGCGTGAATATCTCAAACCGCTGCCTTCATGTGCAGTTTCAGCAGAGAACTCAAGATGTTGAAAAAATACACAGTTCACCTTTCTAGCTCATAGAATTCATCCTGAACTTTTACTGCTTTTCACTGTTTTGTGGGTAGAGTAAGACCTGTAGGCCTATCCCCCTCATACCTTTTATCACCATTAAATTTTTTTTTTCAAAGCAGCTCTGTGTTAAAGAGATGACTCATAATGCCGCAGCTTCAGTTAGCTGACTTGAAAGAGATGTTAATGTCATAATTTTGATTTTCATTACCAAACAATAAGAAGGTAAGGGCTGAAAATGTCTTACACATCGATCACCTCATTTCATGTTTTTAAAATATAAATAAGCTACAGTGGTCGATGTATCTTGGTGTGCTCTACTTCCAAAATTCCATTTTAATACAGATTTGAGCCCATATTTTGTATAGAAGCAACACAGAACAAAATTCAAGCTATTAATTTTTTTGTTTGCCTGTTTGTTTATTTGTTTAATAAATACATTATCTGGGTTGTTCCCAGATACGGTTGAGGCAATAGGCTGACAACTTTGTCTCAGAGCTTACAGTTTAAGGACTCAAACCTGTAGTACTTCTATGAAAATAAGTAACAGAGATAAGTAGATAAGTAGTCCTATTGAGTTCAAGGACAGATGAAGTGCTTAAGCATTTGCTGTATTGTACTTCATCTGCATAAGTGTTTGCATACAAGCCATATACTATACACAGATCTGAGTAAAGAAAGATGGGTCAGGAAAGTTAGTTTAAAGTAAAGACAGGAAAAGATATAAGCAATACACATAAGCAATACACATGCTTTTTATAAACACGTGTATGGAACAAGCTAACATCCCTGATGTAATATAAGTTATAATTAGTACTGATGAACCATGCAGTTCGGAAGTAAGGTTTAACTCTTTTTTTGTCTGCGTGGCAACTATTGATCCTTTTTTCTGTATACATGCCAGATAGGCAATTTCAATAATGTACCTTAAATATCCATATCTTCTATTTAGGAGGTCCTATAAGATACTAAGTTTTGAATAACAATTTTTGTTCTTGGATTTTGTTCACATAACTTATTATGTATCCTAAGTATGGAGAGTGTGTTAAGTTTTGTTTTGTTTTATTTTCAAATGGGAAAAGACTCTTGACTTGTTTGAGCATTAGGTTTTCATCTGACTGAATTTTCCTCCTTCTCTGAAATAGATTTTCACTTTCCACTACATCATAGTGCCTTAAGAGTTTCATGGTGTGTTTAATGCATGAATAAAGACCAAATAATCCAAAATATCATTAGAACAGTATTCTTCAGAAGATAGGATTAAAGCTACATCAAGCCCAGTGTCCTGACATTGATAGTGGCCGATAATGCATACAATAAGGAAGAGTTTAAAATCAGAGCAAATATTCACAAAACTTAGCTGGTATATCCTTCCAGCATTTCACGACCTGTGGTTCAGGAACTTCGGAGCTAAGGGTGATTTCTTTGTTTGTAGAGGGTAACATAAAAACTGATAGCCAAGTGGACTTTATCCCATAAAACTGCAGTTTGCAGCATATCATACAGATTCCAGTAGCTACCTCCTAAATCAATTTACTTGAGGAACTGTCCAGATGCGAAAGCCAAGAATTTTGCATGGATTATTTTATTAGGATTCCAGTTCCAAAGCTAACATATTTAAAAGTAACAAAACTATCTTTATATTAGAATGCAATCTACAAACACAGACATTCCTTTAATCCTAATTCCATAAATATATATCCTCTTGAGGCAAGCATCTTAGAGGAGTCTTCCAAATACAATTAATTAGCTATTACCAGCAATATCTTCTCCCAAAGAAGGGTCAGACTACACAGTATACGCAGTGAAAAAGAGACAAGACAAATTAAAAGCACTCAGCAGCTTGCATTAATGGGCTCCAAATTTAAATGTACAATCAAAATAGAGCATTCACATTTGCAAAAACTGAACTGTGAAAATCTATGGGGTTTGTCTCCAAAAGATTAGTCAAACGTGTGGGCTTCTGACGGGGGGTGAAAGGGAGTAATGAGTTTGGTTCAAACCAAGGCCTATTTAGCTAGCTTCTCTTTTAACACATTTTGCGACTACCTACAATTTTGAAAATGGAGTGAGTACCCAGGATCAGCATTTCTGGACAGAAAAAGACAAATCTACAAAACAGGTAATTGCTCAGCTACTTGGAAATAAAAGCAAACAAACAAAAATCATATACAGCAGGGTATATTGTATGATATATTGCTATATCATACCTATCAGGGAGTATCTTTAATAATATGCAAAGATGGAAGAACTTTATCATTTGAATATAGGCTAAAGGTCTTTCTCACTACAGAAAGAAGAGGATTTTAATCAGCTAGAAGGAAGATGCACAGGTATCAGCTACTAGAACCTGCTATGATTTCCAGTCAGACTGATGGAGCAGTAGAAGACCGCTGCTAAAAAAAATTGTTACTACTACTAAAACATTTGAAAAGATGATGGTAGCTAATGCCTTTCAAACTCCATTCTCTACTGATAGATTTCCCTAATGCAAATCTCTTCTCCATTCTCGTAATACTTGTATTTGTAAATTAACCGACTTTGACATAGAAAGTTTGGTATACAAGGCTAATTTTGAATCTATTAAGCACTTCAAACTGCAGACATACGAGATATACAATCATTGTGTCCGTGGGAAAATTGCCACAAATAATGAAAGTTCAATGAAGTATGAAAATACAAGATGGGAAAGAAGTGAGACTTTCTTGCTTGACATCGAAAATACAGTTTACCAGAAGGCATATAAAAGAATATGAAACCATATATAAAAAATTAGCAAATCAGTGTCCTCCTTATCAAACATGCTTTTTTTCCCCCCCTATTTACTGGAAAGTTTAAAAACTAAGCATTCTAAGTAGATCCAGCTTCTGTTTGGAAAATATTACACAATATTTTCCACTCCTTTTGAAGCAGGAAAGTATTGCGATCAGTCCTGGCTTTCAAACTCAAAAAAACCCCAACAAACAAGTGTGTGCAAATATATATAATAGATATACATTCATTCCATGGTTGATCACATAAAGCAAACTGTTTTCAATTACAGAGTTATTTCAAGACTGCATAAATTTAGCAGAATAAAAGACAGTCCAAAATGAGTATCTTATAGTTCAAAGAATAGAATGATCTGTATTTGAGTTTTCCATGGTTACTAGAGTATACAAAAGAAAATATGCAAAACAAAGTATATTAAGTGGGCATTGTTTAGGATATAATCTATGTATAAAAATAGCTAAGAATATTAACAGACCTTGGGTTCATGAGCTCTGCAGAAGCCACACATCTCAAATGTCTGTCTGAAAAATAAACAGGAATAGTGAGGCTACCATGCTTATAGATGGCCTGTTTTGTTCCCGATAGACATGTATTTTTGAGGGACAACCAATTTCTGACCTTTATAGTAATTATCAGCTTCAGTGAAAAAGTCAAAGTTTTCCCAGTTTTCAGTTGTGCTCTAAGGGTGTTCATCATAGCACATCAACGAGAAATTTGAGGGGGCACCTTTTTTTTCTGGGTCTGTATATTGCTCAGCCCAAAGGAGTGCCAGTCTATAGCAGGGGCTCTTCAGCATTACTGCAGGGTGATGTAATCTCTTACCTGCACTCAACACTTGTCCTGTGACTAAAACCATAAGCGTATGTTTTCAATTATAGATTGAAACTTCTGCTGAAAATAACCTCAGTACCACCTATAAAATAACATTTAGAATTAATTCATTAGATCTTTTGGCAATAAATCAGAACACATTTGTGGCTTCTTTGATTATGAATATTGTAGGTAACTTTACTGCTGGGATATTTACTGTACGAATATGTGGACTTAATAGGCAGATGCAAGACAAGCAAATAACCAGGAAAGACAAGAGATAAGCCTCTCTGAAGTAAATAGCTAAAGATTAGCAATGAACATTCTATGAACAGGAGATAGTAAGGTTATTAATAAGATGGATAGGCAGACTTTAAATGTTTTTGTTTTATCGTTATTCTAGACAAGGCTCTGTTTTAATAAGATTTCTGTATTTGTTACTTTTAAGAATCTCAACAGGAATAAAGTTTCCAAAACCAAACATAACAATCAAATCAATAGGGCCAAAATAGACTGAATTGTAGCCCAAAGCTTCAACTATATAAGAGGATGCACTGTGAAGCTTCAACCCAGAGAGGTAAAAACATTAAAAGGAAGAGACAAGTGATGATGTGCAGATGTGCACCATCACCTGCAACCGTGACAATAACATCCCTGACTCTAACTGAAGACAAATTAATGTCAGTGCTACTGCAGCAGAGGCAGAGAGTGGGGGGAAAGCTGCTCTCCTGGGGCGTGTGGGTGGGGTGAGAAGGCATTTACTTCTGCAGAGAAAGCGAGGCGCTGGGAAGATTAGGCAACCAGTGCCTTAGAGGAGGAATGATTACTTTTTCATGGGATATCTGAAGTCAGAAAGGGTACATAAAAGGCTACAGAAAGCAAGGTCTTGCTCTGGCTTGAACACAAGATTAAATAAGGGATTAACACACTGTCTGTGTTTGTCAAAAGCAAGGAGAGACTCACGATTTTTGCAGAAATCCCCTCGCTATATAACCATCAAAGGACAGCACACTGTGACTGCAGTGGGTTCATGTCCAATCCCAAATGATTTATAATTCTGTTGCTTTGGTACTTGCTGTCCAAAAGCAATTTTTTTTTTTCTTATTTATAAACCAAATCAGTACCTCACACTTGTCCACTTTGTTCAATCACATAGCTTTCTAAAGAAAAATATTCTCACACAGTGGAACAGTTTAACCAATTTATTATCTAAAGACTTAGGAAAATAATGGAAAGCATCTCACAACAACTCACTACCACCCAAATGCGTTCATGGGAACACATCGTAAGCCATGTTGCAGATATATGTTACGAGTGATTAAGTTGAAGTCATACCCTCTCTGCATATTACAAGCAATTCTAAGAATCCATGGGGTTCACCTCATTTGAGTTCCCATTTTGAAGATGCATCTCACTAGCGCTGTAGGAAGGTAACATTGAGTCCAATGGGAAGCAAATCACTTACTACAGAGTTTCTGTAATGACATGGTGGATTTGGTGTAATAAAATCTGGCTGAATAGGAATGTGTGCTTTTGAAGTCAGAGAGAGATGTGGTATTAGTGTAAATCTTCATTAAATCCCAGAAAATGCTGGGGGGTGAGGGGGTTGAAGTGTCTTAGTGTTAATGGAGTTATTTACAATGTCAATAATCTGCACTGCTGTAATGTTGCCCATCAACATGTTAACAAGCAGTCACAACAGAAAAGCTACTTTGAATGTGACATGTTGTAAGAAGGAGGATGCCAAACCTCACTCTTAGCCAGACTTAATAAATGACAGCCAAAGGAAAATTGCTTAATGGGACATTGCTTTGCATAGAAGTCTAACACTTCATAGAAAACGCAAATCCTGAGGAATTTACAAAAGGAGTGTAAAATGCCTTTTGACCAAATGGGATTTCGATATCCTCTTGAAAGACTGTCACAGCAAACGCTTTACATTAGAAAAGAGGTGTATTGAAACTAAGGGTTCTAATGCCTAAATAACCTAGGTTTCCCCTTATAAGCCCTTTACCTAAGAAAAATGAAAGAAATGAGGCTGTGCAAGAATTACTGAAATCTCAAAAAACTGCTAGTGCCTGGTGCATAACCTGCACCTACAGCAAATATTTAACTGGCCATTTTGAGGCAGTGGGTCTCGTGTTTCACATTCTGGGTTTGCCTATGAAATACAGGCAGATCCAGCACAAGCATGGAGGAGATAAAAGGCAACAATTCTTCATTCTCTTTTTTAACTAAATCATTATGGGTCATCAGAAGAAACTAGCAAACGGCAAACGCAAAGCAAACAAGTAGAGGTCTGTCTTTATAGGCTGCATAGTTAAACCTTAGAAGTTTCTTACCATAGTTTGTCGTGACACTACACAACTGCTATTGGCCAATGCTGGAGATGGGACGCTGAGCCAGACATACCCCAGTTTGTACCCTATCTCTCAATAAATCAGTATGGGATGAAAAATTTAAGAAAAACAGTAATGAGAGGATAGAATTGCTGAATACCAGTTACCAGTTAGCTCTAGTCCCAAGTCATACAGTTTACAGTGCCAGTGTCAATTATGCAACTTCACTTAAAAATCCCCATTTTTCAGATGTATTGAAAATTTGTAATTCATTATTATAGATACTGGTTTTACTACCTGATTTTTCACGGTAGTATGTTATACCTGGTTTGTGTTCATGGAATCATGTTTATCTACTGTTTTTATAATCCTTTTTTTTTCATTCTTTAAAACTAAGGGTAATCTTTCAAAACTTTCCTCAAAACATTTTCCTGGTCCTTTTAAAGAAGTTTTTAGTTGTAATGCTGCTTATATTAAATCATATTGTATTATAGTATATATTATATTACACTATGTTAAGAGGTGCCTTACCTGGTATAGTACTTGAAATTAATAGAAGTTTTTGTATTTTTTCTGAGGAGCTCCAAGTTCCATCCAAACTCCAGGAGATATACCAGCCTAGAGTATGGAATATACTTCTCTTAATTTATCCATCTGTTTCAGGATTTTCTCCTCTGTTATTTCAATTAATGGGAGCATCTTATGTTTTTAAATTTAAAAGAGTAGGTTTGAAATCAATAACCATACAACTTTTGTCAAGGTAAAGGGAAAAGGAAAAAAAAGAATCTCTACAATATGGTTCACTTCACAAAATCTCTTTTTTGCTATATGGTAATTTAACAGATGCAATATCTTTAAATATGTCTGTAGAAAAAAAGTTGTGGAAATGAAGTTATTAGTTTTCATTTATGCTTTTCAAAAACTCCCTTTCCCCCTTCATTTTATGTGGCACTTCTTTTTGCTTACCTCCTTTTCAGTAGGCTCTGTTTAAGAACTATAATGCATACCTTTAAGCTCTGCCATTTAATAACTTTTTTTCTCACGTTTTTGTTTCCTTCTTTGGGGATGGAAAGCAGATGCATGGCTTCTGCAACTATCAGGTCTCCATGCTGAGTTAAAAGTTTTAATTTCCTCATCTCCAGCTTTCAGATCATCTTGATCAGCTTCTCCTTTCTAAAGTCTCCCTTCTCCAGAGTTTACAGTCAATTTTCAAAATAGTGAGAATTCACATGTGAGTCTTCTGAAAAGGATTTTGAGTTTAATTACACTGCAGTCAGTATTACTCAGAGGTTTAATGATACCATTACATAGAACAGCCCTCTGTGTTTCTTCCAACAAATTTGAAAATAATTTCAAATTATTATGAGTGAGTGAGGATTAGGATCCAAAAGTCAATTCCTTGTATTAACTAGAAATTCCATCTCTGCCTAGCTTAAGCATTTTAGCAGATCAGAAATTGAAATAAACCCCTATTTCTGTTTTAATACATAGTGCTGCATCCTTTCCCCTCTGGACAGCGTTCATTCATTTTCCTTTTCCTCAGCAGAAAACGAGTAACGTAACAAATATTTCTATTGTGTCTCTTTTATAGCCATGTAGATTTTCAACAACTAAACTTTTGAAAGTGTTGCCGGGAATAGCAGTTGTAACTGTACTGTAACTGAAGAAAAAATAAACAAATGAATTTTGAGTGAAGAAATGAATACTAACTGAAACAGGACTTAGGTTTAATCAAAGATATAACCCTAGAATCAGTAACACATCTTCACTTCTATGCAGTCTTTCAAGAAACGATCCATTTCCTGACAGAGTTGTACCACTTCCGTTAAGAGAATTATTAAGCTTGGATGCTTAGCATAACTTTTCCTTTCATGGTAAGACATTAAGTGGTTTTAGAGAGATAAAACTGTTGGCCAGAGCAGTTTCACACAAAAATTCTTTAAACGGCAAATTTACCTACCCAATCTGCTTTTCTGACAGTTATCAAGCACAATATGTTCAATTGCAAATTTAAAAAAAAAAATACAGAGAATAAATGTAAACTTGAAACTAGAACCAATACTGTACTAAAATCTCACACAAAAGCTGTTTCATGTCATGACTGTCTTTCACAGGGAGTCCTTCCCTAAATTCATTTTTTTGGTTTCCAAAATTTGATCCTCTTTTTCCCTTGCTGTGCAAATGTTCTCCGTGGAGTGATTAAGGGGAACATTTTGTATCATCTGGCTTTCCAACATTTGTACTTTGAAAATAACACCTATTTCGGTAACAATTCAATGACCATAAGAAAGTGCCAGACGCCTCCAACTTTAGCTCCATAGAAACTACGTTTTTCATATGCAGCTCCCCTTCAGAAAGAATGTAAATCAAGTACCTCAAAACTGTAAAGTGGTGACACCCTGGAAGCATGCAGCTGCAGCACTCATTTTGTTCTTTCTTTCTCTCTCATTTCCTCTCAGAAGTCTGTACACTGAGCATTTCAATTTCACCTCAGCTCTCAAACCAGCTTGGCACATCCCCTCTTTTAGAACCAAAAAGGAAATGTTGTGACACTTTTTCTTAAATGAAGTTCAATAATATCTTTCCATGTGGGTATTTCCCACAACATTTTTCCCTCCCTCTCTTCACAATTAGCAATGGCAAGTAAATACACATATTTTTGAACAGTTGTGTTGTGGGGTAGAGAAGGGACATCTATCTTTAGCACTGTGTTACTCCATGTTCCCAAACTTGCAGCACATGCTCAGCCCAAACACTGAACTGTTGGTTGATTGACCTGTCAGGTTGCTCTTATCATACACATGAATATGAAAATGCTATTTAAAAAAAATACATTTACACTATGGAGGGAGAGTGGTTCTGCATCACCCCATAGTTTTTAACCGTTTTTACATCAAATACTTCCCCTTCTAACATTGGAGAGGTAATTTATTGAATGCATAATGACATCAAATAGAATTTTTTGTTCAGTGTCATAGCACACATATAAATGAGTATTTAAAATGCAGATAACATTTTCAGTCAGTTAAATTGCACTCAGAGTTGCACTTCTAAAAGTGCAGTTTACATAGCAAGGGTGGTCTTACTTCTCCAAACTATAAAGGAATCTCCTACAGACCATTCTCTACTCCCTGTGGGTCTATAGCCCATCATTGTTTCTGTACTTTCACATGCCTGCTTTGGCTGCAGGCTCAAGCTAAATTTCCTCCCTCATCTGACTCTGTCACCGTCTGTGTTGGTGAATTAAATGGGACAAAGGCAGATTCTGAGTACTGGCACATGACTATCCATAATTCTGACTGCTGGCATGCCTTCAGGAATGGCTGGGCCCCTGACAAGTGCTCTCCCAGACAATGTCCTCGTACAAGTTGGGGGCTAGCATGGCTCAGTAACAGTTTGCAATCTATAAATCCAGCAGGCAGTATGGAAAAGGCCACCCTGTTTTGAAGGGGAAAGAATTTAGCTGTGCGCATGCAAGCTATGCCATGCCACTTACCCTGACACGTAAAGAACAAATCCTACTCTGCTTTATTTTCTGGTACAGATGTAGCCTGTATGTTTCCACCTACCTGTAAATACTATCTACCCTTAAGGCTGACAAAACTCTGTCCTTTTAAGAACAACTACAAAGCCATGTGATACTGTTTCAAAGACAAAGCTGATGGAGGTAATGAAACCTGTCCGCTATGCCTGGACCATTCCACTGAAGGTAGGTCCACTCTTAAATCAAGCGTGTGACCAAGTTTAATCCTCCACTGCTCCCAAAAATTCAGTTGAAATAAAAACTTGAGCATAGTCTTATACTCGTGGGCTACCGACAGGAGGTTTAGGGTTTCAGTGTAAGTATAGCACTTTTGTCTGTCAAAAGGTGGGCTTCTTTCCAAGCATTCAGTAGGGCTGCTTTGCTGTTTCTGGATATGACACCAGAATCCCACTGCAAAAATATTTTAACACTGGAGAGATTGTTATGTAAAAAATCTTAATGTATTTAATCGAATTAACATGTTGCTCAGTTACTTTGTCCAAGGTGCAAGCAAATCAGCAGGTCCCTCGGTCATAACAATGAACTTTCAGTTCATGCAATAGTACTTTCCAAGCCCAGTCACAACTTAAACCGAAATATACAGGGTAATCACTGTGTCTTGCTATATGCATAGTCAGCAGCTACCACAATGGACCATTACCCTTGGTTTGATGATTTAGGGTTATTGCCTCATTCTTTATAGCTGTTTTAGCTGAAATTTAAAAGGAGAAAAGAGAAGGTTTCAAGCTGAGGCAAATAAGCAGATAAAAGTCTGTCAAGCAATGAACATCTGAAACCGAGACTGTTCGCAACCACAGGATTCATTGCCAGCTCCACTCACAGAGCGCTAGTAAGGAACAGCATGGAGTCAGATTTCAGTTTCTCTCTTCTGAGGCTGCCGGGGACAGTTAGTCCAAAGAGTAGGCTAGTAGAGCCACTGGATGAAATATAGTACTAGTCTCTTTAAAATGCAACATCTGGGACAGAATAATCAGAAGTGGTTGTTACTCCTTGTAAAGAAGAAGTAAAACTGATGCTCCCCACTAGTTGTACAAAGGAGCCATTAGTTACAAAGATGCAAAAATTTAATTTAACACTAAACTTTATCAGTTTACTTTGTATTTTCATTATTTTCCCTTTTGTAGTTTAGTATTATACTGATGTAACATTTGCTGTCTCTGCAATGGAGAGGCTTCTAAACTCAAGTGACAAAAGTCAATCAACTATTTTTCAGTTCGAAAGCATCTTCCGTGATCAGACTTTCTATATTTATAGTCTTGACATAATACTGTTGGAAAGGCAGTAACTGGATGGTCATTTTCAGTGAAGTTATACATGTACCATATGCTACAAGGAGCTACCTCAACAGAACATCTGCAGTGCTTTGTGGAAGACACCTTCAAAAGTTTTAGCAGGAATAGTATGAAACCCTTAGATGGTATTTTTAATTTCTGGGAAGAAAACCAATCCCAAAAGCATCCTAAAACCAAGGTTTGGTATTTAAACGATTCTATAGTAGAAAGCTCTTATCAACTTTAAATAGTTCAACTCAATCTCTATACAGGAAACTGTAGAAATGTGTGTATGTATATACATAACGCATTCTTGATATTTATGTGTAGAAACACATACAAAAATACATAGAATACTGGAATGTTAATAAAGGATTAACAGAAGACGTTAACAGAAGACCCCACCTGGAGTACTGCATTCAGCTCTGGAGCCCCCAACATAAGAAGGACATAGACCTGTTGGAGCGGGTCCAGACGATCAGAGGGCTGGAGCACCTCTCCTATGAAGACAGGCTGAGAGAGTTGGGGTTGTTCAGCCTGGAGAAGAAAAGGCTCCAGGGAGACCTTATAGCTAGCTGACTTCCAGTACTTAAAGGAGGCCTACAGGACAGATGGGGAGGGACTCTTTTATCAGGGAGTGTAGCCATAGGACGAGGGGTAACAGTTTAAAACTGAAAGAGGGTAGATTTAGGTTAGATATGAGGAAGAAATTTTTTACTGTGAGGGTGGTGAAACACTGGAACAGGTTGCCCAGAGAAGTTGTGGATGCCCCATGCCTGGAAGTGTTCAAGGCCAGGTTGGATGGGGCTTTGAGCAACCTGGTCTAGTGGGAGGTGTCCCTGCCCACAGCACGGGGGTTGGAACCAGATGATCTTCACAGTCCCTTCCAACGCTAACCATCCTATGATTTTATTTCATTGACGCTTGATGTACCAGAATCACACTCTGTGTGAACACAGCTGTTGTATGTGACACGGCATTGCAAACTAGCATCTTGTTATACATTGTCAAAGGATAGGAAGCAACCTCATCCAAAGGAACAAGTCAGAAATCACTGTAACTAAGAAACAGAGAAAAAAGTGATTTGTATGATCTGTCTCAAGGAAACATCGACTACTTTAGATGTATCAGATTGCTTCTGAAATGTAACACTGTGAGGCTTAAGTGAGATGAACAGGTCTAACGTGATTCAAAACACATTTTCCTCAAAAAAGAACTCAAATCCCGCCGTCAAGACAGCGTGACCCACACAGCTCATGGGACCAAGTGAAAATGCCCCGAGCGGTGCGATGTGAACGGGGTACCTGTGCCCAGCGCCTTCTCCCACCCGCGCCTCACAGCGCACCGAGGCAGGCGGCCCCCTGACAAGCCGGCCCTGAGCCGGCGTAACCAACCAAGCTCCTCTTCGCTTTGTGACCTTCCACAAATGTTGTTTCATCTTCCAGTAAATTCAGCCTCTGCAAACTCCCAACACGACGGCTCCGCTCGGGCCCCCGACACCGCCTGCTCCCCCAGCCCGGCCCGTCGGGCCCCCCCGCCCCGGCTAAGGGCGAAAGGCCGCCTCAGGCGCGCCCGCTCCCCGCAGCCCCCTCAGCGCAGCCCGCCGCCAGGCCTGCGCGCGCGCGCTCGCCCGCCACCANTCGCCCGCCACCACACCCCCTGCCGCTTTGTGAGGCCCTTCGTGACCGGAGCGCGTACCGCACGGCCGCGGGGCTGTCACCCAGCGCTGAGCGCTGGCCCGAAGGCGGACATACCGACGTGCCCCCCCGCACGGCACCTCTCCAGCTGCCCCAGCCCGAGGAGGCNGCTCGCCCGCCACCACACCCCCCCGCCGCTTTGTGAGGCCCTTCGTGACCGGAGCGCGTACCGCAGGGCCGTCACCCGGCGCTGCGCGCTGGCCCGAAGGCGGACATACCGACGTGCCCCCCCGCACGGCACCTCTCCAGCTGCCCCAGCCCGAGGAGGCGGCCGCGCCGCGCCGCACGGACGGACGGACGGGCCGCCGCTGTGGGCNGCACCTCTCCAGCTGCCCCAGCCCGAGGAGGCGGCCGCGCCGCGCCGCACGGACGGACGGACGGACGGGCCGCCGCTGTGGGCCCGCGCACACCGCCCGCGCCGAGCGGGGGTTCAGCGGGCGCTCAGGGCCCTGCGGGAACTCCCCCCCCGCGCCCCGTCCCTCGCTCTTCCCTGCCCCGTGGCGTCCCTCGGCAAGGGGACGCCCTGCTCCCCCATCCCGCCGCCGCCACCTCTCCCCCCCCCATGAGGCTGGGGCTCTAGTCGGCTCCCCGCTGCCGCCATTGCGGGTGGGGAAGCCCACGGCTGCTGCTCCCCCCCCAGGTACGATGGAACCGGCCACTGCCGCTCTCTCGGATGATTGCCAGCCCCATTGGTCAATCAGCGCCTTCCCTTTTCTCTAGGCAACCCAGCGCCCGCCCTCAAGTGGGGGGGGAAGTGGGAGAGGCGGGCGGGAATGTTTACAAACAAGATTAGGGAGTAGAGGGATTGGGGGGAAGCCGAGAGGGCGGAGCCAGCGATTGGCGCAGCCGCTGATCCAATGAGAGAACGCGCCGCTCGGCGGAAGGGCGGGGGGAGGGACGTCGGCCGTTCTCTGCCCAACAGCCGCTCGTGTTGGCGGGCGCGGGCGCCCAATGATCGCTCGGCGGGGGGGGGGGGGAGGGAGGGAGCGTGAAGGCCTGAGTAGGAGCCGCTCCTCACGGCGCCCCCTCCTCCCGTCTGGCTCAGCCTATCCGGGCTGGGCCGCGCTGGGCTCCGCTCGGCTCGGCTCGGCTCCGCTCCCTGCTGTTGGGCGGGGAGGGCGGCCGGAGCAAGGGGGAGGGGAGCCGCAAGGACATGGGCTGGCTCTGAGGGCCGGGGGAGGGAAACCGACGTGCGTGTGCCTCCCTGTATCTTAATAACTGTTTGTTGTTGGGTGGTGTGGTTTTTTTTTTCTTTTTTTTTTTCCTTCCCCGTTTTCCCCAAGGCGGAGGGGAGAACAGCCGCCCCCAGCGCGCCTGCATGGCTCCTCTGCCCCGGAGCGCCCCTGGAAAATAAAATCCGCCTCAGGCCAGGTGACGTCCCCCCCCGCCTCCGCGCACACACACACACGGGGAACGGCAGAGGCGGGGGAGCGCCCGCCTGTGAGAACATGGAGGGACCCTCGGGCCCGGCGGAGGAAGGGGAGCTGCCGCTCCTCACC
>RSEF01000005.1:48004889-48020183 GCA_003993805.1 Himantopus leucocephalus | reverse complement strand
AGGAGCGTGTCAGATGGAGGCGGGGGGGGTCCCCTTCTTTTATTTCCGAAAAAAGTATTTCGGTTGGACTTCTGCGTATTTGGCTTCCCTGTCCCACTTACCCACTGGTGTTTGACGCTTTTAAAGGAGATAAGAATTAACTTTTTTTTTTTTTTTTTCCTAATNTCCTAATTTTGAATTGTGTGGTTGACTTTTATGGCCATGTCAGTACTGGGGGGCGTGAGGGGGGGGAGCTGTTTGTTACAGTCCTAAACGATGTCGTTTTGTGTGACAGTTTTTCTCTGACCTCGGTGAAATGCCGGAATTGTAGGGAGGGGAATGTGCCAGCACGTAACCACAGAGTTATCTGGCTTTTCAGTCTATGAATCTTGTTGTATCTCGGTAGTTACTTGAAGACCCTCTGGAGAAGTAGTTCAACACGTGAAATGTATGTGACCTTTCAAGATACAGCAGAAATGCTCTGTCGTAGGTTGTTGTGTTGGGGAAGATCTTAATATATTTTTTTAATAGGGACTCTGTGCTTCTCAGAAGTTTCCAGGCAACTTGAATGCTGCAGTAAATCTAGATTTTACTGTTCATTTGGAAATGCTTTTATAACATAATCAAGATGTATATTCTATGTGTTTATTAACAACGGAGGTGTTGTTAACCTATGTCCTTCGTTCCTTTTCTTTCATCTTTTTTCTTCATGATGAAGTAGAAATAAGTATATGATGCTGTTCATCGCAGAAGTTTGGGGGACCCACCCCCCGGGTTAATGTAGTTGCCATTCTCTGATGGGCCGATGGGGAAAGCAGGAGGTGCTGCTGGGTCCCTTCGGTCGCGCGCAGCCTTCCGTCCCCCTGTCACTCGGGTCTAGGGGCTCGGTGGAGGTGCCCCAGCGGAACGTAGCTATCATTGCAGCTTAAAAAAAAAAAAAGCGCTCTTCCTGATAGCTACGCAGAAACCAAAGGGACTGTAGTTTCCTTCTTTCAAGAAGCAGCAAGAGAGCTCGTGGAAAGCATACTTGTCTCGTTGGGTGTTGCTAGATTTCAGTGTGCAGGAGAAAAAGGGGTAGGGGGAAGGGAAGTGGAACACATTCTGTTTATTTACCCAGCTATGTCTAGATTTCTTCTATAAAAGTTGACAGCACGTATCCCCTGTGAGATAGTTATTTAAAAATAGTTTGAAGAATAAACATTCATATAAACTAGACAAAGAGCTGTCAAATACAGCATAATAAGCAATTTTCATTTTCATCCTGATCTTAAAGCTTTTTAGATTCAGGAAGTACTGAGACTTGCTTTTTAATTTAAAAATTCTCAAGCTTGTTTATGTCTTTTTGAGCTTCTGAAATTCAGCTTAATAGGAATCAATTGCTTCTCTCCTTCACATTCTCTTCTCCTTATTAAGTATTTAGAAAAGTCTGCTTTCTGAAAAATGCTTTCTAGCAATGGCTTGTCTATTTCTGGAGCATTAGGGTGGAGGAGGGAGCTGCTCTGTCATGTACTCCTGGGAGACTCCTACTCCTAAAGGTGTCAATAGTGTCATCGCTATGCAAGACATATCAAGATACTGCTTCAGAACTTGTCTCTACACAATGCACAGAGATACGGTAATTTGAGGAGAAAAATTGCAGTCAGCTTCTGATGAGAGAGATATATATATATATAAAGAATCTACAGGATACTTTGGATATTTTTCTTAGTTTTTAATATTGGGTCTGGCTGTGTGGGTGCCTAGCTGCTGGCTAGGGTCAACCCACTGCATTTTTAAAGTGTGCAGCATGATTATTTTGCTTCATTTTGGGAAAGAGACTGAGGGGACGTGCAAGAACTGGAATTAGAGCCACAGGATCTTCATTGCTCTTAAATACTGAGGTTGTATACCATGAATATCCTTTTAATGTGTGATTTGTTTAGATTCAAGTGTTCCCCTCTTCTCTTTGTTTCTTTGATGTTGCTAGTTCTATGACTAATTGAATGAATGACTTAGGATTACATATTGAAAATAGCTGTCAGATAGCAGATGAAAAAGAGGTCAGTCTCCACAGTGCTTTGGAAGAATGTACTGTTGTGGTAGAAATAGTGGTTTCTTTGAGAGGGGAGTGTCTCATTTTCATATTGTGGAAGTTGTTGCTTGAACCTCTTGATAACAAACTCAAAGTACAAAGAATTATGTGTTCAAATCATCTACATGCGGGTGAACCTACAGTTACCCTTTGCATTTGCAATTACTTGGGTCTCGGGATTGCTCTAATTAAACTAGTTAGATTCAGGCATTTGATTATGGTCAAGTGATTAAGTGAACATACTATAAAACTTGAATTTAAGATGAAATGAGAATCTTCAAGAATGAAACAGATGATTGTTGTTACCTTCAAGCAACTATCGCAGCATATGAAAATGCACAGTTAGAGCATATGCAGTGCTATTTCTACACAGCTCCCAGCTGATTGTTAACTCTATCATATCATGGTTTGACTTCTTTTAAACTTTGACTTTGAAATTACAGTGCTGGCTTTGATACGTAGGGTCAACCTTAATTTTAGGTCTGTATCCCATACTCTTAGGGCCCTGAAACTCCTCTGTTGCCTGAGCAAAAAGCAATTGCTAAAAGAACATCGCTTCATAGGCATGTAGATTGGGTCTGTGATAGGGAAGGAACTGTGGTGCATAACACTTGCGTGCCTCTGTGAGATGCCATGTGATTTGCTGTATTACAAATACTGGGCACTGCTCTATTTTATTTTAATGATGCAAAGAATCAGAATGTCAGGAAACTGTAAGCATGCATGTGCTTTGATGATTGTTCCTTCAGTTGGTTATTTTGCAGAATAAACACAGCAGTGACTTTTAGGACACAGTTAATAATGATTTTCTTCTAGTATATTGAGCAACTTTTTTCTTGTTTTTCCTTTTTTTTGTCACACAACCCATTTCTTCCTCAACAGGAACCTCACAATTCAGCCACTTTAGAATAGTCACCATCTTTCTTTTCTCACTTTGGGAAGGAAATGAGGTTTTGGGAAAGTGGAATCGCCTTTTCTTTTCAGGAAGTGGAAGAAAAAATATGCCAAAGATCAGATGGTAGGAAGTGGTAACTGTCTCTGATTCTCACTGAAGCTCTCTAGTGAAAATAATAAGAAAACACAGTTTTCTGCTGTGTCTGTTT
This sequence comes from Himantopus leucocephalus, assembly GCA_003993805.1. Classification (NCBI taxonomy): domain Eukaryota; kingdom Metazoa; phylum Chordata; class Aves; order Charadriiformes; family Recurvirostridae; genus Himantopus; species Himantopus leucocephalus. The sequence goes on along the minus strand of RSEF01000005.1, from coordinate 48,017,030 downwards.
TTGGAGTCATGTAAAGGAAAAGGTTCTATTTTTTGAAGGCTAACCTCAGAGTTTATTACAACTTCTAATCTTTTTGGACACCTAAGAAGTTACGAATTGTTTACAGTGAAAAAAGTATATTGTTGCCTCTTCACTTTTTCTGTTTCCTGGTAATGCTGTATAACTGAACAATAGCAAATGTAAAGCCTATTAGAGAAATATTGTTGTGTGATAGGGAAGGATATGGGCAGAGAGGGAAAGACTTGTGATGTAGGAAGGTAAGAAGGGAATTGAACTCTTAACAGTGGACCCCACCCCCTTCTGTTGGCTTCTGTCGTAGCTCTTGTCTTGGGGAAAAAATAAAATAAGGATGAAAGCATCCTGAACCTTCAGTGTATGTGACTAGGTAGGAGGTTGCCCATCTTGCAGCATGCATGTGCAGTACCTGCTTTGCCCAGTGAGAGGCAGAGATTAGCAAAACTGGGATCTTGAAGGGAACTTGTCAGACATTCCATGAATGTATGGGTGATAGGCAGTATATATGTTGTTTGTTTTGCTTTAAGACGTTGTTCTTGTCCTTTTGGCAAGTCTGTTTTGAAGATGATACTGGATTCATTTTAATGCTATCACAAACTTGCTTTAGTTTGAAATTTGTCTGACTGTAACATGTGACATGCAAAAAGGCGTGTATAGCGCAGAAGTCCATGTAGCAATGGGCTCCATGGCTCCAGAGGCGGAGGAATTTGGAACTTCCACTTGAGTGAAATAGTCGAACTTATAATTCAGTATGAAGCTATAAAAGGCTTCAGACAATAAATGCATGGTCTATTTGAAGGGTTTAATATTGCAAATTCTTGGTTACCCCTTCTTGAAGGAGAACTTAAACTAGAATGGATTAATTTGTAAACTGTAAGGTTCATGTTACATCCTAAGGCATTGTGAAAATTCCTATGGCTAAAACCCATGACGAATCATGCATTAAATAGAGTATTCAGCCTTCACTATGGAGCTATACCTGGCACCTCTATAGTATTCTATTTTTTATTTTTTAAAGGAAACTTTCTTATGAAAGTTTAAAGATACTTTTTAATGATATTTTCTGTGAGACAGATTTTTTTTTTTCTTTATTTGACTCTAGGTACTAGTTCTGTGTATTGTTTAGAGGTCTGGAGATATTAATAGTTGAATATTTGAAAGTTTGGATTGCTTTTACTTCTACTTTTCTCTTTTGAGCATTGAAATGTGTTCTCATATTGCTGTGGGAAGTATAGAGAGTGTTTTAAGAGAGAAAGTTTGAGTCATCCTTAATACAATGTAAATCTCTGGATTTTACTAAAAAATGTTTTGTAGTCTAGGAATTTATTGTTGTTTATCTTCTGGTAACTTTGATTATGATAAGCTTTGATTATGAAGGAGGAGAATGACTGCATCTGTTGTTTGGTTGTTCCCCCCCCCCCCGGCTTTGCAATCTAACAAACCTGGCTAAAATTATCTGTAAAAGGGTCTCATACCATTGCTCATATTGCTCTCATTACTTCAGTGATACTCTATAAATTGTCTAATATAAATGAGGACTAGTAGTCGCAGTCTTCATTGTCAGCCTGTTTAGCTTTGTTCCAGTATATTCTAAATATGATGGTTTAAAAGCTCATGCTAGATTCCACGAAAGAGTTAGGAGACTTATATGCCACTTTAATGCACTTCAGGATTTTATTCAGGAGGCAGTTCAGAAAACACTGCCAGAGTAGCTTAAACTTACAAGGAAGCCTGGGTATCTGAGGGTGTGATTTGCAGCTATATTCTTCATGTAAATATTTCTGTTGGATCCCCTTCATTGCTTGGCATCATTTGATATCTTATAATAAACATTGTTTCTTTCTTTCTCTCTCTCCCTGTTTTTTTTTTTTAATCCTTACACAATCCTAATGATGAGGTGCAAGCGCTGCTAAGATTTTCTTGCTTCTGACTCATTCTGTAGATAGGCGGATTGCCTGGTTTATGAAGGACTCGCCTTACACACAGTCTATTTGTTTTTGTGTTTTGCGTTGGCATCTATTGTGACTGTTTCCTCTTCCCAATTTTTGTTGACATCTGTAAATATTTTATGCTGGCTTGGACAGGTGGTTATAAAAGCTTTACCTGACAGACAATAATTTGAAGATAATTCCTAAGTTTCCTGGTTAATGCCTGCATAAACTGATATGTAAATATCTTCCATCAAAATTTAAATTGCCAGGTGTTCTTTTTTTGTTGATAAATTAACCTACATTCTGTTACTTTTAACACTGTGTCCAAAGTGCCTGTGTTTGAATAAAGTGGTGTGGGTTTTTTTGAAGTGTTGTACTGATTTCTGATGATCGAGACCAGGGTTGATTCATACCTTGTACTTAGATATAATTTCTTCTTTGAAAAGGTATGCGCAGTTTTTAGATATGTGCTATTTTGATCTGACTGTTTCAGCTCTGTTCAGCATTAGATTATCTGTATTCATAGCATCTTGCCTCAGTACATTTTGGACTTTTTTTGGCTATTATGTGATGTATAGTGTTACTGCGCATTAAGCTTCTAGCTAACCGTGGAGGTGCTTCTAGGTTGAATCTTGGTGACCTCATAGTGATTCATCTCACAATAATGACAAACCTTATAGCAAAATTGCCTCTGTAATAGCAAAAGGGTTACTGCTGATGGATGCAAATGGATCTTAACATGGAGCATTTTCCAATTCTGACTACTGTAGGTCTGGATCGTTGATCTCAGATGTCCTCACTTTTATTTTTATTTCAGCTTCTGATGTACAAATGGTAACTTTGGTGGGATAGTTTTCTGCAGCTTCAGTCTATTTTCATAATGGTAATGATTGTTTCTTCTCACGTTCCCCGCAGCATTTCATGTTTCTGAATTTCCACATACTGTATTCCACTTATTTTGTACTTCATAGGTCTTTGTCATCTTTGGCTGTGCAAAGTTTTGGCTTCCAAGCCTTCTAGAATGGGTTCAGCAGCTTTGTGAGATCTTGAAAGTTTTTTTCAGTTCAAATGGTCTTCTCCTTAAGCATCTAAGTATGGTTAGGGAATGAACAGTTGTCACCCCGGTTGTCTTAGCTGTGATCCTAGAGTTCAGAGTAACAGGAACTGCATTTTATCTTCTTTGATATGAGTTCAGAACTGTCTGCACGTTTTATTTTTGCTCTGAATTCTTTTTTGGCCTAAGAAAAATGCAGGTAGTCCTTGAGATGATATGTTTTTTAAATTCCATTTGAAGTTTGTAAGATAGTTCCATGTCCTGATTAAATGGCACTCGTGTTCAGGGACCTGATAATTACTAGTTGGTGATGATCTGTTAGATTTCGACGACTGTGGAATATCTTGCATTTCCTTTCACAAATAGTTGTTGTAACGAGTTACAATCAAAGTATAATTTCATATATATAGCAGAAAAACAGTGTAACATCCTAGATGCGTTTTCTTCAGCGTCTGACAAGCAATAGTTGTGTGATTTGTTACATGGTGGTTTTGTGGGTTTTTTGGTTGGGTCTGTCCATGCCTCCCCCCCCCAAGGAATGTGCTAGTTTTGCTTAATTTCAAGGAAAAACACCCACTCTTCACTCTAAGTAAGGGATAATCTCAAGTTTGTGTTAATATAACTTTAAAACCAGCATCTGTTCTTTGTTGCTGTGACTTAAAACAGTAGATCTGTTAGGTGAGTGGAGATGGGCCATCCTCTGAAGTAACAGGTTAGAATCAAATTGATCTTGGTACCAGGCATTGGACACCTAATAGTTTGAAATATTACAGAATGTCTTCTCTCCTGTTTTCCTTCTTGCTTTCTCTGTTCTGCTTTAAATTGTCTGAGGTTCATTGTTCTGCTCAATAAAACAGCAGAGCTTGTGTCATGTTGCAGAGAATAGCAGAGACAAGTCGCAGCTTTCAGGCAGAGCTTGTCTTTGAAGGTTGCTTGATCTGGTTCAGTGGAGGAAGCTCTAGTTTCGTCTGTCTGCTTCAAAACCTATATGCAGTGGAGTCCAGAAACAGGACACAGCACATTTTAACTTGAGAACAACCACTGTTGAAATAGTATTTCTTAAGATCATAAAAGCACAATTAAAAGCAAATAGTCATTACACACTACAAGCTTGCACAGTTCTTAGTTCACACTTGGTCATCTCAAAGTTCAGATATAGTGCAGGCAACAGTCATGTCTCTCAGGTCATCTGGAGATCCTCCATCAAGCAGAAATACTTTGTTCTGGTTCTCGGAGTTAAACAGACTGTCCTCCTTCCAGGGGGCTGAGAATGACAATACTGATCTCTGTGTATTAGTGTCCCTGCATGCGGAGATTTGTCTTCTCAGTGGGAATATTTCTAGATATTTGCTTTCTTTTTGCGTTTGGTGGTGATAATTGCAACCAGTACCACTATTTCCTCTTTGTTTTTATGGATACCATGATGTCTTGGCCTTTGCCTTTGTTTTTTGTCTCTGGGTTGATCTGTTGTATCCTGCTGTTGCCCTCAGCTGCATACTCTCCTTACCGTGCTGGTCCAGTGCTGATTACTATGGACTACAGTAGAAAATCTGTAAACAGAAGCTTTTCCTATTGTGCACCTATGCGGTTAGCTTGTCTCCTAGAAGGTGCCATCAGCATACTTCTTTTTTTTTTGTGATGTACCACCATCCTTTATACTGCTGTGTCATGTGTAGCTTCAGATCATTTGTGGAGAAACTCTCATCCTGTTGACTTGGGCACTACTTTCTTCCTGTCCACGTTTAGTTTCCTTCCTTGGTACTCTTCAGCTGATGTGTCAACAAACTTGGAGAAAAAGGGCATGGAGAAGTAAATTTTCTGTTTCCAAAACTGCTTTTCTTGTGCTCAATTCTTAAATTAAGAGCTTTCCCAAAGCCACTGTTCCTGAATGACATCTTTGCCTACACTGAAATGTTACGGTACCAACTGCTAGAAATACTGCTAGCTAGATGCTAGAGTGTTCATCCTGTTGCACTCTTGACAGATATGTTGTCTTCATGTAGGTTGCACAGGCAGTTGTTGGGTCAGGTTCTGATACCAGTCCTAGCATAGTGATGTCTGTGGGGTGGGAGAAGCCTTTCACTGTTCTGTCGGTGGTGGTGGTAGTGCCCTCAAGCTTGAAACAGTTGTCTTGTAATTGCAGAAAGCATTCCCTGTGATAGGTCCTCCAGCAGTAGTCATTTGGGTTCCTGGGAGTGACTGATGAATAGAATAACTGATCTTTAGGGATTTATGCTCCTGAAGGCAAGTTGAAGGAAATGTTGGTATAATGACTTTTGTTCTGGAGAAACTGCATCTCAGCTAGAATGTCAAAAAATGCTATGCCTGGTTTCAGCAGATGAAGACAAAGGACTGCTCTAGCAGTGTCATTGGAAAGAATGTGGCACAGACACAAGCTCTTCAGCTTGCTTTTCTTGGGGTATGACTTCAGAGATGGACTGAGTGCAGCAACTGAGACTGTTGGAGCAAGCCATCGCCAGCTGTGGCAACATTGGGAGAAGCACTTTCTGGGAATTGTTAATCTTTTCTTGTAGCTGTGAAGGTTTAGTTTTGTGTATGGGTTTTTGTTTTGTTGTTTGTTTTTTTTTTTTAAATTTTTTTTTTATTAAGGATAATTCTACTTCTTGCTTTATAGGGAGTAATTCTGAGAGAGAGTTTGTATGTCTCAAGTGTCCTGTTATACCTCTGTGTTATGCAACACCTTTTAGCTATCTGATATTGTGGGATGGCTTTTTTCTCAGTTTAATGCAAAAAGAATGAGTTGGGACTTTTTCTATAGTGATCACATGCTTATTTGTGATGTGGTTTCTCCCTTTTACTCTGAAAATAGTATTACAATAACCTTCAAGACATTTCTTTTTTTTTTTTAGGATGAGGCAGTTGAACATACTAAATGGAAGTAAAAATGGGATTAAGTGGATAGTGCAAAACTACGGCTCACACTGAGACAAGTACATAATAATTCAAACTAGGTATCACTCAGCTTTTTACTGTGTAACCTCATTAAGGTGGGGAAGGCTTTACTAAAGTTATTGAATGTGGAATGCAAATGAAATTGAGTTTATACAGTTTAGGTTAATGGACTGAGTTTAGGACTCAATCTCTTTTTAGAACTATAGCCAGCACTACAAATCTTCAGCATGTTATTGGAGATGCAGCATTTCTGTGTTCCACTCTCTCAGTGCTCCTATGCAGTTCCAAGAATATCACGGGATTAAATGACTGTTTTGCTTTCTAGAAGGGTGTTTTATTGAAAAGCCTTCTGCTGACAGTTCTTAAAGGATGTGAGATGGTAAAACCTTTCTAGAGTACTCTATAATGGAAGATCCAAACCAGTGTATTTCTCAGAGAAAAATCTCTTCCCACTCTGTATTCAGCAGTTACTTAGCTAGTATACAGAGAATTTCTATGTTCTGAATCTCTCCAGTGACATCCACAGCTTCACTAGAACTGTGGACACTCTAGCCTTGGTCTCTTTAGGATAGTCCCTGACTCCCGTCAGGGGAGGAGTCCTGCTGTCCCTGGCAGGAAAGGCACTGTTTTGAAACTGTATACATTGAGTACCATTCTCAGTACTTGTTAAGAAGAGTAATATGCAATATTGCTTCAAGACAGACTGCTTTCTGACTGTGACATGACTTACTGTAATTATACAGACACTAACTCAGTCTAGCCTTACCTGCTCTTACTCCCTTCTTGGCATATAAGCAGATCTTCCTTACTGGTGACTTCAGCAGTGACTGGGATGTCGCACGAGCAACAGTATTTGTTCTGTTTGCAGTGGAAATAGTACAGCAAGCTTCAGTTCAACTCATGTAGTGCATATCGGCTCATTGATTTGTTAATGGTTCTGGTACTGTCTTGCTTGGTACGCGTTATTACGATGGAACTGATCACAAAACTAGTATTTCTCCAATAATAATTTCAGTGTGCTGTGTGTTTTTTATTTGTGTGGGGTTTTTTTTTCATGTAGTATTAGGATAGCTTGTAGATTACCTCAGACTTGCAAAAATCATTGTCATGTGTACTTCTCTTTCTATAAGAAAAAATCCCGAAAGTTCTTTTAAAATTACCGGGAGATTAGAAAGTCTAAGTGGTCTCTCTGCACTTATTCCAAGCTTGATTAATCTCTCATAAAGTTGAATGATAAGAATTGAAAAAATATTCTAGATGAGATTTCATCAGTGACTTGCATGAGAGCATTAATGTTACCCTATCCCAACTAGATCCATTTTGTGTATGTGTACAGATTCCTAGAATTGTTGGAATAAGTCATGCATTTGCTTTTTCATTTATTTAGTGTTTGGATTTTTTATACTTGTTCCTCCTTTGCAGAGATGTATTTCTGAAGCTTCAAGTTTTTGAGTTACTGCAGTTCTGTGAATGGAGATTAACTATACATGTTGATAATTAATTCAGAAAGCACAGTCTTGATAAAGTTTCTTAGAAATATCAAACCAAATAAGAATTTCTGTTGGCATCTCCTATCAAAGGTTTTTCCTATTTTGGTTAAGAGATCTTTGTACTTGAAATCTGTGGATCTGTGGTGTTGCTACTGAAAGCTTCTTGCACATCTTCTTAAGCCATTTTTTTTTTTACTAGCCTTTAGACGTACAGTTTGGCTTGAAGTTGCTGTTTGAGAGGCATTCTTTTAGCAGCCATGCCATCTTATGCAGCTTGATGCTGCATCCTTAATTGTTCTAGTAAAACTGTTTATGCAGCTGCTTATTAAAGTGGATCAAGGAACTGAACTTGGCTAAGAATAATCAGACTTAGGTACTCTTTTGCCTTACTACTTTTGACCTGGATCACTTCAATGAGCAGCTTTGCTGAAAGGCCTGCAGTCATATTGATGCAAATGGATGGATAGTATTATGACAGGAATGAAAGATGGAAAAAATGGGAACTGCTTAAGGCTTTCTTTTACCAGCTTATAAAAGAGAAAAAACCCACAAACCAACAACAAACCAACCTACCACAATTCCTTTTTTAAATAGGACTCTTCACTTTCCTGCTTAGAAAAATGTCTGTTAGACAATAAAAATACTCAATGGTATAGATTTGTATAAATGAAGAACCCCCTCTTCCCCAAATCCCCAACAAATGAAACAACTTTGTAGCATCTTAGATTTTTCCAGACTTGGTGGTTATGTATATTCAAGATCTTTCCTACTTGATAGTAGTGGAGAGTATTTATAGGTTTAGTAATCCTATGTTAAATGCCTGAAGTGTTATTGGAGCTCTGCTTGTGTCATCCCAAGCACCATATAATCCAAGAACATGAGAGTATTCAGGGTGCTAGGGCGAAGGGATTGCCTGATTGCTGCCTATAACTGTTTGATTAGAGATTACGGACAAGGTGGAACTGGGCTCTCTTCAGAGGTGCCCGGTGATGGGATGAAAGACGGTGTATACAAGCCAGAGGGGCTTCAATTATTATTCTGTGATTTTTATACCTCCGGGAACACTGATAGCAGCAAGAAAATTGCTTTTCAAATTAAAAGAATACAGTATGCAACTGGAATGTCCTTTTAGTGTGGCTCATTTCATTCATCTGCTAACTTGTTCTTACTGAAGCTGTAGTGAGATGTCAGAATGATGTTTCAGTGTACTACATATCTGATGTGAATTTTTTTTTTCCTTCAGCAAATTTGACAGGCCATGCAGAGAAAGTTGGCATTGAAAACTTTGAACTCCTGAAAGTTCTTGGAACAGGGGGTAAGATGCACTGTTTTTCTAAGTTGAATGTTGAAGCATTACTCTTAAGTATAGTTTTGTTTTCTAGCTGAGGTTTTGGTAATTGGAACATTCTTTAGGAAGATATATCACTTTTGTATTGCATAGCATAATTTTCTTCACGTTTTTCTCACAAATACTGTGCAAAATTGGAGGTCATGTATTCTAGTTTACTTTTGAAGATGCCCTTTTTAAAAAAAAAAAAGGAAAATAAATGACTTGAGATCTGTGACAATTTAACACAGTTTGTGAAAAATCTGATCTAAGTTAAGGCATGATCTTGGTAACTTCATTAGATTTTCAGACTATGTTTTCATGAATTTCTGGAAAAAACCAGTAATGTTAGTACATTATTGAATAGGATGCTCCACTCTTTAACTATATGTTTTAGAGTTGGCATTGGCTCTACTAGTCTTTTTGTGTCCTATTCAAATCCCAGTAATTTTTAAGATGGAAAATGCTCACTTTTGTATTTTGGATTTGAGCACAATGTTGATTTGTAGGATGTTGTAGGATTGCTGACTGTAACCAATAAAAAAAGCTTTGTTTCCCCTTTGCTGAAGGGACACACAAAGAAGCATGTATACAGATGAAAAGTAATGGCTTTTATTCTTCTTAGTGTATTTACGTGGGGTTTTTTTTGGTCAATATTAACATCAGATGCAGTGTTCAGTAGATTGGGATAATCATGAAGGTGGATTATCATCAAGGTCTGTAGAAGGTATAAGTTAGTTATGATACTAAATTTTGGGTGTTATCAGTTATTAATGGCTAGCAGTGCACAAGTTGCTACATCGCTGAAAAGAGCAGAGGTTTTTGATTTTCACATTTAGGTGTCATACAAATTCTTTCATAAATTCATTAAGATATTAAATCACATGAGAGTATATTTTTCAGTTTCTGAAGTAATTGTTTTAAAATTTAAATTTAATAGGCTTAACCATTCAACCCTTGCTGTTAAATGTCAGTAGTTAGTGGTAGAGGCGACGAAACTTTAATATTCGTAGATATATGTTGCATATTCATAAGTAGAAGCAGCTATGCTTTTCTGAAGTGGTCAGTATTGGTCTGAGTGGGGTTGACAAAAATGAAATTACTTATAATTACGCATTTATGTGAAGATGTCTTTCTCTCCTGTTAATGGAAACATTGGCCAGATTTTAATTTTAATTATACGTGTGTGTGCGTGTATGAGAACCAATCCCATACCTGAATCTTTTCCTTTTTCCTTACCACTGCCATTAGTCTGAGATCACCTTAATGTGACAACTCTTGCATTTAGAATACAAGGTAAGTTTTGGTGGTTTCATAAGTGTCAGCCTTCAAGTTCAGACTAGTAGTAGCCTGACCTCCTCCTAATGTCTTTAGGCAGTACCTCTGAAATACCCCTTTTGCTGCTGTTAAACTGTTGTCTGTCATTCATTGCTACCTTTCATGTCCTCTCTTCTTCATGAAGAGATTAGCCAGATTTTTCTTGACATGGGATGCTCTTAATCATAGCAGGTAGTCCTTAGGCTCATAGTGTAAGGCTATTCTATTCACTCAGGTTAACAGGGTAATTTTTGAGTGACCCCTTTCAGAAAAGGCCACTTCAGCAGGTTGACAATGGGATTGACAGCGTGTGTGTGTATGTGTGAAGAAAAAAAAGCTGAGGAAGCACGTTTGTCTGTCTTCATCGTGCTCTAGTAGTCATGTTGCTCCAGAAACATCTGTCTTGATAGACTTCAGACTATTTCAAGAACTGACTGAAAGATTCCTTTAAAAGATACACCTTGGGTATCCTGGAATGGCATTTGTAGGAAAAGTATTTCTTTTTTTTTGTCAAGGAAATGCTAGTTGCACTTTTTTAATATGTAATTTCACTCATGGCCTGAGGTTCTTGCTTTGGAAATCTAGACCATCAGGGCAGTCAAGAAGCTTTGTTCAGTCTTAAGTGTATCACAGGTAAGACTAGTGCACTAGGTGTGTCAGAGGCTGTTGCTTGCCAATTACTGGACAGCCTTAAATGCAAATGGCCTGGTCAGAATGAAGCTAGTTCTGTTTGCTTTTGGGGAAGTGACCATCTGTGAATTGTCAGTGTTTGTAATAACATGGAATGGCTGAAACAGGACTGAAATGAAATGGACTTGAAAAGGTCCTCTAATTGCTTGGCCCAAGACCCAGTCAGTTATACCTGCATCATCCCTGGCAACAATTCGTTCATAAAAGTCTCCAGTAGTAGAGATTCTGCAACCTTCCCAGATGTTCTTGCTGAGGATGTTTAATTTCCTAGCTTGAGAAGCATTCTGAGTATTGCAAGAAGCAAAAATCCCCTCTCATTCTTGCAAGAGGTTTCTGAAAGAACATTATTTCACAATAGCATATACCTGTGTTAAGGCATTTCGTCTGTAAATATCGCCCAACAAAATTTTGATGCAGCTCTAAACACCATCTTCACTTTCAGTGTATTTCTAATTCTTATGGTCAGAAGAGTTTCTGTGTCCTTTTCATTGACTTGATAGAGCAGGATAGAAACTGAAGCAAGATATTGGCCATTTGGCTAAGATGATCCTGAAATATTCTACTGTGAAATAAATTTTTGTAAGTATTTGGCTTACTGTTACAGAACCACAGAGAACTTGTACAAATTGGCTCTGGTGCTGTTAGTGTAATAACATACAAACCCCTTCATGAAAACATAGTTTTTAGGAAGTTCTAGAGCTATATTGTCAATAACGAGAATTATTTTGTAAGCACTCCATCTTAAGTATGGACAACCCACTCAAATGTTGTAGACCTCTCAGTATCAGCTGCATGTGAAAAGTCTGGGTCTGTACATTCAGTTAGCTATCTTACTGACTGTATGTTTTTCCTGTGCAATGTACCTTGCTTTTTTCCCCACAACTTCCATAGCAGAGAGATTATTTTTCAAAAACTTTGTAAGACTCTAACCACCTGTTTGCGTGCAAATTTTGCTACAAGATCTTAACTGTGTTGTGTCATGAGTTGTGGGGTCCTGTTTAGGCCTGCAGCTTCTTGTTCTCATACTTGAATTGAGGTTGGAGAAGTGAGTATGACTACTCGGACTTCTCAGTTCTTTTTACCAGAATATATGTTTACTTGGGGGAATAAGAAGAAGCCTAAAGAAAACACTCTATAATCACAATGACATAAGTCAGAAATATTTGGATTAGCAGGCTTTTATTGCAGACTTGTCTTAAATGATACTGTGCAAGAGTAAGACGTCATTTAGAACTTGTACTGTCTTGTACAAAACTACTCATCTGCATTTCAGTTGTCGTCCTCAGGCTTGCTCTCAGAAAAAATGAGGAAAAAGTTCAGAAGAGACTTGCTTGCCTTCTGTATTCATAGAAACATAGAATAGAATCATAGAATAGTCTGGGTTGGAAGGGACCTTTAAAGGTC
>RSEF01000005.1:47971112-47989915 GCA_003993805.1 Himantopus leucocephalus | reverse complement strand
GCACCACTCAGTTTGATGTTGTCTGCAAACTTGCTGAGGGTGCCCTCAATCCCACTAACTGTCATTGGTGAATATACTGAACAGTACTGGTCCCTATGCAGGCCCCTGAGGGACACCACTTGTCACCAATCTCCATTTGGACATTGAGCCGTTGACCACTACCCTCTGGATGTGACCAGCCAACCAATTTCTCATCCACTGAACAGTTCACCCATCAAATCCATATCTCTCCAATTCAGAGAGAAGGATGTTGTGGGGGACCATATCAAAGGCCTTAGAGAAGTCCAGATAGATGACAACTGTAGCTCTTCCCTTGTCCACTAATGTAGTCGCTCTATCATAGAAGGTCACTAGGTTGGTCAGGCAGGACTAGCTAGCTGTGGTGCTCCCTGTCCTCCATGTGCCTTAGCATAGCTTCAAGGAGGATCTGTTCCATGATCCTCTGAGGCACAGAGGTGAGGCTGACAGGTTTGTAGTTCCCAGGGTCCTCCTTTCTACCCTTTTTAAAAATGGGTGCATTTTTTTCCCTTTTTTCAGTCACCAGGGTCTTCACCTGACTGCCAGGACTTTTCAAATATCATGGAAGTGGCTTGGCAACTACATCAGCCAATTCCCTCAGGAGTCTGGGATGCATCTCGTCGGGTCCCCTAGACCGGTTTTTAGCTGCTAGAACTGTATGTCTTTCTGTCTTTGCCACATCCCAAATTTTAATTCATATGGACAAATACCTGCACAGTGAGAGTTGTCCCTCCAAATTCTTTAGGAAGATTAAATCTAAAGGCTATTTTAACAATATTAAGTGCAGAGGAAAGAGGTTTCTTGCATGATATATGCCTAATATACAGTGGAATTTATTCAAATCGTTAAATATTTTGTAGCTCTGAGCCTTTTCCTGTTGTTGTCTCATGATTATTCTTACACTGATGGTGAAAGAAAAAAGTAATTTAAGAAAGAGGTGTAGCTTATGTTAACACTTGAAAACATTGCTTTAAAACTGTATACAAATGTCAAGTTTTGATGGATTTAGAAGTCTGCATAAACCATCCTTTATGCTATAAACAATAAGAATTGCTTGCCTTTTTCTCTGCAAGAATGAGCTGGCATGATGCAGTGGCTTAATGTGCTTGCATTTATACTGAAAGAATAAAGAAGCAAAGAATACTTTATATTTTTAATTCATTGTCTTTCAGTAAGTGTGTACTTTAGAATATTCTAATGACTTGCTGAATTGTTACTTACGGTGATGTGTATTACTATGAATGTGTATTCATGAAAAAGGCTGTAGTGAAAGTGAAGTTTTAACCCCAATTATATTTTTCTGCCTCACAAATTAAGTGGAAATTTGGTATAAATTGCTGGTTTGAAATCTCTTATTCATCTTAGAGGCTTGATATCCATATCGATCTGCAACTAATAATTGCTTCTTTCTTTAAAATTTTATTTTATTTCTCTTAATGAACTGCAAGGTCAGACTAACATAGTTTGTGTGCACGTGTGTGTGTGTATATATAGTATGTATTATATAGTCTTTTAGTTCTTCCATCATTTAAAATATTTCATAAGATGATCAGGTAAGGGTATTCTTACAGTTAGCTTATGTGCCTTCTCCATGCTGCCACTCAAATGAATTGCTTTTGCAGTGTGGTCTTTTAAGTAGATTTCTCGTGGTCATATCAGAGATTCTGGTGTTGAATATATCATGAGTCATTTGATTAAAATAGCGCTACTTAAGATTTACTCTCATCAAAACTGCTGAGAATCCTCATCATTCTGTCAGTCCTTTTCGGATTTCTGAAGAAACAATTTGTACCATGGTAAAGCTCTATGTTGCAAATTCTTTTATGATAACACTAGTATAGTTTCTAGAGATTTCCCTACAGCTATTACACTTAACAGATAATTTTCTCCTATGCTGTATGTAAAGCTGTAGTAGGTGCTGTTAATATACTGCTAGCATTCTGCCACTTAAGATGCATTATTGTATGTTTTTATAAAGTGTGATCAAAGATAGGGGTAGCCAGGTATTAAAATCTAGGGGCTTTTGTTTATTTTAGTTTAGCTTAACTTAACGTTCCCCAACATTTCTGGTAAAACTACTGTTTCCCAGGAACCTAAGGAAACTTGTGTTTAATGCTCTGGACTGGGCTTTTCAGAGAGGCACAAAGAAGTTCAGTGTCAAGCTCCAGCTGAAAATTGGTGAAGACGAGGGCTGTTCCTGTAAGCAGTTGAGAAATGCAGGCTAAGGCCATTCTTTGCACTGTTTTTGTTGCGTGTTAGTAGAATGCAGAAGTGTTATCTACAGTTTTTGAGAAGTAACGCCTTAAAAAGATGTAAATACTACTTTTGGAAGCAGTTTTTTTAAAAAAACAATGCTCTCAGTAGTAGGGATCTGTTTTTCAGGCGTTAAAAACAATTGGAAAAATAGGTGAATAACATTAAAACTGTGCTTATGCGTAACAGTATTACTGTGGTCACAATATAATGGTCTGTACGACCTTGATTCAGAACACTTGTGTCTGTACATCATGACAGGATTCATGGCCAATGCCTATTTTGCTAAAGTAATCTTTTTACATCTATGGTTATCCATTTCTTGATGACCAGCTAGTGACTGTTGAGTCCAACTTAAATATACTTGAGATCTCAAAGCTACAATTAATTGGGGAATGTGATATAATACTGAACATCTTGAAAAAGGTTGTCCTGGGTATCTCACATTTGTCTCCCAAAGTGGAAAGCTATGTTTACACTAGCCTATTCTGCCTCTATTTGCCATTCTTGGCAGATGTGTTGTGAAAACTTGGTTTATGAAAGCTCTTATTGGGAATAATGGCTTCTGTAAAGAAGACAAGCATGATTCCTTAGGGTGTGATGAGTCAGATAAAGAACTTCTTAAAAGAATTGTTCATTATATGAGCAGTATCGCTTTTGTATACTGAATGAAGCAGAACTTGGTTGTTGGAAAAAAAACCACATGTCATTTCATAATTTAAAACTCTATTACCTGTCTGGAAAAAGCAGGAAAAATCTGGAGTTACATGTAATTACTNGTAAAGAACTTCTTAAAAGAATTGTTCATTATATGAGCGGTATCGCTTTTGTATACTGAATGAAGCAGAACTTGGTTGTAGGAAAAAAACCCACATGTCATTTCATAATTTAAAACTCTATTACGTGTCTGGAAAAAGCAGGAAAAATCTGGAGTTACATGTAATTACTTACTGGGGGCAGTGTATGCTATAGCATTTTTAAAGGCCAACTCACATCAGGACAATATACCCTGCCTGGTGTATTTACAGTTTTGAGATACTTGAGCATTGTCTTTGAGAAAGTAATGTGAAGATAATTATAGGGGTTGGATAAAACACCCAGCTGGTTCAGTTTTCTGTATCACATGACGGCTTAAGGAGACTCCATAAGAACATGGAGAGGCATATAATGATGGTTTCTTTAATGAACTTGTAGCAGCCTGCAGTTTGGGGTCTGCCTGAGCCAGAGATTCTCTTCTGTGTTTCGCAACACTTTGTATACTTTCCTCTCTCTCAAGTATTTATATAATCTTTTTGAACTCATCTACATTTTTGACATCTGCAGCATAATGTAACAGTAGTTCTACAGCTTAACCACGTATTTGTGTGTGTTAGGCAGTTTTGAATCTTGATACCTAATGATTTCATTTGTTACCTTAGGTTTGTTTTTTTTTTCTAGAAATAATGAAATTGTTCTTCGTACAATTTTTGATTTTTAACGCACTAGCATCTTCTTAAGTACTTGGCTTTTTCAGGCTAAATAAAAAGTCTGAGTGTGTTTAGTTCCCTTCATAATTAGAAGAATTATTTTATCCTTTTCTGTATTTTTTTTTCAATGTTCTATACTTTTTTTTCTGATGGGGAGAGGAGAGCTGGGGCAGAAGAAAGGAGAGACTGAAATAATGTGTATCACTCAAGATACAAGGACACAAATTTTTCATGCCACAGCATTAAGGGATTTCTGGTTTTGTGTGGAAGGTTGGGGGCACAGTACATTTGTGTCATTTTTTTTCTTGAATGCTTTCCTTGAAGTTCTAACATTCTGTTTGCTTTTTGGATTACCACTGGTGTTTTCTCATAGGGTTGTCTGTGCTAACTCCAGGTCTCTTTTTTTTTCTCAGTTATAACACTGTGCAGAATTAATTATTATCATACTTCACATGGCTTACTTACCTATTTGGAATTTTATCTGCCATTTTATTTTTCAGCTACTTAATATTTTGATATTGTGGTACAGTTTTCAGCAGTCAACTTCGATTTCTGTTGCAGTGGATAACTTAATAAACCAAGAAAACCAGCTTCTGCACTGTTCATATGTGACTGAATCAAGCAGGATGAATACTTGTGGCGACCTCCTTTCACTGAAAAAGCTGAATATTTATTTTTAACCTTTTGGTTTTTTGTCTGCTAATACAGCTCTCATTTATAAGAAGACCCCTCTCTTTGCACCCATGTTTGTTTAGTGTTTTTAAGACCTTTTTGTAAGGGAACTTGTTAAGTACCTTGGAAATCTAAATAAGTCAACCATAGCATTGTTCCTTCCTCCTGATTCCTTTGAGCGATTATTAATAGAAATAATTATTACCACATCTACAGAAGTAGCACTGAATTCTTTCCCATAGTATCCTGTTTGTGTATCTACTAATTCTAACCTTTGCTGTTTCTACAGGTTTGCCTAGTAGAGGTATAAAATTTATTTGTGTACAGTTCCCAGGAGCCCTTTTTATTTAAAAAAAAAAATTAAAAGAGATGTCCATGTTTGCCACTTATGACTCCAGTATAGAGTGTATTGTTAATCAAATATGTAAACAGAACACTTAAATTCAGTAATTTAAAACTCTGGAAAGACTACCTTTTAGTCCTGGTAACTATTTCTTTTACTGTTTGTGTTCAGAAAACTTTCTTTTTGAGATAATTGCTCTATCTTATTCTCATTGAAGTCCGGTGTGGGAGCCTCCTAAAGTTCCTATGTACTAAATACTGATGGGAAGAATTCATTGGCATTTCCATGGGGTTTTGGAATTTCAGTACTATAAAGCCAATAATGAAAGCATAAGTTGTGCAAGGATGGACAGACTATTTTGAGGACTAAAAAATAGCATCTCTCTTACTCCAAACTGTTGTTAAATTCTAGGTGTGGGAGTTTTGGATTATTACAAAGGAAAAAATCATCAGTTTTTAAAATTGTTTTTAAATACTGAAACTCTGATTGTTTTTCCCCACTCTTGCTGTGTTCAGTCACTAAGCTCATTTGGTGGAAATACTGCTCAGAAGAGGTTGGTTTGAAATAAAAAAAGTGTTCTGGAAGACTTTAGCCTGAATGGTTACAGTTTGCCATAACAAGGAGTAATTGAAAATAATGATATCAGCCACACCTGTAGTATAAGTAGGTGACTTGGTTTGTTTGTTTTTTTCCTTCCCACTTTTTTAAGCCTATGGAAAAGTGTTCCTAGTAAGGAAAGTAAGCGGCCACGATGCTGGAAAGCTGTATGCCATGAAAGTACTGAAGAAGGCAACAATAGTTCAAAAAGCCAAAACAACTGAGCACACAAGGACTGAACGACAAGTGTTGGAGCACATCAGGCAATCACCATTTTTGGTCACGTTACATTATGCCTTTCAAACAGATACAAAGCTTCATCTCATTTTAGGTGAGTAGTTTTCAGGATTCAAGTCTTACGTTAATGGTAAAGAAAAAAAAATCTGCCCTTTTGTCTCCTTAATGTTTTGTAGCTTTTTTTTTTTTATGTGGTCTTAAGTACTGTGTGTTTGGAGATTGCATAAGAGACCATAGGAAGTAAAATACTGTTCATCTTCAACAGTGTCTGTGTTTGTGGTTTTCCTGTTTGAACTTCAGTGTGCTACTCTGACTTGGAGGGGGGAGTATTATCAGTGACTTACATGCAGCAAAAAATCTATATGACCATAACTACCTAAACCAGAGAAATATTTTTCTTGAACGTACCTAGAAAATGAAATTTTGATTTGCAGTTTTTAAACCATAATTATGTACTGCATTAGTTTTCTACAGATTTTCAGACAAACTGCTACCATGAATGAAAAAGTTCTTAATCTGTATGAATCTGGGCAATAAAGTGATTCAGTTTATTTTCTTTGTGTGCTGCCTTTGCCTGTGTGGCACAGAGGTTATTGGTAAGATGGGATCACCAAACATGATTTTGTTACTGGGATTAGTTAGTATGAAAGAAGAAGAAAGTAAGGAAATATTTAAGCAGCAGAAAGCCTTCTAGTTCGAACATAGTGCACATTTCACTTTAAGAACAAGTTGTATACTGTCCTCAATGTGATCAGTGTTTTTGAAATGTTGTCTGTTGGAGAGGACAGGGCTACCTGTCACTATGCTGATTGGTTAGGATGCTGTTTTAGCACTGAAATGCTGCAAACTGAAAGATCGTATCAGGCAGATATATATTTTTTTTTTTCTGAACAAATGCGCACTTAACATGGGTGATGCCAGTTAGAGATGATTGTGCTTTCATTTATTTCTGGTCAAATGCCTGACAACACTGTAATCTACAAGTTGTTGCTATGGTTTCCTGCTGTAAAATCCTGGTGAAAATACTTGTATTGTGGATCAGTTTCTTGTTTTACGCATTGTGATACTGGTAGAACTTACCAAAATGAAGTAACTTTTGTAAATCTCCATTTACAAGAGATGCTTGATAATGAACTATAGTATAGCAAGACGACTTAGAACATTCTTCATTCCACTAGAATCATAGAATTGTCTAGGTTGGAAGGACCTTTAAGATCTTCAAGTCCAACCATCAACCTTTGATATTAAGAACCACATCTATTTCTGTAGCATTTGCAAGGTTGGCAGAAGACTGATCGGGAACTTTCTTAGGGTTTGCAACTCAGGTATAACTTCGGTATGTGCACTTCTATTTCATTTCTCTATTTCCTACCACTATTCTTTTCCAGGACAGTAACATTTTAGGGAAAGACACTGAGATTAAGGATTTATATTCCTTTTGCTTTATTCCCCAATTTCATTGCCTTTGAAGAGTCCTGTCTTTCTCAGGAAGATGAAGGATTTTTCCTGATAATGAGGAACACTTACTTCAGGAGCTGGAAAAGAGTATTAAAATCAACTCTAAACCTTACTGCTTCAGAAAGCATTTGCTGCCAAAACTTTTTGTTATGAAACCGTTTGATCTTAGAGTATTGAGATACTTGCATGTTTCAATTTTTGGGTGTTAAAAGGCAATCCAAAATCACACATTTCCGTGCTGAAAGTAGAGCTTGTTCATAAGACTTGGTACCACTCTAAAATTAGAAATATGTCTACCTTTCGGATCAGCAGCAAATTTTGTGTTTGGTATATAAGATGTATTTGTAAGAAAATTACAAGCAATTTTTAAAAGATTGCTTGCTTAAAGTATTTTAAAAGAACTGGAAAATGAAGAATCAAGTTATTGCTTGGATGCAGAATACATTTTTGTAGGGAATTATTTATAGAAGTAAATGGTCCTTTAATTGAAGTACAGGTTTTGCAGTTCCTTTTAGTGTGTAACTTCTGTTTATCGAACCTTTATTAACAGGCTGATTTAGACATTAAATTAATAAAATTTTACTAATGTTATATGAATCTACACCACTGGCTGTCAATTCTTAGGAAGGTGTTCTATGTGCATACCTTAGTTTCATATACTACATTGAGGTAATACAGGTATCTGAGGAGCTCAAGCTTAAATGGAGTATTCACTAGATTCCTTTTGAAAATGAGAGTTGAAAATCGTAATAAGGATTCTTACAAATTCCTCTGACTAGAACATTAACATGTAAAATATTTTCACAGGCAGGAAAATGCTAGACAGACATGGAAAAAGTTACAAATCCATCGATAGCTTTGTGATTCCATAATGTTAACCTTTAATTAAGTTTTTATATTTTTTTTGGTATTTAAGTTATTGATTAATGATTTGGAAAAAAATTCGAAACATTAAATGAGACAAAATGTGAACGTGTATTATAAATGTTATAGTACCATTCTTTAAATCCAGATATTTTGGCTAGAATGCAGTTTAGATTCCATTAGAAATTTTAAAAAAAACCAAACAAACAAACAACAAAACAAAAAAAAGCTCCTCACAACTGAGGTGGATGGAGTGACCTAAAAATAAATACATAGTAATGGAGAAATTTAGGTGATGAGGATAATTAGAAGGCCAGAATAACCTCTTATAGGAAGGGAAAATTAAAAGCTTGACATTATATTCTAGTAAGAGTCAAACAGGAGGGAGCCAAGTAGTTCTGAAGAACGTTACATAGCAGGTAGTGCAGACAGGGCACATGCGCACCATAATGCAATGTTAAGGTGATGTTTCAAGCAAGAAATTCAAAGCTGATGTATAATTAAGGGCTTTTTGGCTTGTTTTTTTGCTTTCCCACAAAGTCTACATGAATGCATTCTCAGAATATCCGTGGGGGCCAGAAAGGTCCTTTTTTCCTTCTTTATAAGTAGAAAATGGGAATCATTAGAGGAGATTAAAAGATGTCTTTTAATCACCCTTTATAACAGTGAAAATTTCTTCTATCTAACATGGCCTAAAGCTACTTTATAATTCACCTGGGCTTCACACCCTCCCTGACAAAAAAAACCCTGTTTGTTGCAAGTTTTTTATGTCTTGTTATGTAAGTCTTTGTAAATCACTTCTTTGATTTAGCTTTGGAGTTCATGTGTTTCAGAGGCTTCTGAATTTTTGGGGAAACCAGTCTCTGCCTTTGTTTTTGTACCCAGCTGAATTCAGTGTATGAGCAACACGTCATTTCAGTTTCAAGAGTTTTTAGAATTGGAGCCTCAGTGCAATATTTCATACAGTTCTTTGTGCTATCAGATTACATTGTTGTATGAATTTAGTCTGGATCAAGTGCAGACATGCAGCTGCATTTCAGCCAGTTTTCCAGCATACAGGATTTGGAGTTGATTCCAGTTTTAGGTTGACTTCAAGCTATGATTGAAACAACAGTGTTGTATCCATGTGAGTACCAGTTCTAGACAACCTTGTCACACACGGTTAACCTACTAATACTTTAAAAAAAAAAAAAAAATCTGAACTGTCAGATGGAGTTTATATTAAAGTAATTGATTATTTTTTTTCCCCATTGTGTCAGTACTACATTTGATCTAGCACCAAGCATTTGAAGGCTGGTTGTTTCATTGCGCTGTGGTTGGTGTTATAACCTGAATTAGGCTTGTTCCACCACTCCTATGGCAGCTTTGGTTCATATCTGTCACAGTCCGGGAGTGCCCGGGAGTTCAGTTCTTATCTTGTACTAAGTTAGCAGTTTTGATTAGAAATACTTAGATTTTTTTTTTCTGTTATCTTTTTGTTTTCCCCGTGANTTTGATTAGAAATACTTAGAATTTTTTTTCTGTTATCTTTTTGTTTTCCCCGTGATTAAAATGCTGCAGGTATTTTTGGAAGAAGGAAACAATTGTAAAATGTGTTATTTATACTTGATTATCATTGTTTTCATGTACTGACTGATCTAGATAAATAGACTTCCTCACGTTTGTTTGATTCCACTAATATTCCTTCCCAAACAGAGAACTGGAGAACTAAAAAAAGAAGAGAGATCAGAATGTCTATAATTTGTGTATATGCTGCTTCTTCAAAGTATTAACTTACTTATAATAGGATTGGACCTTTTTCATGTTATACCAATGAATCTGTAGAAATCATACTCAAGAAAACGTTGAGTAAGGTGTTGTGGGGCATGTTCCCTGCTCTGTATATGTAGACCTCAGATACAATATGGAGGTTGTGGGGTTGCAAATTAAGGGGTTTAACATACACTGCTAGCATAAACAGCTCTGCTTCTAAAATGTGTTTGTGTTGCAGTGGAGCTCTGTTGTAATAATTACTTTTTTCCCCCCCTTCTCTGACTGGGAAAACCCTTGTGTCATAGCCTGCAAAGAATGAAAGTGTGGTTTCCATGAGGGAATGTATGTGGAAATAATCTCCTCCAGTAAGTTTTGCCATCAAAGTTCCCCTTGCAAATGGGAAAACTTGTAATTGCCCGTAGTTGACTGTTTCACCTAATACCTGTTTTTTTTAATTGCCTTTCTTTATGTCAGTCTGCCTTGTTGCTCTGAAGTATTTCAGAAGAGCGTACAAGCATTCTGCTTATAGGTGTCATTTGTAGTCCTTTCTTTTCATATTCCTAAATAACTGAAAGACTGACTTTTTGCAAAACATTGATCATCCTAATGTATGGATATTTGAGGCTTGTTTTATGGTTTTGCTGCTCATTTAAAAGTTGGTCATGTTCTTCCATCAGACCTCTAAGAAGGCAATTGAGTATTGTACATGATGAAATATTACTGACTTAAATAAAGTAAAAGCATCTGATCCCAGAACATCGTATTTAATAACTTACAAAGTACCTATTAATATTCCAGTAAGACAATTAAGTTGTCAGAAAGTGAAATTATAAAGTTCTTTTTTCTACTTTTTAGACTATATAAATGGAGGAGAATTGTTTACTCACCTTTCACACAGAGAGAGATTCTCAGAAAATGAGGTGCAAATTTACATTGGGGAAATCGTTTTGGCACTTGAACATCTCCACAAGGTAAAGTAACTATCTTAGTGCTGATTTTGTAAAACTACAACTGTATTCGTTTCACATCCTATGGTCAGTAAGAACTATTTTTTTAGATTGTTTTAAATTCAAAGTAATTTTATCTAGCAATGAGACAATAGTTGTATAATTAGAAATACTTCCCAGTGAAGTGTCTATTCACGTGCAGCAGGCTAAGGCTACAAGTTTTTGTCTGCAGTGTGAAGAGTGTTGTTATTGACAAATGATTGTTAATTTTTAGTAGTCTTTATGAAATGGTGTATGACAGTAAAACTAATTTGTAGTCAACATGAACAGCGTTTGAGTTGCACTATTGTTCAGGTGTCCTTGTTTTGATACAATTAAACAGCAGAGTTCTGAAATTTTGGCATGACTGTAGACATGAAAAGTGTTACAATTTTCAGAGGTAGTAAGGAGATGTGACTATTACAAAGCATGCGTGTGTGGTCTAGAACATCTTACGGAAGCATCCATTTTCATTCTTTGTGAAAGCTGAACTGAATTTTGCACTTAAAAGCAAGTATTCGGTCACTTTTAGAGTGAAAAGGTGTAGTATGTCCTTTACATTTTAAGACATAAATGCACAGTGTAATTTCTAAGAACTTTTAAGTCGCTTGAGGTTATTTCTTCAATGGCATTTTAAAATTTGTCCTTTTTGAGGTGCAACTTCCAGGTGTGAGATTACCTTAATAATGGGAATTTTGCTAGCTTCGTATTTAAATGCATTCAATTATATCTCCTTGATGTGGTTGCAGTGATTTGGAAATACTTTCTTATATTCTGTTTGCAGTTGGGGATTATATATCGGGATATAAAACTTGAGAATATTCTCCTTGATTCTGATGGCCACGTGGTGCTGACAGACTTTGGTCTGAGTAAGGAGTTTCTTAGTGATGAGGTGAGTATTTAAATCTCCAGTAAGTGTGGACAGAATCCAGAAAGATCACAAAGTCAGATTCTGTCTCCCTGAAATTATAAACGCATTTGAGAGGGGAGAAAAACTGCATTCTAGACTCTTCATAGAACAAAATTTAGTAGTCTGTTTTACCGGGTTTTGATTTTTCAGTTCATTGGTCTTTGGCCTGCCAGTGTTGTCAGACATTTTTGACTGTTCTAGTTTTTCCTGAAATGCCTTTGTGCTCCCTCCTGCTGCCCTTTATGTGAAAAAGGAGAGATCCACATAAGTCTGAAAAGCCACTTACGTTACCATTTTCAGATGCCTTTTTAAAAACGCTTGATTGTGCTAATACTTTGCAGTGACTAGGCAAATGGTATGCTATGACTCTTCCTTATGCTAATAATAATTAATGTATTATTATCTTGTCTCTTTCTCATGTCTTTATGTCACTTTTGATAAGCTTAATTGCAAGCTTTTAGGATAAAAGCTTATCTTTTATGAAATATGTGCGTAGTACCTAACATAGTGATCTCTGACTGTTGATGTTAATTATTTGTAAGGTACAGTTTTATCTCCAGATATGCTTTTTTAGATTTCAGAGAGTCAAAATTGTGCAGGATTTTACTTCTGAGAGAATTTAAAAATGGCTATTTTGTGGCTTTCACTTTAGGTATCAGAGGTATTGAAATCTGGGACTGCAGATCTAAAAGTCTTTGTCAGAAGCAGCAAAGGGGTTTTCTAAAAATAGATAACTGGTGGTTTCCTTTAGAGTATTTGCATTTCAAATGGAGTCTGGTAGGATTTAGGAGGTACCATTTTAAGAGATATGAAACGTTACTTTCTGAAGCAGGGGAATAGTACAGATAATGTCAGTAAATTCCTTTTAAATTATAGCGTGAAACCAAGAGGAGGTTCAACTGGCATGACAAGGGATTAGCAGCAGATTGCTGGACCAGTGCAAGAGGGGAAGTACAGAGATGCAGTTTTCAGCAGGAAAAATAAAGTAAAAGGTGTGGCTAGGGAGAGTAAGACCTGCTTAGGTCTTACTTCTATGAGAGAAGCTGTGCTGGGCACGAGAGACAAAGTGAAGTACATCGAATGGTATTACTGTACTGATGGGAGAGAAAAGGAGCAGTCTTCCAGCCTTAGAGCCAAAGTTGAATCCAGCTGAAATCTTGCCTGTGATAAGAACGTCATAATGAATCAAGACCTTCTTTAAGTCTCAAAACAGGTGGTTTAGGAAATACACTTATTTCTTCTCTGTGCTTACCTTTGTGATTTCATTTACAAGCAGTGCAAGGAAAGGGGAGGACTTGGATAAGCATCAGAGATGCTTTTCTCACGCTCTGAATTGGATTCCTCTTTCTCCAGTCTTTAAACAAAGCAGTCTTGCTACTTGGTCATCTAATGTTGGTTCCTTTGACTTTGATCAATTCTGTTTTCAGTATGTACCTCAGAAATCTCTTCATTTATCCATGGTTTTTTTCTCATCTTCTCCTTCACATTTTATATTTGTCTTCCTTGTCAAAAAAGCTCAATGTTTCTCGTATTTCTTTAAGGAAAAAAGTAATTGCAATTTTATTGTTTGCTTTCAAAATCTTAAGAAATTGTCTGCACTTTACAGTTTTTGTGTGCGCCATTGTAATTTAGCTATGGAACCTAAACATGATTAGAATGACCCATTTACACATAGAAATTGACATTTCATATTGTATTCCCTGTAGACAATTCAGCTACTACTAGAACACTTACAATTCACATTACAAAAGATACTTAACTTACACTTCTGAACCAATGTACTTACAAGAGGTAAAATTTGCCTGAATAACTGCATAGATTTATATCTGTTTCCATGCTTGTTGGGTAGCGCTTGTAAATAAAATTACACAACTGCCTAAGTCGGATAAGAGTAGCATTTGCAATTTAATCAGAGCAGTATGCTTTCCTTTCTCCCCCTTTCTTCAGGCTTCTTCCCTGGTCCACCCTGCTTCTTGCAAGAACTTTGCCATTAAAAAAGTATACTTATGCAAGTGGAATTTATTCTAGTAACCCCCCTCTTATTTTCTGAAACAAGATATATTTAGGTTATTAAGAATGTATAAAAATGATCAGCCGTTATAAGCGGGTACTATGTTTAGAGTTCTTATCAGAGAGAGTTCTTTACCATGCATTTATGAATTTCGGATGCTTTTGTAGTTAGGGATACTTCCTAGGGAACATCACAGTTCAATGTTTCTGTTATCCCTGCTTTAATCTGATGCCTGTTAAATATTTCCAGGTACCTGAACAAGCATAGAATCTAACAGAAGTTGTTTTATAATAAAAAGAATGTACTATTTCTTGACTATGATAACTATAGCAGGTTAATTGACTATTCAACAACGAAGAGATGGGAAGCTGCTTTTCCTAAGCACTGTTTGAGTGAAAGGAAGCAAACGCATGTGATTTCTAGGAAAACAGAAACCCATTGATTTCTGCCATGCAGCTACTGAAGCATGAGTATGAAGACTGAGTTGTCAAGTATCCGCTTTGTTTTACAATTATTATGTGAAAGTGCCTATAACATGCAAGAATTACAAATCCAAGCTGAAAGCAGTGTGGTTTTAAGAGCTCTAAAGTATTTTATACTACTGTTCCGCTAAAAAGAAATGTCTCGTACAAGTGAAACGGCAGTCTGGTTTTACCTTTGTTTTATCTCTAAAATGAAGTCTTGTATTTGCATGCAAAAAGAAGAAATAACCTGACTGGTATAAAGTAGTTGAATAAAAATGAATTTTTACATAGGATAGGTCAGTATCACAAGGTATTTAGGTATGAAATGACTTCTGATACTCGAATTTTATTTAATATCTCATGAAGACCTCGAGTTTGACTAACCTAACCATAGAATGGGATTAAGTTAGAGATCAAGAGATTAAAATGAATAGTATCTTTTTAGTATTAAGTTTTACGGCATTTACATTCTTAGCCCTGTGAATTTAAGGCTAGTCTTTCTGATTTTTTTTTTTAACTCAATTGAATTGCAAAGAAAATTGGGGTAAAAAAAGACACTTTTTATCCTTATGCTTTCATGCATCTCAGTTGAGTTCCTGTCTAACAGGGATGTAGAATAGATTTGCACGACATTAATATAAATTATTATCGGGGGCACAGGGAATTAATAGAACTGACAGACTTTGTATTAAAACTTCTACAACAGTGTTTTGTTCATTGCAGTAGTGCAATCACTTCGATGTTGCTTTTTTTTCTGAGTGTCTTGCATTTCATTTACCTGTCAAAAACCAAACCCCCTAAGTTGCGAGTTTTTTTTCTTGTGTAGTATCTTTATCTTCTGGAGTTGTGGCTTAGGCATATTCTTATCTTTTTATTGCATTAATAGTTCTACATGTATGTTGGAATTGTTTTGATTTGGTTAGTGTCAGTTTAACCTAGTCATCAGGTTTGGTTTTCCTTTTAATGTTTATTGTTAAAATGCTACTTCATTTTTTAAGATCTCTTTTTCACCCTCACATTTCCTTTAATTCTGTAACTACACTAAAAATCATACTTTAGTATATATGGAGATTTTTACATCTTAGAAAAAATAGTCTGAACACATTCATTGAATTATTGGAGTAGTAATCTATTCTGTTGGACCGTGCATAACAATTAACATTTTTCTTGTTAATTAAATCCGATAAAGTACGCTTTCTTCCAGAGTGTAGTGAAATGCTCAATTCTTCTGCATTAGCTTGTTTTTTTTGTTTGCTTAATGAAGTTTAAAAAAAATTATGTACTGAATACTGAACGTTGTCAGTCTTCAAACAATACATCTGAGAGCATAAAAATGCCTTAATAATAAATAATATGAGAATAGATATTCTGTATGAGGGATGATGGAGTTGTAATCTTAAGTCAGTTGGATGCATATCTGTGTAATTCTTTCTGATGTCTAGAATGAATAGTTCAGATACACTGTTGTTTTGCTATCTGAAAATCTCTTGATCAGAGTTGCAAATTTAGTTGTAACTGCCAGATGCTTTTCTGTGTTGAATTGTTTGTTTATTAGCTGGTTGAGTGAACACTTTGTTCTAGAAAGAAAATTACTATGTAATTTTAAAAGATTTTAAAGGAAATTTCATTTCATTTTCATAAGGAAAAATGATGAAAAGGTGGCTAGTCCACTATGGATTTTGGTAAATGAAGTAGGAAGAGATTTGTACATGTTCTTAGAGCAGTTTAAAGGTAGTCCAGAACAGAGGGAGGTTACTACAAGTTGACTCTTGTTTGATGCTGTATGTACTGTCATCTCACTTGAGTTACCTGGTAGATTAGCTATGCATTTGACTTTAAAAGACAGTTTATAATTGTCCAATTAATGTGATAATGCATGATCGTGGAAATTTGATAGTACATCCTCTGGAAATTTGATAGTGCATACTCTGAACTTTGAGCATTCTCTTGCAAAGATGACTTAGAATAATCCAGAGTGCAGATGACTGTTACTATATCTGCATGTGTTTTAGTTAAGCAGTTGTTCAGTGGTGTAGACATAGCACAATTTAAAGAGTAGATTTACATTTCTGCAAAGAGGAAAAAGTAAGAAAGAGTAAACTGAATAGTGAAGTTAGTCCACAGAAGTTAACATTGCTTATAGATCTCTCTGGACAATTAGTCATTATTTCCCTTATTCTGAAAAAGGAGGTGAATCAATAACAAAACCTTTTTGCTTTAACTGGTGTACTTTTGTTGGTGTCTTAAGTGTCCTGAAATTGAATATTGAGAACATACCAAACACTCTTAAGGTACATAACTGAACCAGACTCATTTAATTGCAAAACCAGGTCATCAGTGATCAGATGACTGTCTGTGCCTTAGCCCAAGAGGTATCCTTTTTTCAGTTCTTATCACAAAGATGATTATGCTTTCCCAGCATGAAGCAGTAGTGCAGAAGACTAGAGCACAAACTACATTCTCTCCAGATTTTGATGCCAAAATCTCAAAGTGCTGTTAAGAATTTTTGCGAGACAGATCATGATTTCTTACAGTGACTGCTTTAAGGATACTGTTTTCTTACTGTAATATACCACTTAAAAATCACATATTGGGGTGAAATACTGATCTGTTTGTTAAATAGCCTGGTATCTTCTATTGGATCTTAGATTAATATGTTGCTAGTCAACTTGGGGAAACTCTGTTTCTGTTTTCCAAGGGGGAAGAAAAAAAATAACTTTTTGAGGGCAAATTCTGCAGTCCTCATTAATCTTTTCTTCTCTTCGTTTTTTTTTTCTTTTACTTCTTGAATTACTGCGGATACCTAACTTCAATGAAACTTGGGCAACCAGGTGTGAAAAACTTACATGACCAACCAGGTGTGAAAAACTTACATGACCAGAGATTCATGGCCATATAAAAATGAATTTAGAACCAGATGGATTGCATTTGAGCAAAATTGTCTGTTCCTACTCCTCTACCTCTTATTTCTGATGCTCTCTGATAATATAAATGTTTATTTGGCCATCTCCTATGCATTTTTTTCCTTTACGTTCTCTTTTTAAAAATAAATTTTTGAAGGCTTGCAGTGGCAGCTAGTAGAATTCTTTGCAGAATCAGTACTCTCTTATACCTTATAATTTTGTCTGTATTTGAAGAAAGAGGATTTTTTCAGTTTTACTTTGCATAGCATTCATCTGTCTTTTGGTACTGTTACCTCTCTCTTCTCAAAAGATGATGCTTTAGAAAACAAGTCTTCCAAAAATTGGAATTTTGAGAAGAACCTAGTACAAAACGTTCATCCGGGATGACAGTGGTACATACTTGCATTCCTCCCACACAATAATGTGCTGTTTCTGAATTTTTTTGCCTGCAGAACTGAGAGTTTTGTTTTCTTTTCTCTTAGTTATTTGCTTTACAAATCCATCATTGGGAGATGGTTCAAAGAATTCCTTGCAGAATTGCAATTGCATTGCACTGTGAACTCAAACAGTCATTGTATAAATCTGTGAAAAAGGGTTTCTTGAACCTCCACTCGGCATTAGATGAGGGCTTAGCCTTGCATTGAGTTATGTTTTGGGGCCACAGCTGGAGAGGGCAAAGGTTTCTTGGCTAGCATGCAGTACCAGGTTTAGCTGTTCTTGCTTTCCTTTTTAAGTGTCTGTTCTCATGGCAGCTGCTGGCAGACAAATCTCATTCTTGCTTGAAAAAATTCAGTAGCCTGATTTCATGTCTGTTTTGGAAGCAGAAGTCATTAGTGTGTCTAGCTCTGGTATAAGGTATAGTAACCAACATGGTATTTTTACTTAACTGGCTTCTTCGAGTAGGAACAGCCACCAGAAGACCTTATAAACTTACTTTTGTATTAATTCTTCTGGAGATGACATTTCAAACTGGTGGACCTTTGATCTGCCATATTGCAACCATTCTTTGTCTAGTCTAAACCTTTACTGTCATACTACAGTCTTCATTATGATTTTGTTGAATGCAGCAGAGCACACTAACTAGTGTACCACTCAATGTTGTTCCTGTCTTTGTTCTTCCTCCTGTGTCTCCTACAGAGGTCGTAGTTTTGGTCCCGAATACAAGTTACAGCTACAGAAGCAACAGTCTACAGCTGAGAGGTCTTTGAGAGAAGCTGTACTCTTTCTGGTATGGGCAGCTTAATTACCCAGTGTTGTGTCTGGGTATTATGACCAAATAGGCTCCCAAAAGAATTAAAAATACAATTTTAAAAAAACAGTCTGGCATGCACTTTTTTGGAACAGAATTCTTGTTTTCCATTTTAAATCTACATCATATCTTTAAGCCATGAGAGGGGCTTGTCTGTCAATTTTCATATGCCTTTTAAATTGAGACTATAATTATTGTTATTCTGGACAATTAAAATGATGGCAAAGACTAATGTTACAGATCTGATTTCTATGGAAACAGTGTTTTTTTCTTAGTACATTTTTATTTTTGAGGTAAATATCAATAAAAACATCCAGATAGGGTGACCTATAAGGTTTACTGAAGGTATGGGGCTGGTTTCTGCATGGAATTTAGGCTTTCCATTCTTTACTTGTGATTTTCCTGAAATGCAAAATCCATTCAGCAGATCAGCTTGTTAGTAACACCTTTGCTGTGTGGTCTCTACAGCATTGCAAGTAAATTTCCATTTATGACAGCACTCTTTTGATTTACCCTATGATCCTCGTTTTCTGATTAAACTTACCAAGGGAACTCTAATGGCTTACTTAATCGGTAACATAGAATCACAGAATACCAGGTTGGAAGGAACCTCAAGGATC
>RSEF01000005.1:47960499-47971012 GCA_003993805.1 Himantopus leucocephalus | reverse complement strand
TCTGGTTTTTCTTTGCAGATGTGGTTTGTTTTGTTTTGTTCTGTTTTACCTATGTTACTATTCTGTTAGCTAGCTTTATCTCAGCATTCATACCTCTGGTCTTCTTTCATGTTTTTGTTTGGGTGCTTTGCTTTGATGTGGTTTTGTTTTGTTTCTGAGCCCTCTGAAACAATATCTTGTAGATTCTTAAGATTTCCTTTGATTTTTTTGTTTCAGGTTGTGCTCCCATTTTTCCAGTGGTCAAATGGCATGCTCCCGTTTGCTCTCTTTTGCTGTCTTTTGTACAGACAGCCAATTTGGCAACAGATGGGTGCATTTTGTGCTTCATGTTTGCGTAGATTGTATGTTTCTCTTGATGTAACTTCTAGTTACCTGCAAAAGTCAAGACAGAAATCTTTTTTTCTTCAGTACTCAGCAGCATCATACTGATGACACCATTGACTCAGGAGATACTCAAAACATCAGCCCTTGCCTGCTTGAGTCTTGATCCCTTCAATGTGGGTCATCTTTTGCTCTGGGCCTGCTTTGGAGCTCCAAAAGCTGTTCCCTGTACTTTACTTCAAGCTGACTTGGATGCCCTGTCTGCCATGCTATGAGTAAGCATGACAGTCACAAGATGCACTTTCCAATTACGCAGGTCTCGGTTTCCAGAGGGTATGGTTAACTTGGTTTTTTTGAGTCCCTGAATTAATTATGTTCTCAGCTTATTGAAGGAGTTGTAATACTGTGCAACAGTCCCTTGGGATCTTGTCCTCTGCTCTTAAGAAGATGTTTTTTTCTTTACGAATACTAGTTCGGCCCAGACATTCAGACAGTTGTCTACCTGTGTCCTCCTAGCTCAAGGTGTCTTCAGCCAAGTATTAAAACACAGTTTGTTTCTCTGATGCAGATCTTTGGGTGCATGTGATAAAATAATGCAGGCCTTCATACCCCAGGTGTGGGGAAATGCCTGTTCTGAATCTGTAATCTCTANCCCTTCTGCATGCGTTAGGACATTGAATCAGGCATTTTCAGTGCATCTGGGCTGTGTGAGTTTTTTGTGGCCCTGGAAACTAACGCCATCCTTCCAGCACATCCTGTTCTTAAATCAGACAGAATGGAGTAGCCCTTTATCTGAATAGCTGGCTACCCAAAGACAGTTTGGCCCATGAGCCTTTTTAGAAGCGTGTTGTGCACGTGTGATTCCTTGGCTCTCCTGAACTGTCTTCTAATTCCTGTGGTTGACATTGGAATTACAGTTCTTGTCCCACATACCCTGTTAGCACCTGTTGAACAGTTACGGGATTTAATAACTGCAAGCTACTGTTGCATAAGTTGCTAAACTGAATTGGCATTGCTGTAGACTAGAATGTGTACTCTCAAGAACACATCCTTGTGTTATAGTAGTGACTGTTTGTCAGTCAATTAGGCTTTTACTTTAGATGTGGTGCGTTTGATTAATCTCTGCAGAGAAATGGATTTTCTTCCTCTTGCTTTTTTGCTACTGTTAATGTGCTTTTTTTACTTGATGAGGGATCTTATTAGAGAACGCTGAAGGCATAAGTAAGGCACACCTGCTTTCTACAACTTCAGGTAGTTTCAAATGCCTGCCTAGCATTCCTTGGGTGTAAAGCAGGGCCAAGTGATGATACTGGAAGAACATCAAGAGCCTAATGGTGCAACACCTCCATCCTTCAGTCAGCACTTTTGATTGAATTCTGGAGCTAGTTTTTTTGACCTCTTGGAAATGGTGTAATTGTGGTCAACCTGCTAAGGTCAATGTACATACTCTTAGCAAAGAAGACACTGCTGTAAGGTTTTTTTTCTTTGGTGAAGTGACCGTCTTCCAGGATGAATGCTAATCCACATTACACCTCTCCATCTTGGACAGTCACAGAATTCTAATTCCCTGTCCTAAAGCTGCTTGTTGGCTAGGTGCTGTCAGCATTTCCTGGTTGGAAGACCAATTATGCCGTTTTTTCTTTGATGAAGGAAAATGGGGTGATAAAACAGATAATTCGGAGAAAAGGCTGCAGGGGTGATATAGACATGGTATTGAAAGTGCCCCAACAGGTTAAAGCAGTTACATTTCACTAGGCTCAGTCAGAATGATTGCAAGGAACTCTGAAAGATGGCAGTGCACTACCTTTTTTTATATTGTCATAAGTGGAGCAGCAAAAGTTTAGAGGTCTACCCTATATGTAGTACTAGAGTATTTATTACTAGAGTATTTATTAGAAACAGTTTGGTAATACATATAAGCACATCCACAGTGTCAGCGTGTAGCTAATCTCGAAGAGTAAGTGTTAAGCGAATATAACAATATAACAAAGTGAACTGCCTGGGCATCCAGGTGATCCTGTCTATGTTCACTGATCAAGAACTCAAACAAAATTCTCTTTGTCTCAATGGCTTAATGAAAAGTTGTTGCACACTTAAGCAGCTAACCAGTTTGAAGTAGCCACTTTGTATACCTTTACTAAAAACTATGCTATTGCATAAACATTCAGGAATGATGCTGAGCTTGGTAAAGAAAAAAACAGAAATCAAAACCAGCTGTTCTGTGCTGGAAGATTGAAGACTATCTCCAGATTATCTGTAAACATGGAAGCACTGCTGACTGGGAACAAACATAATGATACCCTTTCAAAGACAAGGACAATATTGTTATATTGAGTTATTGAAGGTGGGTTAGCCACACTTCTGTTTCCTTCCGTTAGTGTCTGTGTGCTTGCTGTTCTGCAAGTCAGAAGGGGGAACCACAATGTATAAGGGGTGCATGCTGAGTGAGGGGAGAAAAAAGAGCATTCTGTGTTACAAAAAAAATTCTTAAGCAATTTATAAGATGTGCATGTTCAGTGAGAATTCACCTGCAGGTAATCCAAGTTCACTTGTTGTTTAATAACTTCCTTTCTTGTCTTACATCTCATAACATGAAAGTATTAATAATGTAGATTCTGGAATTTGGAGTCATGGTATAAAGTTGAATGAAATGTAGATTGGGGTGAGGGGGCAAAATAGAAAATGGGGTTTGGTTGTAGTTTTTGAAATTTTTGGGGGGACTGCATACTTGATTTGTGAGTGAAATGTGATTTCACAAATGAGTGGTGAAATACAACTTACAGTGACCTTTTGTCACAGAATCACAAAATCATTGGGGTTGAAGGGGACCTCTGGAGGTCATCTGGTCTAACCCCTTTGCTCAGACGTAGTCAACTAGAGCCAGTTGCCCACTACCATGTCCAGAAGCCTTTTAAATATGTTCAAGGAGGGAGACTCCACTACCTCCATGGATGGCCTGTGCCAGTGCTCAGTCACTCTCACAGTAAAAAAGTGTTTCCTGATGTTCAGAGAGAGTCTCCTGTGTTTCAGTTTGTGCCCGTTACCTCTGGTTCTGTCACTGGGCTTATTGGGCACCACTGAAAAGAGCCTGGCTCCCTCTTCTTTGCACTCTTCCTTCAAGTATTTGTACATATTGATAAGATCCCCCTGAGCCTTACCTTCTCCAGGGGCAGGTGTCCCAGCTCTCTCAGCCTTTCCTCATCTGCTTCAGTCCCTTAATCTTATCAGTGCCCATTGCTGGACTCTATGGGCACTGATGTTCACTATGTCCATGTCTCTCTTGTACTGGGGAGCCCAGAATGGGACAAAAAAGGAAACTGTTATTGGAGGTAACGTTCTTTGAAAATGGTTTTAAACCCACATGTAATGCATAATAGTAAAGACTACTAGTGACTCCCTGTAAGAGGCATATTTAACAATGACAAATTTACGTAAGTACTCCTAGTGAAACTTAATGCTATAAAACCTGTGTTCTGTAAGTAACAGCTAGATGTAGTTGGTGGGACTTGTAATTTAATAAAACACAACATAAACGGAGGTGTCTGGCAAAGAAGTATCCAGACTTCGTGACTTCAACTGTCTGAAGTCAAGTCTTGCTGTGGCATCCTATGAAGGCAAAGCTATGTCAGTTTTTAGTCGAGTCAGAATGCTTTGCTTTCAGATGGTTGGCTTTATTAATATTCTGGGGAGTGCTGTAGTCCTCTGAGGTTTTTTGTGTGGTTAAATAAGAAACTATAAATAGTTGGTATCAGAGTGTTTTTTTCGTAATGGTCACCCTGTAACAGTCATAAGCTTGTTCCAGCAGGGCTTCTGGAATATGGTGCCAGCACATGTAATGGCAAATAAGCGTTGATTATGAAGAAAATGCTCAGTGGGTCCATTTTTTTTTTTTTCCCTACCTAGTGCTGAGTTCCAATTTACTACTTAATTTCTTGCTAAGAGCTCTGTTTGTGATAATTGTCTGCTTTGTTCTTCTTGGCTCTGTTCAGCCTTGAATTTCAGCAGTAGACCACTTCTAAACTGAAAAGGAGGCAAGAGTTAGAGGATACAAGTACTTGCCTATGCAGATGAGAAGTTGGGGGTGTTACAAACGTCATTAAAAATATATTCCAGGGTGTTTTCAATTTATAAATGCCTGTTTGTGACTTACAGTGAGTTTTCCATATTGAAACATAATTATAAGACATTATTTTAAATGATACAATACCAATTTTTTCAACTTCCAAAATTATTTTGGGGGATTTAAACACTGAATTTTTCAAGGGACAAAAAATACCTCAGATGCGAATTTAAGAAAAAAAGCAAATTAATTTTCAAATATTGTTTCAGAAATTCCATCTTTCATATTAAAAGCTAAAATGATTGTAAAAGGTAAAAAGTAAATATAATTGAAATCAGAACCACTGATTAGGTTTAGTAAGGGTTGTAATTGTTCCTCAAAACAGCTACTACTAACAATTGTGCATGTTTTGAAATGTTTTTAGTGGGCCTTCTCACCAGCAAAAGGTACCTGAGATCATAAAGGTTCTGCTGTACCATTGTATTAGTTCCTATACTACTCCCCAGTCTGTTTCTTGTCACCGTAATGACAAGAGGCCTTGCTGTAGTGTAGAGGCCTAGCTTTATTACACAAAGTGGAGACAACAAAGACATAGTTTTGCAGATGATTGGCTGAATTTGCAGCTAAGTGAATCATAATAGGTTTCATCCATTTCTTTTGATATATTAGGATTATAAATTGCTTTCATAAATCTCAACTTGGCTGCATTATCTTTATTCTTTGGAGAGGTAGCAAGTGAAGAACAGTTGCGTTTTGTATTTTTCACTCCCCTTCCTTTTCCTTCTTCCCCTCTCCCTCCCTCTCAGCTGAAGGAAAAATGAACAGAGGGATATGATATGAACAGCTTTAGATTGGCTGATGCCAGGGTGGACGGCTAGGAATTTCTGGATTTTTTTTTTCTTTTTATCACACNCCCTCCCTCTCAGCTGAAGGAAAAATGAACAGAGGGATATGATATGAGCAGCTTTAGATTGGCTGATGCCAGGGTGGAGGGCTAGGAATTTCTGGATTTTTTTTTCTTTTTATCACACTTNGATTTTTTTTTTCTTTTTATCACACTCTTCTTTTTTCTTTTAGATAACAGGTACTGGAAAAGATAATCAAAGAGGAACAATAGTTGTGTCAAAAAGAAAGTGGAAGCATGAAAAGTTTATTATTTTATGGTTTTTGTCTCAGAAGTTAGTATTTCAAGTTAATATTTGAACAAAATGAGGCCTATATCTATTTTGAACTCAGAATTTTACCCCCCCAAACCAGTCACAGTATATGTATTTTAATAAATACAATTTAATAATATGCTGTTGGACTGTTTAATTTTTATGCCTCAGGGTAGCACTGAGCACTATTTCTAGTTTTAGAAGCTTCCTCTCATTAGTGTAGTACATTCTCTTATATAGCACCTGTTTTAAACTCCAAATCTGAATCTACAAATGTAAAACCTGACTTTTGAAATATTTGCTTTTTTGAACACTCTTCTTTAAAGGACCTGTCAGGATCTCTCCCCAAAATGCTAGAAGCTTGAAGGATAAGGGAGGAACAATGTTGCATGGCCCAAACACATGTGCTTTCGTCATTAGCAAGGTACAGCATGACCTCATGTTGACCTCAAAGGTAAATCGCTAACAGGGAACAATTATACATGCCTGTGAAAGCAGCTTAGTTTTGAACATAATCCAGACAATAACTTCAGTGTGTAGAATAAAATTAAATTTACAACTCTGTCTGTCTGTCTGCCTTTCTCTTTCTCTCTCTTGTCTCTCTCCAAGTCTCTTCTTGAGAGAATGTTGTGGTTTTTATCTATGTGTGTGTTGCGAAAGAAAATTACTTTTCTAGAGGTCATAGTAAATTCCTAAATATAGGGAACCTGAAGGATCTTGTATCCAATTTAGTCAAATTGTACATCTTACAATGAAATGCACTTTTTAATGGAAAGGTTTCATTTGTTGTCTAGAGTATTGATACTGCAGCCTTCAGAATGTGTCTATATATTCCTTGGGGAATCTTGGGTAATTGTGAAATGTATAGATCATTTAGAGTTATGGGAAGGTTTTTTAGATATCAATATGTTAATTTTTGTGTGCTTATCTTAGACTGCCACACAAACCTATGACATTTTATTTTTTTGTAGAAGGCTAAATATTCTGTAGCGTTGTGTGATACATCTCTACATATGATGGAATATGATTTAGCTAGCAGTTCTGAGCTATTTGGAGAAGAATTGCTGCCAGCATCTTGGAACTGTTAGCCATATCTGTCCCATATGATTTGTATGATATAATTGTCTGACATGAATTTTGTTTTCTTTTTTTGCTAGAATGAGAGAGCATATTCCTTCTGTGGAACAATAGAATACATGGCTCCAGATATTGTAAGAGGAGGAGATACAGGACATGATAAGGTATGTTCTATCTAAGTTTATCACTGGAAAGAAATTAATTCTTTAGGTAACACTGTTGTTCAGCTTGAGGGGTTTTTGTAAAATGTGATAGTGTCTTATTTAAACATGCCTTATTTCAGGTTGTCCTAAAATACATTATTGCCTGTATTTAAAAACAACACTCTGACGTATTTTCAGTTTTTAATCTTAAGGAAAAGGCATATTTGTAAATGTATTGAGACTCATTTGTGTTTTATTCAAAATTTTTTCTAAATGTGCTGTGGGACACAAAAACTTAGCTGACACTTCCTTTTAAATAAAAAAGTATTTAGTTCAAAGTGGAAAAATGACTGATTTGTGGCTAATTCAGATATATTTTTTAAATTATACATCACAGAAATCTATTATCTATCTTGAAGTATGGAGTGGGTTATTAATGTTATAAACGTTCTCAGATTGTAAAAAGGAATTTTTTTTAGCTGGAAGCTCAAGTTTTATTATGAATTAATTAAAGTGTCAGTAATTGATGGGAAAGGTCAAGATAAACATGATTCACAGATGATGTTTGGAACAAAAAAACCCTACTCCCCAAAAGAATTCTACAATATTCCTAGATAAATTATTCTCATTGTTCACTATACTGAGAAGTTTTGGAGAATATTTAATCTCTGGGGTTTTTTTGCTCTGAATGGAGTTGACTTATCTTTCTGTTGGGGGTCGTGGAATATAGTTGATCACAGTTCCTCTTATAACAGCCTTTTTCAGCAGTGGAAAATGTTATGTCACCCTCCATCTCCTCTTTCTAGACTAACTGGAGTCAGTCTGACTTTGCCCAAGAAGGTTCTTTGTTCTCCTTCTCTATGCATTCTACTTCTCTCTTGCTCTGAGTTTGCCTGTATATTTCTTCAGGTAGGGAGCACTGTAGTGGGCACAGTGTTTCAGCTAAAAGTTGGCAGTTTGAAGTACAGCAGAATGATTACCTCCCTGATTCTTCTATTAAACATAAAATGGAATGTGCTTTGTCTTTTCACTTATTCATTGTCTCACGTCTACTTTGTATTCCACTATAACCTCTGTATCTTTTTCTACCATACTGCTTGCCTAGTCATTGTTAAAAATGGAATTTTACAAACTTATGAATTGAAGCTCTTTCCTGCACTCTATTTCTTAGTTTTAGTCTTGCCAGTTTTAGAGCATCTCTCCAA
This sequence comes from Himantopus leucocephalus, assembly GCA_003993805.1. NCBI lineage: Eukaryota > Metazoa > Chordata > Aves > Charadriiformes > Recurvirostridae > Himantopus > Himantopus leucocephalus. The sequence goes on along the minus strand of RSEF01000005.1, from coordinate 47,963,049 downwards.
TGCGTCAGTCACTTTGAATTGTGATTCTGTCTTCTCAAGTGCTTACAAGTTCAGTATTGTTGCTGATTTAAAGAGGACTCTCTGTTCTGTTATCTTTAATTGGTTCTATCTGATACTTTCATTAGATGTAATGCAGAGCCATACAGTATTCTGTAAGAAATAGCTTCACAGTTTGATACCAAGTGTTAGCTGATAAATAAGGGTGATTTTTCAGTTACCTATATGATGGTAATTGTTTACACCACACACTCTTTGCCTCACCATTGGCAATGTCACGTGACACGCTGTTAGAAGGTTTTTAGTGTATTTCATATTTACTTCATATCTAGCAACTCAAAGATTTTAGTTAAAAAGGAGGAAATGAGATTGCTTTAGTATGCTATGCTCTCATTAATCAATGTTTTTGATTTGTAATCTCTTCGAGATAGCTGTATTGTTTATCTAAAAGACCTGCTCTAGTATTTCAGTATTTCTTTTTTAAAAGTTTGATTTCTGATTCTGCAGATCCTCCTTTTCTTTTGGAAAAACACATGACAAGAAAAAAGTCTTCTTCTGGGATCTTCTCTGATCATTGTGTATTTGCAAAGATAATTACTAGCAGTACAGAGACTTCTTCAGCTAGTTCTTGTAGACAGTCTTGGCTGAGTATATGAAACATTAGATTTTGTATATCTTGAAACAAAAAAACTAAAATATGACGCCAAATTGTCATCATTTCACTAATTGTCTTCCTGTATTGTGTTAATGTTGTCAACGCAAGTAAAGCAGAACTTGTTTCATTGATTTGCAAATTTCATGGAAGTAAAACTGAGAAGTTCAAACACCTGTAGTTAAATTAATTTTGTTGAAATGACTAAACTGCTTCCATTATTATTCATAGTAGCATCTTTTCTTTTGAAAGAGAGAAGTATTTTTTAAGTTGTGAGAGATCAGAGATATGAATAATACAATTAGTATATTGGAAGCCAAAGATCATGTGTGTTACCAGGGAATATAAGATAAAATTCCACAGCATTTTCAGGTGCCCTGATCAACTGTGACCTGTTCTCTTAAACTGTGCTTTGTGAAAGTTCCTTAGTTTCATTCTCAAGCTCCAGAAAGCTCTGGTTCCACTACTTCTTAGCAAGGCTTCGGTTCCTCTGTTATTTTAAGTACGTTTTAGAATTCTTACCGCTTCACAATGGTAAAAATAAAAATTAATTTGAGGCGGAGGGGGGAAGGGAATTTCAGTAGTCAGTGGAAAGAGTTCAGCTTGAGAAATTAGTTGAAGAAGCTAAATAGAGAGATTTCAAAATAAAATTAATTTGTCACAGAAAATGCCTCCAATCAGTACTGCAGTTGTTTGTGCTTTATTGTGTCCAGGTTTGCCTTTGTGTTGATAGGTTGGCTCTTCCTTTGCTAGTCGCTTTCTGGGTGCATTCTTTTGTTAATAATTTTACTTCAATGTATCATAACATACATAATTATTTTTGTTCCATAGGCTGTTGATTGGTGGAGTGTTGGTGTTCTTATGTATGAATTATTAACTGGAGCATCACCATTTACAGTTGATGGAGAGAAGAATTCCCAAGCAGAGATATCTAGGTAAGATTCAGAACAGTAAAGTATACGTGCTTGCTCACAAAGTGATACTTATGCCATAATAATGTTTTGTGAGAGTTTTCATCTAAAATTTAGGAAGAAAGTGCTATCAGGGTAACATTTTAGGTGCTCCAGTTCTGTTTAACAGAATGACATCTGGAAGCAGATAGGTTTTATTAACCTCAGCAGGTTATTGAAATAATAGAACTGACCTTTACAAAAGACCTGTTTTGTTTAAACTACAGTGGAACCACAGCTTTGTAGATATTCAACCCTGTTGCATGTTTACTGTTGAAAAGGAACTCTAATGAAATATGTAACTATATGTAAATAGAATTATTACATTCAAAATAATACATAATGAAACATATGTTTAGCTGGAGAGGTTTTTGTCAGCTCTTGCTAGATCGCTCCATCAGACTACAGGTTTAAAGTGTCGGGATGTACCCTACTCCCACCTTTCTGTCACAGGTAATATTGTATTAGCGTATAATGTGAAACAAAGAATGTGATCTTTTCTAGCCATACCTGAATATTTGAGAAGAAACGAATACGACACTTATGAAAATGAAATAACCTGTACCATTCTTATATTTTCAGTGTAAACTTTTCCTGACTATCAGCTTTGTTACCTTCCGTAATCTCTAGACTTCAAAGATTTGTTTTCAGTACCCATCTAAAAGCATTGGACCATGGGTCACAACAACCCCATGTGGTGCGACAGGCTTGGGCAAGAGTGGCTGGAAAGCTGCCTGGCAGTAAAGGACCTCGGGGTGCTGGTTGACAGCCAGCTGAATATGAGCAAGCAGTGTGCCAAGGTAGCCAAGAAGGCCAATAGCATCCTGGCCTGTGTCAGGAATAGTGTGGCCAGCGGGACTAGAGAGGTGATCATCCCCCTGTACTTGGTGGTAGTAAAGCCCCATCTCGAATACTGTGTTCAGTTTTGGGCCCCTCACTACAAAAAACACA
>RSEF01000005.1:47917438-47960399 GCA_003993805.1 Himantopus leucocephalus | reverse complement strand
GTTTTGGCAGTGTTAGGTTGATGGTTGGACTCAATGATCTTAGGTCCCTTCCAACCTAGACGATTCTATGATTTTAAAAAGACAATGCAATAAGCTTGCTCAAAACACAGTACTGAAATCTGCCCCCAAAAATGAGCATTTCCTGTTACTGGATTTCTCTTGGAATGGGAAGTTGAGGGCTTAAATTGCACAAATTAGTAGCAAGTGTCAAGATAAGCTTGTAAGGCTAGTCCCCAAAGTAAGAATAGTCTTGCTCCTATTGGGATGTATTACTGTGGTTCTGTCCATCACCTGAAGTCATTTGATATTTAAGGTTATAAAGGGCAGCAGAACATACTTCAGTTATTTAGATGATTTATTTTACTTCTCTTATAAATTCAGGCAATTTCTTGAAAGGTTGAGACCTGTTTAATGGTTTCCAGGTCTCTACCAGAGCAGGAAACTTACAGGGCCTCTAGAAAAAATACATCTGGGAGAGGAATCCATTAACAAAACAAGATTCCAAACTTCACCCTCTTGGTCATTATGATGGTGTTAAAACTTAAATTAACTCTTTCTGACATATTTAATGTTAGAAATGTTGTTGATTGCTTACTTGCCGTGTCTGAGATGGTAATTTATACTCCCAAGATTTACTAAATGGAACTCTGAGGGAGTTAGAAATTTTTTAGAGAGAACCTGGACCTGAATTTTACAGATACAGTTTTTCCCAAAAACTGTGAAGCTTTTTAGATATGTATTCTACAGGATTTGACTGTCTTTTGGTAGGTCCTTGTGTGCTCTTTAGTGTCTTAATCTTTCTGATAATTAAAGATTAAATTCAAAGCTGAGAAACTGCAAGGTTGCTAACATCCATCCTCTGATGGCTAATAACCTAATTTCTGATCTAAATTTAGCAGTGGAAAGTTTACTGTGTTGTTGCTCAGTATGCTTTTGTTCTGGTTGGTGTTTGTGCTACGCATTTATAGACAACAATCCTGTTGTCTTTCAGCTTTTATTTTGATAAATTTAGAAGGTAAATTCTTATAGTTTTCTTTAAATAAACATGTTCCCCATTCTTCCTGTTTCCTGAAAGAGCCTTTTCTTAATTCAGCTTGTGTTGTACTTTCTTACATATGGACAGTTTATTCCTGTTGGTGTTTCAAGAGGATCTTGTTTAAGGGAAGTAATAATTCACCATCTGAACAAAAAGATATTCCTTCCCTTTTTCTTGGGTTCCTCTTGTTGGTGCCAATGGTGGACTGATAGATCTAATTCCTTCTCCTTTTCTATCACTTCCAACTGATAAGACCTTAGTTTGTAGCTGAAATCTCATTAGTCCCAACGATATGACTGCATTTCAGACTTGATTTCATCTGTATTCGGTTGCTTAAGTACTCATTAGACCCATAGTTTCTGAATCCTTTCCATTGATAGCAATTTCTGTGCTGGATGACATCCATTCTGTGTGTTTGCAGTTGATACTATGTAATGAATGTCATGTTCAAGGCTTTCCCTGAGGGTAGGGTAGAGCAGGTGGCACAGATGTGAGACACCAACAGGCTGTGGTGCTCCTGCAGCCCAGGCAGAGGGTGAGAAGAGTAGGGAGCAGAAGTGTATCTCAGAGAAGATGGAAGGAAAACCTTTTTCTAAGGATTGAAGGGGACTGTGTAGAGTTTGCTGCAACTTGTGAGGCTGTTGAGCTGCTCGCTTGAGAGCATGCCCAAAAGAAATGATCAACGCTTCCCAACATGCTAGCTTGTTAAATTGAGAAATTCTTGTTACAATATTCATGGCTTTTCAGAAATACCTTCCTTGTATTTATCTCTAGTGTTAGTACACTGAACTCTTCCAAGAAATAACAGTTGAATTTTCAGTACCTGTCTTTATCCTAAGCATGTCTGGCCTAGAAGCTATGATCTTTATTTCCTTTTTTCTTCGATAATTTTGTCACTAAGGATACTTTGCAATTTTATACTTATTGTCCTTTTCTTTTTTAAATTGTTAATTCTTTTGATTATGTCTGAAGCCTTTTCTGAAAAATTTTCTGTTGAATTGGGAAGCAGACTCTAGGTAATTTTACACCTATAATTAAATAGATTCCAAATACTCTCCGTGACTATGTTTGCTCTTTCTAGTTTCATTTCCTCTCTAAACTGGTGAAAAACTGAATTGCAGATAACTTCATCAGATATTTACAGTTGCCAGTGGTAATGAAACCACTAGCACTGGCACAGAGATACGAGTTGGTACAAACTTCTTTCTTGATGGCAAAGTTATTCTAAACAGAAATTGTGTTCCCCAACCTAAATATGCTTTAACTTGCCAATTGCAGCAGACTTAGAGAATTCAGTTTTCGCTTACTCAGTCACGAGCCCTGGAAGCATAGTTTCTATGGCCTTTAATTTTTTCTGAGTTTAAGGAAAAAAAGTCATCTTCTAAATGAATCCAGGTCCTTTTTTTGTTTTACCTAGGTGGGAAGTAATTTTAGATATTTTTAGATAATTTTATTCCCTTGTGTGTCACAGCGACTATCTGCTGTTAAACTTGAGCCCAAAGTTTTGTTCTGAATCTCTCTCTAATGGACAGTTCAGTTCTTCTGTCAGAAATAGTTACTATGTGGTTTGTATCTTCTTTACTTTTTCTGATGAGAGATTGTGTTCAGTTCTTTTATCATAACCTTTTTGACAACACTGTGGACTTCTCTTTCATGGCAAGTGCAACTTAAGTCAGTGCATACTTTAATTTCCCTTATGTGTCTGTCTGTCTCTGAATACTCTTTTGTTTACGTGCTTGGTGTTATGGGTTATTAAAGTTGATAAAAAAGTTTTCACAGAACTATTCAAGTATCTCTTCTAGTATGCCCTCTCCCCTTTCTTCTCCCTTCTTCCCAAATCTTCCTTTCATTTTTGAGAATTCTGGACTTCTATTGCTGCAGAACCATGGATGGGACCCATTCTGCAAAAGCATAGGCAAGGGCTAGGTTTGATTACAAACCCAGTATTTTCAATTTGACCATGAGTGATTTGTAGTGCTGACTTGAAAGACAGACAAATCCATTGTAGGATGTTGACTTCTGAGGGTCTTATCATACATACAGGGATTTAAAATGAGCATGAAGTTTTGGGAGTATTATTTTGCTGCTGTGCAGCAGGTTAGAAAATCTTACTAGCTTTGGGGTTATGAATAGATAGATATCTGTTCTTTTCTGTTTTTATACATACATACATCTATAAAATAGTCTGTAGAAGCATATGATGCCATACTAGCATACTAATGCTAATAGCAGCGTATGCTCTTTATTTGACATAGGTGGTTAGACTTTATTTAAACTTCATGGAGGATGGCTGAAATTTGACCATCTGTTAGATGCCATCAAGATATTTTGTCCATGATTCTGCAAGAAGCCTTTTCTTGATAAAACTGTTGGGTAGATACCTAGCAGGTGTATGCTGGGATTCTCTGCCTGTGAAAACTCCAGTAACTGCTAGATCTTTTGAAGGACAGAGGACTTGTAATTTGCATGGTGTCTTCTGGAATTTTGTCCTAGAGCCTACAGCTGTCTGCCTAGAATATACAGCATTTATCTGCATAGACGGGAGTCCAGAGTCCAAGAACTGATAGACATTAATGTAATGATGCTTTTCTAACAGATAGCAATGAGGTAGAAACTCTCTGCCACATGAAAGAAACCATTTGATGGTAGACTTTGTGTGAATCACATTACATCAGTGACTACCTACAAAACAGTTTAATCTTTCAGTAAAGCAGATAGTTTTAAGAAAGGCATAAACATTGCATCAAAGTCTCCAACTTGCCTAGAACTGGGGATGCACATCTAGATTTGACTGCTCAAAGCTGGAACAGTAGTAGTAGTTCTGAGATGACAGGGCATTCAGTAGAGTCATTCTCAAATGTGAACGTGAAAACTCTGCTTTGGAAGCTTATCCCTCTGCCCTTTAACAGGGCAACAGCTTGGGATTGCTTGCTCTTATTCCCTGAACATCAGGATGGACATGTATCTTTTTGGTGATGCTTATAATACAGTTCTGAGGGCACCAATAATAGACTATAGTAACAGTTCTAGCATTAACCTAATGTTTCTGTTGGTCAGCTATGGTGATTCTTTCAGTTTTTCATGATCTGATTGTGTCTTTTACCTGGTGGAAGCAAAAAAAGCTTCAGGTTCTGCACTTCTGATGTTTTATTATCACCTCTTCCACAATCAGGTTCAAGCATCTGCTTTCAGGCTAATTACAGTGGAGGTGAAATGTGGCTTCCATCTCAGCATCGCATATTTTATGTCTGTATCTTGACCAAAATAGTTGGGTTTGTTTTTTTCTCTGTCTATAAAATCTTTCTTTGGTCGACACCTCATGGTTACCACTTCCTAAACTTTTTCGTTCTCCTTACTTGTAATTAGTTTTTTTTCTCACTGTTATTATTTTAAACAAGTTATGTAGTTATGGTTTCCAATAATGAATTTGCATTACTTTATTTGACAACCCGTCTTCAGTTAGTTTACCATAGCTTATGCTTTACTTCTCAAAATGATCACTTGGTGGATATATTTAATAGTAATTTTTACAATATGGTTTATAGATTGGTCAATCTAATGCTAAATGATAAATTGGCCAAATTGATCAGTAAGTCAAATTGCCAAATTGGTCCTGTTGTCAATAGATGTTTTCATATTCTTTGACATAAATTGGGTTTTCTCAGCTGTGTAGTGCATCAGAATTTTGTCTAGTTTAGCTGTTTACAGAGTTAATTAAAGTGAAAAATTGAGAAAATATCTTTCAGCTTCTGGCTAACAGCATATTTTCCAGTAGTGCTTCAGCAGTTTTGACCGCAGTTCCCAGCTTGGGATACTTAATTCTTCCTACTTACTTCTGTCGCTGTTACTGCACCACATAAAAATGAAATGTACAAGAGGATGGAGGTGATTTAGAAAAGGAAAGGAAGGTTGATGCTAAAGGCCATAGCTTCTTTCAGAAGCATAGACATCCTGGGAAGGACTTTGACAAACACAGCTCCCTTCCTCTGAACACTTTACGGGTTACTGTTATAGCCCTGAGTGACTTACCCTTCAGTACAACACTTCACTAGTGTTGTACTAATGAAGCCAGACTCTCTTTACTTGATCAAGCTACTTGATTAGTCTTCACCAATTTCTGCTCTCTCACATGTTGATCCCATATGGTATTTCTTTTCTGGCACCTTGCTTTCCATCCTAATTAATGTGTGTACAGCTTCACATACTTCAGTTCCATGATAATTCTAAGTAGTTCCTGGAACTTCTAAAGAAATGAGCTCCGTTCTTCACTATTTCTGTAGTGTGGTTCTGTGAACAGCCCAGAGCATCATTAATATTTTATAGTATCAATCAACTTCAAAAATATTTCTGAACAAATGCCACTGGCATGTATAAATGCAGCTTACATGGTGTCTGCTTGTACAGCATGGCAACATGCTGCCCTCTCTGCAATGGGCTCTAAGAGGGTCAAGTGATGGAAAATACCCCTCAATATAATCATAGCTTGCTTTTCACATAGCTAAATTCCACTTCATTGTTAATTCTGTCTATAAAAATAAATAATTTAAAACAGTAGTGTTGGGAAAAGGCAGGAATTACTGATGCTGTTGCCACAGAAGCTTTACATTAGGTAAAATACAGTGTTATACCAAACTATTATTGGCAAAATATGTATGTTAATTGTTTTGACAGATAGAATCTTTATAGGGGATTCCTTTCCCCCAAGAAATTAAGGAGTGGTTTCTACCCAAGAAGCAGAATGTCAAGTAATACAAAAAGTTACTTTATAAACCTGTCTCAGCTTCAGCTGGGACTCTCTTCTTAGTTACCACATCAATGGTACAACTGATTGCAGTTCTCATGCTGACCAAAGACATACGTCAATGGAAATTTGCAGTTAGAAGGGTGAGACTTACTAGTGTTGTTACTACCCAAGTATTTCTTTTGGCTAAGAATTTTCTGGTAACTTTGCAGTGCAAGGTTCTATAAAAGACTTTCCACTGCTTATGTTTGTTCCACTCACTTTTTCTTATGTGAATGTCTGTATTTGCATCAAAAGCCTGACAAGGGCAAGAATGTTATTGCTAGCACTCACTAATAGCATCAATACTACAGAGACTGATCTTCTGAGACTGCACAGAGAAATGGTCTTCATTTGTTCTCTTTGGCACCCATGTTACCAATCATTGCAATTCAGCATCTGTTTCCAGAAACATTTTCAAATTCTTGTCTGACTTCACCATCTGTAATCTCTGACATTTTTCAGACAGGAAAATGCTCTAGAATTTTTCTTCTAGATTCTAAGGACATCCCAGAGTCTCAGTCCCATTGCTTTAGAAGTCAATTAAAAAAAAAAAATGACTTAGGGTTTTTTTTCCCCATCTGAGAGTCCAAAAAAATCTTTCCGGGATCTTTGTAATATAGCTTTCTGTTTTTCTCATCAGAAAGGTTGATAAATACATTTCCTCGGACTCCTCGAATTGAAGTGATTTTCAAGCTAAGAAGACAAAGAAGATGTCGTAGATTTTGTTAGCCCTCCTGTAAATCAAGTAATTTTGCTATCAAGATGTCCTGTCTTCTGTCTTAAACAGGAAGGTTTTCTTACTTCCTGACCTGCTTCCCCTTTCTGAAACTAGATGATTTCTGAAGAGGCTGAATCTTTACTTCTCCACCAGTCCTACAGTGTAAGAATCCTCTTGTTTAGTGATGTTTAAATTTGGCGTTAGCATCCCTAATTAAATCATTTGGCAATATTGTGCTTTTTTCTCCTTTACTGTAAAGTGAAGTGTGTCCAGAAGTTGAAGACAAGGCTTATGGTTGTTGTTACTTCTGCTAGCAGAGTGGCTGGGATTTAGACCCTTGTTGGCAGATCATCCTTACATCAGTTAAAGATACAATCCATCTTAAAGCTTGGACCGTATTTTCCTAACTGATTTCACTGTTACTTAGATCAAGAGGTTAGCTTGCTTTGTCTTTTTGTTTGCTTGAAATTGAATACTACGTCAGTAGAAACAACCCCTGGGATATGTGCATACTGAACTTGTTTTTGTCCTTCTACACTGGCAGGACAAGATTATTTAGGAAACAATCTGTTTGCATCTATTTTTGGAGTAATCCAAGAAGTTACGTATTTCAAGATAAAAAATTTCCCATGGGATAGCTGACTCTAAGGATATGTCATGCAGTAACCTTAAACAAGATTTAGAAATATCCTGCAGTGATCAACTTAAGCTCTATCAGAGACATACAACAATTGAGATTTTAGTGCTGCCACAACCTCATATAATTTCAGCCTCAGTCTCTCATAGCTTTCAGTCTGTGTTTAGTGGAGGCACTCTAAGTCCTTCTTCTGTCTATCATGAGAGTATGCACATAGATACATAGACACCAAGATCAACATGAGCCAGCGACGTGCCCTTGTGTCAAAGGCAGTAAATGGTATCCTGGGCTGCATTAGACAAAGTATCAGCAGGTTGAAGGAGGTGATCCTTCCTATCTATTCAGCAGTGGTCATGCCACACCTGGAGTACTGGGTCCAGTTCTGGTCTCCCCAGTACAAGAGAGACATGGACATACTGGAGAGAGTCCAGCAGTGGGCCACTGAGAAGATTAAGGGGCTGGAGCAGATGAGGAAAGGCTGAGAGAGCTGGGACGCTTCCACCTGGAGGAGGGAAGGCTCAAGGGGATCTCATCAGTGTATAGGAATGCTTGAAGGGAGGGTGCAAAGAAGAGGGAGCCAAGCTCTTTTCAGTGGTGCGCAGTTACAGGACCATAAGCAGTGGGCAGAAATTGAAACATAGGAGGTTCCCTCTGAACATCAGGAAACACTTTTTTTACTGTGAGGATGGCTGAGCACTGGCACAGGCCACCGACAGAGGTGGTGGAGTCTCCCTCTTTGGAGATACTCAAAAGGCTTCTGGACATGGTAGTTTGCAACTGGCTCTAATTAACTATGTTTGAGCAGCGAGGGTTGGACCAGGTGACCTCCAGAGGTCTCTTTCAACCTCAACTATTCTGTGATTCTGTATACTAAAAGGTTTTGCGCATGTATCTTTTTAAACCTGTTGATGTATCTTTGGTATGTGTTGTCTGTGTGTGCATTCTCAATTTTCCTTCAGAGTCCTTAGATTCAATATCTTATGTTTGGAGTAACTGAAGGAAAACTTGCCTTCCTCTTTATATAAAACTGTGGGAGCTACACATAAAGATAGGTATTGAAATGTGATTCTACTTAGACTTCCAAGATTTTGAACTTCCACTAGCCTTATTTGGTGGCTTCTAGGTCTTGTATTGAAAGAAACACTGAGGTCCTAACCACTTTCTCTTTACTGTTTGTTGTTTTGAGGGGAACACTATGCCCAGTCCAGTTAAGTCCCCTTTTCACTAAGCTGGATAGTCCTAGCCTTTTTAGTAGATCTTCATATGAAACACGTTCTGTATTTCTGATTAATCTTGTTACTTTTCTCTAAAACTTTTCCAGTTGCAGTGCCTTCTTTTTGAGAGTAGGGCATAGCACTGCACACAATATACAAGGTGCAGGCAAACCTTAAATGGCCCAAGTGTTGTTTTTTCTCTTTATTTACTAATAAATTTTAACATTGGAATTACTTTGGTTTTTTTGACTGCTGTTAGGCATCAGGTTGATGGTTTTTGGAGCTATCTGCTCTAGCTATGAGGTTTCTTTCGAATAGTAATAGTAAGCTCAGTACATATGAAATGAGGATTGTTTTTCTTTTGTGGATTAAGTTGTGTAACTTATCTCCTCAGATGTCATGTTTCATATCCGCATTTCCTCAAACCTTTCTTTATTTAAAAAATAAAAAAAAGTTGGTTTCACATTTGTCATCCTTATGTCTTTGGGTACAATAGAAGTTTAAGTGAAATGTTAAACCATTATTATGGTAACTCTTTAATTTAACACTCAACACACTAAGTAATTACCAAATAATTATTTTGTTTGTTTTACAGGAGAATATTAAAAAGTGAGCCACCTTATCCACAAGAAATGAGTGCACTGTCTAAGGATATAATTCAACGTCTTTTGATGAAAGACCCCAAGAAGAGGCTAGGCTGCGGTCCCACTGATGCTGATGAAATCAAACAGCATCCCTTTTTCCAGGTAAAAAGAGCCACAAAACTCCCCAGATACCACTTACTCTACATTAGTGTCTTTGAAATTTTGTATGAAGAAATTCTGTTGTTTTGTTACAGAATAGCTTAGAGGCCTGTTAAATGCGTGAATAATTGCATTGAAGTTAGTAAGAATATCCATGTGCTTATGTATGTGGATTTTGTGCAGACTACAATAAGGGCATGGTCTGTCTGTTTCTAACAGTTACTTGAAGCAGCCACAAGACACACTTCTTAAAACAGAAGGTGTAATGGAAAACACTTAAATTTTATGTTGTGGTTTGTTTTTTTTTTAAAGAAAGTTTGCCACTAACATTATTAGTAAAATTTGAGTATTGATAAAATTCACCATTAGTGACAAATGGCTCTTCTGTATTTTCCTTTGCCTAGTTAAATCTTTAGTCTTGTTTAGTAGATTTTAATTCTGTTCAGATTTCAGTGCATTAACATTTGTTTTCAAACAATGATGAAGATTGGATTTACGTACATCATCTGTACTGTTCCATCCATTGCAGTTAAAATTGTTCATGTGCTGTCTTTGAAAAAACTAAGAATGTATTTCTGGTGCTTCTGAAGTTAAAAATATTTTTAATTAGTATAAATTTTAGGGTATTTGAAGTTGGTAGTATAAATTAAACCTTTCAAATAAATATTTTCAGTGTAATTATCATAACATTCAGGATGAGCTTTTTAACTTCTGAATTTCTTCTCATCCCTTCTGCATTTCCTTCCTCTTGCAAGAGAGTCTGACAAAGTAGAGTTAAACTTCCTTTATCCACTGTTTGTTTTGGAAGATACATTTTTTTCTTCTTGCAACACTTTCTAATCTGACTTCATTTCAGTTCCACTCCTTTACAGTAATAGGGCCATTTTCTCATAACTACCATATCTGTGCTTCCTACTTCTAGCCATGCATTTAAGTACGAATCCAGAGGCATTATGTTTTCAGGGCTCTGGAAGCTGACATTAGTAATTAAGCACAGAAATCAGCAATGAAGAGTTGAAGATACTGCATGCATGCACTATGGCTTACATAGATGTTGTTTCCGATGAAATAGAGGAAGAAATTTAAGGGCTGTCATGCTAATTGTTTGGGTTATATCCACTGTTAAATTGCTTTGTGTTGATTTTTTTTTTTTTTTAAACTAGATTCTGTCTACTCACAAATAAGTATGATATTTTTTGCCTTTACCTAAGCAAATTAGTGGTGCATTTCATCTGCCTGTGGAAAATAGCTAATGGAGTTAGGACTGTTTGTTTCTGGGCAAGTCTCTTGTCCCAATATCTGTTTCTGTTAAATTTCATTTGATTCAAACTTATTTTCCTGGTTTTGGTTTAGAATATGAACTGGGATGATTTAGCTGCCAAAAAAGTATCAGCTCCATTTAAACCAGTAATCAGAGATGAGTTGGATGTCAGTAATTTTGCAGAAGAGTTTACAGAAATGGATCCAACATATTCTCCTGCAGCAACCCCTCAGACTTCAGAAAGAATATTTCAGGTATTTTAATAATTCACATTAATTTTTAAAAAATCATTTATTGAACAATTCCAGTGTATAGTTAGCTTTTTTTTTCCTGCCTTCTAAGTTATTGGAATTAACTGTGTAATTTCCAATCCCAGTTCCCAGGACTGCTTGTTCAGCAATTGCAAAAGGAGAAAGGTGGAAACAGTTACACTGCAAACATAAAATTCCATGTCTCTCCATTCCCAGCTGAATGTCCTACCTGCTGGACTAGAGTCATTCTGTCCTTTATCGATTCTTCATACCTTATGAGTCTTGTCTTCTTGACTCCATCAGCCTGGGCTACCAGCTTTGACAACAGCAATGTAGTTTGCCCATATCCACATTATGCTGTAGCTGAGGAAGTGGGAAGCTAACTGCAGAGTTGAAAGTAGGTCTTCCACGTCCTGTAGGAGTGCTCTAATTACCAGACTACTATGTACCATCTCCTCCATGCTATTAAAAAATGATCCCTTCTTGGACTGCACAGTCTGGATGTCAAATGGGCAGAAACAGCTCATGAGCAGCCTTGAACTTGGTACCGAAGCTGCAGAGGTGAACAGCAGTTCAGATTGCTTTCTCTCCTCCCCCTCCTTGTGCTTTGTTTTTTATTGGCTGTTTTTGAGCAGCTTAATGCTTAGTGTACAGGAATAGAGCATCATATTTTGGAAGTTGTTAGATTTGTAGTGACTGTAGCAAGCAATTTATGCATGTTGTAATACAATCTGATTCATCCTGCAGTGGTAGTCACAGCTGTTACTGTTACAATACGCAAACTGAGCACATCATTAATATGAAACTTATTTTGTTTTGCCATTTAAAATGGTTTGATGCTTACATCACAACATAAAAACTATTTCATTTCTTAACTTAAAGGTGTTCTGGGAAGCTTGAAGTATGAGCCTTTATCACTATTGCAGAACAATTGAAGCTGAGCCAGATTTTTAGCATTATTTACTGGATTTTTTGTATTATTATTGTTTTATCTATAACTGTGGGGAATCATATAACTAATTCCAGGTAGATACCTGTTCACATTGAACCCATCAATGAGCCAGTTATGGTTTCTGTATTATGTTATGAAAATTCTGGTCTCTTTGAAAAATTCTTCTGAAACTTCTAATGTTTTGTATGCAGTATGATAGTTTGTGTGCAACAATTTCAAGCCATGCACTTTTCTGATGTCTTAATTTCATAGGGATATTCTTTCGTTGCACCTTCTATTTTGTTTAAACGCAATGCAGCTACAGTAGATCCTCTTCAGTTTTATATGGGGGATGAGCGGCCTGGAACTACAACGATTGCCAGAAGTGCGATGATGAAGGTAATAATAATATCAAGAGTTGAATTAATTTGGTTAACTTGGAACTGCATATAACTTTCAAAGCAGCAATCACAAGCTAGGCTACAGATTACAAAATGGTCATTATGCATTTATCTGTTCTCTGTAATGGCTCCTCAGATGATCCAAGCATATAATTTGCATGTGGTACAATTAAGAAGTGGTTGAAGTTTAATCTGAAAATGAGATGATTGTCTAGTTTTCCAGAAGACTGAAGTATAGTAGTAATAGTAATATGACTCCTTATAGTTCTTAGTCAGCCAATCATTGTAGATATTTTTGAAGCTACTTTAATTATATCAGAATTCCTTCTATGATGTATTTGCCCAAAAGTATGTATAGTTGTGTGAAGCCTTATAAGAACACATGCTATTGTGATGTCTTCAAATGAGCATATAGTTCTGTGGATAAATGTATGTAAAGCCATCTTTGATCCTGTTTGTCTGAATATTTTGTATCTTAAGCAGCTATTGTAGTAGTAATGATTTATTTAGTGATTATGTTTGTTTAATGTAACATAAGATTTACTGTTTAATTGTTAGAATAAAGTTTATGCATTTTATTAAATAGAAGTTAAGATTATATTTTATCAAAAAGAGAGCTCTTTTATAATTTTAAATGTAGATGAAAAATTCTCACGAAACTTTACTCTTTGTCTTTGACTGTGTATACTAAAAGTATTCTGCAGAACTAAATACAGACAGTTTCCTAACAGGACTCTCCATTTTATCATCATTATGAACTGGATCTGAAAGAGAAACCATTGGGAGAAGGAAGTTTTTCCATTTGTCGAAAGTGCTTACACAAGAAAACTAGCCAAGAGTATGCAGTAAAAATAATTAGCAAAAGGTATAAATATTCTATAAGACAATAAAAATATTTTCTTTGCGTACTGTCACCCATGGATTAGAATAATGTTCTCTACATTTTTGGAAGTGGAAAAATAAAATCATTTCCTATTTGAAGAATCTACAGAAACTTACAGTAATCTTATGACCTTTAAAAGATTCGCAGAGTCTTTTCAAATAAAATGTTATTCTTGTTGGGGAAGACACAAGCAGAAACCTAAAGAGTACTTTTCTGGTTCCTAGTTGTATTCTACCCTAATTTCCCCTAATTTTGCTCCTAATCAGAGTAAAGTATAAGGCCCTCCTATTGTTAGACCTAAGTGAACTGAATGTAGGTTTATGCTAGCTCCCTTTTCTAAGCAGCCCAGTTGATTGCCTAGGACGTTGCTTTTAAGAAGGATCTGTAGTGTGCGTTGCCTCAGATCTAACTCTGTGTGTTTGTGTGTATGAAATGGAATTAGACTATGGAGTTGTAAGTTGCATCTTGTTTCCTGAATGTTTTGAAGAGAACATCGGAATGGAGGCAGCTGACTTGCTTTTTACCTGGGGACTATCTGGTCCTCTTCCAGAATAGATAGATACCTCTGGCAGTTTCTGCCCAGAGAAGAATGAAGATAAGGGATGCTTTCAGGGGTGGATGGATTTGTAGCTTCACTTTGCATTGTGCATTAGTAAATCTGTCCCTAGTGTGCTGTAGAATGCTGGCAGGAAAGGGAAAGGAAAGTGTAAATGTTCTGCTATCAGAATGACAGTTCACAGTGATCTCTTCTCCAAGACATTTGGCTGTACCTCTGTTTTTCCAGACTCTAGAAGTAACTGTCCACCAGACTTAAGTGTTTCATGCCTTGCTTTTTGGATAGGGTAAGTTCAAGAAATGAGACACCTAAATATAGATGTCTGGTTTTTGAGGTCTGCTATGATTAATGGAGGCCTACTCAAAACTGTTAGTGGAGCCTAGAGAGGGACTTGAATGACCAGGCACTAGCAGTGGGATTCAGTAACTTAAACATAGGCATCTACGTAGTGCCATTTTAGCATCTGTTGGTGTCCTCTCTGTCCTCCAGTTCCCATCAGTCTTGTGACTACTACCTTTATGTAGATGTTTTCATGGCTGATATCTTCCAGGGTCTCCTATGCTAAGGCCACTGAATCCTACTCTAGGTATGTATTTTACAGTGAACTAGTTCACCCTGTAAGATTCATTAACCAGAATTTCACTCATATAATGAGACCTTAGACAAGTAGTATGCAGTAGACACCTACATTGGGTATTTTAATCTGCCTTGTGTCTACATTCAAAATTTTTTCTGTGGTGCATGCAGAGTTGCAGATTGGTGCTCCCATCTCATCTTAAGCTACTGGATTTTTGGTTTTGGATAACAGTGAGCAAGCTACTATTGACTTTTCCCATAGAAATAAACTTTTAGGAATTATGTCCCTAAATGATATTACTCACAGGTTCTTTTGCTCTTTCTCCTTCACCTTGGTGGACCAGGCTAAATAAAGGTCAAGAGTGATCTGTATACAGAGATTTTTTTTTAGGATTGCAGGCTATGAGAAAACTCGGAGCATGTTTGTGTGGTATTTAGAGGTAGCAGTAAACCCACACTCGGAATGGCTGGACACAAACCAGTCTTGATTAAGAACTGTTAAAGTGTAAATAATATTGCTCTGAGGACCACACTGCTAAATATAAGTATAATAGGTTTCTAGTAACTTCTTTGCCTCAAAGTCAGACAGTCTTTCACTCCTACCCACCGAATATGCCAAAAAAGTTAATCCTACACCTAGGCAAACCTTTTCATGATACTTGAGGTGAAAGCTCAGATGAAGAGTTCCTCTGTGATGTTGCTTTGTTATTAGTGCTGGACCTGCCTCCATCCAACAATTTGAGGTTTATCTGTGTGTCTGAAGGCCAGTGAAACAGTGGAGTCCTGTAAACTTGCTTGAATTAGTTTTAGAGCTTCCCATTTGTTTTTCATTGTATTGGTTTTTTTTTAAAATCTGAGATGGTAACTATAGATGGGGAATACTCAGAAAAGTCCACGCACAAATTTGAAAGGTTTGTGTTCATGACACTGAACCTTTTTCATCTGTTTTCTAGGTCCACCTTCTCTTGATAGTAGTTTAGGGGGGGAAGACTATCTGAGTAAATTTTTTAATTTCTTAAGGACCTGAAATCACTTTCAGTTTAAACAACGTCAGCAGAGATGCAGGTGGAACAGCTTAGTTTACTTGTCAATTACAGGAAGTCTGCAGAAAAACAGAATTCTCTTGCACAAAATTCTCATCACGGTTCTGGCCTTAATTAGGAAAAAAAATGCACCCAGAAGTTAAAAACACGTGTGGTGAGAGAGATTCTCTCTGTGTTATCCATAAGGCCATTCTCTAAGTCAATACAGTATTAGCCTTTCTTGGAGAGAGTTTTGGAAAAAATTTTCAGGCATTATTTGCCTGAAGTAAATCAATATGTGTATATAGTGGAAAACAAAGTGTTCTGCTCTGTCCCTATTCACATAGTTTTTATAATGTTCACCATGTTCACTTTTTTTTTTACTATAGATTTCAGTACTTGAAAGTGAAACTGTGCGTGATTTTTGCTCTGGAGCTAGTCTCTTCTTATCTCTTCCATTTCAGATTTTACAATGGCCTGTTTAAGGGTTCATTTGTATAACACAGTTCATATATAGATGATGTTACTGTTTTTTCTAGTAGGAGCTCATAGTTTCCATACAGCTTTGGAAGTACTTGCCTTCTGTAAGAATGGAAAAGAATTAGGCCAATAATTTGAGTCTTGAAGATAAAGCTGAACTAACAAATATTTGTAGAACAGAGGTGAAGTCAAATTGCCCTGGACTAAGGGAAAGGTTTGGTTTAGATAGAAACTATTCTATAATATCATTTCAGGTTTGCTGTAGCAAGTTGCAGTTGCATCAAAAACATTGTTTGATTTGGGTGTGGTTTTTAATGTCCTAACTTGCAGGGTTGTGCGGAGAGTTTTGCTCAGATTACTTTGAATATGCTTTTAATTGTGTTCAAGCAGTTGTAACATTAAAAAATCTGGATTGCAAGCAATTAAAAAAAATAGGTGTAACTCTTTGAATGTGCAATTTGCTCAGAAAAATGGGTAAAAAATGACTGCTCAATTTTTCCAGAATGGAAGCCAACACCCAGAGAGAGATAACAGCTCTGAAACTCTGCGAAGGACACCCGAATGTAGTGAAGCTACATGAAGTTTATCATGACCAGGTATTTTGAAGATTGCCATGCACATTGCCATGTGTTTTCGCAAGATCTTCTAGGAGTTCAGCATACTGTTACTGTGGAGGCAACTTTTCCTAGGGGTTTTGTCTAGTCAGTATAGAAGATGAAGCAGAAATTCTTCAAGGAAACTTGCAGTTACTCTGGCAAATCAAAGAAGTATTTGGAAGAATTAGAGTCCTGAACTCTGTTTCTGGTTCTGTCCTTGGTCTACTTTGTTAATTGTCACACAATATATTCATGGCCCAGTTTCCATATCTGTGATACTGAGGTACCTATTCACCCTTGCTTGGGGTTGTCATTAATTATTTCACAAATAATATTTGTGAAATAATTTGGAAATCTTGCATATGAAGATTACATATCTAGCTTTTTTTTCTTATGTATCAGTAACTTAATGGAGATAACCAAGTAGCTTGCTAAATTACCAAATGTGAAAGTAGAGCCTCTATTTGAAAATATATTGAGATCAGTTTAGGGTTTATTTAGAGACCTTAGTCATCTTTCCGCTTAGTGTAATGCAAGCTCCACAGCATATAATAAGCCGTAATTTGATCTAACTTGGAGGCTGGCCCTGGTTTGAGCTAGGGGTTTGGACCAGATGTCCTGCAGAGGTCCTTTCCAGCCTAAACTACTCTGTGATTCTAGTCTATGATTTTGTAACGGAACATAGGCTCTCTTGCCTCCCCACATATCCCAGTCTATCCCCATCGTGCTCTTTATACAAGGACCAGCAGAGTGGTCATGTGGGGCAGTTCTAAAATGAGCTGAGAGGATGAAAAATCTGTACTGTAATCTTTAATGATAAGGAACCCTTCTTTTTTCTTGCATTTGTGTACAGTATGAGTACATGTGTGTAAACAGGACACTTTTTTCACTTTACTGTGCGTAAAATGACTATACTCAGGAATATCTAAAAATAACGTTTTTCAGATTGCTCTGCAACTGAACAGGCTACTCTCAGCCAGCCAAACCATTGTATTTTTAGTTGCTCCTGGTAGCTCCCAGGTGTTATCTTCCAGATTACTCATGCACAATATTCTTAAGACCAGAACTTGATCAAAATTTTCTAGTTTTAATATTTCTGTGGTTTGTCTGTAGCTCCAATTTTTACCGTGCTCTAATATCAATCTGATCAAATTCTGCATTAGTAATCCAACCATAGAATATTGGGTTGCAGTCTCCTTTGGTGAGCCACAAGAAGTTTTATAGCAGAGAAAAGTCTCTTTATCCTTTCTGACTTTCCTGTCAGCTATTCCTAAGACATAAAGAAAATTTGCAGGAGAGGTTATCTTACAAGCACTACTAGCAATGTAACTAGTAGACACATTGTTTGTTCTGGGAAGTATTTCTGCTTTCTGTCTGCATAGCTCTGCTTCTGTTCCTTGATATCTAAATACTGTGCACCTTCTGTTCCTGACTATTTCTTTGAATTTCATTTTTTGACCTCTTCCCAGAACTTTTTTCCTTTGCTTGCAAATACTAATTTTGTTACTGTCATTAGGGGAAGGAAATGCTAGAAGCCATCACATGCCTACATCCATTGCCTTTTCAGAATGCTAATTTCACTTTCCTGTCCTGAGAAGTCTGCTGTTTGTTTAATGGCAAGACATTTGAATTTCAGTTGATTGTGTGCTAACGTCTTATAGTCAAGAAAGTCACTCCTTATTGATTGTCTTGAAAAGAAGAACCATCTAAACAACCATTACATTTTTAATTAAAAAAATACTCTTTAATGTTTGGGAAGATGTCTATTGTGATTCTAATGATAGAGTAGCTTTGGCTGCTACTCTGTAGGGGATGAAGTCAGAAGAAATTGTAGATAATCTTTGATTTCACAGTAAAGTTTGAGAGTGCTTTTAAAGGATTTGGTAACATTAAATAGCTAACTCCTTGCGTCTATTAATAGAAATGCATCCCTACATCAGAACAGGCTTAAGCAGCCAAAGTCTAGCTTTTTCCAGCTAAAGAAGTGCCTAAAGAAAGGAATTTTGTCTCCCTGCAAGTGTATCCATTTACATGGCGGCATTGTGTTTTTGTAAATAAATATGGGTGGACATGGGGAAGACATCAACATTCTTCAATCTCAGTGAGATTAATGGGAAAAATGTCATCTGAGATACAATTTCCTGCTTCTTACTGGCCTCCCAAATTGGTATGAGCAGCAGTTTTCTTTCTTTAAACTTTGAGAGCCTATCGGAATAGCACCTAACTCCTGAATGAATGTTGGTCTGTAATGTTAAATTTCTAACTTCCCACATTTTCTTGTTTCAGCTTCACACGTTTCTAGTAATGGAATTGCTGAAGGGAGGAGAATTGCTTGAACGTATTCAGAAGAAGAAACATTTCAGTGAGACTGAAGCCAGTCATATTATGCGCAGACTTGTTTCAGCGGTGAGCCATATGCATGATGTAGGAGTAGTCCATAGAGACCTGAAACCTGAGGTATAGTGACTTGCTTATATATGTTTAGACATTCAGTTATTAAATACCTGGAATGTGACATATTTCTGTTCCTCCAGCTTTTTCTACTTCTATATTTTTAATTAAATGTTACCACTTTTACTTAGCAAATTCTGTAGATATTTTTCTGTTCATAGGTAAAAGTAACTGCTAGGAAACATTTTTAATTTTGTAAGCGGTTTGTTCAAAAATATTCTTTGCCTATTTGGGGACAGTTTTTACTAGTGGTAAGTATATATTTTTTGTAGGAAACAGTTCACAAGTAGAGCTAGGTTGCTTGGGTACTTTGCCTGTTACATTTCAACCTTTTGTTTGATCTTAATTCCCTCAGTAGGGCTTCTTCTGGAGGTAGCTGCAACACCCTTGTACTGTCTTCTGTCCCAGTTAAACACAAAATGAACCACAAACTAACATGGCCAACTAATACAGATGTGTGATTTGAGTTCAGTGAGTTTGGTAGTTTCCTGAAAGAAACAATTATTTCATATATATTTTTCAGTAATTACTTGTTCTGGTATTTTTATTGTGCAGCCACATCTTGCCTTAGAGGCAATTCAGTTACTATGTTAAGGTTCAACACTGGCTTTGTTCTGCTTCCTGGAGCCAATATTTGCTCCTTTTTCTTTGCCAGCAATGGGCTTGGATATGTGTTAGTTTTCTTTAGCCCAGGAATAGTGTAGATTGATGTTAGTTTATCAATAAGGTCGTTATTTTGTATTGGTGATTACAGTCATCGTACCTCAGGAAACCTACTCCTTTTGTATCTGGAGTTTAAAATGATCCACCATTCCTACCAATGTTTCATCCTTTTTTAACATACCTTCTGGTGTAGTACAAACATACTTATTTTATAGTAATTCAAATTCAACAGGTAAAGAAGTCTGCTAGGTGTTGGTATTAAACCCTTTTTGAAAATCAGTCCAAAATAAACGCGTTTGAAAACATCTCTGTACTGGAGTCTCTGTACCAAATAATTAAATAAAGAGGGGCTATTGTGAAATTCTAATGTGTCAGTTGAAAATGTGACTCTTGGAAAAAGTTTCTCTGCTGACATCATCAAGGAAAGAAAACAGCTTTTGAAACAAGTCATTATTAAAAGGATAAAACCCAGAAATCCTTTCTCTTTTCCTGTTCTCATCATTTTAGTCTTATTGCCATCTTGAACGTAAAGGCCAGATTCTGTAAAGCAGAGCTTCAGCTGCATGGTAAATTAGGCAGCCTTCAATTCTACATCATGTTCAAGAACAGAAGTCTGGGAAGTCCAAGTAATGAAGGGTTAGCAAACAGCTTGCAGAATGCATTGCCTCCACAAAGCTGGACTTAACCAGGCTGTCTCCTTCCTGCTTGTTGTTTTGAAAGTTACTATTTTAGGTTCAAACATGAACTTAGTATGGGATATGCAGGCTTCCCAATATAGATGCGGTTAGCGCACCTTTCTGTAAAAAGTTACATAGGAAATTCTGTTGCTTTTCTAACAGTTCCAGTCACATTTATTTGATGTTCAACTTTGACATCTAATGTGATACTGGTAAGTCTATTTTAAAAAATACGGCTGGTTACATGTCACTAAGGATGAGGCTTTTTTTAATTGCATGGACTGGAAGACACTTCTGTTTAGGCAATAGTAATTAGATGCCATATCTTGCTCTGCAAAATAGAGGAAAAGTACTGGATAGAAAATAGGGAATTCAGAGAAATAAAGGAATTCATGTAGCATATGTGACCATTTGGAGCCTCTCAGTAGAGGATTTGAGGACTGTTTCTGTTAAGAGATCATTAATCTGTAAACTGGTTTCTAAAGATACTAGAAAAAACATACCAAGGCAGAGATAATGTTGTTTATATATCCTTAAAATATTTGTGGAATATAGCTTTAAGTGTGGGGTTTTGTGGAACACATTTTATTTACCTAATCAACAAAGTAGTCTGAACCCAACTTAGGATGTTTGGACTGTACCTTTCTTTCTGTACATAACCAATTTCATTTTTGTCTTAAGACAAAAGGCCTTGTTAAACCAGTGTTACTGTGTTCTTTATTTGTTGGCTATATAACATCACCATAGAAAACAGATGATTGTATTAATCACCTATCCTCATTGTATTAATGTTTTTGCTGAAATTAAGCTTCCTTCAGATCCATTTTGCATATTTTAATATGGAAAACTGACTTTTCTGATTGTGCATTGAGGTACAACAGCAGTACAGAATGCAAAAATACTGTTTTGTAGGAGCTATTCTCTTTTATCCTTAACGAATACTCTCAGGTTCTCCTTATTGATCTGCTTGCAGTCTAGCAATAATTTTTTCCCCTTCTTAATGAGTTCGAAATTAATTGCTTTGGTTGAGTCATTCACCTTTTGTATTACAAAATTGCATAGGGCTATAGGATTTCTAATAGTGAGAATTTTTCTAGCATTGCATAGATTAAACAGCAAAGGCAACAGCAAAATTTTGCTCTCTTCTCTCAGAAGTTCAAGAGGGGAGTAGAAATCATTTATAATTCATCTTGGCCTTAGTCAGTTCTCCTCAGACTTAGCTTCACTCTTGTATCTTTCTTGAGAAATATAAATACTCAGGGAAAAGAAGAACAGATTGTCCTAAATCTTCTGAACTGGTAACAACTTGTCTGTCTTCAAGTCCGAGATGCCACATTCCAGTCTGTAAAGCTGGAATTCTCAGGGACTACTGTATCAGTTTCTTTACCGTGGTGTCAGGAGAAGGCCATTGGTTTGAGGTTGGACTGCTATGTGATCGTCAGTGCTTGAATGCTGTTGGTCCCAGGTCTCTTCCAGAAAGCATATCTATACTGCCTTTGAGATCCGTGCCAGACAGCAGTCAGTACAACTGCTGAGCTATTGGTGTACTTGCTAGTCCACCATCCTTCACTTTCGAATTATTCTTTTGCATTACTCTGCTCATGGCAATGTGGTTTCAGTGTGTTACCACTTGAGGACCAAAGACTAGTCAGTCATAAGACAAGACATGCAAGAAGACTTCCACAGACGAGAAAGCTGTCATTCACAACGTGCCAGAAGGAAGTGGAAGCTTAAGAAAATTTACTTTTGTTTCAGGAAGAAGGCAATTCTCCATTTATTTTGATGTCTTTGCTTTGTTTTTTCTTGTCAGTGTTCCCTGAATTATTTTCTCCACTGTTCTCTGATAAATACCCTTTTTCGTTAATAATCTCAGACAGAACTGTCCTGACTTGCAGATCGACAGGAGGCAGATAAACACATGACATTTTCTTACATCCCAAAGTGCTGTTACTTCTACTTTTCCATTTATTTCCCAGTGTGTCCCTGTTCCCCTTTTCCCTAGATAATAGGAAGTTTTCTGTAGTAATAAATGTAGGAAAAAAATAACTATTAAGTATTCTAACCAATTTTCTAACCAGTGCTGTTATTGATTTTGTCTTTGCTTTTCAGAATTTATTGTTTACAGATGAAACTGATAATTCAGAAATAAAAATAATTGATTTTGGCTTTGCTCGTTTAAAACCACCTGATAATCAGCCTCTTAAGACTCCATGCTTTACTCTTCATTATGCTGCCCCAGAGCTCTTGAATCACAATGGGTATGACGAATCTTGTGATCTGTGGAGTTTGGGAGTCATTTTGGTAAGTGATGGAAGTTTTTAGTTGTAACCTGATTGTATGTATTTACTTTTTGTTAAGATGCAAAGGACTTGACACAGTTTCAGACTTGACTTGGGTAGATGCTGAATTCAAATGAGATGAAAATACAGCTGCACAAATAATAGGTTCCAAAGACACATGTTTTCCAGGGGTGGAGGTTTTTTTTCCTAACAGTAAATTAAATTCATCATTTCTGGGAATGGAAAAAAATACTTGGTACAGTCTGGTTCTTAAAAAGAGAGATTCTTGTTAGGAGATTCTACAGGCATTCATATAATCTTCCTACAGTTCCAATTCAGAGAAGGAGTCAGCCTGCATTCTGATTTACAGAAAATTAATTCCAATAGATATAAACTGGGTAGAAATACTGCTGTGTTTTGTTTATAGTTTCCTGAAATGTATTAATGTTTTTTCTAAAAAGGACTCCCAAGAAAGTCTTGCATATTTTAAATTTTCTATAGCCTTGAAGTTATGCTAGTCAAAAGTTTTATTGTATAGTGCTGGTGATGCAAACAATAGCACTCCATACTTAGTAACAGGGTTGTCAATAAATATACTGTTTGTTAATACTGCTTTTGTTCTCATGACAGTATACAATGCTATCAGGACAGGTACCATTTCAGTCTCAAGACAAAAGTTTAACATGTACCAGTGCATTGGAAATTATGAAGAAAATAAAAAAGGGAGAATTTTCCTTTGAAGGAGAAGCTTGGAAAAATGTTTCTGAAGAGGCTAAAGAGTTAATTCAAGGTACGTATTCACAAATATAGGATAAAATTTAGAGAACTGTATAATATCTGGATGCTGTGAAAGTGCCTAACCTAACATCAGAGTGCCTAACCTGACAGAGTAGTATCCACAGCTTAAACTATGTACTGACCCCTAATACAAGTTATGGGTAAAGGTGGAGACATCAGAATGGCATTACAAATTGCTTGTATGCCTAGCAGATAGCTTTCTAATGTAGGGAGATGATAGAAGGTTAGCAGGGTTAGAATTAACTGAAGAGCTTCAGAAAAAGTGAAGTCACTCTTTTAAAACGTATTTCAAAGCAAAGTTTTTCTTTTGTGTTATTTTTGCTTTTGTAAAAACACCAGGTTATGCGATAAATGTTTTAAAAGCTGAGCTTTTGCAGAAAATGAATATATTACTATGATTTCTTCCTCAGGCTGTTTTTGAATGCGTGTACCAAGGCTACTGTATTTCTGAGCTGCTTCATTCACATTTGCCATGCTTTGATTCCCCTTAAGCTTTTGAGCATCTCATCATGTTTTCAGCATGAGATAGACACCAGTCGTAATTCTACTAAGATAGAGTTCTGGATTTCTGTAGAAGCAGGCTTGTAAGGAATTTTTCTGCCAAAATGTAGGCATCTGCAGATTCAGACTTCAGTGGATGTTGTGGTTTGGGCTGAACTGGACACTGAGATTAAGAGTCTCATGCTCTATCAACTGAGCTAGCCTAGAGAATCTGAGGCTAACTCTCTTGAGTTTTAAGGTTTTAAGTGAAGAAGCCATTTGGTAGTTCGGAGTTTGTGTGAAAAGAGATGTGAGGAATCAAACAGTTAAATAGCAGTTTCTTGCATTTAATGATTCTTCTGGACAGGATGGTTGTATAACATTGTGTGAGCCTTATCTAGGACAAATATTGGCATACCTAGGATAAATATTGTCATTACTTACTTATCAAAGCAGTGCATGAGATCTTCTTCAAAAATAATTGCATTTCCTATTAAAAGAAGATAAATAGCTCACAATTTAACTTAATGTAATATATTTCTATTAGGACTTCTTACAGTGGATCCAAACAAAAGAATTAAAATGTCCAGCCTGAGATACAACGAATGGCTTCAGGATGGCAGCCAGCTGTCATCCAACCCTCTAATGACTCCTGATAACTTAGGCTCTTCAGGAGCTGCGGTGCATACATATGTCAAAGCCACTTTTCATGTAAGTTCCAAGAAATCTCATGTTGTGCTAAATTTTGTAATGTGTTAATTGAGTTTTTTCTATGTTTTCTCTTAATTAAAAATATGTATTTTCATTATAATTCAGTGATTGCTTATAGTTGCAATTTATTCTTCCGTAACTAACATCTATGATTAAGTACAGTGAAAACATGAATGATGAGGCAAGAATAAATGTCTTGAAGACATTTACACTAGTGGGGTTGGGGGACTGAGAGACAGCTGTTCATGAAATAACTATTATAAATGTTCGGTTTCTTAGAGAAATCTATTTCGAGGTCGTCAAACTTTTATAAAAAAGAGAAGAAAGTTTCTGTTTAACTTAAGTAACTGTTTGACTTTGTCCTTTTTGTTACAAAATCGAGGTAAAATTTCTGGAACATATCTAGTACATGTTTTTAATACTTTTTTAAGTGGACTTGCTTATCTGCCATTGTATATTTACTAAAAACGTTTGAACTGCAACTGTATCACACAAACATAGTGCTGATTGTCATGATTCCTTCTGCAGAAAATAAACTGAAATTGAGCAGATTTATGCTGAAATACTTGTAGATGCTTATTACCAAGAAGAGAAAAAGAAAGGAATTGTTACTTGGAGAGGCTCTGGCAACGCTGAAAGAAAAACTAATTTAACTAAGTGTAGTTTCTGAAAATACAGTCTTAAATAGGTTTAAGGCTTAAATAAAAATACTTCTAAATTAAAAAGAACAAGGAAGGGAAGGTGCCATTTAATAATGTTATGTATTGGCTCTTAAATACATGTAAAGGCTAGTAAAGTTACTGTTACAGCTACAATAAGAATTAGCAGGGATCTGTCAAGAGATTACAGTTTATCTTATGATTTACCATGGAACATTCTTAATAAGCTACAGGACATAAAATGTCTTAAACGTCTTGAAAAGCTTAGAATTACCTTTTATTTTTGAACAGGCCTTTAACAAGTACAAAAGAGAAGGATTTTGTCTCCAGAATGTTGACAAGGCACCTCTTGCAAAGAGAAGGAAAATGAAAAAAACAAGTACAAGCACAGAGACACGTAGCAGCTCCAGTGAAAGTTCACATTCTTCTTCCTCTCATTCTCATGGTAAAACTACACCTACAAAGACACTGCAGCCAACAAACCCTACAGATAGCAATAACCCAGAAACCATCTTCCAGTTCTCTGACTGAAAAGCAGAGAATATACCATCTTGAAGATCTAAGTGGTTATAAACTTGGTAGTACCTGTATTGTCTTCTCCCACCCTTCCTCCATGTGGCTTACAGGCTACAGGAATGTGTCTGTCGCTTTACAAATGTATTTCAGTCATACCTTTTTAGCTTTGTATTTCAATACATTTCTTTTTAGCATTAAGTTTGGTATCACTGGATATAGTATAATATTATTATACAACCAACATTGTATTCTCTTAGGGCTAAATTACTAGTGCGCAGTCAAGCTCAAGGTAAGGAGCTATGCTGCTCGTGGTGCAGCTTTGAGGAAGATTGTTTCTCAGTGTAAGAATCTTCCTCCCAGTTTCTTCCCCACTGTTCAAAAAAGGAAAGCTCTGTAACACGATAGAACTGTTGGATTTTCTGCTTTTACCCAGCTCTGTGAAGAATGTCACACAATGTGATTCTTCATGCATGTAAGGAATCGTTGGTACAATGCACCAAAGCAGTATAGTACTTTAAGGCCTTTTAAATTTGTGGTTACATTCAATCCCATTTGTTTGAATTTTAAGAGCAAAATGAACCGTTATGGAACTCTTACGTTGTTTTTAAAAGTAACTCCATGTATCTTGTTCTAAACAACTGGTAATGTAAGTCTTAGATTATTTTTTTTTATTTATTTAATTTTTTAAGAAACATCTAGGGCAAAAGATGTCTGATAAGGTGAGGTGTCTAGTACTGTGATACAATAATTTTTATTTCTGCTTTTTGAAGTTATTAACTTTTAAAATGTTTTACAGATTCTAAAATGTAATGCTATAAGAGAAAGTGAAATTTCATATTGAATGCTTTGGAAAATGGTCACATGTTAAAAGATCTATTTCAAGAATTAATTATAATTTATATTTTCTTTTTGTATTTACACAATAACTTTAAAATACTAAGATTTTTTTAAAGATGCAAAAACTCCAGTTTCAACATTTGTTATTATAGGGTCCATACAAAATGTATACCAAGTTATTTGAATTTTGCATTGTGCAAATATGGCAGTTTAATAGTGACTGTAAAATACTAGAATATATTTTTTTCTTTTTTGCACTTTAGAACATCGAAAGGAGATGTTTTATAATAAAGTGCACTCAGATCTCTCTTCCTACAAGGTGCTGAGCACTGTTTTACTGGGTTGAGTGACCTGAAATCCACCGTATTTGGTGGTTGTGGTCATTGTGAAGGAGAATTCTGTACATTGCAGGAGTGAATCCCTGTATATTACCCACTGTTTTCATTCCTTACTTTAAACTGCAAAGCTCTTTCTATCTTGCTTTTACATTGTATATAACAAATACTAGACCTGGGCACCTTGCGTAGTGTAGATGTTAACAACTTATGCACTGGGAATACTAAAGGGAAATTATATTGAACACTGTGCTTCACAACTTGTTCACTGTGGTGTTCTACAGTGAAGTATTTCCTACTGTGATAGTATAGTATGTACATAACTGTTTGGAATCATAAATGTGACTTACAGAGACATCAGCATAAACTTTTAAATCAGTATATTTTATAAATTTATGGAGAGCTCTTTTATTGCTCGTATTCTCAATGACTTGGGGTAACTTAAGTGCTAAACATGACTCCAGTTTTGCAAATGCTTACATGTGTAAGTTTCCACTGAAGTCAGAGAGATTCCTTATGTAATGTTAATCCTATGCTTAAATTTGTGTGATGGAAGACTAATTGACTAGGGATTTTGTTAACAGCTTCCTCTATCTTAAAGTAACCTTAATCCAAACCCTATGCAAAAAAGGTTATAGGAATTGTTTATATCAGTGGTTTTATTTATAAAATTATATCAGATATCAGTATTGACAAATACAATACATCCATGTTTACAGGGATTGTGTGTATCAAAACAAGGCTTTGAAGCCCAACATGTTTGTTCTGTGTTTCTTTAATATTAATAATGGCATTCTGAGGTTTTGGAATTGCTCATGTGAAATAGTTTACTACTTTCTTGATGTGAATGTCAACAGTAATTGCAGCATTAATTTCAGGTTGATGTGAATATTGAGATTTGCACTGTTTATGTAGAAGTAGTATATTTAAAGATCAGTATATGTGCTAATAACACAACCAATTTTAAGTGGCCGATGTTAAAATATTGAAAAATAATTGTCAATGTAATATATTCAGGTTTGCTTTCTGAATGCTCTCTTTGGAAGTAAGCTCAATAATGAACATGGCTCATTTGTAAAAGAATACTTTCCCTCTCCCCAATAAACTTGCTGTAAATACAACAAACAATCCACCATTAATACTTGTTATGCAGACAGTACAAGTGAATTGGGGGGTTGGAGAACAGCTTGCTTGTAAAATTTGCACTTTGAGAAGTTCTTGGAATTTGTTGTCTTCAGGGTGAGGACAGCAAAAAGCAATTGTCAGTTTGATTTCATTTACGTATAAGAAGCTTTTGGATACCAGGTGGATTTGGAATATTGTGACCCAGCTGAAATAACTTCCTAAGTTAGGTACACAGTGCTGTTGTTTCCCTGTTGGGGCATTTAAAGTGTTGCTTGACAAACTGCTGAAACCAGAAGAAGAATGCTTGCATAAGATACTAATTGCTAGAGATAATGTCTGTATTGTCAGAGGGTTTTTTTCACACAGGTTTTGAGAGACTTTTGTGAGACTAAAATTACTAGAATGCATCAGTTGTATCAAAGACAACCTTTGTAGATGAATATTTCTGCGTCCTCTTTGTGCTCTAACAGTAGTTATTAAATAAAAATTTGAAAACAGGGTAATTCTTTTTGGCAGGGGTAAGTACATTTAGATGTCACCTTGCATTTGCTTTGAACCAGTTACCTGGGGTAGCTGAAATGGTTATCACTTCTGACTTGCTGCTGCCTCCAGGTAACAGAGCTCTTGAGGAGGTGTGTTTGACACTAAGCTGTCTGAATTTTTAGATTAGCATCGTTCCGTAAACCACTGCTGATCTCCAATTACATTGATAAAACTGAGTTGCGAACTAGGCAGCTCAAGAGCAGGTTCACTTCCTGTTCAAATGTTCCTGCAGGAGACTAGTGACTCTTGGCAGAATGATGTTGACTCAACTTATTCTGTTGCCCAGCCTGGCACTCCAGGGTCGTATAAAGACCATGGGCCAAATTTTTCATACTCATACCACTATTTCAAATCTGAAGTGTACAAGCCAATCTTCATTAGTACTATAAATACTTTGTATTGCCTTGGTGAACGAGGTGTTAGAATGTAAATTGTGTTTATACTCAGATTAAGTTTCCTTCACAGTGCTGCTATGCATCAAGCAACTTTAATGTCTAGTAATGATGTCTCTCTACTGTCAGAAATGTAATGCAGTCAACAATATTGTGGCAGATTTGTCTGAAAGATCAAATTTCTTATCAGTAAAGATTTAAATAACTAGTGTGGTTATTAATCTAATCTTTAAAGTACTCGATACTCTGTAAAGCTACTTCTTTGTAATATTTTTAGAAACGCAAATATTAGTAACTAAGAGGTAATTCTGCTAAAGGATTTAGCGGTGTACAAAGGAAGTAACATGACTTATGTTCCTCTGGCTTAGTGAAATTTTTACACTTTTCTATAAAAGCAGCTGAAATATTGTTTCTTATTAGAAGGGTCAGAGCATTTGGCATGTGTGTTGTTTACTGTTATGAAAAAAACTTTATTAAATGCTTTATTAAACAGTTTGGGGGGGGTGTAACACAAAAATGCAGTATTGCATCAGAATGGATTGAGGCTTCAAGTTGGCATTGCTGATGCACGTATTTTCTCAGCCCTTTTCCATTGCTGCTTTTCTGAAGAAAATAACAGTACCTGCACAGCCGTGTACTCTAGCACTCATCCAGGACCAGAATAATTCTTGGCAGAAAATATTCACAGAATGATGATGTATGTTTATTGGTTGTGATGAAGTGTTGCACAAGTGTCTTATGTTTTTAATATGTGCATGTATTATGTGCATGTATGTAGATACATGCTGTATTGCACGTCTAGGCCTCAATTTAAAGTAATATGCCTTGTTTAAGAGAACCTATACTTAAAAGTGAGTTCTTGACTCACACAGAGGACCAGACAAGGGGGCTACAACAAAGAGGAAGAAGGTTATGGGAAGTCAGAGATGAGAAGCTTCTGGGAAGATGTTTTCAGGAGTACATTTCTCCCTTCGCCATCTCCATGTGTGTGCAATATTCACTGACACCGAATTGCACGCTTTCTTGCCAGTTACCCGGCATAAATATATTTCTTAACTCTGTAGGTCTGTGAGTACGTGTATGCATGTCTACACCCATGTGTGTATCTTTATATGACATTTTTGTCTTCAGTTGGAATTTTTTGTTATTTCTCAAGTATCGTTCCAGGTGTTTTTACCAAGTTGGTGGTCTTCATTCTTTTCTCCCAGTCTTTCTCAGCACCGTTTTTTACATTGTGAAACATGACATTGGCTTCCTTCAGTCGAGGTAGTTGACTGCATATTCTGGATTGAGAATTGAACAGGAAATAATGTGGCTGTTTCTGCTGTAAAGAGAAAAAAGTGCTTTGATCTTTGTCTGCCTGTGAGAAACACTTCTCAGTTTGCTCCTTTGACCCACAGGGCACTGGATTCTATCAAAAATAAGAAATGCAGAGCTGTTGGCTAGCTCTTGCCTGCCAGTCCGCATTTTTATATATCACTCATTCAATGGATTCTGGATGTTCAGAACACCTATGTAGAACAGAAAACTTAGGATGATTCCTGTAGTCTGCACTAGTAAATAAAGTGATGCTTTCAATTACATAGACCAGCTGGAGCAGTCTTGTTTGTTGTGCCGGAAGCAGCAAGAGCAGCGAAATGTAAGACACCTGCAATAATGTAAATATGAAGAAAACACCTGTATTTTGACAGCCTTTGTGTTCTGTGTGATGGAAAGGGAAGCCTGCAACTGCCTGGGAATTGATGGTAAGTGTTTAGGTAGATGAGATGGTATGGGCTGGTGTGGCAGCTTGGTGTCACCCACAGGGACGTTCCTGATCCTTTCTTCTGACCACATGCTCCACCCTTTTCTTGGTTCTGGTGTTTGTATCACCTCTCAGCCAGCAGAGGCAGGGGGAAATAGAAGTGTTCTATTAATTGAGTTAAAGCATTTTGGTTAACACTGGATTAATTGATTTCGTAGTTAATGCAAAGTAAGAGTAGTAATGAAGCATTGCAAAACCTAGTATGCTATAATGCTATGATTTTTGAAAACTCATACTTTATTCTGAGGTAGAAAGGAATCCATACTATTCACACATAAAACTGCTCATTAAAATTGGCAACCAATCTGGCTGTATTCACAGCATTCATGCAGAAGTCTGCTAACTTCCTTTGAAATGCTAACAATAAAGCAGAGAGAAACAGAACTCTAATTGCTCAGGAACAGCTCAAAAACCTATCACAGATGAAACTGCAAACTGATTGCAAACTTGCTGCATTTTTCTTAATACAAAGATAATTTTACTTTGTCAAGAAATCAAACTTCAAATCTTAAAATTGACATCTCGTTTATGTTCATCTGATTTCCAGTGGTTTTTTTTTTTAAATACGTTGTTGTCTTAGTATGATGGTGACCATAGGTTTATTTTCGTTAAGTTAGAGAAAATCTAAGGATTTAGGCTAAGGCCTTGTGAATAACCACAAGAAGTCTGATGGGAAAGGTTATCGCTATCTTTAGCTAATTTAGTTCAAAATATACATTACTGATATTTGCTGATATAACTACATCTAACCCAAGTACATTTTGCATCCGTTATGGGTGTGATTTTGTGTGACACATTCAGCTATGCTAAAAAAGCTTTCAAGTGTAAACTAGTCTTTGGAATTACAGCAAAGTGAGAAGAAAGGGGGAGAACTTGTATTTAAAGACGATTATGCAAAGAGGGGACAATGCTCAAGGTTTGTCTCCAAGTTACGCTGACAGAGGTGACTAGGCAATAGTGTCATCGTATTGTCTGTAGAAGCTTACTCATTAATAACAGTCTGTATCCCTTTTTGCCTTTAGAATCAACATACAGTGGAGAAGAGAAACTGAATTAATTCACAAAAGCAGCAAGTACCTCAAAGCTTTTCTCAGATGTCTCCTTAATGAGTTCTCATTTTTTAAGTATATAGCTCAGCTGTACGTAATACTCTGTTGAAGCTATGCCTACTTGAGGGAACAGGATCCCACTGTGTAATGATGCATTCATTGTACAGTGATTGTACAAATTGGAACTCAAGGTGCTATATCCCTGCTGCTTCTAAGTTCAGGTGTTAATACTGTTCTACTTAATATGTATCACCATGTCAGTCCATCCGTACGCAGCCCTGGCAGGTCACTTAGTTCAATTTTAAAGCTGTCAGATTAAAAGGAAAACTTGAGATCTACTTTAAAACCGAAGTGAGAACGGGCCTTTAATCTTAACCTACATCTGGATTACAAAAGTGAATAAAAGCTTGGCATTGACTTTCAACCTTGACAGTCTTATTAAGATGCTACCGCAGCTAATTTTGATGCTTACAGATATCTTTACTGTACTGATCTCTTTCCCTGGTAGAGAAAGAAACCTGCAAAATTATTTCCTGTCAGAAAAAAAGTATCTTTTGCTAGAGTCCCAGTAGAAGAGATCATCCATAACTTCTACCTTTACTCCTGAAGCTGTAAAGGCAAGAAATGAATTGGTGACGGATTCTGACAGCTGGTGATGAAGGAGCAGGCTGTGTTAATTTGCAGTAGGTGGAACAGGGCGTGCTATTTCTTGTGTCAGTGTGGGCAGGGAGGGAGGAGAGGCAAAGAAATGGGAAGAAGGGGGTGCTGAGCGCTTTGCCTCACTGTAATGTGCAGGACTTTCTGGTTGTGTACCATTGCTTTTGAAGAAGCAATGGTCTCCACATTTAACCTAAAATCTTTAAGAAAAAAAACACGTTCACTTGTCAGCTTTATTCTTGGAGGGAAATGGTGCTATTTTCAAATGGTAGAGGCGGCAACATGGACACTGAGTTCCTTAACTCACTATATGCCAGTTATCCACAGATTACAGTGAAGTTTTCTTTCTGACAAGTATGCACTTCTCTACAATTCTTAGTCACATCAACAAAGTGCAAAGCCTTGTGGCAGATAAGTAATTGCAATAGTTTATTTTACCCAATATCAGGATATTCAGAAAATAAGTGAGGATAGCATTCTGATTTTGGATGTGGAAAAGCACTAGAAGGGAGGATCATTTTGTGAATGCAGTGGTGGAAGAAATACAAGAAAGCTGTTTTCTGGAAGACTGCTCAGAACTCATCAGAAGACCGCTCAGAACTCATCAAAGATTTGCAGAACCAGATGGCAACTGAATGCTCCTGTCTCTGGAGCTGTTAAAGCCTAACCATGCTGGTCTGGAGGATGGTAAGCCCAGTCTGTTGTGGGCCAGACCTGTCAGAGCCACAGGTTTATGAAAATCTGTTGTTGGGGCTTCTGTCTTGGAGGAACTTCTCATTTATAAGTCTTGGTAAACACCAGGGAATGAACAGTGTTTGGCAAATCAGGTTCTCTAGCTGTGTTGGAATGATAACTGTAATGAAGATCTTGATCTTCTGTCAGCCCATTTTCTTCTCCAGGCCATGGTGTTCAGAAATAGGAAGAGATTTTTTTGTTGCCCTAAATTGTGTGGTT
Organism: Himantopus leucocephalus; assembly: GCA_003993805.1. Classification (NCBI taxonomy): domain Eukaryota; kingdom Metazoa; phylum Chordata; class Aves; order Charadriiformes; family Recurvirostridae; genus Himantopus; species Himantopus leucocephalus. Next base: position 47,927,381 of record RSEF01000005.1, on the reverse strand, counting down.
AACCACTGTGGTGGCATCAAAGTTAATGCAAAGCAATCTGGAGAAGGACATAATGTACTATTAACAAGTCAACCTTCGTTTACCTTAGGAGAGATTCTTGCCAGCGCTGTGCACAGAGCAGAGCAGCAGCATGGGTATTCCCCTTGGATAATTGGTGGTCTGCATGTCCGTTGTTCGTCTGACTTCTGAAGTTGTGCTGGCAACTCTTCTCACAGAAGAATTAAAAAAAAAAAAAAAAAAAAAANGCAGATGATACTTGGGTGAAGGCAGTTTTGTAGGTAATAACCAAGGATGTTTATTGGCTCTTACATTGTGCACAACTTTTATGGCAGCAGGGAGAAGTTCATTATCTGAACAAGTCTCTAAGACAGCCTGATAGTATTTGAGTTATTACTCATCTCCAGCACTGTCAGGAGCTTGTTTTTGGAGAAAAATGTGTGCATATGCCTATGTGTTTTAAGTCCTATGGTGTAATGCTATCGATATACCTAAAAAAAATCCCACATTCTTCTAGCATACATTTGTGTTAAGTAGGTTATGCAGGTTTTGTTTGTGGTTGGTTGGGTTTTTTTTAAATTATTATTGTTTATTTTTACTCCCCTTAGTTCTGTTCCTTTCCTGAGCTTTCTACTTATGTTAACCCTCTTACCTCTTTGATTTCTGTAGTCTTTCTGGTTGTCCTGAAAGGCAACGCATGGATCTTTCTGCCCAAAAAGAACTGTAGAGTCAAATGTCCAGTATACAGAAGGAATAAAAATATGAAGGAAGGCTATGCAACAAACCCTTCCCTTTATCCAAAGTGTTGAAATACCTAGCTTAAAATACACTGGTCACTGAATAGTTATCTTACTCTTCAGGCAGCTGTTGTATTTGATAAACAGAATGAATAGTGTCAGAAGTACAAAAAGAACAGTTTTAAAAATACCAAAAAAAAAAAGAATAAAAGACTTTTTTTTTTTTTTTTTTAGAATGAATGCAAACCAAAGGTACAAACTCAACACCTTCAAACTTGGATCTAAACACACTCTGAACAACAGGTGTCAGATCTGGCTGACTGATTTGCCTTTTACATTTTGAGGCAGAGTAAGTTCAGAAGCATGCAGCAGAAATCCGCTTTGTCCTACAGATGTGAAACTTCAGATTTCCAAGAACCTGTACTTGGACCCAGCAGGAGCACTAAGAGGCTGAAAGCTGGCGGTTGTTCCTCAGGAACTTTTCTCATGAATTATCTGTGTGAACTGAAGATAAAGCCCACAGAAAGATAGTTCACATCCGTCCCCAACCAACTGCAGTCACAGTAACATTATTACTTTCTATTCCAGTTTTTATCAAGCAGCTAAAAAAAGCACACATGATCTGTTGTTACCTGGTCTGCGTTGATAGGTAGAATGATCTTCAGGGCAGTGAAGCAGACTGGAAATCATCCGTTCTGTGGTTTCAGGCAAATGCTAGACCTTTCTGAGACTTCTTTGATCATAAAATCATAGAATGGTTTAGGTTGGATGGGACCTTAAAGATCATCGAGTTCCAACCCCCCTGCCGTGGCCAGGGACACCTCCCACTAGACCAGGTTGCTCAAAGCCCCATCAGCCTGGCCTCGAACACTTCCAGGGATGGCGCATCCACAGCTTCTCTGGGCAACCTGTTCCAGTGCTTCAGCACCCTCATCATGAAGAATTTCTTCCTAATATCTTTTCTAAATCTACCCTGTTCCAGTTTGAAGCCATTCCCCCTCATCCTATCACTACATGCCCTTGTAAAAAGTCCCTCTCCAGCCTTCTTGTAGGCACCCTTCAGATTCTGGAAGGCTGCTATAAGGTCTTCCTGGAGTCTTCTGTATTTTAAATAAACTGTGGCTCAATCCTAATCTTCCCTGCAAATATCTCATTGAACTTTTCATAGAAAGGAGCTATGACATAGCAGACTACATGAAGAGGAAAAATTTTGATTTCTGGAGAATCTCAGAAGACACAAGCAGAATTTGTCTTGCCAACAAGCACAAGTGTTAGACAATAGAGTTCTGAAAGGTTGAGTAGGGCCACACAAAGTAAGTCACAGTGTGTGAAGCCAACCGAATATTGTAAGAACGTAAGAAATGTCCTACTGCGTCAAACCAATGAGACCAGAAATGCGTGCAGCATTCGAGGTGCAGGTGTGCCATGGTTTACAGAGTGGCAGAATGATGCCTGTTGCTTTGGTCTCAGTAGCCTCCCTGGGGACGCCTGGTGTTTTGTACGCTGCCGCTGCACAATGCAGCATGGATTTTGGGGAACTGTCTGTGAATTTCTATCTGACATCCCGTGTAGAACAGGGTATCAAATGTAAATCAGTTGGTCCTCTGTAAAGCAAATAACTTGTGTTTGGCCAATTCATGATACCTGAAAAGCTTCCAATCTTGCTTTGGAGACATTGAGACTTCAAGAATCCACTGCCTCTTTGGAATTTGACCAAATAGTTAATTATACTGATAGCTTTTAAAAAGATCTAATCTGCTATATGTTTGTCACACATCTCCAACTTTGTGTTCTTATTTTCTCTATTGATCTATTTGGAAATGCTGTGTTCTTTACATGAAGTTTTATTTCCAAAACATAATTCCAGTGTTTTGTTGGTTCTGCCAATTATTATGGCAGAGATAGACAGCTGATTGGCTGAGTCTCTTAACTTGTATTTGCTGTGCAGGCATAGCAGCTAGCACTCCTGTTACTGGGTCCACATTTTGCCTGTCCTTAGTGTTTCTGCCCAATTGGAGTACAGATTTATTGGAATTTGCCCTCTCCTTCTCCCCTCTCTGCTAAGGACCTTGCTTTTGGAACATTGTAATGTAACCCTGTATGAAAATTCCCAGGTTTTTCTCTTAGGGTCACATCAGGCTAGGCAGGCTATACTCTGCCATTGTCTTATCATAGGATCATGGAATGATTTGGGTTGGAAGTGACCTTTAAGGGTCATCTACTCCAACCCCCGTGCAATGAGCAGGGACATCTTCAACTAGATCAGGTTACGCAGAGCCCCGTACGACCTTGACCTTGAATGTTTCTAGGGTTCTACCACCTCTCTGGGCAACCTGTGCCAGTCTTTCACCACTCTCATTGTAAAAAATTTCTTCCTTATATCTAGTGTGAATCTACCCCCTTTTAGTTTAAAACCATTACCCCATTATTTCTGCCTGCCTTTGGCACATAGGCACAAGCCCAGTGTCCTCACGATGCCCCTGGCATTCCATGAGCTATTAGAGGCACGTGATGAGACCGAAGGAGGCAACCCTTTATTTTAGGAGTTTTGTGTACTAATTCTGGATCTACAGATTTTTAAGCCTTCTCTCCAGTTATTAACGTCATTGAAAAATCTAATATAAATGCATGATTTTCATTCTTTCCAAACACAGAACAAAAATAGTTGCCAAACACTCCTTTATCTGTATCACAAACATTTTTCTTACCTCTGGATAGTAATGAACTGATGAGGTTGCTAGAATTTTTTCATTATCTTTATCCTCAGGAACTCCCAATCTCCATGGATTCCTCTAATTTATTTTGGTTTTCTTACCCATTTGTCATAGTACTTGCAACATACAGCAATTTCTGTTAATGTTTTAAACTGTAGCCTACAGGTTTAAAAACTTTCAGAAATTATATGTAGTTTTCGACTCCCTCTGGTGGTTTGACAATGTAGTTGGTGAGCGGTTTAACTGCTGATACCAACGGCAACAATGAAAATGTTTGAATGCAGTATGACACTGTAGATGCTTCAAATCTAACCATCATTGTTTGTCCCAGATCCGTTTAAATAGCAATGGGGAAAATATTTATGGTTATTAATAATACAAATAATTTTTGTTACCAATGAGTAGCTAGGGATGCTGAAAAAAAGCAGAAAAAGTGAGAATTCAAAGCTTTTATTCTATGTAACAATTGAATATATTTAAAGGGATTGAACTTTAACTCAACTGCTGCACTCAGTAAATTTAATGTGAGAAATACATGATCTTCATCTTCTTTTATTGGTCACAGAAGTGCAGTTTGAAACAGCAGTTATGTGAAGCCAGTGATTCCTGTGTAAACAGAAACTGATCTGGGAATAAAACCTAAATATGATTTTAGCCAATAATGTAATGAAATCAAACAATATTACTACAGAGAGAAGAGCTGCCACTATTGCTTTGCTACCTAAAGAGATTTTATTCAGATTTAAGAGGAGGTTCATATTTACTAAAATCTAGTTTTCTAATTTCCTTACGTGTAATAGGTATCTTATTTTTACCCTTAAGAAATAGTTAAAAATAATGGTACATGGCTTGTTTTCTGTGCTGATAGAACAAAAGGAACTGAAAAGCCATGGCCTACTTAAAGTGTAAGAAGCTTGCAGCTTTCTAAACGTACATAATTATTATTTTTTAAAATCCAAATTAGTTCTGTTCTGGACACTTTTTGCATAAATGAGTCGAATGGGAAAATGTCTTTGCCACTGAGGTTCAATTTGTCTAGGAAGATTTTTTTTTTGAGTTCAAGTGAGAGATTAAGCTACAGTCTGGATCGCATCTAAAATTTAGCTGAACTGTGTCTGTCAGCTTTGTTATTGTGCAAAGACAGTGCGGAGACCCTCTTTCCCTGCTGCCCTACGAGCATCACTGTGTGGGAGAAGAGTTTGAAATACAGCAGGAAAGAGGTTTACCGTGAGTGTAACACAATGGAAGACCCATGGTTAGACCCTACCTTGGCTCTTCCCTGAACTTAAAAGTAGCCAAACACATTTATTTGAAATCCTTAGAGCTTTGAACAAGACTGAAAAGTTTTACACTGGCACAATAAATGTGAGAAACAGCAAACTATGGTATTTTTCTTCCCATTTTGCTTCCTGTTAGTTACTACATGTTAATATAGGATAGCAACTTTACTGGCAATGTAGCTTTGTAAAAATACATTGTGGCACAAGTAGCAATTCAGATATAAATACATCTATTCAGCGTATAAACACCTGTGAGGTGCTTTTCTTAATTCCATGAGGTGACATTTTATTCTGTTTTTTCCTTTTTTTTTTTTTTTTGTGATGAAGAGGATATTTCCAGAAACAGTTTGATAGGTTTAAAATGCAGTATGAAACTTTGGGCCAAAACAATATGATTTTAATATATATTGCCAGTTGAGTGGTACTCTTTGTTGCCCTTCCATTGGCAATGCCGGTTTCCATTTAGCATGGAATGGGCTTGGAAAGGATCTCATTTGGAGTCTGAGTTTTTATCTTTTGCTGCACAATTAGTCATTTAACTTCAGATTCAGCCTATCAATAGCAATGACTGTTAGAACTGTCATTTATTAAAGACTAAGAATTAACATCAAGGGATTTCATACAGTAGTGAAAAACAAGTATTTGCCTGATTGTACAGGCATACATTCCTCTTTAAGTATCAATTGTACTTCCCATTTTTTGACAAGTGTATTATTAATTGAATCAGTTTGAAGGCAACAAACTACAAAATCAAAAGTCCATTGTGAAGAAAAAAAAATTTTTTCCTGGGTTCCTAGGTTTTACTGAACTGCTTTGTGTATGATTTTAACTTTCAAACAGCAGTAAGGGCTTAATGGTTTACAAAATAACATACATTCACAGATGGAACTATTTTATCTTTAAGAAATAAAACCTCATCAAAGTACAAAACCTTGAAATGTTGAAATATTTTGATAAAGCATATTTCACTTCTTATATGACTGTATCCCTGCTATGAGGCGGGATGACAGGTTTTATAATGTGTGTGTCATTTAACTGTTGATTTTGCCGATGCTGTTCAGTCTCACTTTACTTCCCTTTAAATTGCATTTTGATACTCTCAAAAAGGAACCAAGTGTCACTGTGAAATATTTTTCTTTAACAATTTTCATATGGTCTGTTCTAAATTTCATGGAGATTACTGGCTTCAGTAGGAATGGAGAACTTTGCAGTTACCTTGTTTCACTAACAGTGTTATGCTAACTGAAAAAAAAGGAGACTTAGAATTTTGCTTCTATAATGCTTATGAGTTGTGCTCTTCACTGTAGAGAAATTACTTCTCACATTAATGCATTTTGGCCTGAAAATTTTTGCACTTCACATTTGAGAAAATGGCAGACGGTAGTAGGAGTTGAATATGATTGCTTTAAAATACAAATAATATTTGAATTCCATCTCTGATCACTTGCAATAGAATATGTTTAACATCTTAATAGACATTAAAATGTTGATTTGAATTGAAAGGTAAGAAATTGGTAAAATAAGGATTTGTGCTGAGGAAAAGCTTCTTTTTAATACTGAATTTTTAATTCTATTTTACACTTTGTGGAGATAAAAATCAGGACTTTTGTGCTGTCTTCTGTAACATTATATTTCCCTCAAAATCATCATCTTTCTGGGATGTATGCTATAGAAACTCTGAGGAAAAAAAATAATTTTAATAATCAGCAATTTGATTAACAGCTTCAGACAAACTCCACTTGGAAAAAAACCCCGAACGATTGCTCAGTGTGCCAGACTAAAACCAGACTAGTAGGTAAACTTGCATGTTAAACACTTTTCCTGTAAACAGTGAAACAACAGTTGCCATGAAGCATTGATATCCTTTGACACAAATTGGGTGTTCAGCTGTGACTAGCCTGCTCTCTCAAGGGCCTCCATACCAGTGAGCTGACTTCAGCAGAGCTGTCAGGAAAACAGTTTTAAAGTTTTTTCTTTCTTTTTTTTTTTAAAAAAACCTTAAGGTGAGGTTTGGTTCCTCCCCTGCCACTTCAGCAGTGAATAGTATTTGCCTAAGAAGCCAAAAACTCAGTCTAGGATAAAACCCAGTGATGATCTAAGTTTGGTTGTTGCTCATATGAGTTCTTAACATTCAATTTGAATATGTTACCTTTAAAAATGTGAGTTCTTATTGAATTGGTTTTTCTGATTCCTTGTTATAGAATGTTTACTATCTTAGTAGAGATTAAAATGTTACTTTATTGAAGTCAGTTTATATTCTCTTTAAGTTTTACATTTTTAACAGTTTAAACCCCCATTGCTTCTATTTCTCATAGTTCTGTGTGGAGTCCTAGTGCAGAAAACTTCCTTATCAGGTTTATTTTCAGGTTCCCAGAAGTATCTGAGTTACCATATCGCTGTGTTCCTGTGTGATGAATGTTCCTGTTTCTTCATACCAAGCTGAGGAAATCACACTGGACAACCCATTATTTCTCTTATTGCCGTGTGTTTGCGGTGATTGGAGTGGGAGAGTCGCCATAAGGCAAAATGGTTGACCAATACGTCTTAGTTACTTTTCCTGTTTTTTAATTTTCCATCGCTTTCAGAAACCAGGTATCTCTCTATATCTTCTAGCTAGCCGGCTACCTCACCGCACAAGCAGACTTCCTTGTTTTAGCAAAGTGCGTGTATGTATGCTTCAGTCAGTGCCAACAGATTGCTAACTAGGCCATTTCCAGAAACCAACACTTTGTTTCAGTTTGAAAAAATAAGTGGCAATTGACAAAATATGCAGGATCAGACTTCTTTTCTATATGCTTTTATGCTATTCATTCGAGATCTATTATTGTATACGATTATGGGTCCTCTACAGTGGAATCTTCTCAGAGCAGTCTTAGGTGTATGAAGTTTCATCAATGTTAAAGCAGATTTCCTAATTGTTCCAATGCATTTCAAAATATACTAATTCCTTTTGCATAGATGTCTCGCTTCATAAGTGGTACCTATTGAGATAATAAACCTGACGAACTGTTATGTAAATATTTTAATACTATTCTTTTGCTGGTAGCATTTACTGAAATGAGGTGATCAGTGTTAACAAAATGTGTTAAAATTGTTGTGAATAAATATGAATAGTCTTCATAAGCAAATTAACTCCTTTCAAAAGTTGAAATGTTAGTTTTCATAGTCTTACATGTAAAAGAACTAGTAGTTGTGGTATCAAAGATTTTGAATTATCATTCCTTTCCTGCCTCATTTTTAATTTAATCGTCTTATCTCTCCAGTAAAACACCATGCTATAATCAGTTTAATGTTCTCTGGATCTTCTAAAACCTCACGTAAGCAAAAAATGCTTTATCACATATTTCTCCTTTTACTTTTTTTACATTATTAAATCTTTCCACTCCTACAGTACTCCAGTGTGTTTCTTAAACACTGCTACGTTCTGTTGCTGTTTCTATTTCACTTTTTAAAATCTGAAGTATACTTCATTTGATATTGGACTGTAACCCAAAAGTGCTATAACAGCAACTTGATAGAAAGGCGGATTACAGTATCTGAATCCTGTTGTATTATGCTTTCAATAGCACTGGGAATGAAAAGTAAAGTAGTTGAAACACTGAGAAAGACATCTGATACCTGTCATAGGGTTGCCATAGCTGTGATGGTCTAAGGACAGAAGCAAAGCGAGGTTAGTAGGAAGTGGCTATCTGTTACAGTGAGGATACAGCTGGGGAATGCTCGGACAAGCTTTGACACACAAGCCTGGCTCCGTTCCTGATCAATTAATGATTCGATGGCAGTTGTTGATTTCCCATCTTTAAAAAGATGCATCTTTTTCCAATCTTTCAGTTGATCATCAAAACCAAGCAAAACTTCAGAAGGCACCTGTCCCTAGTGTATGTGACACACACTCACACACGCACGCAATAACTAGAAAATTGTTTAGAAATTCTGTTACGTGGACAACAGCACTACCAATGCCCACAGGCATGTCATGTTTACATTTAACTGATCTATTTATAGAACAGCACATAGAGGTAACTAGTGATAGTATCATTCCCCATGAGTCTGAACATCATAATTCACAGGGTTTGGGGAATAAGATATATTGTTCTTAACAGTTACGAAACAATGATTGACCTGTCTCAGGCTGGCAATGTTACATTTGCCCAAATTTCACTTCTAAGTTTGTGATCGTGACATTTCTGAAGAGTAAAATGTGCTAGATCCAGAGGAGTGCAAGACATGTATGAGCAATAATAGCATCCATCCTATATTTTGAATCTTCAGACCCGCAGACAGTCATCCTCACAAACTCAACCAAAAACCTGTTGGCCTCACTGACTTCTCCTTTCTGGGGTTAAAGAGAATTAGTTGTACAAGTCTGCGCTATAACCCAAGGACGTGGAGCAAGATATTTAAATTATTTAAATTCATATTGTGTGTAATGTAGCAGATTACATTGCATCTTTGCGAAATCTGTTAATGGGCTGTATCCTTATTTTGGGAAAAGTAAATAGCGGTTTGTGAGATTTTTCTTCAATGTAGTCTTGGTCTTTTTGCTACATTTTTCAGAGAAAATCAGTCCTGGCGGTTGTTTTCTGAGGTGTATGTAAGTTTGTGGAACTGGTGTGTCACATATGTGTGATGTAGCATTTGACAGAGATACACGGTATTTATTGGAATTGTTTCAGCTAGTGTTTTTATTCCACCCAAATGTTGGAAATGCATTTATTTCCTCAGAACGTAGGGCATAATATACGTACAGCGCAGATCTTTGTTACACAGGGGCTGCTCTACCCTCCGCTGTTCAACTAGGGAGCGGGCAAGTGCTGAGCCGATGGGCCACGCTGAGGTCCACCTTTCTATGGGACAAGGTGTGAAAGAGCGTATCAGCTAAATGAGACTGCAGAGAAAGCGTGGGGTGAGATATGTGGACGGAGAAGACAAAAAGGAGAATGCCTTTAAATGGATTAAAAACGCCAGAGCAAGTGTGGCTGAGTGGTTTCAAGGTGGGCGAAGAGGCGAATGTCAATGGACAGACACTAATTTTGTGTTACGTTTTGTGGAAATGGAAAAGTATAGCAGATGGCATAACGGTGTATGTTCATCATTAGCCCGTGGAAGAATGAGATTAGATGAAATACTGCATCCAGCTCTGGAGTCCTCTGCCTGAGAAGGGCATGGACCTGGAGCGGGTCCAGAGGAGGGGCACGAAGATGATCAGAGGGCT
>RSEF01000005.1:47892806-47917338 GCA_003993805.1 Himantopus leucocephalus | reverse complement strand
CCCATCCTATGATTCTATGAATTCCCCCCCGCCGTGTGTGCAATTGGTCAAACCGTTCCAAAGGAGCAGCTCCTGCGCTGCCCGCAGGGTCCCGGCTGTACCGGCCCCGCTCCCTGCGGCCCCTCCAGCAGCGGCGCTCTCCCGTCCCTCCCTCTCTCCTCCTGCTGTCAGGGCAGCGCGGCGGGGGCCCGGGCCTTGCCGGGGGGCGGGCGGGCAGGCAGGCAGGGCCGCCCCCGCAGCCGCGCTCCCCGCACCGCCCCCGCCCGGCCCGGTCCCGCCCCGCGCTGCTCCGCCGCTGCCCGGCAGGTGGCGCCGCTCCCGCCGGTCGGCCGCCAGCGCGGCGCGGGCCGCAGCACTTGAGTTCCGCCGCTCCAAGCGCCGCCGCTGCTGTCGCCGCCGCCGCCGCCGCCCAGGCGCCCGGTGCCGCCGCCGTCCTTTCTCCGCCTCCCCCTTCCCGCCGCCCCGGCCCCTTCCCCTGCCGGGGCCCATCGGCCCGGCCCGGCCCGGCCATGGCCACCAAGAAGGCGGGCTCGCGGCTGGAGACGGAGATCGAGCGGTGCCGCTCGGAGTGCCAGTGGGAGCGGATCCCCGAGCTCGTCAAGCAGCTCTCGGCCAAGCTCATCGCTAACGGTGCGGCGCAGGGCGGGAGGCGGCAGGCCGCGGCGGAGGGCCGGCGGCGGGGCGGGCGGCGGGGCTCCCGGCCGGCGGGCCCGGCAGGTGCAGCCGGGCGGGCCGGCGTGAGGGGCCTGCGGGGCTCCCCGCGGTGCCCGGGGAAGGCGGAGGGGCTCCGGGGGCCCCTGGAGGGGCGGGGAGCGGGTCGGGTCGGGTCGGTGCGGCCCCGCGGAGCAGGAGCCCCGGGGAGGGCGGCGGGGAGGCTGGGGCCGCCGAGGGCCTCACCCCGGCGTGGGGGCGCCTGGGAAATCGGCCCCGGGCGGTGAGCTGGGGCGCTCGACCCCCCGGCTGGAGCACTCCTCCCCGCCCCCCCCGGCTGGAGCACTCGCTCCCCCGGCTGGAGCACCCCGCCGAAGTCCGAGGAAGGCCGCGTTTCGCCTCGCCGGCAGCGGGGCCCTGTGGATTTACGTCCTGAACTGCTGAGCGGGGCTGATGGTTCGTCGTGAGTGAGGCAGTTTTGCAGGCACACATGCTGACAGTGTGTATAAAGCCCTAAATGTCCTCCTGGGCACAGCCGGAGTGTCTGTACACAGCCTGTCCTAGGAAGGCTTCTGTCCTTTTTCGTATAAACATACTTCAGCAATATAATGCAGCTTCATTTATTTTCTTATGAAAACTATGAATGGTTTGCTTGGTCTTTTTATTTCTTGTATCACAAACTTTTAAACGTTTAGCTGGAGGAGGTGAAAAGCACTTCTTCGTTCTTGGGTATGGAAGTACCTAACGAACGAGAGAGATACGGGGAAGTTCTTTTCTTCGGCATGGATGCCTTCGTGGCATGGGGGTAGTGTCTGCCTCTCTGGGCTCGCTCATCTGCTTGAGGTGGACCTGGAGGTAATTTTAGAGAGAAATCAAGGCTGTGGAGCCAGAACTTGGGGTGAATTCAGAGGTGGTAAGTTAACAGAGAGAGGATGAGGCGTAAGGTTGGCGTCACTAGTAGTGTGTTGCGAAGGCAGTGATAGCTTTGCATGTTTAAGCAGGGAAGTAAACTGTGATTCAGGTCTATAGAAATACAAATAAAAGAAGAAAAGCCTGAATCAAAGTAAAGAGAAGAGAATTTAAGAATAGGTGGATGGGTACTAGATAACCTTACATGTGTTGTTGGCCTTAAGAACAACTGGGTGATGATCCTGAAACACACTAGTATTATGCTAACTAAAAATAAACAGAAGTGAAAAGGTGGAAGGTATTATGTTTAGTTTAAGGACATGCTTAATTGAGTTAGAGATCAGTTCAAGCAAAGGCATATGTTTTTTGGCTGTCTGGTTGAGCAGCATGATCTTCGTAGTTTTAAGATGTACTAGGGTATTTCAGACAGGTAGGGAGAGCTAGGCAGAAAGTGTTATTGACAGTTTAACTAAAATTTCTTTGGCCTGAGTACTTTTACCTGACTGAATCAGAGAAGATTATGCAGTGTGCATAACTTCACACTTCAGTAATCGTCCTATTACGGTATCTTCTAGATTCTGTACCAGTCAAAATACAAATTATTGGAGCATTTCCTGATCTTTAAAACATAGGAGAGTATCATATGTAGATTTTTGTCTCTTTCTGAGGGCACAGGAGTGATTAAATCAATGTCCATGGCTTCCAAGTTCTTGCCGAGAGCATTGTCAGTAAGCTAAGTGATCGTAAGGGACTCTTCTTTTGTAGTGGAGTAACATAGGAAGAGAGTAATTTATTTAATGAAATACATGCCGCTGCTGTTGAGAGTGTCTGAAACTGTAAGTTTGTGTTCTAGATCCTGGTGTACCTAACAGGTTGCAGGCCAAGGTTATCAGCTAGTGAGACTATGAAGGAGAGGCAGTGCCTCTGTTCCACCTGTGAAGAGAGTTATGAACGGAAAGGTGCTCCATTGCATATCCCTGTTGTTAATCTGAAACAATTGAAGAAAAAGTACTTGCAACTTTACTGCTTCCTTCTGTAGTAATATTCAGTTGTACAAATCAGCTAGGGAATGGATAACAAAAGATCTGTTTTGGCTGAATGTGGAACAGTATGTCATAGGAATGATTTAAAAGTGTGAGGGGAGAGGATCTTCATTCTGTGTGTATATTGGTGTGTAGGGAATTGGCTCCGATTCTTCAGTGCTGGAGTGTTTTTAACTGAGGATGTCAGTATTGCTAGGAATAGGGGTTATTGGTCTTTGAACACAGATGGGAAGGAATCCTTTGGGGAAGCCCTCTTGTAATCTCTTCAGACTTGCACTGTTGCAAAAGAATAGACTGTTACTTTACCAGGACTTAATTACACGTCCTGTTTGGAAATGGGGGTTAGAGAACTTGACAGAAATTTTAATGGGCCAGATTATTATTTGGGCTGTCTTGCATTGATACAGTATTTCTTATTATCAAGTTCACATCCCTTGAATCTTGCAACCTGAATCAGATGAAGGCAGGCATAGCAATGACAGCTCCCACGATGAAGGTCTGTGTGGATGCATAAGGCAATAGTATATACTTCTGGAGAACTGCAGCACTTGAGAGGTGCAGTATTTTGAGTGGACTTGATTATTGTATTGTTTATTCTGGTTTGTTGTGCTGATGGATCCTATCTACTCCCTTGTAGAATTAGGACTCTGTATAACACCTAACAGTGGATGTTATGTAGGCTTTTGGATGCGCAAAAATGACGCTAACTTGAATCGATTTCTGTGTCTGATGGACTGTGTTTGAAAGGCTTTGTGAGCTTACTGAGCTTTAAGATAAAGAGGGAAGAGAAGTGTTAATGGATTGGTCACTGCCTTTGCTATTCTATAAGTAATAGTCACAATTTGGATTGTGGAAAATGTGTGCTCTGTGTCAAGCCTGTGACTTGCCTTATTTTTCACAAAGGACAGATAGATGAAAGAAGGGTCTTTAACCTAACTCAGAATTGTTAGGCACTTAGCCAGTTTGTATTACATTTCTCTCCTTCAGAACCAGGGCTCAGCAGCAGTAATAAGATTCGTGCCACGTAACACAAATCTCTGAGCTCTTGCTTCATNCACACAAATCTCTGTTTGAGCTCTTGCTTCATCAGCACTCCCATAAAAGATTGGGGCAAAACTGTTATGTGCAGGTGTGGTGGGTTAGCCTTGGCACACAGCTGCTCGGTCGCTCCCCTTCCTTAGTGGGGCAGGGGCAGAAAATAGGATGAGAAGACTTGTAGCTTCAAATAAAGACAGGGAGATCATTTACTAATTAGTGTTGTGGGCAAAACACGCTCAACTTGGGGAAACTTAATTGAATTTGTTGCCAGTTAAAATAGATTCAGATAGTAAGAAACAGAAGGACAGTCATGAAAGCAACACTTTTCCTGCCTGTTTCCCAGGCTTAGGTTCAGTCCTGCGGCCCAGACTCCTGTGCCCCTCCCCGTGTGCTGTGGGGAGCAAAGGGGTTACAGTCGGTGTGAGGTGGTTTCTCTCTGCTGCTCCTTCCTTCTCTCGTTTTTCCTCTGCTCTGCATGGGCTCCCCGCTGGCTGCAGTCCTTCAGGAAAAAAATCTGCTCTGGCACAGGCTCTCCATGTGCTACAGTTCCTTCAGGGCATGTCCACCTGCTCCAGCTTGGGTCCTTCCCAGGCTGTGGTGGTGGATATCTGCTCCGGCACCTGGAGCACCTCCTCCCCCTCCTTCTCTGACCTTGGTGTTCCCTCTGCTGTTCCTTACTCCTTTTGTTCCCTCCTCCTCTCTGTGGAGTTTTCTGCCTTTTCTTAAACACACTTTTCCAGAGGTGCTGCCAGCTTCGCTGAGGGGTTCAGCTGTGTCTCGCTGTGGTCCTCTCGGAGCTGGCCAGGCCTGGCACAGGGCAGCCCCCGACCTCTTCCCACAGGGGCCACCCCTGTAGCCCCCCGGCTGCGATCACCTTGCCCTTTACACCCAGTACAGCAGGATTTACAAGAACTGTAGCGGCTGGCGTAGAAATTATTGTGGTACTCTGAGGTTCACAAAGGTGTGGTCTTTGGCTAGTCTGTAGGCTGCTTGGTTGCAGGAAAGGTGCTGTCCTCAAGTGTTCGCATCCTGAGTATCGCTTCGCAAGTGGGACTGAGACAAACTCCAAGTTAGTAGAAATAAAAGCTTAAAGCAGTTTTCACTAACTGAAACTTTTCTATTTTAAGCCAGTCTGAATGGGCTATTTATTAAATCAAGGCCTTAATCTGTAGGAGAACTGTGTACAACTTTGTCTTGGAAAACTTGGTTGGCATCAAACCCACAGTTGTTTGAATGAAATGCAACATGCCATAAGAGGGAGATTTTCACCAAGGTCACAGTTTACTGTAGAAGTCCCCAAAATAACTAGTGATGACCAAACCGCTTTGATGTTAATGATCACATATATTTGAAATCCTTATTTTTTTTTTTCATTAAAAGCTTTTATTTTTTAAGAGATCTGTACAGTTGCTCTTCTCAAATATTGAAAAATAAGGCTTATGAAATACCAGTGATGATTCTTTTTCGGTAGGTTTATTGTAACATGTTGGTCTTACAGATGACTCATGTATTTTATTGAACTGTTCAGGTTTATGAGGATTGTGTTTTGAAATTTCTCTGCAACAGTTTTAATGAGAGTATTGTGTCATTCATACCTTTGGAAATTGGAGTTCTCAGGGTGCCTGGATTTTTTTTGTATTTGAATGATAATTTTTGGAAGCTAGGAATTGTATTTCAAAGCCATTGCAAGTCCATCATGGATTTTTGATGAAACAGTAGGGTCTCAAAGGAAGCAGCTACAATGGAATTCAGTAGGAAGGCTGTGTCTGCTCAGAGCATTCGCAGGACATGAGTGCTCTAATGTTTTCTTTCCTTCCTTTGGAAACACAGTGAGGAAACCTTTAGGTCAATTCAGTGGCAAACTGAATGGATAAAATAAAGGATCCATTAATTTCCAGGGGTATTTCCGGACATTCATTGTTGCTGCAATCAGAACATGACCTTGCTCAAGTTCAGTGAGGTGTGTGGCTCTGTCTGGAAAAGCACTGAAGAGGTGAATTTTTATAGTTCAAGTGAGGTAGAATGATGTAGTTCTGTAGAAACCTTAGCCAGTGTGAAATATTGCATTACTGTGAGGAGGGAACGCATGCCCGGAAGTTTGCAGATCGATGCACTAACAAGAGCATTGTGACATTGCCATGAAAATAGAACATTACCTACAGGTATCCAGTTTGCTGATGGAAATATACCAGCCTTTTAACACGCTGCTTTCTTACCAATTGCATTTCTTACTACCATTACTATCCCATTTCTGGTTGTTGTTTCATTTTGCGTGTGATCTTTTCTCTGACTGCCTTTCCTCTCGACACCGCGTTGCTATAGTTTCTTGTTATATCTTTCCTCACATTTGGCCTTGCAGAATGAAGGAGCAGAGAGGAGTTAGGAGCAGAGTAGCAAAACCAAAGGATCAGGAAGTATTTGACATGTCTGCTTTTTATTTGTCACTTTCTATGCTGCTTCTTTATCTGGATATAAGTAGGCTGTAAAAACAGGAACATCTTACCAGTTTTCATTTATTTGTTTCGCTCCCTTGTGACATGCAAGACCTCAGATGTATGGTTAAAGCTTGTCCTCAGAGTAAACCCGGGATTTCTAAACCTCTTAGGACTCATGTCCTACTTAGAAGGTGTTTATCAAATTTGTTTGATTCTTATACTACAGCTTATAATGCAATTTATATATGCAAAGCTTTCTGACAAGATCTTCATCTCTACTAGAAAAGTTTGCAGACCATGATGTGGCATGCTTTTTTGCATTTCCACAAAAGTGGTAACGAGGCTCTCTTAATTTGTTCTTTTTTGTTTTCCTTCTGTTGTGTTCACTATCATATTTACAGGACAAGCATACTAAGGACACACATTTTTCTGAATGAAGACGAAAGGTGGTGACAGTACTAAGATGTGTTGTCTTATTTTTGACTGACAGCTTTGTTTCTTCAGATAGCCAGGGGTGTTACAACAGTGTAAGCGATGATGTAGATCTGCTGCTTGTATTCCAACTGACTTGTCATCTGGAAGAGAAAATGCTAGCGTAGTCAGTATGATTTCACAAGTAACCAAGCTGGTTGACGCCTTGCTGCTATGGCATGGAGGAGCTCTTTCTTCCTACCTTTACTCAAGCTGCTCCTTCTCCATGCTTTTTCTCCTGGGTACGTGTTCCTGGCCTCTCCCTTGTGTTGATGAACACCAGAGGTGGGACTTAATCGTGCTGGCCAGCAGAAAACTCTATACTCCTCTTTCTGGGGTTAGTTTCTGCTGGCTTATTGAGCTGATTTGCCTCCCAGAGGGGTCTGAAGAGTGTAACAGCTGGTGGACGATGAACAGTGACAGCAGCCAGCGAGGGGCAAAGGTGATGGGAACTTTTTTCTTCTGCCACTGTGAGAAAACATGTTCTAGGTCTGAGTGGAATGAACTAAGTAGCTCTGAGTATTTTGAGCTTATAGCTGCTTACATTTATAACGATACTCCCATATATTATGCATGCAATTATTTTAGAAATTAAGACGGCTCACATACTAATGTTGAGTTGGTTGCACTCTGTTGCTTTGTTTAAAAGTTATAAGAAGAAATGGTAGCCTGACTTATAGACATATACCGGTATATATATACTGATATTACAGTTGCTGTAGGTTCCTTTAACCTAACTTCAAGGGTTAAAGCTTAGCATTATCTTTTCTATAGGAAAATCAATTCATTAGCATAACTCAGGATCATTGGTATCACTTTTGTTTGAGTTTGATTTGCATGGTCGTAAAGAAGGGGGCAGAAGGTCCTTAACCATGCCAAATGTGGGCCATTTCCCCTACCTGCAGATCTGTCTTGTCAATAATCAGATTTTAGAATTTGATGGTTAAATTCTCTGCAGTTTTTTCTTCACTGAACATGATTTAATTGGTGATCTGATAAGGAGCGACTGGAGACAATAACTTTGTAAAAAGCAAAGTGGCAGGGTGTTGAGATAAATTGGAGGGAGTGAGGATGTCTGGCTAATAGTGCTACGTTTGTTGGTAGCAAGACCTTTAATCATTGGAGAGCGTTTAATCTCTGCTCCAGGCTCTGGAGGAAGAATGCTGAATCTGGGCATTCCTCTGGTATCAGCAAATGTGTGGCGGAATGCATAGTGGCAGTTATTAGTAAGCTGCTCTGATCAGAGATGTAATCAGTTGCTCTGTTGCTTCAGGAGATGTGGCATGAGTTTCTGCAAGTTCCCACCCCACTGATGATCTGTGTGTGATTGGTATGAATCCACTTAAAATGTGTATGCATAAACAGCAATCCTTTACTATAATCTCATATTACCTTCAAGAGAAGGGAGTGCATGAAAGGTGGTGGTTTTTTTTTTTTAATGTAGTTTTAAAATAATTTAAAATCTTTTTACGGATTTGGCTACAGCTTTACAGTGTGTATGCTGTTTTTTTCCAACAGGATCTTGGTTCATTCTGCTCACAGAATGGACTGGCCTCTTGAGATAGAACAATAAATCTTACGGACAGAATCAAATATTTCACCAAATCATTCATTCTGTCTTTACAATTATCTTGGTCACTGCCTGTGGAATTATCATGTAAGAAATCTGTAAAATCTGTAATGTTGTAAAAGGAAGAAAGCTGCTTACCTTAAGCACTCTGCTACTAAGTTTGTCACCCATATTAATATTCTGTAGAGATGACATATTAACAATGATTAATCAACAACTTGAGTTTTGATAAAACTGCTCTACAGCTGATGTTTCTGATACGTAAAGGGGGATAAAGCGTGCTTGTATTGTCTGGGAAAGAGGAGAGGGTCAGGATCTGACCCTAGCAGGTACTTAGTAGTTGTTTGATAGTGAAGGCAGATCCTGAGTGTTTAAGTTGCACTGAAAGAAAGGAGGAAATAAAAGACAGAGGACATATGTGTTACAGTTAAGTTCTTCCACTGTTAAGTTCCCCATTTAAGCATTTAATCTGAAATTGTGTATTGTTGTTCTGTTTTGGTTACTTCCCTGGCTATATGAAGTAGAGCTTCCCCTTTATTAGAATAAAGGAGTAGTCTTTTCAGCCTTGAGCTTGCTCAGTGCTGGACCCCTGGTGTAGGCAACTCCTTAGGGACCTGACAACTATTACGTACTTACGCAGAGTTCTCGGGTGGGTGGAGGGTGTTGCCAGGTTTCACAGAAGACTTATCCTTCCTCTTCCCAAAAGGAGGTGTAAACTGTGCTGCTTTCACAAAAAGTGGGTGGGAAATCACTTTTGGCTCTACACAAATGCTGAATGCAGCTTACCTGAGCCCAGTAACTTTTTTTATCTCCATAAAACTTTTGCAAAGGCAACCAAGATATGAAAACATCAACAGCTTCCAGCCCCTCCCCTATTTTTTCTGCAGTTAATTATGTGAGCGAGTTGTTGCTTATCTTTCAAGTGTGCCTTATTTCAAATTCAGGTTTGCCTGGGCTCAGCTTCCAGCCATACTTCTGTTTTTCTTTTTACCATTTAATTACAGTCTCTTTACCTTAATGGGGAGAAAATGATGTACATTAATTAAAGCTCTAATGGAATTGCTTTAGAGCTGGATTTAAGGAGAGGCAGAAGTAAGGGACCTACTGCTTTTCGAACAGCTGATAGAATTTAAAAAAAACAAACCAAACAACTAAACAATCACCAACAAAAAACCCCAAAGTTGCTAAAAGATGCTTTCTGTCTTAAAACTGGTGGTTATGTACCTGAGAAAATAATCTCTGAGAGTGACAGGTGTAGGCTACGGCCTTTCAGGAATTTACTTGAGGTTTCCCACGTGGAGCTGGAGGGGGGGGGATGAGGACAAGAAGAGGCTGTTTTTTGTGAGTGGCTTTTGGAAATGGTAGAGAGCTGCAAGATCTCCTCTTCTGGGGAACAGAGGCTCATCTGTGTGCTTTCATCTGAGCTTCGGGTCATGTCATGGATGAAAAATGTCCCTCTTCTGACCTGACAATCAGTGATTAATACAGAGAGATGTCCAGGGAGTGAAGGTGCAAACCAAAATCTCTAGATGGTGAGGTTTCGGAGTAAGGAAGTGTAACTGTTGTATAAGAAGTTGGGCAGAGCCAGGATCTTTTCAGTCTCTTATTTCTTTTTTGTCAACCATTTTCTTTACCTTCTTGGGAGAACAGAAGTTGGATTCCATTGTCATCATCTGTCAAATTTGCATTGTGCTGCAATGTAGCAGTTTGGCAGAGTGTGGACAAGAGAGACTGTTCCCATGACACGGTATGGTTTTGCCTTCCATCTAAGTAGTTTCTAGTCTTTTTTGTTGTTGTTAGTAGGGACAGGAAAACTGGTTTGTCCTTTGAAAACGAAATCCTGGCAAGAAGCAAGTTTGAAAAGAATTCCTAGCTATGACAGCATCTGCTTTTCCTGTCCTCCAAGTCACTCTTGGATCATCTTTGTAATTTACACAAAACATAAATGGAAAGAAGCTAAATTTTCATCATTATCCCTCAGTGTGCTTACTAGAATTTCCCAGTTAAACACCCAAAGATAATGGTGAACCTGTTTCCCACACTTTGTGCTTCTCAGTCTTGGGTATGACCCACATTCTTATTTCTTGGTTGTACATTGTATTTGGCTGAATGGGCCAAGTTTAATTCAAACACAAACTTATCAATAATCTAGGTAATACATTGTTGCTGTCCTGGCTTGATTATTTACTGTTCTGATGATCTTAATGTTTCACAAAACTTGGGAGCTTGAATATTTAAAAAAAAAAAGCCATAAAAGTAATATAATTTGAAACAATTGCTGCAGTTTTCTGTTCTTCTTAATATGTGCCCTCATATAATAAATTTCTGTAGTAGTGGTACTTTGGAAGTAAATTTGCATATGCATAAATAGTTTGGGAAGCCTGTAATATTTTTTTCAGAGCAAGTTTTGTCTGTCAAGCAGGAAAATTGCCTAGATATTGCGCAGCTGCACAGTAGGAGGGTGTCATGCACTCTGTATGCTTAAGAGGCAGAGGAATGAATGGCTGTATAATTAAAGGTGTTAATAAGTAGAATTAAGTTTCTTTGAGCAGCTGACTCTGTATTTTCTGCTTCTGGTTTTACATATGTATCGTCTGCATCAGTCTGCAGCCTTTCTGCCCGTAGTGCCTGTTGGACTGCACATGTTCTCTAGCTATTCTTGTACTGTCCCCAGAGACCTGACTGGACAAGATCCTGGGAAACCTGCTCTATCTAGTTGATCTTGCTTGGAGCAGGGCTGTATGACTAGACAATCTCCAGAGGTGCCTTCCAACCTCAGCTGTCCTGTGATGCTGTCAATTCTTGCTACTTCGTAGTCAGTGATGGAACCAAAAGTGACATGTGTATAACCATATATTGTTTTTCTTTTCTTTTATGTAACCCTTGTATAAATCTAAGATTAGTTTCAGCATTCATTTTAATTTAAGTAACTTCTGGTCAGAGTTACTTGAATGAGTACTTGGAGACTTCTTGCTAACATTCCTCTTCAGGTACAGCAAATGCTCTTAATGATTGTTACATGCATCATGACAAAGCAAATGTCTTTGTTTTAAGTGTGTGTTCAACTTGTTCCCAGTTAGAAAACACGTGTTTCATGCTGTCCCTGCCAGATGAATATGAAATCAGCTCTGGATCCAGGATTTCCAGATCTTCCTCTGGAAGAAAGCTCCATTTCAAAATGGCCTTCTTAATAAATGTTCTGTGGGATGCTGTAAGATTTTTCTATTTTAGCTGTTTTTACAGAAACTTTACTCGCAAATTTTTGTTTGGGTACTATATGGAGCAGTTGACCCCTTTGGATCCTTCTTGGTGCATCCCACTCCTGGATAAAAATTCTTCAGTTTTGTTTTTTAGATTTAAGCATAATGATAATCCAACATGTTTTAGGAAGTCTGAGGAAAAATCCTCTCAAAATAATGCAACATGCAGTCCTTCAGGTACTGTAAGCCTTCAGTTTTACCTTTAGAGAGAATAAGAGTTTTAGGGATTGAGTAGGAGTTTCCTTTCTCACTCCCAAGCTAGTTTTCCTCTGGGAAGATTTGAAACACCAGAACAGAGATTACAAGGCAAGTTGCAACTTGCTGGAATCCTGCACATCAACTTATGGTCCCATTGGGATACAGGAAATCTCATACTTGTCCTCTTTACCCCTTGATCCTTTCTTCCCCTGGTGTGTGGTTTTTGTTTTGTTTTGTTTTGTTTTTTTAATTTTTGGTCCTGAGTTAAGACTTGAGTTTTTATTTCTTTCTTTGTCTGGAATCTAGTACAGGGCAGGTGAAGCAGCATCCTCTTCTGTTCTTACTACTCCATGCTTCATCTAATTGATCTCACCTCATGCAGTATTTTCATTTGGAACTAATGATAACTGTGATCTTTCAACTTCAGTGCATTTGGACCACTGTGCTTTTCAGGAGTCTGAAATATGTTACCTGAAATACTGAAGATTTTGGTGGAGAGTGGGTGACACACTTCTAGATTTGTTTTCTGTTTGCTTACAAGGAAAGATTAAAGTTTCTTTGGTCAGTCATCTCAGATTCTCTATATTTCCTGTTCCTAAATACTTCCTATTCAAATTCAGATCCTCAGGGCTTGAGTCTGAGGTTGAGCCTCTTTGCTTAAATCTTTGTGGTAGGAGGTTTTGTCCTAATTCTGCACATTTTTCTTGCAGCTGTGTAATTCAGAAAAGAGCATCACGAAATACTAAAAATACTTCTTTTAATGTATGCCACTTGGTGTATAAGGAAGAAAACATTGGTTTTCTCTATACTCTTTCTTGCTTTAGATGTGGAGCTGTCGAGGCTCCATAACGTGTAACTATCTTTGCTAGCACAGGATCGTGTGTATTCTTGCCGGTGTACCACAGCAGTATGACACGGATGTTTCATCGCAGAGGAACATCTTGTGCACAGAGCCTTGATACCAGGAGCATGGCTGTTGATAGTTGCTGCCACAGAACTAGCAGATAGCAACTGTGTTATCTGTGAGAGGTGTTTTCATTGTACCTTTGAAGTATTTCCGTGTGATTTTAAAAATACAACTGAAATAAGTAATTATCAGGCCCTTTTAAAAAATATTACATTTTCTGCATTAATATGAGGAACACTTGAGAAACCACATACATAGCAGTTGTGGCCTGGATAACCTTCAGTGTTTTGCTTTGGTTTTTATCCGAGACTGTTGAACTGCCACAGGAAAAGTAATACTTCAACAAAGTAGCTATTTGGTACCCCACAGAATGACAGGTAGCAGGTTCATTAGCTCTTTTGAGAACACTTAATCATTCACTATGGATGTATCTTGGTGTACTATGGGATTGAATGACCTTTTTAAGTCTCCTCTTGGAGAGGGATTCTGCAGGCAAGAGACAGAGCTCCTAATCTGAATTCAGTTAGGGGTTTTTTGGTTTTGGTGGTGTGGGGTTTTTTTTTTGTTTTTTTCCCCATGTGCTGTCTTGCCATTCTTTCCTTTCTCTCCCCTTCTCCCTAAACATACTTTTAGAAAGGAATTTAGAGCTAGATATTCCTCTCATCTAGCTTGCTAACGACCTCGGGTTCTTCAACAAATGTCTGGAGGCATAATCAGAAAACTGATTATTTTGTATTTTAGCATGTGATTCAGTGATGATTCAAGCTAGACCATGGTTGTAAGCTAATAGTAGTATTCTTCATCATTCTTGACCCAGGATAAATGAAGTTTAATCCGCTGTTTTAATTCTCTGTTTTTCTGTGACTTACTGCTTTGGATCCCGATAGTGTGGTAACAGTTTTGCTTCAAAAAGGAGATGGTAGAAATCAAGTAGCAAAGCAGCTGTCATTATGATATTTTTAGACACTATTCTACAAAGACACGTCATCATGTGTGGTTTTTCCCTCACCCTGTATTTATGCCAGCCTTTATTCTCATTTTGAAGATGGTTAGGGTTGATCCATATTGCAAAAAGGAATGGCCGTGTTTGCACAAGGTTCTTCTCAAGATGTTTTGTATGAGTCTGTCTAAGCTTTCTCTAAGCTGAAAAAAACCAGCTTGCATGTGTAGAAGTGTCTGGGTTTTTTGCTTTTGCTTTCAGTGCTAAGAGAAATGAATATTTCACCTAAAGCAACCTTCGGTTTTTCTTGCAGTTCCAAGGTGCTCAGACTTGTCTTTAATTATAGACAGAGGACATCCTATTAGGCAAATGGATTATTTCAGTGATACTGTGATGTTGCAGAAACAGATGAGCAAGCTAGGCTGTCCTTCTCCAGTTAGGAAATGGTTCTGCAATGCAGTTGTGATATCCCCTAACTCTACTAAAGTAATTGTTGTTGATAAACTCTTCAGCGGAGGAATGGATGAATAAGAGGGACTCTTTCCTTTGATCAAGAACTTTATATTGATCCATAACTATCTCAATTTTCTAAAAGTGGGAAACTGGTTTTCATGGTATTGAAACCGTTTACTAACAGGTTTTTTTTTCTTCTGAAACATCTGTTTAGACTGACGGAAGGAATGCTAGGCTTCAAGGTATCTGAAAACTTTACGCACTTTAATTCTGTCTTTATAAAATGTCTCATAAAAGAATATAATCTAGATCACTCATACTGTGCTGGAAGAAAAAGAAAAGCAATTTCTTCTCAAACATTACTTACGTTATTTCAGGATGTCTTAAGGGATAGCTAAAACTGATTAAAAACTCTGCTAGAGCTATGGTTTCATAAATGGTTTCTTTCAGAAATGTCCATGTAATTGGAATTTTGTTATAAGCACCATTGAGGCTCGGTCTTACTGGCACAGAATGGTCGACGTGCCTCGAGCCAATGCTTTGTTAATAAAGCACTCTCTCAGTCATAATTTGATTTAAAAATTTGTTGCCAATGTCTGGCCCCCACCGACTGACTTAGCAGATGAGTGGCTCGGTAAATGGGAAAATCCTGCTTTGTAGTCACTTCTATGGTTTGCATTCTGTGACTGGTTGTCTTCCAGTGTTAGTCACCAGCAGCTGAGCGAGTACAGCACTTCTGTCATGAAAGCCAGCCTGACAGTAACTGTGTCTCTTACGGTGTTTCTCTTATCTTTCATGATATATAGCAGTGGTACAGGGAAAGGGTGAGTTGTGCTGTATATGACTGACCTAGAAGAACAGCTTTTGTTTTGAAGCTTAATCGGATCTGTGTGTAAGTTGTGGCTGTTGTTTTCTCCTCTCCCACCTTTCCTCTGAAGGAAAGTATGTGTAATACATGTTGCAGCACTGTGACTGTCCCTGGCTAGTGGATGGATCATTAGCTTTTCTAACTTGCATCAAGGATGGGAACAAAATATCTGGGTGCTATAGACTACTTTGATTCTCATCTTAAGGTGTCTGGATAGTTTCAGGGTATGCGCCAGCTTTGCTCGTGCTTCTGTCCTGTTTTTAAAGACAATATCATATTTTTTCAAGTCATTGTTAGAGAGAAGAAACTTAGCTTAGGGAGGAAGGGGGAGAATGAGAAAGGAAAGGGAGAGAGAGGCTAAATTAATTTTTCCAGAGGCAGCTTCTTGTTTCTGTCCTCTTATGTTCCCCAGTGTGAGAAATTCTGCTGTGTACAAGAGAGGAATAATCTTACAAACTTTCTGCAGAGTGCTAGATCTCTGTCTACAGATCTGTATTCTACTGCGGCCCCACAAATGGGTGAGAATTGGAGCTTCTAGAGCTGGTATTCCTCTTTCTCTGGTGCAGCTGTTGAGGAACTGGAGTACGGAGTGGAGTATGGCTACATTCTGCTCTTGCGTGTGCCAGTGCTGTTCTTTGGTTACAGGCAAAATGATTATTTTCCCCTTTAGTAATAGGGATGGTTTCAGCACTTCGTTTGAAGAATCCTTATGCCTCAGGGAATGCATTTTCACACCTGACAGTGCAAGGTTTATTTTCTTTTTCCTTAGTGTCTAACCTGTTCTTCAAGATACCTGCTAATCTCTTGTAACCATCCAAACTAATTGTTTCACGTGCTTCCATGACAATTCTGCAGTTTACATGAACAAAACATCTCTGGCAGCTGGTGCACAGTCTAGCTGTGTTTTTTACCTGTCCATAAAGATAGAGCTACTATATTTAAGTTAATTAAAGAAATGCTTGTTATGGGAGTGTGGGCCAGAAGAATTTTTGAGACCTACTTAAAGGAACGCATATGAGAGGGAAGGCACGTGTGGTACTTTTTTATTTGGCACATTTGAAGTTCTGCTATTTGAAGTGTTGAAGAATGTCAATGATAGACCTCACTCTTTTCATTGCAAACAGCCTTTATCATATTTCAGCTCCTGAACCAAAGCCCTGGATTTAGCACGGAATCCAAAGGACATTCTATTTGACGTTCGTGTTTCCTCAGCCTTCATTGGAAATGAAGTGTGCTCAGCGAAGTGTTAAACTGAATGAAGGGAAGATGAATGCTGCTTGTTAAATGAAATACTTTGCTTTTGATGAGCACAGATCAGGGAGCAAGTGTCTACTTGCGCATCCCTTAAAACTTAGAGTAAACAGTTTGATGTATTTTCGCCCGTTTTTAAGTCACCACTTAGCTTTAAAAATACAATTAGCAAAATTAATCTTCATTGTTCTTCTCCCAAGTAGGTCATTACTATGCTGACCTCATGTATTATTTTCAAGGCCCACTTTTTTTTTTAATCACCTTTTTAAAGAGGCTCATAAACAAATATTACGCACTTGTAACACTCTCTGGAGTCTTCTGGATATTATTAGTAAAATGCCTGTGGTGAAGGGACCCCTGAGTGACCTATTCTTTGCAAGGCAAATAATTGCATCCTGTGAACATGTTCTGAAGCACAGTTTTGTGAGTTTAGAGTGAGCCTCTGTTCTCTGAGACCCTTTCACACAGCATGTGTTAAACTCCTTACGCCAAAGGCTAACCTGTCTTGCATCAGTGTACAAAACCAGCTGTCCTTTCTCTGCATGCAGTTTACACTATTTGATTTCTGGAAAGATGGAACAATTGCAGAAAGTACAGTCCTACAGAGTGCTATGCTAAAGCTATCTTTGAGCAGGGTAATGTTGGTCATAATATCTGACTTTACTATTTGTTTATAATAATATTGTGGCTATGCTAATGAAATGTGGAATCTGGAAAAAGGCTGTAACAGAGGGGATTCGGTCCGAAGTGTCAGATTTAGATTTGATCAGTGTAATGTCTTGTTTAGTTTGTAGCTTGAAACTGAAGCTATACAAGCTGCCAAGATTTCTGTTTGAAGGAAAAGAAAGAACATGCAGAAAATAAACTGTAACAAAATTGATAGAGTATCTTTAACAATAAAACCCCCTCATTTTAGCATATTTCTTGGGAAATTTGGTTTATTGGAGCAAGTGACAATTGTCTGTACCGTTCGTCCTTTTTGGTATACTGTATCAGTGCTTGCAGAAAACCTGTTGATATTGATGGAAAAATACTCCATTTGGTGGAAAAGTCTGTGGAGTGAAGCATTATGCCTGACAGAGGATGACTGTTAGGCAAAGGGGGCATATGTAAGTCTCTGATACCCAGGTGGATTGTGTCAGAGTGCTGAAAGAGCTAGCCAATGTCATTGCAAGGACACTCATTTTTCAAAGGTCTTGGTGATTGAGGGTGATTCCTGGTGACTGGAAAAAGGCAAATACGGCCATTTGCAAGAAGGTCAAGAAGGAGGATCCAGAGACTGCAGGTTGATCAGCCTAGCCTCAGGCCCTGGGAAGATTAGGAAGCACGTCATGGAAACTGGTTAGAAGGACAAGGAGGTGGTGGGATCAGTTGACCTGGGTTTATCAAAGACTAACCAACCAGATAGCTTTTGATGTTGAGAAGTGACTGACTGTATGGATAAAGTGGGATAGTGGATATTGTTGGCTTCAACTTTATCTAGTCTTTGGACACAGTTCCCCGTAGTATATCTTGTAACTAGGTGGACTAGAAGGTAGGTGGAAAACTGGCTGGGCTCAGAGGTTTGACCACAGGTTAAAAAAAAAAAAATCCCAACTGTGTTGTATTAAAGTGGGGCCTGTCAGGGGCTGATACTGCAGTCAATACTGTTTAGTATTTTTCTTGTTGACATTGATAATGCACCCTCAGTGGTTTTGTGGGTGGTAGAAAACTGGGGGGCAGTATACGACTGTTGTTTAGAGGTATCTCAGCAGGCTGCAGAAATGGACTAATGGCAAAACCCATGAAGTTCAGCAAATGCCATGGTCCTGTACTTGAGAACAGTATATCCTGGGAATCAACTGGCTAAATAGCAGCTTTGCAAAAAAGGATCTGAAGGTCCTGGTGGATGACAAAGGGAGTGTGAGTTGGCAGCAAACCCTTGTGGCAATTAAGACTGACTGCACACTGTGCTGTATTAGCAAGAATGTAGTCAGCAGTTTGAGAGAAATTATTATTCCCTACTGTTTGTCACTTGTGAGACCACATCTGGAATATTGTATCTAGGTTTAGGCTCCCCAACACGAGAAAGACATATAGTAGAGTTAGCCTCATGGAGGGCCACCAAGGTGATAAGGGGGCAAAAGCACATAACTTAAGAGAACCAGTTAAGAGAGATTCGTTTGTTAAATCTTACAAAGGGGAAGCTAAGAGGGGATGCTACTGCCATCTCCTACTCCCCACCCCCCCTTGAGTGTTGAGGTGGCTTCTTAGAAATGCACAGTGAAAGTATGAGAAGCAATGGACAAAAATTGCAACAAGGGCAATGCTGAGCGGCTAGCAAGGAAAACATTCCCACAATGAGAACAGTCAAATGTTGGGAAAGGTCTGGAGGGGTTTTGTAATCTGTGGAAATGCTCAAAACTGGGTCTGATCCTGAGTTGCCTGCCTTAATGTTGAAGTATGCTTCTTATTTCTTTTTCTTCACTTAGTACATTGAAATATCTTTTATTTTGCATTTTTGCTGAACAGACTTCAATGAAAGGGTAGCAAAATTAGTGTAAATTGCTTCAAAAATTCCTGGAATATGCTGGTAACACTGTGAATGTATGGGAACAAACTGGGTCCTTCTCTACTTTTATTTTGTCAGAGGATTTAAAATTTCGGGTATAATATATTAGAAGAAACTTAAAATGCTAGGAGTTTTGAGAGCCTATGAAATTAAAAATGGCAGTTGTGCAAATTACGGATGAGTAGTGTGGTCCAGGATGATGATCTGGGTGCAATAAAAGAGAGCATGTTTCCAGCTGTCTGTCTTGCTCTTCTCCAGGGGGAAAATTGTAGTTGTTCACCTTTGGCCAACCTCAGCCCAGTCTTCAGGCATGTTCCAGGTCTGCCAGGGTCTTGGCCTATGGCTAGGGGTGGGAGGCAGTCTGGGATCTCTGGCTTGGGCCATTTCCCAGGAGAGTGCAGTTGATCGTCACTGTCAGAGCTGGTGGCTGCTGCTGTGAGGTGTTAGAGCTATGGAGGCCGTGGACAAGGGATTTGAAAGCCTGGTGTTGGTCTCTCTAGGTGCTTATGCTGAGAACATCTGCTGCCCCTTTCCCTGCTTCCTGCTGTACTCTGATATAATGTATGAGTAAAATTTGTGCTGTAGTAAAGAATTTCTGTTTCCTCCTTGTTTTCTAAACACAGGAAAGACTCCGCAAGCCATGTTAAGTCATAAAGGTGCTCAGTTGTGATAGACCAAGTACTGAAGTCCTCTTTAACTCACTTGTTTTTTGGTCCAGCTACCAATGAGTTTCTTGTGCATTACCAAAATAATTCTTATTTACTGTAGAACCTTCTCATTCTAGTTCTGTTAAGAACTGTTGAATTTCTAGTGTGCAAGGAGACTAGCTAACCTTCAATGCAGTATACCCTAAGCTCCAACTGAAATTATATAGTGTACAAACTTTGAGCCTTTATATTTGTCAGGACTTCTTCTATTTCTTTTTTTTTTTTTTAAACTATACATCAGGTGTTTGAGATGAAAACATTTCAGTCAAATTTTATAAACTGATCAACTTCTTTGTTAAGGGATGTGCAAATCATACGATGGACTTACTGATGTATGTCAAACTGTGCCATTCACCATATAAGCATTGAGTAGGTAAATAAAAAAATTGTTTGGTTGGTAATTAGTGGGTAATAAGATTTCATTGTTATACTGTAGCTGTGTTATTGAGTGTTAGAAATTTTTGTTTTTAACTGGGAATTGTATGCCTTTAATATGTATTTGAAAGAAAGTGAGTATCATGGTTTTTTCAAATGTCTCTAAAATAATGGTGCACCACGGAGATACTTTGTTTTCCCCTTCCTTATCTTTCAAGGAACCAACATTTTTGGCGAGCATGTATCAATGCTGCATCCAGAGTGTGTTGTTGTCATGAGGACAAATTGAGCAGAAGGTACAGAGTTTAGGCAAAACAGAACATATGTGAAGAGGCTCTTAAGAAAGTGCATGTAGAGTGACACTTCAGATTATTTGGTGTTGTCTGATCTAGAGATGAGATCAGTATAGCTGAAGTATCAGGAGAAACTTCCGTGGGCAAAGGAGTGGAACTGTTCCTGCAAATTTGAGATCGATGAATTTGACAATTGTGGTCTGAAAGGCAGAAAATTAAGCAGACTGGTAACCAGTCTGCATCTGTGGCATGGCTTGTTTTCATCTGGATGCTGAGATCTTTCCCTTCTGCAGTAGTGTTTAGACAGTAAAATGTGTGTGAATGGTAATTGAGAACAAATAAATGTCCAGATTACCATGGATATCTTTCCCAGAACACCAAATAAAAAACATAAATGGAAAAATAAGCACTGCCTTGATGCTTTTTCTGTTTGTGTGGTCTCTTAAATTATCCATTGAAGAAATTGTGGTTTAAGAATCGGCAGTTAGCTGGAGGTTTTAAAGAAAAAAAAAATTCTAGGTTTTTCTCTATCTACTTGATAGGACATATTACAGGACAGCACTTGTCCTTATAGCTTACTGTATAATGGCATTGTACATGGGTCATATACTAGTCCAACTGACACGAGACTGAAATTTGCTGTACTTAAAGGCAAGATAATGCCAATGCATTTACACTTCCTGCGGGAAAGCTTTTCCTCTTCACCAACATGGAGTTCTGCAGTCTTTCTGTCCCTTCCCGTAACCTCTAAAGACGGTGCTAAAGGTTATAGGGCAGTGAGCAGTTTTCCGATGGTTAGCTTTTTGCCTTTCCCCTTTTTTAAATCTATTTTATTTATTGTTAGTTTGAATTTGGGTTATTCAGACATTGTTTGCAAGACATGATCTGGTCTTTTCAAGTCCCAGAGAGTGAGGTGATGACTTTTACAGCTCTCTTCTCACTAGAGGAACTACTCAACACGTTTCAGTAAAATAAGCTTAGCGGTTCTGGGCAAGGGCAAGGTAGAGGATGACTAGTTTCTTGAATTTCAGCAAATCTGCTAGCTGAAGCTTTGCTGGGCAGCCTGGTATTATGCTCTGCTTTCGTGTCTGAGAAGGGGTGGTAAGCCTCCTGAGAAGAGGGGAGAAAGATGAGAAATGGACTTTCATGCTGAAGACTTGGGATGGCTGAAGTCTTAACAAGGTTAGAGTGATACCTACATTCTTACAGCTGAGATATGGGTGGTGATCAAAGACATCATGAGGGACATGTAACTTAAAACTAATTGCGTAAATTAATCGAGTATCAGTATTGATATTTGAAACTACAGCAGGCATTTTGTGAAACACTTTTTTTTTTTTTGGTAAAGTGAGTATCAGAAGTGTATCTTGTCACATTCAGAAAGCTACATAAGGCTTTTGAATCAAGTATTGCTCTTTAAGGAGGAAGGGGAGGTGACTGACTTCAGGTTAATGTTCTGATTCACTATAGCTTATAACACAGGAGGCTTGATTCTACAACGAATCAGGCAGGTAAAAGATAAAAAATAAGTACCACATGACTTGTGTTAAATCTGAATACTTGACACTGTTTTGGTTAGTTTGTATTTAAAATTAATTGCCTCCACTGAAATGTTAGTAAAATAAAATGATTTCTAATATTTCATGTGTTTGGTTTTATTTACAGATGACATGGCAGAACTTCTTCTTGGGGAGTCCAAACTAGAACAATTTTTGAAGGAAAATGCTCTTAAACAGAGTAGTAGTCCACGGGGCCCTCAGCCAAAGCTGACTGAGGTCAGGAAACATCTCACGGCAGCGCTTGATAGGGGAAACCTAAAGGTATGTTAACTTAATCAGAGCAAGAATTAGGAAAGCTGAAATTGACTGGAGTACTCTGCTCATCATGGAGAAAAATGTGGAAAGTACTTGTGGTGGTTTATTATTCTTGCCATTTCCAGAACATCATCAGCGCCATGCTATTTCTTGGCTCTTTGTTTCTTTGTGGATTTTTATTCAGATAAATTACTCAATTTTTCTTTCATTAGAAGAGTAAGAAAATTGTCATTGACTTCTGGGATGCTTAGATGAAGTACTTAAAACCTCTTTTGTGGAAATTTTTCTTGGAGTACATAACTAGATCGTTCTCCGTAATGCATCAAATAATGCTAAATTTTTTGCTAAAAAATGCAAAATACTTTACAAATTTCTGCAATGGTCTCTTAAGTATTCAAGAAAGGTTCTTTAAATTATATTTGCAGGTGTGGAAAGTGAGGTTAATACTTGAGATCATTTTCTGTCATAACCTCTTGATGTTCTTAACCATTCTGGCCCTTCTTTTGCTGAACTATTGTTGCAGCTACTACATCAGCGTGTCTTTTCTGTACTTAATATCCATCTTGTGAGAGATCAAAAGGACCTTGTTTTACAGTCATCTGTAATGTTTTGTTTCCTGTGATTTGTGGGAGTATTAATTATTCTTCCTCTTCTTTCCTCATCCTTCCATGAATCCTTTTTTCAAGTCATTTCTTCTGCTCTGATACTTTGAAATTGTGTGAATTAAGTATGTAGGCTGTGGAACACGTATCATTAAGTTTTGCTGCTATGTTATTTTCAACTGTGCTGGTGGTGGTAGAAAAAAGTCCTTGGAGGGGTTGTAATGATAGGCTGCCTTTAAATAGTTTTGTCCTCTGGCAAAGCTGGATTCTGACTGAGAGGTATTTCTGGTGTATGTGTAAGTAAATATGTGAATATATAAAATGACTGGTAATGCTTTTCAGTAGCTTGGTGGAGCGAGGTTTTGTGGATTCACCCCCTACTGCAAGCTTCCCAAATACTACATCAAGACAGAATTTTGTTGGTTTGTTGCTCTGTTACAAGAAATATCCTGAGGGTTTCTACAGTGAATATACAGAAAACAGACCAAATAATTATCAGAAAGAATTAGGTGTATTTTCTCAGGGGAAAAAGACCCACCTTTCTTATTCCTTTTCCTTCTAGCCAGAATTCCTACAAGAAGCTAACCTAATTATGGCCAAATTAAACTATGTGGAAGGTGATTACAAAGAAGCTCTGAACACGTATGCCAGAGTTGGAGTCGATGACTTGCAGCTAGCTGCAGTGCCACCATATAGGCTACGGATGATAGCTGAAGCATATTCTACTAAAGGTAAGATTGCTTTTTCCAGTATAATAATGTGGAAAAAGGTTTTAAAAAGTTAATTCATAACTTGACTGAAGTCAAAGAATTTTTTGGCGTGCCTATCAACACAATGGTGGAATACCACTTTTTTAGATAAAATAAGAGGATGGCTTGGCTCCTTTAAATTATTCAGAGTTTGTGCTAGGTTGACAAGACTTTTACCTCAATATTATAACTGTGCTGTCACTCAATCACATTTTTTGATGTGTGTTTTTTAAAAGGTCTGCCATATGTAAATGTCACAATAGCTGTAGCTAGGTACTAAAAGCATTATCACTTTTGCTGAAAGCTAGAGAGTTACAAAAGAAGTGCAGTTTTGCAGTTGCTGTTGCCAGAATTGGAGAACGTTGATTCACCATGATGCCTTTTACTGGATGTTTAAATGCTCAGCCTAAGCTGAATTGCTTAACTAAATTGCTACTTAATTGAGAAAAATAGTAAAAAGAATTTAAAATGACTTAAAACAGTGCATTTATTGCACAGATTTATTTTTGGATTTTCTTACCTGAATATCTTTTTTTTTTTAAGAATTCAGAACATGAATTTAATTTAAAAATTTTTTTATTAGTCTGCTAGTGAAAATTGTAATGCTAGCCTTGTGTCTTAAGGTGGCAGTGCCACTTCAGTTTAGAAAACTCATTAATAGACTAAGCTGGGTCAGTGTGTTGAGGAAAGTGGCAGTTTGTATGCTCTAAGTTTATTAGACTTTACTGTGTCTAAATGTTTGCTTTGCTGTGTTTAAGCTTTAGTTTGATGTGCATATGTTATGGCAAGAGGAATGTCTAGGTCAGCAAACACAATTTATGAGAGATTTAAATAGCATTCACTGATGACTGGTCAAGGATTGTTTCTAACATAAGTCTTGGAAGAGAGTGTTTTCCACCAACAGAGTCCTCTAGTAAACGTTATAATGACAAGCATGAACCAATCTCTATAGAGCTGTCAAGGAAATAAGAGAACTAACTGGTGGCAGAGACAAAAGGATGCTTCCTAAATCTGGGCAATATTTAGATTAAAGTGGGAAGGGAGTACACGGGAAGTTCTTACATATGACGTAAATCTACCCGATTCTCTTGTACAGCATCTGTGGGGGCTTTTTGGCAACGTCTGGTATGGGTAGACTTCCACTCAGTGTTGTGTTTTTTCGGTTGTGTTGTTCGTTTTTTGGTTTTGTCTTGGGTTTTTTTTTTTTAAATCTATGAGGGTGTCTGAATTTGTCATATACTTTCCATGAAAATGCAATGTTGGACTTGATCACCTTTAAGTACCTAAATTTGCTTATATCTCCAAGGAATCCCAGTAATTTAATTGAATCTTTTCCCTGANATAAGGATATGTAACGGTTGAAACATAAAGGCATCAATTTTGCAGAAAGGATTAGTATTATTAATGTTACTTAATGTAAAAATAATTTATTAGAAAATAGCAAAAT
>RSEF01000005.1:47868990-47892563 GCA_003993805.1 Himantopus leucocephalus | reverse complement strand
TTTTGTTTGCTACTATGTTTCCAGTTTGACTGGGAGATTAATAAAATTAGTATCACTTTTTCCTGTGGTAGCAGGTTGCAAGAATATTGTCTTCTATGTGTTCTGGAATGAGGTAGAAGTCACAGAGCAGTCTTAAATTTCGTATTCAAAGTCTAGGTAAGTTTAGAGTAATTGACAGCTAAATAGCATATGTTTCTACCCATTAGTGTACCTTTAATTCTCACTGTTTTCCCCCTTCGATCTGAAAATTCGTCTTTCTCCTTGTAAGAGTGGACTATAAAACTTTTCAGTCTGATTCAGAGACTCTTCAAAGGTGATTGAGGCTTTTAAGTATTACCCAACTAAATACAAGTTATTCTTACAGGGATTTTGTGCTTCACTGGGATTTGTATTTCTGCTTGCAAGTTCAAGGATAACCTGATTATATAAAGATAAAACTCTTCTGAGTATTTAGATTTTATTTCTTTGGCAGTTGTGAACATAGCACCATGTTATTAAGCAATGAGGGACTGTCTGTGCTACCTTTGTTTGCAAGCATCAGCCCAGCTGCACCGTTCAGTGTGGCAATCTGCACAGAGGCAGTGGAAGATACCTGTTTTAGTTGCCCCATTTCAATCCAGTTTGGGGCAAATCCAGTTCCAGTGGATTTGCAGTCTTGTATACTATTGCGTAGTGATCTGATACTGATGTGCTTATCTCTGACAAAGACATAGGGCAGATGACTAATGGTAGTTTTTAATTGCCGTAACATTTTTTTCCTTATTTAAGGTGGGACCACTTCTAAGTGCTTACCTTCTCACTTTGAGGTTTCATTCTGTAACCTCAGAGGCGATAGATTGAGTGGGATGCTTGAGTTGGCATGTTTCTTCTTCTATGGTTGTTACAGGGTACTTAAATGAGCATGTTATGCTGTAACCCTAGACATTTAATAGTTCACAACAAGACCTTAGAAATTACCTGCTTTTGCATATGTCCCATCTTACTCTTGCTTGTGGAACATAAAGTATGTCTTTCTGTTCTTCATAGCAAAGGAAGATTCAGCATGTGTGTATGGATGCACCAAAGTGCAAAAATGGGTCCAAGGTCAGGTTCAAGCTAAATTTTGCTGGAGTTTTATCTCCTGATAGCTAGAAAGAAGGGGAAGAGGAACAGCAGTAGTGACAATTGTGGGGAGAGAAAATGAAATCGGAACACACCAGGGGAAGTGAGATCCCTAAATGCTTGCTCAACTGTGGAGGGGATGTGTGCGTATTTATATATTTGTATGTGCACATATATAAATCTATGTCTGTCTGTATTTATGTTGTTAGAAAGTAAGATGTGATAAAAAATCAAAAGAGAAAAGTTCTTACTGACTCTCCAGAGTGAGTGTGTCTGAATGCATTATCCATTGAGGTTGTTGTAAACCTTAATGCAAAATTACAGTAGTCTGCATTACAAAAGTCTTCATTACAGTAGTCCAGAACATGAAATTTAGTGTCTTCGCATCCCCACAGTCTTCAACTTGGAATAATTGTTATTAAACCAAAGAACTAAAGCCATCTACTCCCTGCAGTGTGCTCACAAAGGGGGTCCTCAAATTTTTTACTACATAAATTATTAAATGCATATATATCTTTAAAAGAATGCTTTTAAGTCTCTGTGCTGCTTATAGCTTTAGCTGAGGACAGCATATTTAGAAGAATATAAGCGATAGGTATAATATGGAATGATAGCAAGTCAAGCAAAGGATTCAAAGGCTCTCAAACCTGGCAAGGAAGATTAAATGATTGTTATTCTTTTCTTGGAAATGTCTAGTTACTGAAATGCTGCTTCAATTTTTCCAAAGAAAGCTTCTCGATAGATTTGTCAAAATGCAACATTGTAAAACTACAACAAAATTCCAAGAATAATCCTATCAAATTACCTTTGAAATCTTTTCCATGTCCTTTACATGTGGCTCTTTGCCAGCCCGTGATGTGCAGGGAATCACAGGGCCTCCGTGCCCGAGCAGTGCCGGAAGGTGGTTCTTGTCTGTCGCTCCTCTTAGGGAAAATGTTCAAAATTCTTACTCTGGTGATAAAGGAACTGCAATATTTCATCAGACCAAAAAGCTCATGGGCAGTTTTTTATAATGGTGAGGGGGGAAAAAAAAAAGTTTTGGAAAGAAATTCAAGGAACAGGACAAGTTGTTTGGTTTTGGTTTTTTTCTGGCTTCTGGCAACAAAAGCCGCTGGTAGTAGTGATGTCTTATGCCTTGTCTTGACTAGAAGAAGGTGTAAGAGTGGTCTGATGAAAAGTTGTCTGCTGCTGTGTCCATTAAAACAGTGGAGAGTATACTAGCCATGTGAATATGCATGAGGCAAAGCCTCAGAAACTTGATTAGCATTGGTCAGGACTCAGCGCTGTTTATACATCCCTTACGGAAAAGTTGCGAGGAGGTAACTGCCACACAGTACACTGAATGTAGTGTAATTCTGATGTTTTCCTGCTTTTCTTCACTGTTTCCTCAAATTCATGAGTTAAAAACAGAAATGTAATGGAGGATGGTCGTCTCTTATGTGGTTAACTTTGTGGACAGGCATACTTTTTTGACCTTCCACAGTGATTATTTTTTTTTGTGTGTATGTGTGTGCACACCAATAGAATATGGTTCTGGATTAGAACTGGTGTTTTCTTTGCTTTAAGAAAAGAGCTGATATTGATGCTGTGCTTCTGAGTCATGACTCTGTATGTGTATGTAGAAGGAGTTGTGTAGGATAGAGTATTAATAATACCATAGTTTTGATATTAAATACAGAATTTCCTTAGATTCAAAGACTTGAAGAAATGGAGTGGGGCAATTTTTAAATGTCATAAAACATAGAAATGTTGGAGCTTTCAAATCAATGGGCCACTTAGTATTTGCAAAAACACGAGAATGCTTATTTGGATACGTTTGTTAGTTTTTCCCCCATCTACTTGCAGTTATATTTGACACGACAGTGGAGGAGAAGCATCCAATAAAACAGTTTTCTGTAGCGAAATATTTATGGTTGGAGGTGCCACTTTATTTCAAAAGGGTGTGATGAGGGAAAGAAAAATGGGCATAGGAGGAGGACATTATTGAGGAGACAGGCAGGTTTGCATGACTGTGTTGTGGCAGAGCGTTAGCCTGAAAGTAGGTGGATGAATGTTGCTGAAACTGGCTCCCTGAAGCTATTGCCTTTCCTTCTTCTCTAGTAGCACTTAAGATAATAGGTCACAGGAGTGGGTCATACCTTTAATATGAAGTTTTAAGAAGCAGTACAGGAAAAAGCAGGTTTTCTTTTTTCTTCTGCCCCAGATGTAGCTTGACCATCGGTACTGGTCATTCGAGCTGTCTTATGCAGCAAGAGCAAAGCTAAGAAGTGAGGCTGGGAGAGGGAGGAGGACGGAAGGACAGTCTTGAGCTTGTGGTGGCAAGTCTTGGCTCGAAGTGAAATGTGGAGGGGTTCTGCATATTTCTGGCTGCATTACATACTTGATATTTAAGTATCTGCTTAGGTATGACTACCTTCTGATAAGGTTCCCTTGTTACAAGAGGTTAATTTTTACTCCATTTGTTTACTTTCTTCCCTAGATCAGTTTAATTGGCAATGCTCAATTCTGAAACTGAGGAAAATCTTAACTGATGAAGAATTGAAATAAGACAAGTTATGAATCCATGAAGAAGTAGTTAAAGACTGTATCTGCCTGACCNAGAAGTAGTTAAAGACTGTATCTGTCTGACTTTTTTTTTCCTCCTTCACGTTAGGCTTGTGTAGCTAGCTCCAACTTTTCCTACTCCCTTCTCTTGCAAGACGAACGAGAAAAAATTCTGTATATGCTGTTACCATACAGAAGCATATATTTAGAATTCATTTTAATAATGGCTGAAGCTAATATTTTCCTAGGGCTATGGCCTCTGGGAACAGGACAATTAAGTTTCTGCAAGTTTTCAGCAGTGTATGAATGAGGTAATATACTGGAAAGTGCACATAGGCATTATTCAAATACGTGCATATTCAAATTCATGCATGGCAATATCTCCTGTGTTTCTAAGTAATTTTGTTTGCTTATGGAAGCAGAGATGAGATGCATGCACAGTGGGATATCGAGGTGTTAATTTGGGGAGGTGCAACTTGTCAGTAACTCTGAAATAATTAGTATATATTTAACTAGGAAATAAGCTTATTGAAATCTTAGGTAACGTGATTCTGATACTGCTGCATAAAGTCAAAAGACATAATTAAAAGAATTTATAATACTTGGCATTACAAGTTAGGGAATCTTTCTACACATGCTTATAGGTGCACATAACAATTTACAGGTCTGACATTTAAAGTCTGCAACTTCGTAAACTTGGTTTTAGTAAACAAATTGTGTTTATATTTACTATAGTGTGTAGATTAGTAGATGACCCAGGTATCTGTCAAGATGGCTGTGTTGTATTACAGTAACAAATTCTTGTTAAGTATGTGAGGGATGTCATCCGTAAGTTAGACTGTGACATTACAGGATTGTAGCCTTATTGCTGCAGGCCAGTTTGCGTCTCGTATTGCCTGTTCAAATAACTGTGTTTATATTTAGATGATATAAGTTGAGTAAGGTGAGACTGTCTTTAATGCTGCTGACCCATATTCAAATTTAATGTTGCATTTACCAAGTTAAATGATTGGCTATTAATTAGTTCTATTTACAGAAACATGGAAATAGTCATTAGGTTCAGTAAAGGGTCAGGTGCATGTGAATTGCTACTTTGCAGTTAGCAAAAGATGCTGCACTTAACTTTAATCATATACGATTGTAATGGGATCTTGCGCACTGCTAGCCTGTGTCAGCAGGCACGGAGCAGCGCTTAGTGGAAGAATGCTAAATGAAAGCTGTTTTAGTAATTCTGCCAGGGATCTCTAGCCTCATTAGGCAATGGGTCAAGAACTCGACTTAAGTTCCCTCGTCCTATGTTGCTGTGCAAACGTTGCAGCCTGTCAGCAAGCAGTTTGCAGACCACGTCTAGGAAGCCTGTGCCATAGGTACTTTCAGACTTCATTAAAGCACGTCTTTCCCCAGTCTATTTTTATGACTTCTGCCTTGCTGGAGCAGGGACTGGGGGCAGGGAGGGACCCAGGAGTTTGTCCTGCTTTCCTCAGTGCTGCTTTTAGCTCCAGTATTTGAAATCCAAACACTGAATGAAAATAATACGCTTCTTATTAAAATAAACTTCTTTAGGACTTGAGTGTTTTGGTGGTGTGTTTTTTCTTGTTCTTTGTTTCTTCCAAATCATTAGAATTTCTTCAGAATCTTGCCTTTGGTAGAGTGAGAAAACGTTAGGCCAAAATTAAAAATTAGTGATTCTGGCCTTTTTTTTTTGTGCCATAGGAAGAACTGGTGTCACAGTGGACCCTGGTGTTTTTTCTTCAGAGGTGCCTGTAGGAACAATTCTGGCAATTTACAGCAAAACAGTATAAATGCCATAGTTAAACCATCTCCTTTCTCCTGAGCAAACAGCTTCCTTGATGACCACTTCATATACTGGTATGCAGCTCTTCCGCTGTGGGGAGGGTTCATCAGAGAGAGATTCACTCACTCTGGGATCTACAACAATTATCAGTCCTTTTCTCAGCTTTTTCTGTGGTTGGAACTCATTCAGCCCCTTCAGAAGATGCTTGTCTGTCTCAAAGGGCTGTACCGTAAAGCAAGAATTGGCTGGCACATAGTTCTTAAGAAGCAAATGCACATGTGAAAATACTGATTTCTTCTGTTTAAAAATATTGTACAAGTCTATTTTGTACTCTTAAGAAATACAAAGATTTGAATGTCATTACATTTAGAGGGAAAAAAGTGAACAATCATTTCACAACAGGTGTCTCGGATGATATTACAAGAAATACCAAAATATTGTTAAGGTTTTGTTGACTGCTTGGATTAATAAGTAGGTGTCTGCTTCAGAAGAGAGATGAGTATTCCTGTTATTTTTTTCTTTTCTCTTTTTAACTGTAAAAAACTTCAAGACACTTAGAAGCACTAGCATAACTACAGCGTTAGAAAAGCTGTACTAATGAAATGATATTGCAGTATGAGCATACGTGATAAAATGCTGTCTTCAACTCTGGAAGGTTGTGCTTATGTTGCTCTGGGTGTCGTCTAGAATGGAATTTAATTCTCTGTAAGTAGTCTATGTTTAAAAGAGCGGCTAGCCAGAGCAGCTTCCCTTAAATTCAAGTATGCTGAGAGAAGGGGGGTATTGACCTTCTTTCCAATGTCTTTTCTGGAAAGCCAGCTAAATATGAAACTAGCCATAGAGGAGATCCTGCATCCTGACAGTTGTTGGAGACTTTTTTCCCCTGTGTCTTGGCATGGGGGGATGGGCAATGCAAGGTACTTGAAAAATCAGACTAATTAATTGTTTGTGTTTCCTTAGATTGTCTAAAGAAATAGGCAATTCCTACTAAGACAGTGTATCTGCAGTAACTGTGAAAGTAAGAGGTAGTTTATTATAAATATATTTCCCTATTATCTATTCTTACGCTTCCTCCTTTCCTTTATAATAATTATGTTACAAATACCAGTAGGGAATTGAAGAGGAAAAAAATTCATGCTCTGCTTTCTAAAATAACTCTGCAAGCAAGTCACAGTCTTTGATTGAGGACTTCTAGAAATAAGTCCATCCCTTCAGTGGGATTAGTGGTGTTTGTTCTAAGCTCAGAAATAAATTGTGGGAGTTCCTTGATAGCAGTAACTTGGATTGTTTCCGTTCCTCTTTTAAAATTACTCATAAATGTTTGCCATAGTCTATATAATTGTTTGTTCTAAATATATAAGCTAAGTATTAAGTTTATGTAAAAGGAGAGGAAAGGGGTTTTTATGTTTACAGCATCTGGAACACTTAGTAGTGTTGCTTTGCATATCATATAGGGAGGAGCAAATGCTGTATACTCAAACACACTTGGATTTTATGTGTCCATTTACGGAAAAGAGGAAGCAGACCCAGAAATCTTTATCTATTGATGTGACTCTCTCTCTCTTGCAAAAGTACGTTTATTTACTTAGTATAAAATAGTCTTTCACTGGTTTTCCTCTGTCCTTTGATTTGTCTACTGAAAACAGTAGATAAACCATGGGGTCCATTATTATTTGTGGTCTCTAAAATCTATACAGACAAGGTACTGGCTGGCATCATGGAAAATCCTCGCATATACAGTGCAGTCAGTGTGATAGGCTTTTCTCAGCCTTGTGGGGTGTTTTTTTTGTTTGGCTTTTTTTAATAGTCTCAGTAGTGGTCTGGGTTGTAGGAGTACTTGGTAAAGACCAGAACTGTGGTGTGGATTCCCTTTTGACCTTAGAGTACTTTTTGGTTTACTCTTTATAATGAAATGGGAATGTTAGTTAATTGGTCTTCCTACAGAACTTACAAGTCTGCTTTTTTTTTTTTTCTTCTTTTTTTGAAGTGGTTTGTAAAGGAAAAGTAATTACTGTCATTGTCCTTAACATAAAAAGGCTTGGTTATCTAAGAATAAGCAAATACATTGCATGGGGACTTCTTAAAAATTATTAGTTTGTAACTTGTTCTTACTGAGGAATCCTCTTTTTTGGGTAGTGGTCAGTGGGTGTATATGTGGTGGTAGGGCTGGTCTACTCTTGTATTTGTAAAAAATGAAGTAGTTTACTTGACATAACCTTGGCCGCTGGTTTGAGACCATAGACACAAGAATGCCACTTGGAATAAGTGACAAAACTATCTACTGTTTGGTTTCTGAATCTTTTACAAAATACAGATAATTTATAAAGTTTTTTAAGATTTAAAGAAAATGTTTGCAAGTTATCATTTAAATTAAATATCAGGAATACTGTTTTCTTGTCCAAATACTGGGGTTTTTTTGCTGTTCTGTTCTTTTGACAAGCAATTTTAGTTACTTTGCAAAACATGTAAGCTTAACTAGTACAGACTCGTATTCATTTCACTGCTTCTCACTTTCTTTTCCCTCAGGAGTCATCTTGCTTGATATCAGGACTAGATATGTATGAGATAAGTGTCTTCCCAAAATAAAACTGACCCAGTTTGTTGGAAGCTTTTACTTGAAGGTGATTTTGACCGGAAGGGCTTAAACTTAAAGGTGATGAATATCAAAGTCAACTTGTGATACCAATTGACGTGATATTCTTGAATGCAGAATAAAACAAAATAATCAGTGAAAGTTAAATAAACCAATAGGTATGACCTTTACAACAGACACAATAATATTTTGTGGCAGTAACATGTACCTCTTTTCCGAATATCTCAAAGAAGTGTATAAACAGTTAAAGAAATTCCTGCCCTCTTGAGGGAGAATAGCAGAGATTCCTGCCTGGCGGATGTGGGAACAAGCACAAAGGGGAGAACTGTCTTGTCTGAATACACGCAAAAGTCTTCAGCAGATAATTTAGGATGATGTGTATTTCTTTGAAATTCATGTGTTTCTCAGTTCTGTACCTTACCACTTGTTCTTTTTTCAAGGACCTAATATAATAATCCCTATTTTAATTAACTTTATATCATCTCTTAGTACACTTACACAGAAGTGGGCAGTATATTGTGTGGTTGTTATTGCTATCTTGCTATTTATATCTATTTAAAATTAAATAATACTTCTCTGTAATACGTTATTTCTTAAATTTCATCTGTACTTAAGAAAAAAACCTAAACAAGTAGTCTGGAGTGACTCTAATTTTAACCTGTTACAGAAATCATAATTTATTCAGGGCTTTTCTTCTAGTTGATATGTTTGAATTGTACTTATTCCTTGTGTCATCAAAACAAATAAAGTCTCCAAACCATCCTGTTAAGTATTCATTTCACAACAGTTCTCCAAATGAACTTCCTGCTCCAAAGCATTGCATACTTAAAATATATATACTTTCCTGGGTTGTAATAAACATACCAGGAAAGACACAGTGAATAGTAGTTGTATAATAAAGTTACTCTAAGAAATAGTATTATATACTTCATCAAAGGGCACTTAGAATTTTGTACTTTCCTTCTGCGTTACTTAAAAGTTCCTGGCAGAGCACTGAGGTGCTTTCATATCTTAAAGAAAATTCTCATCTAAAATGAGAGCATGTTCTTATAGTGAGTTTTTCAGATTAAAAAGATTATAGTTGTGGCCATGAAGTATAAAAATAGAAATAATAAATCCAAGTCAGATCTACAAATAACCAGTTGAGTAATATGTTTCATGTAGTGGAGGATTACTGTGGGGCACTGGCTGTTCTTGTCATGGGAGAGAAGGGGTGGGGAGGAGTGGTCCGCTTACCAACTATCTGGTGCTTTCAGTCATCTGACATCTTTATTACAGCTCATTTATTGTATTTTATAGTCACCTCTAAGTCTGAGTGTGAAGGTGTTTGTGTAGGACACTGCAAACATTCTATCCAGCCATCAGCCTTACATTTGAATCTTCTTATCAGAGGATCCATTCAAGCCT
Organism: Himantopus leucocephalus; assembly: GCA_003993805.1. Lineage (NCBI taxonomy): Eukaryota > Metazoa > Chordata > Aves > Charadriiformes > Recurvirostridae > Himantopus > Himantopus leucocephalus. The sequence continues at coordinate 47,883,123 of RSEF01000005.1, read as the reverse complement.
ACTGCAGTAGCAGGATAACTGACCTTTTTCTGTAGTTTAATGTTGCTGCTTTTGGGTGTATGACTTACAGTTAGCAAAAAAACTTCTTGGTTATTTGCTCTTTGATTGAAAAATTGAAAGAAAGCAGATTAGCATAGGCTACTCTAGACTATTTTCAAATATAGTTAATTTTTAGAGATATGTTAGGTGAAAACCGTAACTTGTCAGAAAAGTCCAGTGTCTGTTGTACTCAGGTTTGCAGGTTTTTAAGAGATAGACTACTTGTGTGTTTGCTGCACTTTAAGAACATGCAGGTTTTTGAAAAGTATATTGACTTTTATTTTGTTTTTAGCAGAGCAGTTAGTACTGGAGTCAGCATTTATCTTAACTGGGTGTATAGCTAGCAAATAGAGCTGTAGGATGTATCTTGTTTGTACTGGTAAAAGGGTGGATTGGAAGGTAAAGGTGGCCAAAAAACTGATACAGACTTAAGGCATCCTCTCAAACCGGAAATACAGCTTGATGGTTTTTTAGACAGGTGAGTTATACTTCTATGGGGAGTTATTGAAACTTAATAGATGTTTTAAAAGAAGCTGGAGGTCACAAATATTGCGTAGTTTTGAGTTTATCAATAAATAAACTCCAGATTCCATGGCTGTGTCTTCCCAATTTGTTTTAGCAAGAAAACTATTCTAATTCCAATGAAACATACTGTCCCCACCTTACAGTATTGATAGACAGAAATCCTTTGATAAACTATTCTCCAACCAGGGGTTTTGTACTACCTGGCATTCAACAGACATCTGCCCAATATGGAACTATGTGTTTTATTTTTGTTTTTAGTTTCTCCAGCAATGGATTCCCAAAACCTTGGATGATGAATTGAGAATGTGTTCATTTAAATTTGTTTTGTTTTGGTTTTTTCTTTAAAAAAAAGAAAGTATCCCATATCAAAACCAGGAAGTATTTCATCTTCTCTATTCAGTGCTGTTGAGGCTTAAGTGGAGCCGTGTATCCAGTTTCAGCAGAGTGAGTCAAGATAGAGGTAACCAGTTGGAAAGTGTCCAGAGGAGATAAAAATGGTTAGCTTTCAAGGAAGCGTGAAAAGAGAAATGAGTGAAAATTGACATTCTTGTTGTGAGCATGTTTCTCTCTCTCTCTAGATAAACATTGAAAAAAATGTTTTGTAAAGAAAGGCATAATCTCCCTGTGAAGAAGACTAGGAGTAATTAATCTAGGGAAGGGAGATCTACACATTAGGAAAAAATACTGATTGTGAGAATAGTTGAGCTTTCTAATAATTTGCATAGGATGGGAAGGGCATCCCCATCATCAGAGGCTTTTAAGAACAGGTTAGACAAGTGTCTGGGGTTGGTCGATTCTTCGGTCAGATAAATAGCTTAGTATTCTCAAGGTCCTTTCCAGCTGTTTTCTCTAGTTACCTTGAAAATAACTGTAATAGAAATGGCTTGTGTGGGAGGTAGCATTGATTAGTAAGAGTTGTTGGGTTTTTATTTGAGTCAAGCAAAGACTTTTTTTCCTTCAAAGCACCAGATAGTGTATTTGTTAGATGATTCCTAAGAAGAAAAGACTTCTGTGCCTTGATGAGAGCGAGCTACCTCTTACTAAAATTAAATACAAAAATTACACTTCTTAACCCCTTATTTTTTTGAAAATGTATTTGTTTTTATATGTGCTCCTGCCTTGCACAGTTTCTAAGTTTAGCATTACCTTGAGTGTCTTTCTTCACCCTGCCTTGGTTTCTATGATCACTCTGGAAAAGTGAAGTATTCAGTAATTTAAAGCTGGTATAGAAAGACACTAGGTACTTTTATGGTAGACTATCATAATGTCTTTTAAATCAAAATTACTTTAAAAAAATGCTGCTTCTGCTCTTACAATTATTAAGGAGTAGTCACTGTTATTTATTTATGTATTTGTTGCTGTCTGTATCAGAGGACCATACCTTCATAAGTTTTTTGTAGGGTTTTTTTCCCCCCTTTGTTTCTTCTCCTGATCAAAGGGGCTTAGCCTGGACTATTTTTTAGGGATAGTATTATATGACATTAGTTTTTAATGCTTCATTTAATTTTTATTTTTTTTTTTGTCCCCAGGTCTCTGTCTTGAGAAGTTGCCAATTTCTTCTTCGGCTAGCAACCTCCATGTGGACCGTGAACAAGAAATTGTTACATGCTACGAGAAGGCTGGGGATATTGCTCTTCTGTACCTTCAGGAGATAGAAAGGGTAAGCTGAGATGATTTGCTTAATTGAAGAATTGCATGGCTCATCTTTCATTGATGTAGTGTTACCAACAGTTTGGTAACTCAACTAAAAGATGTCTAATGGTTGTTTTCTTAGGACTTCAGTGCACACTTAGGATTGGACAATAAATTAGTGTGGCTTAACGGATGTCTGGTAGCTGTCCTTCTGACTCTTCTCTCATTCTGACCTCTTAGAAAATAGTGCTAGTAGTCTTAAAAGGGACAGAGCTCCTCTGAACTACTATGTATATTCAAGATGCTGATCTTTGGCCTCTTGTTATGCTATGATAGTTCATTTATGAACATGGGATTATGGTGTCTTTCAGACATACGCATTGGAATGTGTACATCGTATGTATATACTTACTAGGTTTTCAGTTACTTCTTAAAAATAATTCAATGCAAAATAAAGGTATGAAGATTGAAAACTGATCTTGTTGATTTTTATTTGGAGCCAATAACTTAACTGCTCTTAAATCCTCTTCGTAAAACTACTTGAAGGTAAAATTCTGAAATAACATTGTACTTGTCAGCAGGGCACTTGACATATCAGTGGGGTGTCCAGAATAGTAACTAAACATGTGATTGCTTCAACTAATAGGCACAATCCTGGGACAATGAAAAAAATCATCAGATATGATAGCCAGATAAATATATGATTTTAACATATAAATGAACTTCAGATAAATCTTAATAGTTCTATAAATTGGATCAGGAAAATACTCTCGGACTTGATAGCCCATTTGTCATTTTTATCTCATTAATGTATTACTCACTGTATGTATGTAACTACAGTTGCTGTTAAGATCCAAGGTACTAGCTATGTAGGAGACCTCTTTTTGTTGATGAAAGCTGATATAGCTGAGCTTCTTAATGTTAGGCAAAACATAACCTCCTAACAGCTCTGCAGAATATTAGGCAAGTTACTGTTTTCTTTTTTCCCCCCCTAAGTTATGGATTATGAATTATGCAAAGTTGAAGTTAGGCTCTTCATTTGTAAAGAGCGTAACATTTCATGATTTAAAAGCTTCAGGCTTGATCTGAATTTGAAGGGATATGTAGGCTCTTTTATTTCCTCCTCTTGTTTTCATTTCCACCATTAACCTTGTCTTCTGGTTTTTACTACTTAGCAGAAACCCTTAAAGTGTTATAAATACTCTTTTTTTTTAAAAGAAAATAAAATCTATGGTACCCTTTGATTCTAGGAGTTACACGCTATTGCATTTTATTTAGATTTTGAGATATGGCTGGACAAAATATAATATGCTTGAGGCTCTGTTCTTTGAGTTGTGAATACTATAAGAATGAAGCAAGCTAGCAATATCAGTCTGACCCTATTTTTCAGACCTATTGCTTGCAAGCCGCAGGCTTGTCATTTGGCAGTTGTCTTTGGAGGGGTTATTAGATACAGTTAGGGTTACACAAGCAAAAGGAAGGGGAAAGAAAAGTAATTCACATTGTTTTTTAAAAACATATACGTTTTTATTTTCTCAGGGTTTTTTGGTTTGGGTTTTTTGTTTGTTTTGTTATTGTCTTCTGGTTGCTGGTAGACCATGTGTGGTGAATATGAAGGCAGATGAAAGCTGATAGCTCTCCATTTTGAGAGAGCGTTTTTAATGTTGATGTAATACAAATGAAGTTATTTCTAAATTGATTTTTGGAAATCACAGAATTGCAGGGTTTGGAAGGGGACTTCGGAGATCGTCTAATCCAGCCCCCCTGCCAAAGCAGGTTCACCTAGAGCAGGTTGGACAGGAACGCATCCAGGCGGGTTTTGAAATCTCTCCAGAGAAGGAGACTCCACAACCTCTCTGGGCAGCCTGGTCCAGCGCTTTGAGTTAGTGCTTTGCTCCATCACTCTAGAGATCACTTCTAATCTTCTTACTGCTTTCTGCAGCAGTCTTTCCGAACCTAGGAGGGTTTTAGATTTTGAATACCATCACCTCCTGCTACTGAACAAGGTTGCAAATATGCTTTGTCATATACTTCTTTTTTTGTATACCATTCTTCACAAAATTTTCTGAAAAAGTGATCTAAAATTTTTCTTAGCAGCATTTCTGCTTGGTGAAGAATTTACCTTTAAGAGTATAGCCAAGACCAAAAAGATTTATATTTAGGTGGGAATGGAGGTAAGGATAGAGATATTCTACTAGCCACCACTTACAATGCAAAAGATTTCTCCAACATTAAGTATCAGCGTCTGTGTAAAAGTCCACAGAACTTGATTTTTATTTTTGTTCTCTAGATACATTTTTTTCCTTTGTCTTTTGTTCTCTTAGGTAATTAATGCCAATATACAAAACAGAAGCCCTAAGCCAGGGCCCACTGCACATGAACAAGAACTTGGTTTTTTCCTGGAAACAGGACTTCAAAGAGCACATGTTTTATATTTCAAGAATGGGTAAGAGTTGATTCTCCATTTTTTGTGTTTGCTGTTTGCTTTTTTGTTTTGGTTTTGTATTTGTGGTCTAACTGGGCATCATTGTTTTCAGCAATTGTGGATTGTGTAACCATGAGGCCTCTTATTAATGAATTAGTAATATTTTGATTGAAATAGTAAAGCTGCCCGTATTGTATTTATTTACATCTTGTAAAATAGTTTAATCAAAGTATATTAAACAGAAAGCATTTTATATTTTTACTTACTAAATGTGAGAACTTGAAATACCTTAAACTTCAACAATTTGAAATTTCTTTTACTATTACTAAACACTGTTAGAAAGTGATTGACAACATATTGAAACTCTTGATTTTTATAATTTGATTTTGTAATTTTTTTCCAAATCTCTTCAGTTATCACTTATTTTAACATTATGCTGCAGGATAAATGTGCATGAAGATCAACAGTATGTATACAAGTATACAATCTCCATTGTACATGCTCTATAGATCTTTTAGATTCTGCATGGGAGATCCTTTATAATTTATTTTAAATAAGGCTTCCCTTAAAAGCCTAAAAATAAATTCAGATATCACAGAAAATGAAAAAAAGGAATACAACTCTCCATTTTTAATAGCTTCAAAACTTTGCACAAATGGTTTTTAAGTACATTTCTGACATTTGTTGAAATCACATAGTTTAAAAATTTGTTTATAAGTTATGGATTATAAATTGTGGAAAGTTAAAGTAAGGCTCTTTATTTGTAAAGAGCGTAACGCTTCATGATTTAAAAGCTTCAGGCTTTATCTGAATTTAAAGGATACATAGCCTCTTTTATTTCCTCCTCTTGTTTTCATTTCTAGAAACAGGGCTTCTTATTTCAGTAGAAAATGTGGTTTGATTGAAATATTGGAACTTTTGATAGGAATACTGTTTTGTACCAAAAATGTTTCTTATTCTTTCAAATACATAAACAGGAAATGAAGGAAAATTGTGCAGTGTCTGTAAAGAGTTCGAGATTTTAATGTACTGATGGTAGGGTGACAAAAGGCTATCCAAGTTCTCAAGCTGTTCAGGGATTTCAGCATGGAAATGATCACTAAGCTTTTGAAATCTCATTCTTAAAGTAATGAAGTAGTACTGCAATAACACATGATGCGAGAGTTACATTTTAGTTCTGTTTTCATCATTTAATTGCAGAAGGAATGGAATGTTCTGAATATTAATTTTTTTTCATTTACCAGAGCTAAAAATAAAATATCTTGCTTGCACAAAAAAAAAATAAATATATATACAACGTATTGAAAGAATCCCAGTGGCAATCGTGGTTAAGAATGAGCTAAAAATTCCACATTTTGAAGAATTTGGATTGAAGGCCAGGAATGGAAATGGTCCATTTAATCTGACATGTGCATAAAAGCAATCAGCAATAGACATAACAGATTAAGATTAATTAAGAAAACAAAAAACAACCATACAAAAAAAGTCATGAAGTGGGTTATTAAGGAACATCTTGCCCATAGGAGTGTTTTTCCTAGATAATATCAGTTGGTCTGGTGTGAACTTTGAAAAGTTGATTGTATTCCATGAACACTTTAGTCCTTCACATTGGAGCTGTTGGTGTTCTTGTTAACTCCTACATAAGTATATAATCTTTTTTGCAGTCTTTATTACAATGGTCACTTGCAGTTTACAATCTAATTACACATTAATTTTAAATTTCTTCCTCCAATTTCACTGGCCAGTGCTACTTTTTTTGGGGGGTATGAGAGGAAGTGAGGTGTTAGGAAAAATAGCTCTGTGCCAGTCATTATTGTACATATTCCTGCTATTCTGTCCTTTAGTTTCCTTTCTTAATTTAGAGCCAAACTCAATTCTTTCAAGATTTCCTAATATGGTCACTGTTCCAGGCTGATGGTTATGTTGTTCCTTTTATGGGTCCCTTCTTTGTTTTTTTAGTTTTTAACTTGGGTCTACCAGAACTGAACAGAACTTTAAATATATACTTTTCTAATAGTGACAAATTTGTAACATGCATTTTAATACGTTCCCTTAAAGGATGCTTTGCTTGGTTTTTAAATTTGTCATCTCTCCTGGTGTTAGGTTTATAGAAATTAGATTCAAGATCTTTCCATTAAGCTTTGCAACATACTTCAAGTTTGAATTCAATCTAAAATTGTAAAGATTATAGGAACATTTTCAAGGAGAGGAAGTGTAGATATCTTTAATACGGGCAGTTTAGAAACTGAAACATTTCTTTTACATAAACTTGTTCTGCAGTTGAAGCTGTAGATGTTAAGATCCTGCGGAGGAAGCAGGGAATCACCAGAGCTTGTGAGTGATGGGGGAGAAGGAGCGGAAAAGTGTGCCTGTCTGTTTTTACAGGCGGACTAAATCTGCTATTCATATTGCAATGCAGTCAAATCTATTTGTGTATGTTCATGAAGTGAAGCTGACGCTCAGAAGAGTTGAATCTGAAATAAAATTCCTTTCACCCAACTATAACCTGGCATTGGTGTGAGTCAGTTCAAATGTTACCTTGTTACCAGCATAGTGGCTGTTGTAATGTATGCGTTAGAGCACACTTAAAAGATCTGAGTAGATGTCTATGGATAAATGGTATGGATTTTTTGGTGGGTTTTTTTAGACTTCAGTTCCGCTCCAATAAGCAAATAAACATCTCTCAAAATCTGCTGGAGAACTGAATCTGTCTGAAGTCCTTTTGCTATGGAGTGGGTCGTTGTTGTATATCTAGGGATCAGTTGGCTAATCACTGCTTTTAATTACAGTTCTTCCACTAGAAGTGGAAGCATCATTTTTGTGCATGTGTCAGTTACAAACTATAAAAGCAAATAAGATAACTTTTCCAGAAGCTGGAAGAGCAGTAATGTAGGGAGTATTGCTGCCTGCCCAGAAAGCTGCTTGATCCACTTTAAATTTCCTCTTTGTTCACTAACTGTGCAGAGATTTTCTTTTAAGCCAAGAAATCAAGTTTTTGTAGAGGATTAAGTGACTATCTGTCAGGTATGCATTATCTTGTATGAAAAACTAGAAAGTGTTTGAAACCTAACTTAGCCTAACTGCTAAGTGCTGGCATTTTGAAAATACATGGAAAAGCAATTATCTAAAAAAAAAAAAATAATAAGTGGCAATAGTCTGAATGGAAGGATGTTATTTTAGTGTTCTATTAAGGCACAAATCTGAAATTAATGTTTTCTTCTAAAGTATACAGAATTTTAGTGAAGAATCAAACTACATACCCATTTTTCACTTGGGAGCAGAGGAACGTTTCAGCTTGGAAATGAGTAACAAAAGTTGAAGAAGCTGTTCTAAAACTTTTATGGGCTTTTTAAAAAACATTGTGAAATATGTAACTCTAAATGTCTTTCAGGCTGATTACGCAACTTCCATTTAGTCTAGTAGTTGCTTTGTAATTTCAAATTGAACGAGTTCAAAGACCTGATGTTGTTCCAAGAAAAGCTATGAGCACAGGAACTTTGACATTAGTACTTTAACATAGCGATTTTCAAGTAAAATGCCCCTGAGAAAGGACAGCGTTTATTTACCCAGTGATCCTTCTATCCTAGTATTTGCTTTGCATTCATGTTATGAAATAAACAAGACAAACTTAAATTGTAAATGCTTTTTATTTTTGAGGTGGTAGTGTTCAGAAATATACCAGAAGTGTATGCTCTTAAAAGCAAAAGAGCTTTCTGGTTGGAGTCAACAATCAGGTGGCCATCATGTGAAAACGAGACTTAACTAGCTTTCAGAGCTCTCTTTTGTGGCTTCTCCTATATTTCACACCCTCTCCAAGGATATTGCTCTGTCAGAGTCCAGGATCCAGACTGCAATTTGGTCTAACCTACATCATGGTTCATATGCTGAATCAAAGCCTGAGGAACCTGGACCAGATCTGTATTCCTTATGGTGCCGTTACCTGTGCTGGCACCACTGCAGTGAAGCACAACCTTCCCAGTCTTCTCCACAAAGTTGTTTCTCAGAGGCTGGCTTTTTCGCAGTAGAAAATTAACCCCCCCAAAACCAAAACAAAAAACCCAACAGTTTTTCTGCATATGATTGATGTTTATTGGGTTACATAAATGTATGACAAGCACAACAACAACAACAACAAAACCACCTTGGAGTTACTTATGTAAAGGACTTGTCTATGTAGAAGTTGTTTCTTTTATCTTTTTTTGTTTTTCCACCGTAACATAAATAGGAATAGGATAGGAATATAACTTTCATGTTAGTAAGTGAGGGGGAGTGGATGGAAGCCAATCCATAAGTGCTTCTGCTGCACATATACAGTGCTAACAGCTGGAGACTTTACAGTGATGAAATCCATAAGAGGAGGATTTATGTAAATGCTTGACATAAATCAAGACACTGTATGACCAGCTGTCCACTGTATTAGAATACAGCGCTAGCTGTCCATCACCCTCTGAATGCGTTGAGATCTTGTTGCATATCCTGCATCAGTCTCAAAACAACTTGGTCATTAAATAAAGAATAGGAAGTAAGATGAAATTCAAAAACATTGAAATCCTGTGAAGTGTCACATTCTTTGTATGTGAGATACCACTGCTGTACTGGAAAGTCAACTGGAAACTACTTCTGTTGCAGTTTTCAAAACAACTTTGTCCTGGAGATAACTGCTTTCATGTTTGTGTGGTTAGGAAACTAAGGCAGAATATATTCAAGACAGAGACAAAAATCGCTGTTTTGTGATTGCTAACAAAAATGCGTTTTCAAAGGATACTTTAATATCTGTCATTTGGATGCTTTCCTCATCCTTATTTAAGATACTGTTCTTATTCTGTTAGTTTTCATTGAAAAAACAGAATCTATTTGAACATGAAGGCAAATTATTATTCCCTCAGATATTCAGAAAAAATCATCTGTGGACAATGCTTTCTCTTTCAATCTGTATATTGTGTGTTTATTGCTCAGAATTGTGTCTTAACATCGAGGGTTTGAAATGAGATTCGTCTGTGAAGTTATAGGCAGAAAATCTAGCAGTTTTACGTGGAGGACTAAGGTGGATATAAGCATGAAGGAATCACTTTTATTCAAAACCATCTCAAATAACCTTTGTAATAACTAGTTATATGAAGCATGCTGAGTGAGTGATGTTAGTATCTGAGTTATCTTGAATTTTGATAATTTTAATAATTTGCAGTTGGAATTCTGACTCTAGCTCACTGTTTCCAAGTTTTTTAAGTTTCCCAAACTTAGAGTTTTTTAGCCCATGTGCGAGTCTTGCTGACTATGGCTGTTGCTTGCCTTTGCAAGCATCAAATTCAAGGTTTTGGTTTTATGCTATGTTGTAATGGGCAGCAAACAAAATGGTACCGGAGCCTTAAATTGGGGAGGGAATATTTAGTGCACTTCCCCTGCTACCCCCAAAATGCTTGCTTTACTGCCGTATTTAATGTTCTTGTTTTTATTTCCTTCTCTGGTTTTGATATTGTTCTGAAGAGCACTGCTTTGCATGCCAGGTATCACATGGCATGGCTGTGCCAGAAGTTTTTCTTTTTTTTTTTNTTTTTTTTTTTTTCTTTTCTTCTTTTTGTCCCTTCCCTTGCAACTTGTAAGATATGGATTCAGAGGATCGTACAGGTTGAAAGGGACCCTGAGGGCCATGTGGGCCAAACCCCTGCTCAAAACACAGCCCATGTGGAGAAGCTAGCCCAGGGCTTTGGCCAGTTGTTCTGCTTGTCGCCAAAGATGGAGGGTCAAATTCTTATGAAGTTTGGGGCTTAAATGTTTTGCAAACAATATTCATGAGATTTATCACCTGAATGTGAGCTGCAGTAACCTACAACTAACTAAGTGTTCCAAGTTTCTTTCTGGTAATACTGATTTTTCTCTAAAGGACAGTTAGTTGCTGTACCTGGATGACAGTTATTTTCACCAAGAAAAAGATTTTGTTCTGCGAATGTGGCATTTGGCCATTTTTGTTAAAACTTTAGTAATAGTTTAACATGGAACTTTTCGGTATTTTGAATTACTGGTTACCAATTACATCGGTTCTTTTTTCATATTGAAATCATGTTTTTGAACTGATTAAAAATTATGGAAGCTGCCAGTTTTAACTGCAAAAACGTACAGAAATGCCAGCCACCAGCTGAAACTTGAAAGGCAGGCAAGCTTTACTTTTATGTATTCAGGTGCATACTGGAAAATTCCCCTTCCCACCTCCTGATTTCCACATCCTTTCCTTTTAAAATATGTAACTGCCAGGATAATGTGTTATATACAGGTTGCCCAGAGAGGTGGTAGATGCCTCATCCCTGGTAGGATTCAAGGTCAGGTTGGACGGGGCTCTGAGCAACCCAATCTAGTAGAAGATGTCCCTGCTCATTGCAGGGGAGGTTGGACTAGGTGATTTTTCCAGGTCCCTTCCAACCGAAACCATTCTATGATTCTATACTTGAGGAGTGCTTGCAATTTTGTTGTTGTTGACATGCAGGCATTTTGGTGTTTGTACCGAAATAGTTTTGTTTGGGTTTGGTACACCTCTTTGATCTGACCTTTTCTGCCTCCCANTTGTTGACATGCAGGCATTTTGGTGTTTGTACTGAAATAGTTTTGTTTGGGTTTGGTACACCTCTTCGATCTGACCTTTTCTGCCTCCCATTCTTCTTCCAGTGCTGGCCGACTGTCCCAAATAACCTTTTTTTTGGACTCCCATTTGATACACTGTATTTTAAGCATGAGAAGGTGAAAGTAACACTTCCTTCTCTGTGTTTATGGTAGTGCCCTTGTGCATTTTATTTCTCTCCTGTGTATAAGCATAGTGCATATGTAGAAATAATTTTGACAAAATCTCAGTGCCTTTTTGTTTACCAAATCTCCATGTTATGTGGGGTTACATGGGTATTAATGCGGAGTGTCTTTGGAAACAAGTAGCTCCTCAGAGATTACATTCAAACAGACGCATGTCTCAGCAGTGAAGTAATGTCATTTACTTCACTGTGATATTTGTATAAGACTATTGGCAGGATGTTTTATAGAGGTGGTCTTAGGTTCTCCTTTGTGCAAGAAGTGTTGCTATAAGCCTTATGCTTAGGAACGCTGCATGAATTCTTACCTGCAATGAATGAATAGTGGAGGAGACATAAGAAAGGTGATTACTAATAAATATTCTGCTTATATTTTTTCAAGTCTTTCCACGGGCTTTTCTTTCCACAAAATGTTGTCCCTGTTTGTAGATACAAGTCACGTTTTATGTGTTGTATATATTATGGATTTGGGGAGTTCTGGCTCTCTCTCCCTGCCTTTCCCGAAGTTAATGTATTCAATTACATTGAAAACTGGTTCACAATTAATTTGTAGAGTATAAAAATAAAAGACAGCTTAGCAAGCATTTTCAGAATTGCCCTTGTATGCAAAAGAGGAAAGGAAGTCTTGTCCTCCATTCTACTTTGTTTTAGCGTAAGAGCGTGATAGCAAACACAAGAGTTGGCAATAAAAGGATAAAACACTTATTAACTATGCTGATGAGTAAATGGCACATAAACAACTTAAAGTAGTGGAAAACTGTTCATGTTCTTCCGATTTTAACATCTCTAACTAGAAGCAGTAGCTTCAAAATTAAATATCTCCAGGGGTTACCAAGAGAGTTAGAAAATCAACAGAGGTTTGGTAACCTCTTATTTTGTTTTGGGTTTTTTTTTCTTTTCTTTTTTTTTTCCCTCCCCTGGTTCATTTTAACTCATTTTTTTGCAGTTAATATATTGCTGTTTTCACACTGCTGTCCAAAGTGTTATTCTTTGGCTTTTGTGTTGGACAGGAACACAGTGCCAGTGAATCCCCTGTTCCCAACTCAGCTTAATTCTTCATACGTGTGGCCCCTAGTTTGCTTTCATAGCAAGGGTGGCTCTCTATTCCCGTCACCCTTTCTCTTCTTGGGTGTCACCAGTGGGAGGGCTGAACCACACACAGTGCTCAGGGTTTGGCCTTGTTTGTCATTGCTCAGCACTCTCTCTGATAGTATTTGATCTGTCACTTCAGATTGGTTCTTTGGGTTCTGTCAAATGTTACACTTTGTTGCATCCCAGCTGTTTTGTTGCTACTTAAAATCTTGCATCTTATCAGAGTATACTTCTTTTATGGTTTCTGCTGCTGATTTCTGACCTTTGAATTTTTGGGACAGGTTGTAAAACCATGCCTGTGTTGGTCAGTCTGCTGAAGTTCTCCATGCTTTTATCATGCTTGATATTAAACTGAGTGGCCTCCTAGGTCTTCACTTTAGTATTCTAAATGAAGTCACTGGTTTGTGCTGTGCATTCTTCCTTCTAGTTCTGTAGGATTTTCTATATTTTCTCTTCAATATAGATAAAATAACTCTTTAAAGTTTATAGCCATACAAACTGAATGATGTGTAATAGAATTTACATGGAATATGTAATTTTATATTTATGTTATTCTCTCTGTTAATTTATTTCCTTAGTAAAAACTTTCTAGCATGTCTAGCACTATTTTTTTGTGAATTCAAGAATAGGCTTTTTTTGTTTATGATTTTCTTTGTCACCTTCTTAATCTACCCCCATTTCTTCCTCCGACTAGTTCTCTGCTTGAAAGGAAAAACTTGCAAAATAATAGGAGGTAAAGGGCAAGACTTCAATGCACTCCGTCTCTAGTAACTGGAGAAGTCCTTTTGTGAACCTGGTCTTTGTGCCTTAATAGTTGAATCTGGTACTTAATGTGTATACACACACACACACATATCATGGAATGCTTTAGGTTGGAAGGGACCTTAAAGATCAGGGGCACCTCCCACTAGACCACGTGGGTCAAAGCCCCATCCAGCCTGGCCTTGAACACTTCCAGGGATGGGGCATCCACAGCTTCTCTGGGCAACCTGTTCCAGTGCCTCACCACCCTCCTAGTGAAAAAATTTCTTCCTGATATCTAATCTAGATCTACCCTCTTCTAGTTTGAAGCCATTACCCCTCATCCTCTCCAGCTTTCTTATAGGCCCCCTTCAGATGCTGGAAGGTTGCTATGAGGTCTCCCCGGAGCCTTCTCTTCTCCAGGTTGCACAACGCCAGCTCTCTCAGTCTCTCCTCATAGGAGAGGTGCTCCATCCATCTCATCATCTTCGTGGCCCTCCTCTCAACCTGCTCCAACAGGTCTGCATCCTTCTTCTGCTAAGGACTCCAAAGCTGGATGCAGTACTCCAGGTGGGGTCTCATAAGAGCGGAGTAAAGGGGGAGAATCACCTCCCTTTGACCTGCTGGCCATGCTTCTTTTGATGCTGCCCAGGATACGGTTGGCCTTGTGGGCTGCAAGCGCACATTGCCAGCTCATGTTGAGCTTCTCATCAACCAGCGTCCCCAAGTCCTTCTCCTCAGGGCTGCTCTCAATCTATTCTCCACCCAGCTTGTGTTTGTGCTTGAAGTTGCTCCGACCCACACGCAGAATCTTGCACTTGGCCTTGTTGAATGTTCACCTTCAGGAAGTTGGCATGGGCCCACCTCTCCAGCCTGTCCAGGTCCCTC
>RSEF01000005.1:47848730-47868980 GCA_003993805.1 Himantopus leucocephalus | reverse complement strand
CCCTTTTCCAGTCAGCAGGAACTTCACCAGACTGCCACAGCTTTTCAAATGTAATGGATACTGCCTTAGGGACTTCATCTGCCAGTTCCCTCAGGACCTGCAGGTGGATTTCCTCAGGTTCCATGGACTTGTGAACCTTCACGTTCCTTAGATGGTCTCATACTTGATCTCCTACAGTGGGCGGTTCTTCATCCTCCCAGTCCCTGCCTTTGCCTTCTGCGACTTGGGCCAGTGTGGTTAGAGCCCTTGCTGATGAAGACTGAGGCAAAAAAGTCATTGAGTATCTCAGTCTTCTCTATGTCCTGGGTGACCAAGTCTCCTGTTTCCTTCCGGAGGGCCCACATCTTCCCTAGTCTTCCTTTTATCACTGACATACTTCTAGAATTTTTTCTTGCTGCCCTATATACGTGTATACAGTGTGTTTTTATACATACAGTTATACGAAAGACCATTCTGAGGAGGAGCTGAGGTGGTGGGGTCAAGAGAAGTAGTAAACAAAATGTGTAGCATCCTGACACTGTAGAGTTACCTGCTCTCATCTTCCCCGTACCCACACTATTGGCATGCATTTTTCTTGTTTGCTTTTTGCTGGTTCAGGTACTTGTTTGCCTCTTCTGCGGAGTCATTTCACTCTCCAAAACAGCAGAAAACAAACAGCAAAGAAATTACAGTTTTTTGCCATTTTAGTGAGACAAATTGGTTTCTTGGAAGATGTGATAATGGCTAGTGTGGCTGTGAGAAAAGAGGTAGGACCGTGTAAGTGAGAGTAGGAAGATGTGAAGAAGGAGTAATGGTGGAAAAGGGGAACAAACACAAAGAGAGGAGGATGGGGAGAATGAGACCTTTGTCTTTCAGTACTGAACCATTAGGTAGACTTAGCTACCGGTGGAACTGCAGTCTAGGCAGTAAGTGTCTTCATTTTGAATGCAAGAGTTGCCGCTTAATTGGGCAGTTTCAAATCCTTGGGCTTGAGTAGCTGTGATGGCACACAAAGATGTTTCATTTATAAGCCCAAATGTCAAACAAGAACCATCAAGCATGATCTTCTGTAGTGAGTTCGAGATACCTGGGATCTTTCTTTCTGCATGAGTTAACAATGGGTGAAACAAGAAATGCATCATGATGTTTTTGTTTGTTTTTTTTTTTAATTATTTAATTAAGTGTGCTTAAAAAAAAGAGTAGTTTGGATTCTGGCAGGAAATAAAGGATTTCCCACATGTAATTCAGAAAGTAATACCCAGTGATAATCAATGTGTAGTGGAAATTATACAGTATTGTGAGAACTTTCAAAGTATAAGTATGAAAGGAAGAGAGGGAAAACAGAGGGAAAACAGAAATGTCTGAAGTTGCAACTGTGTTGCCTTTTGGAGATAGATATCTAAACCTTACCAGGAAGTTTGCTTGAGGTGACTTGGATTGCATTAGATCCATTATTTTTCTAACTGTGGATAAAATTATGCTCCCTTCCCTTAAACCTGAGGGAAAACAGACACAGACATTAGTCACAACCATTTGAAGCATCATCAGTTGTGCAGAAGACTTAGCTTTGTCCATTTGGTCAGACCTTTAATAAATTTATTGCAGAAAGCCNTTTTTTTTTTTTTTTTTTTTTTTAACCACATCTTTCTAGGGCTATATAAAGCAATTTCTCCAGTATGGTAAATGGCATGGCTCAGTATTAGGATGTGGTTCTGTTACTGCTAAAGAGTTAAGTTTCCTGATTTGACAAATTTCGTGCTTTTTGCTTGTATAGTAACTTGATTCAATGTAAAATAATTTCTGGTCTTAATACTGTGTAAATTACTCTTAACTGGCTGAAAGTTATTAGCCAGTGTATGGAATTAAATCATAGTTACAATTTTTTTGTAAACATGTCAGTCATACTGAAGTAAATAAAATGCCACTGTTCCAATTGGCATGTGCATCAAGAGTTTTGCCTGCCCTTACTCCTTCCCTTTAAAACAAATACCTTTCTTTTCTTGCTATTTGAATTCTTGGGAGAAACCCCCAACCTTTAAAGCTTAAAATGTACCACTGAGTTTACAAACATTGCATTTCTTTTTCTGTACATAAATAAAGAGAAAGAGAGAGAAAACATGCATTTGGGAAGTGGGCTCAATTCCAAAAGCAATTTCTGTTTCATCACTTTGCTCAAGCAATCTAGATTTCATTGTTCTTGGTTTTTTTCCTTTTAAAACATGAATATCTTTTAAATGAGCTATGATAAGCCTCAGTAATGAGGTAAGTTAGGCTAGTGTAAGTAACTTAGCCTGTTTGCTGACGTGGCTCTGGATATACTTTTCTCTCTTAAATGGGAGAAGTACGGACCAAATTGCAGAGCAGGTGAGGTTTGTTCTAAGCTCACTAANTTAATCTATAAAAGACAAAGTTAGACTAAATATTTGGGGTTTCTAATTGATAAGCATAAGGGAAATGCCTGACAAACAAAGCCGTTCTCACACTGCTGGAGAAGATATTATCAAAATATGCTGCAAATACAAAGTAAATTAATCTTATCAACCTTTCTGAGGTTAAATTTAAAACACTTCTTTTGTAGCCTGTTTTGAATATATTGTGATTAGATCTCACTCCCTTTCTTATATGGAATAGTGTTTGATTTTTTTTATCCTAACATCTTTCAAATATAGACTTCTTCTCATTGAGCAGCTTATTTCATTCTTTTCTACCTATTTTTTTTGTGTATGTTTAAAAACACAAAGATAAGAAGTATTTGGGGCGTGAGATTTATCTGGACCACTAATGCCAAAGCACTGTGGTGTCTGGTGCCAAACATGCTTTTTTAAACCCAAGAGACTTCTTGGTGGTGTTAGTGACAAATATGTTTGTGCCAAAAGCCCGCTACTGCTGGCCTGTATGCTTATATTCGGGTCTCCTGATTCTGCATTGAAATTCTGTCCTTACTGCCGCTCAATTTTCTTCCTGCATTTGCTTTGTATCATATCTACAGTTTCTCTCTCTGTCTCTGCTCTCTCTGTGAGCACCTTTGCATAGATGCAAATATTTTCATTGCTCTAAGCAGAAATGCTGCCTCAAGTTTTCAAAGGAGCCTAAAAGTTGATCTTGCACCAGAATAAGTAATTAGGGGAGTAATTGTTGGGGTTTAGGGTGCAAATACGTAGACAAAAAGATGCAAATTAGCCCTATCAATCCGTATAGACTTTAAATAGTAGATTGTATGTACCTCTAAATCCAGGTTCTCAGTCTTTAACTTGCTACGTAGAGTCAAAGTAGCATGTTTTTTTCTTGAAGATTTAAAGCAATCAACATTTTGATTAGTCTTTAAAAACTAGGAAGATGCATTTCAAAGGGCTTGACTCAAACATGTTCTCATGGGAGGTAGTCATGTAAACACACGCATACATAACTAGCAGTTTCTATCTGTGGGCTTTGTCTTGTCTGAAAATACTGAAAATGTGTCGCCTCTGAGTGCACATTAATGTACCTTAAAATTCCTTGTCTTGAGAAGGGAAGGGATCTCAAAGTCGTTTACAGACACTGTGGGACGCTGTTTTCTAAGTTAACGGGCCCTTTTGCTCTGGCATTCGATCAGCACGGGCGGAACCGCTAACGTGAAGGCACATCGTAGTGAAAAGCAGGTAAAAGTCGTGTGCTTCCTAGGCCAGGCAGGAAAAGTATGTGCCAGAATAGCCGCAACCCTCTTCTCTCCAATGTTACAAACTGTTGACAAATACAGGAAATGTACTTTGCTAAAAGCAGTGCAGTGATCTGCCATATTATTCATGGTGTATTTTGCTTCATTACTTGTCTCTCAAAGCATTTAACTCATTTTTTGCGTGATCTAGATTGTAGTTTTGAAGTGTATTTTATTTTAATATACTTCATGTAGAAGATACAATACAGATTTGTTGAGTATTTGTGTTCACTTGTGCAGTGGATCAGTGTTAAATGCTTTATGAAGCAAAAGCTAATTCTGTATTTTAAGTTGTTTTTTTCTTGTACAATCTTACTGCTTTTTCCATGAGACAGTAGAACTTCAGTCACAAGTTTCAGTCCCTTGCAGATGCTTATACAAATGTAATAGGTAACTAATAACAACCTGTCATGAAGTTCTTAAGGACTTTTAAGAGTTGCATACTTTTTCATAAAGCATTTTTTTGTTCTTGTAGCACATCAAAAGACATAAACTTAATATGGAAAAAAATGCTAATTCCTAAAATTTCACAAAGATTTAAATTATTGTGATTTGAAGTTCTACTACATAGTATATGTTTCATCTGTACTGGAAAATAAGTGTTTCAAGCTGACAAGCTCTTGCTGTTTTTTGACAATTTTGCAGTTTTTTGGCAAATCTGTCTGTTTTTTTTTAAATCTTGTTATGAGGACACATCTGTGACTTTGCAATACAGTCTTTGAGAGAAAGCTCCATTGATGAGAAAAATGCACTTAGAGCAGAGGACTTAAAGCTGGGATTCCAGTGGTCTGGTTTTGGCTCTCTAAAATATTTGGCATGTGGTCTTACTGAATGGTATGTATTTTGGCTTTCCAAAGGTGCCGAGGATATGAGCTTCCATTGCGTTCAGAGGTTTTCTTAAAATTTGGCCTACTGACTTTCTGTACTTACTTCATTAGTATATGAAGTTGGTGCAATATTCATTAGCTATTAAGAGGCCTGTCTGTGTGAAATGTATAAAGAAATATAATCTTTCATGCAGTTGTTTCCATGTCAAATGTATACATGAGGTTAATTTTCTTCAAAACGTACTAACTGGTCACTCTGTAGTCAAGCTCTGCTATAACATGGACTTTTTACAAACAATCATTATTTCTTGTGTGACTGGTGGTTATTTCTTTTTAACCAACTGGTGGCTTACTTTGACAAAACTTTCAACCTGTTCATACAGGTTTTGTTATTTGGAAATGCTAATTCTTTTTAAATGAGCTTTTATATAAAAATGTTTTAGAAGGTGAACTTCTGCCAGTGAAAGATGTCTGTCTGTGCTGGAGACTAAAGTTTCTGAAATACACTGATAATCCTTTATTATATAAAACAGAACAGAGATTGCCTCACTCGTGTAATCTGAAGAGTAAAATAAATGAGTAGGTCTCTAGATAAAGTGATAGGAGTTCTATAGAACTGTACTGAAAGGCTGAGAGAGCTGGGACTCTTTAGCCAGCAGAAGAGGCAGCTGAGGGGAGACCTTATTATTGCTTATAAGTATCTAAAGGGTGGGTTGAAGGAGGATGGAGCCAGACTCTTTCCAATGGTTCCCAGTGACAGGACGAGGGGCAATGGGCACAAGTTGGAGCATAAGAAGTTCCGTTCAAATACACGGAAAAACTTCTTTACGGTCAGGGTGACAGAGCACTGGAACAGGCTGCCCAGGGGGGTTGTGGAGTCCCCTTCTCTGGAGATTTTCAAGACCTGCCTGGATGCAGTGCTGAATAATGTGCTCTAGGCAATCCTGCTTTAGCAGGGGAGTTGGACTAGATGATCTCTGGAGGTCCTTTCCAACTCTGAAAATTCCGCGATTCCACGATAGCAAGATCTCTTGCATCAAACCCTCTGCTTTCAGGTACTGTGCAACTAGGTTAAAGAAAGTATCTGTGTAAAAATGCTGGCTTTTTTTTGAATTTGTACAATGTTGCAATTCAGAAGACCAGTATTTTAAATATATTTGTAAATAAAGGCATTAGAGTAAGGAAGGCAATTTCAATATTAGCTTTATAGTGCAGTGCAATAGTGCTTTACTTATGAAAAGCTTACACAGTATGTCATATTTCTTTTCACTTTTGAGCCTGTATTAGGTAATGTTATGCAACTTGCGCATAAAATCACATCTTAAGATAATACAACTATATGACATAACAGCAATGATTTAACACAAAACACGCTTTTGATCAAATAATTTTGTTTTGCAACTAAACTTCAAATAGTGAAATGACTGTCCTGTGTTACATGTTGAGGTTGCAGAATTCAGTTGTTCAGCTCAGCAAAAAGCCAACCCAGTCCTTAACCAGTTTAAAGACAAGCTGTATTAATATAAAATAAAATATTCTCAACTGCTTTCAAGTGCAATAAAAAAACAGATAACTAAGATAACTGATACAGTGATGAGAAAAAGATAAAGCTGTAATAATCTATTGATTGAGAAGAAAGTTCAGATCTGCTAAAATTTTTAGTATGAACGATGACCCCTCTTTGAACCTCCTCAAAAGCTGTTTAAGGAGCAAAAGTGGAAGAAGCATAGACGAAGAAACTTTGGGTTGCAGAAGCCACACCACAAGCCAGCTGGAGTCAAGAACAGAATACTGATCCCCCAGTCCTCTTCTGGCCACGCAGTGGGCCTTTTGCTGTGTTTGTGCTCTTTCCTCTCTGAAAAGGAGTTTAAAATTTTACATTCCTTTCACTGAGGATTACAATATTTACAACTTTTTTTATTTCTCTATTTTAAGGTGTCAAGAGGCAGCTAAAATGGAATGTTTAGTTGTTTGTTTTTTTTTTCCCCCAAAGTGTATACTTTGAAGCCTAATGTAATTGAAAGTTAAAACTGTTGTAGTAGTGAGACCAACTTCACTTTTGTTTTTTCCCTTTTTGGGGTGTACCACTTTTTACACTTTTCCTTGCTTTCTCTTGAACTAACTACCGATCATGCAAATGTTTCTTTTTTCAATAAATTGACAGGGAATGTTGTTATAGTAATCAGTGGTGGGGTTCCCAGATGAAAACATATATATAGCTATCTATCTCACAGAAAGGCGATGATGATATGCAGGGGAAAAAAATGATAGCATGGATTTTAACAACTTTATCAAGTAATATATTAAGGTGTTACTACATCCAAGTTGGAATACTGTCAAATTCTATGTTTGTCTACAGGAACTTGACGAGGGGAGTTGGTAGATTTAGAGAGTTACTAAGAGCTGTTGAAACAAGAACTACGCAAAATCTGCGAATGGTAAGTTATATTAAACCACATTCCTATTGCAGCATCTGAATTTTAGTTGGCAGGTAAAGCATAAATATAGTGGATCAGTTAAAGAAAAATAATCTAATACCCAGCATATTGATCAGCATGTTATCCACCACTTTATAAGGTTATATTTCCTGGCTTAAGTGAGTGATTAAACAAAAGGGGAATGTTTGATACCCAGTCTCTCCTCTATTTCTCTCTCCTTTTTGTGGCCATGGTTAAAACCTGATTGGTCTCTGACTGATCATACTTTCAACCTTAATCATTATTGCCTTATTTATGACTTACCATAGTTTCACAAGGGTGTTGTTTCATGTTTTTGTAATGTAATGGGAGTGAGGAACAGAGTACAGCGACTTTGTGTGTGTTCTATTAAGTTGGAAGTTACCAAGTTGTTATTTCTTTATTTTTGTGATAAAGCCTTTTAAAGAAAAACAATAAAAGCAAAATCCTGAAGATTTATTTATATTGTCAGAAGACAAAGCTTTGCCAAAAGTGATATATCTTTTTTTGCATCTTTTATAAAATAAAAGGATAAGGCCTATTTATTGCTTTTGCTCCAATGTAATGATTTTCAAAATGTCCCAGATTAGTTTCCTAATACTAGGTCTTTAAAACTTCCAAAGTAGTAATAAGGAAGGTAATTGGTTTCTTAATTCGTTTAATAACTGGTCCCTGATAAGGATATTAGAATTATTAAATAATGGACTTTCAATGGAGAGGGATAATATTGCAAGCTTTAATTGAATAAAAGATGGAGTGCTTCTTACGGTATAGGAGTTAAGGTGGAAGGTGCAGATCATATGGTGCTGTCTGTGGCTTAAACATTACACATCTGTTGCTGGGAAATACTGCCAATTCTGTTGCAAATGTAGATCTTGCCTTCTTTCTACTGCCCTGGTACTAATTTCTGAGTTTTCATCATTGTAAGATATAATTGTGCAGCTTGTATGCGCATGTATTAAACATTAAAAAGGAGATTAACCTGGTAGTTATGGATTATAGGATGTCTTCAAAGCTTTAAATTAATATTATTTACTTAAATAATATTTTTGTAAGTATTTCTACACTTAAATATGTGGTGTCAAGAATAGTTGATCAAAATAAACCTTTTCATGCTGATCTACAACCCCCTTTCCATCTTACTGAGCCTTACCAACAGTGAACCGCAAACACCAGCATCTTCAAACGCAAGTTGTCAGAAGCCCCCATCAGTTGGGGTTTGGACTATAACTGTCTGTGGTAGATTGACCTTGGATGGCTGCCAGATGCTGACCGAGCTGTGCTCTCACTCCCTTTTCTTAACACAACGGAGAAAAAAATCAGATAGAAAAGCTTGTGGGTCGAGGTGAAGACAGGGGGTTTGCTTCCAAGTTACTGTCACAGGCAAAATAGACTTGACTTGGGGAAAATTAATTTATTGTCAATTAAAAGAGAGTGGGATGGTGAGAAACAAAGCCAAAAAACTAAACCACCTTCCTCCCACCCCTCTTGCCCAGGTTCAACTTCATTTCTTCATTCCTGACTCTTCTACCTCCTCTCCCTACCCTCCCGCTCCCTGAGTGGTGCATAGGGAGTGGAGGGTTGCGGTGAGTCCGTAACAGTTCCTCTCTGCTGATCCTTACTCCTCACACTTTTCCCCTGCTCCAGCATGGGGTCCCTCCCATGGGCTGCAGTTCCTTCGGGGAATATCAGCCTGCTCCACCGTGGCCTTCTCAGCAGGCTGCAGGGTGGACATCTGCTCCACTGTGGTCCTCTCCGCGGACCGCAGGGAAATATCTGCTCCACTGTGGTCTCTCCCACAGAAATATCTGTTCCAGGCATAGCGAGGCAGTAGAGGTTATTGAGCACAAAATATCTGAAAATATACCTGGATACGCTCCACTCTTAGGAGCAACAGCTGGTGTTGTTGATACCTCAGAAGTATTTGGATTTAACGGGTAACATTGAAAAATTGTTTGTTATTGCCATTTTTTTCCTTTGTGTTTAGAGAGTTGAACTGGGTACTTGTACCCTTCAAACAGCAGTCTGCCTGGGTTTTTGGATGTTTTAAAAGAACAGACAATACATTCTACATGACTGTCTTCATTAGAAACAGTCCAAGCGTTTTTGAAGAGTTTGTATTCAGCATTTCTAAGGAAAATACTTATCATTCACTTTTACAGACGATAGCAAGACAACTGGCTGAAATTTTGTTACGAGGCATGTGTGAACAGAGTTATTGGAATCCACTGGAAGATCCTCCTCACCAGTCACCCCTAGATGATCCACTTCGAAAAGGTTCAAATACTAAGAATTACGCACTCAGTAGAAGACCGCGGGTATACACTGGAGAAAAGTATGACTGAGTTTATACCTCTCTTGTTTCTATAATTGCAATTGTTACCAAGTGCACTAGGTAATTTAGTTTATTTTTTTAAAAACTTAGAAGGAATTGGGCAATGCGAATGGGAATGTTTCCCATGCTGTGTGTGTATATATGTATGTATATGTGTGTGTATATATTCCCTGAAGAGAACTAGGCAAGCAACATGATCCTCCAAGCAGAAGTTTGCACTGTACGCATGAGACCTTTTGTTCTTGATTCTCAAAATATTTTTTTTTTGGTCCTATACTGGGGTGTATGGTAGAGTCAATATCTCTTATTATACCTGGGATACAAAAAAACCCCATGAACTGGGTGGCAAATCTGAGACTGCACATTTTAGAAGTTGTGTGCTGTTTCTAGACCTCTCTTCTGCTTTATTGTAGAAAGGAGAGAGTTAGCAATACAGAGATTCAAATTCATCCCTGAAACATTATGAACAACCAAAACATATCTAGCAGTTTCAAAGGTAGTTTATTTCCCAAGGCAATTACGTTTTAATCTTCTCAGGTTAGTTTTGGCATTCTCTATGATGCCACCTTTTTGTTGAGTTTTACTCTTGTTGATTCAGATAAGTAGTATGCTATGGATCACTTTTGTGTAGCGTATCCCGTGGTTAATTCTAGAGTAGCTTTGGTGTGTATCTCTTCCTTCTTGAAAATGCCTGGGGGGTTTTCAAAACCATCACCGTTTGTATTCGTATTAATGTGGATAGCCATTTCCTTGAATTTGATTTTTTTCTTAAAAGTTAATAGCTTGCTGTTTGTATCTGATCAAATAAAAAATGGTTTCTAAGGTAAATTTGTTTTCCTTAGACACACTCTGACAACGCCAAAAATATATATTGACAAAATTTGGTACTTTATTAGAGTTCTCGGGTGTAGCTTACTGCCTGAAAATAACACATACGGGTGAAATGTTAACCATTTGGCACTGTCTTTTTTTTAATTTATTTTTTATGTCATTGATACTAAGTTTGATCTGATGAAACTTTGTTGCATGCTTGTTTTACATAGTCTGCAATCTTTGCACTGCTCTACTTATATTCTACGCACAAGTCCTTGTGGGATCTTGTATTTTATATATAAATATTTAATATATTCAACAACTATTGCTTGCGTGTTTTGATACATGCTGGAAAGCACCATGAGCCAGAGAACTGGGAAACAGATTGTAGCACTGGAAGTAATGATTTAGCCAAGGCTGTGGTTTGCTGTAGTAGGACAGTGCTAAGTAATGCAGATGGAGAAGATTGAGATTCTGTTTAAACTTAAGAAAAAAATTTTACAGAGGAGTTTGTGGAGTCTGGAGAATATTACTGGACATACTCAAAATCCAACTGGACATGGTCCTGAGCAATGTGCCACTTGACCCTCCTTTGAGTGGAGGGGCTGTACTAGACAATCCACAGACACCCCCCTCCAATGTCAACTATTCTGTGATTCAGCAATATCAGTGTGATCTGGGAATCTCTTTCGAGGACACTGTTGTCTGTTCCATGTGAAATTTTTGACCCTTTTTCTCCAAAGAATTATTTTATTTTTTTACTATTGTTGTCCAGCTGCATTAAAATGCAGGCATTGTGAGTTTTTTAATTCGAGCCTTTCTGACTATGTCTAGGATGTGAAGTCATTAAAAAATGGTCTTTCGAGCTTTAGGAAAAGATGCAGGCATACAGTTGAACATTCAATTTGCCAAAACAACTACTATGTTTCCCTGCGAGTACATAATTAACAAACTGTACATGCAGGCAACCTTTTTGGTAAAAAAGAAATACCTGGTTTGTGGATCACTGTTGATCACTTGATCACTGGACTTAAAAAGTATGCATTTATTGCCCAAACATGAGGAAATCTCTTTTTTGCAGAATCACGCATTTTCTCATTCAAACTACTTGGTTTCACACAGCACATCCTGAAGAACAGGCTGTTCCTCTCTTACAGTATATATACCTTATTAATATGAAAGCTTTTTTCCATAATGTGACCTTGCTATGTGAAAAGAGTCTGCTTTTATGGTAGATGGCTTATAGAAGTAGTCCTGCCTTTAATTCTGAAGAGATGTTTTGGCTTAATTTTCACAGTATATTGTAATATAAAATACTGTCATACTGCAGGCATTTGAGTTGTTTAGCTGCATTTATTGCAGATTTCCATTAATGAATACTTTATACAGTAGCAAGCCCACAAAATTACGGTGTCATTATTATTAGCAAGTAGAATGGCCCTTATATTCAAAGATTTCTAGCAATTCTCCCTCCTTGATCTAGAATACTTATATCAGGTTTCTCAGGCTCAGTCTCTCAGACTTACGTTCTTCATTCTCAACTCATCCTTTTGTAGAAACGTGCCTCCTGGCAAAAGTGGGGCTTTGTTTAGTGTGAACTTCTTGTTCTTGGGACATGCAAGTGAGGAGTTCTACAATTTCAACAGAGCATGTAATTAAGTTATTTTCTTCCATCACATCAGAATGATTAATACCAGATTAGATAAAACATGTCTAGCCAAGTGTCTCATCTCCAGCAATGATTGAAAGTAAGTACCTAAGACAATGAATAGCAAGACAGCCATGTAGGAAACTTCCTACTAGGTGTTCATCTGACCAACAGCTCTGAGTCCGAGATGTACTGTTACGTTGTCTGATATATTGAGTAACTGCATTGTGTTCTTTTGAGGATGGTGAATGAGACTTGGCTGATACCATTTATGATTTTGTAGATCTCTGCGTTACTGCCTCTTCATTTTTCTTTATCCTCAGTTGAAGAACTGTTAAACGTTTTGGTTTGCCTTTGGTTGGTAGCCATTTCATGCTTCTAGTTGCCTCTTTTGCTCTGCCCTGTTACCTTGGAATTACTTTACTCCTTTGCTTGTGTCTGTCAGGAGACAGGAGACACAGAAAATGTCTGAGTTCAGTCAAAAATTGAGCTTTTTGCACACACAGGTCAAAAAAATTTCCCAGTAATTTCTGCGTGAAGAGGATCTTCGCTGTTTTAGGCAAACATCAGCTTATTTACCAAAGTATATTCAAAGCTGTAGGAGAAAATAATGTTTGCTTTTGCTTTGAAAAGTGACTTTTTAGTAGTTCTGTTTGGGGCAACTTCCCTTTTTTCTCTGAGAAAGTAATTTCTCCAGCAGCCATTTCCAGCCATTATTCTGCTTCCTGGGAACCATTGGTCGGTCCGGTTAAATCTACTTCCAGGTTGCTAAATTCTGCATTGAAGTCTGGATTAGGTAAATGGGGAGTGCTCTGATGCTTCCTCTTCACTCCTCATTCCCTGTCCTGGATGGTTCTTATTCATGAGCAACTGTGCTTTGAAATTTCTTGGTTATGTGAAAATAAAAATATCTTCTAAGATATGGAATACTCTTAAAAATCTGGTGAGCAACTTTCATTGATTAAAAAATAAAAATCCAACCACAAAACAACTGCCCTGGGGTCTTAGCTACTGTAAAATGTTCACAATGTTGGTTTCAAACACCTGGAGTTCAGATGTACTTTAGTTTCCATTTACTTTCAGGCATTTAATTACTACTTAAATTTCTACTGCATTAAAAAAAAAAAACCAAACACAAAACCACAAAAGATGTTTGAAGTTTTGTTTCCTGTTTGTAATTTATTGTAGTTTGAGCACCCTCGGGACTATAGGAATTGCTTATTAACAACAAGAAATTATTTTCTACATTTAAACAGTTAATTGTGGAACTATTGGTCTGAATTAACAAGAAATAGTACTTGTGCTAATTCAGAAACAGTTTAAAGAAGGAAATCTGAAGAGTTGAAGCAGTCAATGGTTGGAGTTTGTGTGTGTGTGTGAGAATGAATGAATTCCTACCAGTCATGTACTCGATGCAGATTACTGTTGACTGTCCACCAGCATAGAAGAGAATTCAGAAAGCATGTAGTGTTCAGAGAAAGCAGTAAAGTTTGCAAACGAATCGTATGCAAGCCTTCAGTATTAAGTCATAAGGAAGCGTACTTCATTAAAAGCAAATATTTTAACTGCTTGTAAGTAGCAGTGGTTATGGCAAGCAGGCAGACATTGTCATGGGTCTACTTAAAAATATTCACAGCTATTGAATGCATCAGAAAAACAATTCTCAAGCATATCTAATGAAAAACTAATAGAAGTATTTGTCCACATATTGCCTAAAATACAAAAATTACCTTGTTCTTGTGAGAGAGTTTCTTATTGCCGACCTCTGAATCAGTGATGTAGATTCAGCTGAGATAGGTTAGGTGCCAGAGGCTAGTTAAACTATGGGTATGTTTTTTATAGTTGTCAAATTATGTGCAATTTTGGGGTATTTGAATGTGTTCAACTCTGACAGCTGTGGTGGCGGCATTCCCTTACTGTGTTTGGCCAACTCTTCTGAAATGCAAATTTAGAGCATTGCAAAGAAATGCATTTTAACCAATCATTTTTTTATGCAAGTTACTCTCTGTTCTCTTTTCTGGAAATTTTCCAGTTCTTACAGTACTCTTACTATATTTGTGTAAGTTACTCCTGAAAGCAATATGTTCTGCTTAAATAATTAAATTCTCGTTTTGAACAGCATCTTTTGTCCACAAGAAAATACAGAAGAAGCCTTACTGTTGCTGCTTATTAGTGAATCTATGGTAGGTAAAATAGAGCGAATGTGCGTGTTCTGTTCTGTGTGTAGTTTCCTTGGTTTTTTTTTTTAACGAAAATTGAACTTTTTTGTCATGCCTTACTTTGACTTGTGTTTCATTTTGTGTTAGGAAAGCAGGCAATTACTTCTAAAACTCAAGCCAGCAAGATGAGGTCTGCAATTGTTATGAATAGGAGTTTTTCTCCTTTAGAGTGGCTGAACCTAGCCTCCTTCTAACCATAGGCAGGTGAACACAAAGCCAGGTCTTCCATTTGGCATCACTTGTCAGTATGAGCCACTGTTACACCAGCTGGTTGCCATTCAGACAGACTCAAAATGTAAGTTATTTTTGCTGTAAAAAAACAAATCAAAGACTACTGCATAAGCAGAATAAACATAACCAAAAAGTATTTTCCATTGTGCATTAAACCTCAGATGTCACTCAAATTTGTAAATTATTTTTAAANGCTGTTTTTTTTTTTTTTTTTTTTTAAATCTTCATTCTCAATAGGTGATTCCTTTCAATGGCCTACTTGTGCCTTTTATCTGCCTTTCATATTTTCCTCTAGTATGATTTTACTAGTCATCTATCAACTGCCGTGTACTGACATTCTCATACCAGGTCAGTTATATGTTCTTAAATGGCAGAAATGAAAAGCTGAAGCTGGAATTTTTGCTGTTTTTCTAAGTGTAGGGATGGAACCTCTAGAATCTGAGGCATCATATAACAGTCTGTCTCACTGCACATCAATGAGCATAATTTCTGTTTTAATACAGTTAAATAGGATCAGAGCATTTTAGTGAACATTATCCTATTTGAACTATTTTAAAGTGGCAAACATTTATATTGTAGTGCCAACTACTTTCCTCATTCCTATTGATATGCCTTGCAATGTTCATGATGGAATCTGTCACCAGAAAACAACTGAGCAAACATTTCCCTATATACTGTGTTTGGTTTGCTGCAATATATGCTTACCACTGAAAGGGGCCGCCTGTGCCTCTTTAAGGTGCCTGAGCAGCTCGTGGAGATACACAGAATTCTGATGAGAACTGTGGTCATGGTGTGAAGTGGAAGCACTCCCAGTTCTGCAGGATCTGACTACTGAGTACTGTATTTGCATGTGTACTTCCTTGCATCTCAGCATTAAGAAGCCAAAAAACAAATTAAAAGTACTGCCCTGTTAAGTCTTGTTTCAGGTTCCTTACAGCTTTTCCTTTGTGAATTAGATCTGCCTAATTATATCAAATGCTTGTCAATGTAGCGCATATACCCTTAGCAAGCTTTCAATACTTTTTTCTTTATAAATAATTATTGCAGGTTGTCCGAGGCAAAAGAGTTTGTTTGGGGGAGTATAAAATCTTTCACATGATTGACTTACTTTGGCTAAATCATTTGTTCAGATTAGTTTTTGGGGGGTAAAGGGGAAGATTGAGCATAAAAATACTCATCACTACAAACTTATTTTTCTGAGAGTTGAAAGTTGTTACTTCAGCGTCAGTGCATGCTAACTTTCTAGCTGTAGTAGTTACGTAGTAGTATGTGATTTATGATTTTGAGACCAGTATTTGGGGAAGAAATAAGAACAGTTACAGAAGATTGAGTAATCATTGGTGTTTTGAGATGGTATAGTGTTAATTGAAGTGGTATGATCCCTTCCTTGCGTTGTCTGTGAATTAGTAAAAACACAGTTAAGGTGTCAAGACTTCTGTCCTTCAAGAACTTATTGGAAAACAGAATGAGGATCTGACATAAGTGGCATTTTGTGTAAGTAAAAGTCATCAAATCACTGTGTATACACCAGCCCTAAATCATACTGCTGGTTTCAGGGATGTGGTGCACTCTAACATCATAGCTTTTTATTTGGATTAGATCTAGTGCAACATATATCCAGAAAATTGTATCTTGCTAGTGGATTACAAATGATACTTTTGTGTTACCTTGAGTTTCCTTAATTTCCAAATTCAGAAAGGATGCTTTGAGTAAGATTTAAATTGTAATGTTTATGAAAGAAATGCTCTGGGAAAGATAGTTCTGTGCTTTTCAAGTGTTCTAATTCTCTTATGGGTACATTTCAGAGTACAAAATGTCTCTTTTAGGCACATGACTGCTGCTACAGTGTATTGTCATGCCTTATGAGGAAAGTCAGCAGCAAGTCTGCTATCACTCTTACTGTAAGATGTCTGTGTATTATTGCTGTTACACTTGCAAATTATAGACCAGCCTTTCCTTACCTAGGCAAGACTGAGTGGAAAGGTGAGATCTGAAGGACTGACATCTTCATGTTACAGTGCGTGTACATGTTGCTGCATGTGGGCTGAGCTGTAGTAACAGAACCACAGAATGATTGAGTTCGGAAGGAATTTCTGGAGGTTGTTTTGTCCAGCCCCCCTGCTCAAGCCGGGCCACCTGGATCAGGCTGCCTCTGTGTCCAGATGTCTTTTGAATATCTCCAAGGAGGGAGACTCCACAACCTCTCTGGGCAACCTGTACCAGTGCTCAGTCACCCTCACAGTAAAAAAAGTGTTTCCTGATGATAAGGGGGAACCTCTTGTATTTCAGTTTCTGCCCACTGCTTCTGGTCCTGTCACTGGGCACCACTGAAAAGAGCCTGGCTCCATCTTCTTTGTACCCCCCCTTTCAGGTATTTGTATGCATAAGCTTCCCCACCGAACATTCTATTCTCCCAGCTGAAGAGTCTCAGCACTCTCAGGCTTTCCTCATAGAAGAGATACTCCAGTCCTTTATTCTTCCTAGTGGTCATTTGTTGGACTGTCTTCAGAAGCTCCATATCTCTCTTGTACTGGGGAGCCCAGAATTGGACCCAGTACTGCAGGTGTGGCCTCACCAGTGCTGAATGAAGGGGAATAATTGCCTCCCTCGACCTGCTGGCAACACTCCTCCTCATGCAGCTTGGGATACCACTAGCCTTCTTTGTAGCCAGGGCACATTGCTGGCTCCTGCAGGAGGAGGTCCACCAGGACCCCCATCTCCCTTCCTGCCAAGCTGCTTTCCAGCTGGGTGGCCCCCAGCATGTACTGGTGCTTGAGGTAGTTCCTTCCCAGGTGCAGGACTTTGCACTTCCAAGTCTTTGTCCAAGCCTTTCATGAGCTTCCTGTCACCTTATTCCTCCAGTCTGTTGAGGTCCCTCTGGATGGCAGCTTAGCCCTTTGGCAAATCAGTTCCTCGTCCTAGTTCTGCATCATCAGCAAACGTGCTGAGGGTACACTCTACCCCATCATCCAGATCATTAATGAAGATTTTGAACAGGTTCAGGCCCAGTATCAGTCTCTGGGATACACCACTAGTTACTGGCCTCCAACTAGACTTTGTTTCGCTGATCACCACCTTCTGGGCTCAACCTTAAGTGTGGCCATCTGGCACATTGCAGTTTAACTAATTGTCACTTTGTTGTGTCTGAGACCATGGCAGTTCTGAAGCACTGAGCACTTAAGTTTCTATGTACATTCTGGTCTATAATTATGCAGAAAATTATTGTTCAAATATATAAGATACCTTTAATACTTACAAGGCATCCTCTCCTATAGTACTGCTTTGGCATTGTCAGCCATTTTTTCACAAGAAGTGATAGTTCATAGCTTGTTCTGTACTTGCAAGGAATTGAGTCAAATAGTGATTAAATATGGAGTTAAAAAGGAAGTTCTTGAAGCTGACTAAATATTAATGTAGTGCAGAAAGGAAAAGCCAAAGACCTGTTGATCAAAGGAAAGCAAAATGTCTGTTTCAGGGTGTGTGTGCAGGGGTGTGTGTTTTCAAACCAAGCTGTGGATTATTCAGTTAATAATTCCTGAAATGTCTGTGCATTCTACGCTCCATGTATTTCTGAAAATTTCTTTCAGTCTTATATTATTTTGATTTTAAAGATGTATTGAATATGTTCAGAGCTTCAGATGTTATCCTGTTAAAGCAGAGAAACAATTTATTATCCCTTAATATGTGTCATTCCTTGCCTCTGAAAAAGGGGGAAATAAGTAAATTTAGTATATTTAAGTAAATTTATTAAGGGGGCCATGCCCTGTGTAATTAAAAAGAAGAAAAGGGAGGAGGAGGAGAGAGAAGGATCTTTAACTTCTGACTTCAAACTACCAGATACGCTAGCATTTGTACCAATGGGAATATTAAACATTGAGAAATCTAGAAATAGATAAAATATAAAGATAAGGTATTTTCAGAGGCTTGATGGTATAGTGGGAGAAGTACTGGGTAGTTCAATATAGGTAGTCTTAGCAACTGGGAGTTCTGAATTTTATCCTTTGCTCTTTAACAAGATTTCTCTGTGAACATGGTCAACTCATTTAATCCACTTCTAGCTCAGCTTTCTTCCTTCTCAAAAGCAAAAGTATAATTAAGGAATTAGGTTTGCGAGGTGCCTTTCACTAAACAGGATTGAAAGTACAAAGCCTTACTGCAAACACGGCCCAATTCCAAACCTGTGCTCAGAACCAGGGACAGTTTTCACTCCTCACTGATAACTCCTGAAGGCAATCGTGGGGGTATCCTGGGCAGGTGACCACTCACAAGTGAGAGGATAGTGACATAATGTTAGGAAGAAAAAAGAAATTGATTACCTTATTTTACGAAAGCTGGAGTAGAGGATTTGAAGATCCTTCCAGTATGTTTTACTAGTATACAAAAAAATAAAATTAAATTTTAAAAGATGAATATACATTATATTAAAAACCCCACTTATTTGGTTTCTGAAAACTCTTCAATAATTTTAAACACATTACGTAATTTATGTAATCAGAATTAAGTAATTAAAAATAGATTAATATAGAAACATAAATCTTGCCAGTGATAGATAAAATCACTAATTTTATACATCTATAAATCAATAACAGATACTATCTCTCTGTATCACCTGTATCAACTGCTAACTGTCAATCTGAATAGAACAGTAGTTACTTGAGAAAAAATATACGTTGGATTACAATGGCTGACTCTGTTTCTTTTTTTGTTGTATGTTTCAGGCTAACCGTGATGCTGTACTGAGCAGAATACCAGAACACAAAAATGATCGTATCATCAGTTTACAAAGTGCATCTGTAGTCTACGATTTACTTACTATAGCCTTGGGAAGAAGAGGCCAATATGAAATGCTGTCAGAGGTTCGTTAATAATACTGAATATTCAACTGTGTCTTCATTGCATATTTCTGTTAATCACGTTAATTGTGGTAGTACTTAAGGGCTAAACAATTATAGGACACTGTCATTCCGACTACTGTATAAATACAGTAGGTAGTTTCCACCCCAAAAAGTTTACGGTCTAAATTTATACAAGTGACTTGAGGTGGTCAAGCACAGAAATTGTGTGAAAGGTGTGGTAAATGTTTAATGGCACAGAAATTAATGTGTTTTTTAGGCGGGGAGGCATAGGTCTGCTTAAAAGGATACACATTAAATGGGGACAGCAGGAAGGAACAGCAAAAGATTAAAGCTGTTGTGGATATAAATGATAGATATAAATACCTAGAAAAAGGATTTGTGTTGTTTTATTTCTAAAGAAAACTTTCTTTTACACCTCATAATATTTGGAGTGCTTCAGAGTCCTCGGAGTTTGTAATATGGCTTTGAAGTTAATAAAACGGAAACGTATTACTACTTCAGGTCTGTAGGAAAGTGTGTTCTCTCTCAAATGTCCTGTGTTTGATTATGCAAATTGCATGTGTTTTGTTAGATTGTGGCGACTTACTTCAGGAAATTTTCAAGTATCATTAACAGTTTTATTTCTTTGCGCAGAGCAGATCTTTCTGCTCAGTGCTCACCCAGCAGCAGGATACTGTTGCTGACAGTGATTAATTATTGGTATCCAGAAGGAATACTTCAGCATGTGTGGTAGGAAGGCATATCCAGGGATTGATTTGCTGAGAAATGGTTTCTCTCTACCAGAATAGAGGACTCTTATTAAG
The DNA here is from genome assembly GCA_003993805.1 of Himantopus leucocephalus. Classification (NCBI taxonomy): domain Eukaryota; kingdom Metazoa; phylum Chordata; class Aves; order Charadriiformes; family Recurvirostridae; genus Himantopus; species Himantopus leucocephalus. The sequence goes on along the minus strand of RSEF01000005.1, from coordinate 47,849,119 downwards.
ATAAAAATAATAATAAAAAGCCCCAGTTCTTCTCCGGTATATGTTGATAGTCACTCTTTAATCTGCATCTCATGTGATGTCAAGCTCTGAATTTGTGTAGGTCGTGTATTCTTCTTCTTGAAAGTACTTCATAGCTCCAAGTTGTGCATATGATTCAGTTTTAATCAGTACAACAGAAAGTCTTTCACAAAACTAAGACATGTGAAAGCTCATACAGGACTGTCACCTGACAACATAATCTAAACAGGAATATTTCCGTGCACTTGCCACTACAGACACTGTCACCTTCGTGGAGTTTTAGACAGTTGCACCAAAGCTGCAAGTGATGACTCTCCATATATTTTAGTCTAAAACTTTTAAAGGATAGACATCGACAAGTATTGTAAAAA
>RSEF01000005.1:47779355-47833612 GCA_003993805.1 Himantopus leucocephalus | reverse complement strand
AAGTGCAAGAAGTGACTTGCTAACACTTTATTTAGGAAAGATGAGTAGATCTACATTCTTTCAAATCATCAATATTAAATTATATTTGTTGAAACTTAATCTTATGCATACTGCGTAGTGCTTTCCCACTTTAATTACTCTGTGGGGTCCCTCAGTTAACCTGATTTAATTTACACAAGCAATTGACACTGTGACAGTTTGTAACAGAAATGAGATGCAACTGTATGAAATATGCATGTAAATGTAAGTTTTACATCAGAGTGATTATTTTTTCCCTTAAATTTGGATCATATGAAAAGAAGCCTATGTCTTCTGTTAAAAAAAAAAAAGTTCATTATCAGACTTTAATATCTTTCTATAGTGTTATTCTGCATCACCCTTTTTGTGGGTTTTTTGTTTGTTTTGGGGTTTTTTTGTTGTGTTGTTTTTTTTTAAATACAGGATTGTTGTCAGACTAGCTGGTCTAAGATTTCACAAGTCATACGTTTAGGCTTGGTGAGGTTTCTTTGTGGTTTTATTTTTTAACGTAGTGCCTACTTTTAAAACCAGAACAACTTCTTTTGAATTTTCCTAGCATTCTAGGATTTGAAGTTGGATATATCAAATGTGCATTTAAATGTGAAACCAAAATAAAATCTTATATAACTCTACACAGAACTGGTATTTGTCATCTTTCTTTTATGCTCTAATAAGTAACAGGCTATCTATCAGGGTTGATTAAATATAAGAATAAACTCTCTATATAAGCTATTGTAGAAATTAATGTGCTTGTCAGGGAGACCAAGCTATTGTTTGACACTTCCTGCGTGGTTTCTTTGTTATTACCATATTTATGGGACTCACACTATATTAATTATTTTCCTACTATCTTTTAATAATGATTATCATGTAAAAATACTGTTAGCTGAAGTTAGAAATGCAAACTGCTAAATCACTTAAAAAGGTTTTTTTTAAAACTTACTAAGCTTACTCAAAGTAGGTTAAACATAAACCAAAGGTAGTTGCATTTTTAATCCCGCATTGTAAACAAGTGGATTTGATGCATCCTTTTAAATTTTAGTTTCTTCAAGTTGGATAGCCATTCAGTGTTGTGAAGAGTTTGCTTAGCTTGACTTCACTGCCTATGGTAGAGTCCTTAAAGGGTTCTCAGCAAAGCTTTTGCTGTGTTGAGTTGAAGGACTAATATTTTTCAAAGCACATACCTTCAGTGTTATGCACAGCTCTTTCTTATGTTCTTCAAGCCCTGAACAATGTAAATAATTTATATAATAAAAGAATAAGAATGAAGTTTACTCCCAATCTTAACTGAAAACAGAGCGTTCTGTTCTCTTTTGATGAGGATGTGGGGATATGGACCCTTCAGAAGAAGGCTAGTGGAATTAAAAGTTTGCTGTAGAAGGTTTCTTAATCTGAGGGACTTTNTAAATAATTTATATAATAAAAGAATAAGAATGAAGTTTACTCCCGATCTTAACTGAAAACAGAGCATTCGGTTCTCTTTTGATGAGGATGCGGGGATATGGACCCTTCAGAAGAAGGCTAGTGGAATTAAGTTTGCTGTAGAAGGTTTCTTAATCTGAGGGACTTTAGGGAGATTCCTGGTTACTGCTGTGTTGAGTAACACTTCTCTAGCAGGCAGATCTGGTGGAAGAATGATAGATAGCATGTCATATTGCCAGATTTGAAGAAGGAATTGGGGAATGAAAGGCAGGTCTCTTCCATGCAGTAGTATGTGGAATACAGATATCCAGCTATGGCTGATCCAAGCTTGTGGGCTCATACGGTGCGCAGCAGCATGCAAAAATTGCTTACGTGATCCCAAAAGAAAAGCATCTGGTTTTAAAATGACACCCAAGGTAAGCAATATCTATTCACCAAAAAACTGAGAGTTCTCAATACTAATAGTGTTACTTGTCACATAGCAGAGCTCAGTCTTCACTGCTTTGAATTTTTGCTTCATTCTACAGAATAGAAATATTCTTAATAACTTAAGCCAGTATTGGACAAATTGACTCCTCTTTATCTCCTAACATTACAAGAGTGTTGCTGTTAAAAGGAATTGATAGTTGTAGCATCTGGGTATTTTATTTCAAAAAGTGAAACAGGCTGGCTGAGAAGAAGGAGGCATAAGTAAGACAGGGATTTTATTTTGGAGATTCACAAGTTCTTAACTGTGCTACAAATGACATTGGTTGGCTGGTATGGAAAGCTTCAGATCATGGTTTAATAGATGGGTTTGTACCGATGAGGAAAGCACTAGCAAGAACTTTGGAAGTCACAAGGCTCCATTATTACAGTTGCCCTGTCTGTAATGCGTTTCGTAAACTTACCAGCTGTATTTGAAGTACAGTTAGGTTATTTGTTCCACCTCTTCTGCAGTCTATCCAAAAAAAATGTGAGGAAACAGTCTTTTCTACAATTTCATTTATAATCTTGAGACCTAATTTCCACTCTTAATATTTTAATAGTCTGTATGGCCTTTATATATATATTACTTTTTGTGAAGACATTATCTTCTAGATAAATTGTTCTTTTCCCTTTGTGGTGCGTGTCTCATCTGTATTTATAGATAGAATTTGTACCTCTTCTTGGCTTCTTTTTGCTAGACTGACTAAATGAAGTATTTTTCATACTCTACAGTCTCCAGTCAGCTGATCACCCTCGCAGCCTTTCTCTGCAGCTGCTCCAATTTGAAACTCCTCGTGTGTGTGTTTTTAACTGCTATAATGAGAATTATGTATAACATTCCAGATGCGGTCTTACCGGGGTACTGTACAATGGCACTGTCTCTTTCTCTTCCTGCTCCAATGAGTATGTTCCAGAATCACATCTGCCCTCTTCACAGCTGTCTCACCTTGATGAACCTGGCTGTTTGGCAGCTCTGGTTTGGAATAACTGTTACACAGGTTGTTTGGTACAATCTCTTTATTAAACTTGAACTATAACCCATTTTTTCCATTAACGATGTTAGTTGTTAATAATACTCTAATACTCCTTTCATTTTTTTTGTATGCTATTTTTGTATAAATTTTTGCTTGTTATTAAGATTGTATATATTCGTCTCTTCTTTTCCTCTTGAAAAGAACATTGGCGATGTAGTTGCTTTTCTTCAGTCATTACAGAAGTGATATTTTCTTTAAAGTTTTTACTTTAGAAAGGAGAGTCTTATGTGTCACTGTTTCCATAATTCCAAGAAGTGGATTATTTTTCACTGCATTAACTAATCATTTTTAAAGTGTTCCCATTCTCCATTTCTCATTGTTTTCATATCTGAGACAACACAGATAAGGATTATGGTGGAGGTTGGGGTTCATTCCTGAATATCCATAATGTCTGTCCTATCGCCCCTGTTTAGTTTACACATTTTCATGTTTTTTTCCTACTTAGATACAAAAAAGCCTTTAAAGACTGTAATTTTTTTTGTATAATATTCTGTTCAGGTCTAGTTTAGCTTTGCATTTTCCTAGGTACCTAAGATGCAGCTTCCTGTGCTGATTTTTCTTTCTCTTCTCTCCACACTCTGCCCTCTGCTATTCTTGATAGAATCTCTGCATGTTTCTGATGTCTTACTTGCACAATGTTATCAATGATTGGCTTGTCAAACATCCAGTTTTACCCCTTCAACTTGAGATGCGGAGCCTGAAACATTTTAGCATCTTTGTGTTAAATGCCAGGCCTCTGCTGTATCTTGGATATCTTTCCTAACCTTCGCTATCAAATTATTTGGGTGTATGCTGCTGAAATTCAAAGACTTACTTATAAACCCGTTTAGGTTTTTTCATTCTTTATTTAAATAAAAATCCAGTAATATATGGATTAGGTTACAAGCAGCTGTTGTATAATGTCCTCATTAGTTAGGGAGAACAGTCTTGAAGTAATGGAGTCATTTGCTGCTTTAGTAACTATTTCATAAATTTATCAGCTATTAGCTCCAAGAATAACTAAGCCCTTCCACTTAAGAGTTTGATTTGTTCTCCATTTTGTGTCTGGGTAATTAGTCTTCTAAAATGATAGAATTATTTTTATTTTTACCTAACATTAAAGATCTGCAACCATATCAAATGCTAATGCTGGAACAAATGCTCTATTAGTCCAATGTCTTTAACAGAACCTATTTTACCTACTTGCCTTCCCCAAAGGATTTGACCCAAACAGATTTCTGTTCTTGTTATGTTATATTTATTCCAGTTTGACATGTCGCTGTCACACATTGTTCTACTCTTCATTTCTATTTTAAATATTGTCTGTTCCTCAGTACTTGCACTCTTAGTCATGAATGCTGTCCCACCACGCTGTGGTTACTCTGTCATGTTTTGTTCCACTGGTTGCCAGTAATTTAAACCTCTGACTCTTACAAACAGACACAACCAGATAATTCATGATACTCGTAAAATGTACAGCTTGATTTTCGTCATCCTATCTGTTGGTATTTTTTATCTCTTCTTTACCGTTTTTAATAGTGTATTAAAAATTGGTGTGAAAACGTCCCTGTAAAGTTTAAATTCTCTGTGTGAGTAATGCAGGCTGTATTCCAGAAGAGTTGTTTCCACAGATGCTTGAAGCTGACCTTTGAGAAACTTCCTTTTCAGGTGGTCTACCTCATGGCTTCTAAAACCTTCCTGATAATACTTGTCCCTGAGCTGCTTGTTTATCTTGTTATCAACTCGTACATCCAGCCATATTTCAGGGGAACTCGAAATAATTAATTTAATTTGAGAGACCTGTTTGTCACATGGCGTTCCTCCTGCCCTTTGCTGCTTTCCTCTTTCTTCCCTTCCTTCCCCCATTTGTTAAGTGAACATTTAGTTGGCAGGTTTTCGTTTTCTTATTTAACACCCCATCTCAGTTTTCTGAAGTGTCATAGTTATTTTGTGATTTATAGTCAAAATGTTTCTTGGACCCAGGAGAAACTGCTCTGTGTGGCTTTATAAATGCAACCGTTTCTATTCAAAAGATTATTTTTTTGGTTTAGTGTGGATAATCTCACACCAGTGTACTTTTTTTTTTTTCCCCACTAGATACAATTCCCTTGCCTTTCTTTATTAGAATTATGAGTATTTTTCCATCGTACTGCGTATTTTCGGAAACCTGCAACCATCCAGTCCCCTGGATTGCTGTACTGCATAAGAAACAGGGATGATGTTATATGTGTACATCCAAAACCATCAAATTCTGAGGTGTTGCTTTAATTCTTATAGGTATATTTGTCTTCTGCTATCTTGACCTTGAATCCTGCAGTAGTAGTCCAGGTTCTTATATTTTTGTTGTGCAGACTTCTGCTACTTTGTACATATGTTTAAATAATTTCTTAATAATCAAATCCCCTCCTTTCTATCTCCTGCTCAATTTTTCTTTTAGCTCTTGCATGCTGAATCTTAGTGATTTACTGACCCTGTGCCTTTTCTCTGCTACAGAATTGCTGAAAGTCTTAAATGCTTGAAGGCTGTTAGTGTAAATTCAGTCTACCTGTAAATGGTACATAATAAGGTATATCTTATGATTGTCTTCTTTCTAGAATGACTTGTAGATTCAGTGCTTCTGTATTTATTATGTTCCGTAACTTTTGTAACGTGCTTTATGATCACAAATTTAAAAAAAAAACGGAAAAAGTACTTGCTTCTTTTTACATACGGAGAAACAGGAATGGAATTGTGTGAGGTGGATTCTTGTGATTTGTGATTAGGGTCTTGTTGTTTGGGCAGGGCGTGTGTGTTCATGTGTTAAGGGAAGAATAGATGTAGTAGTGTGAGGGGAGGAGGATGTTATTTGTCATTTTTCCTTCTCTCGAGTAAAACGGTGGACAGAGCTGGACGTTTTTTCTTCCAATGATATAGTCACAGTTAAACGAATATCTAGAGAGGACCAGTCTGCCAAATGACATATGACTTTAAATTATCTATGTAGTTCCCTGTATCTTCAAATCCAATTTACTGATAGGAAGAAAGCTAAACTAGTGTAATTGATTACTCTGTTCTGCATTCCTACAAGGCATCAGGTGAGACTCCATATGATGTTATTTACCTTGCTTATCCACAGGTACTCATTCTCTTAAACGAACTCAGTGACCAGCAATTCATTTCCTCCTCTGTCCCACCAAAACACACATTGTACAATTAAGGTAGCCTGATTCATTTTTAGATTGACGTGTTGGGTAGTTTCTGCAAAGGACGTTCAGTGCAACACCAAAGCTTTAGCTGCTGTAACTTGCTGAGGCACTTGATGTCATTTCTTATTCTTGAGAAAACCCTCTGGCAGTTTGCAGTTACTATTAGCAGCCTCGAAGTTTGTATTTGGGATAAGAAAGTTCTGAGCTTTCACACATGCCCACCTTCTACACCCTTCTCAGTCTTCCCACGCAAACCATATGACCAATCATATAAATTTTTCACTTAGGATGATTAAGGTTTCACTGGAATAAAATGCCAAAATACACCTGTGTTTAAAAACAGAAAGTAGGCTAACAGTTTTATATGCATCATCTTCTTCTTTGTGCTCTTTAATCTTCCAATTTATTTAAAATTGCTTTTAAATTAGTATTTTTCCAGTGTATTATCTGTTCCCAGATGCTGTGACTCCTGTAAATATGCATACCAATTGACTAGCTGCTTTATTGTCATATTGTGTTTATATTCTTTAATTATCCAGAAAGGTATCTAAGCTCATCTCTGTGGAGAACCTTCTACTGATACATGGAATGTAAAAGCAATATGCAGTCATCATCTTAAGAGGCTGTGTGCTTTATTTGTCTTGCTGCCATTAGAAACATCAACTCTGAAATCAGAATTACTTTCTAGTGGCTTCTGGCAAACATATTTCCTGTCATTATGAATAGTTTGCTGCATATTCGAGGAATGATGTGCTTTCTTGAGGTTGTCACTTGTGAATGTTCAAAATGTGCAAAATTCAAGTCAAACGTCATTTTTAGTGCCTGCTGATGGCAACATAGTGTGGAGTGGAGCTACATTTTCTTGTTGACCTTACCGATGCTGACTACCTCCCATTAATCTGTCTGGTCTAGTGGTCTCTTTTTCAGTATAGCCTCTTCCATTTCCTATAATAGAAGTTGATAGTATAGTTGCATCAGTACTGAGGTGGTTTGTTTTGTGAGTTACACATTAAGACAACTATCATCCACACCAGCTAATGGAAAACACTTCCCTTTGTCATAAAAGTAGTAAAGATTTTCTTTAGTGAAGACATCTCTTTTCAACATATGAAGTACTGTTTTTAGTGGTCATGCTAATTTCACTAAGCTATATTGTCTTACTTAACTTTTAAAAAATTTAGAAGCCCCGACAACTATTGTTTCTGTCCAGTTGAAAAGGTCATCTTGTAAAAGCACTGTTACTTTGATGTTAGATATTTGACTTTATTGTAATCACTTCATGAAACAGTTAAATTAACACTGGCTTTGAAGTTATGTTTTCTCCAGTTTGGTGTGATGTTGGCCATCTTTAAAAATGTTGAATGAATTGGAATCTCTTTTCATTTTTTAATTCCCTTTCCCTTTTCACTAGATTACTGTTTACAAAAGTCAAATTGGAGTCCCTGTGCAGAGGCCCTGATGAAGCACTCCTTACATGTAAACACATGCTCCAGATTTGGAAATCCTGCTATAATCTCACAAACCCAAGGTAAGATGCTATAGAATTCTAAGCTGCTCGGTACCTTGCTCAGTAGCCTTTTAGGGCAATATTAGGTCAGCAGTCCTGCTTTTACTTGGTCTGGTATTTTGTATGAACAGACTAATCCTCTGGGAATCTGGAGACTGATGTGCAAAGATACCGGTTGATGGACACGCAGAAGCTACTCGCAGTTCTCTGAAGTAAAGTATGCCAAAGCTAATGAGCTCTGCAGTGATGAGGACTGATTACAGTGATTGGGTAACTGCCATTCTGCTTGATGGGGCTCAATGTACTGGTATTGTCTTGATTTTCAACCCCTTCTGGGTTATAGAGGCTTTTATATTGGCTAGCGGAGAGATTGCTGTAGTGGAAATTTTGTTCAAGGACTTTGACTAAATAAAATGAAGGAGAACTGGACGTTAATTAGGATTATAGAAACATCAGAGGTCACGTGGATGAATATGATGTGCTTGCAAAGCCAGCATGACTTTTTTTTTAAAGGGAGGTCTTGCTTATGAACCTATTTAGGGTCTTCAGAGAGATTACCAAGTATTTGGATAAGTTGGTATAGCCCTATTTGGGTTTCCAAAACGCTTCTGTGAAGGTCATTTGCCATATATATTTAGATAAGCTGTGAAACTAAACAGTAAGGCCACTTTGCAGAAATCCAGGCTGGTACTATTCAACACGTTTATCAAGTACCTGGAGAAGAGGACAAGCAGAAATTCCTGCTGTCTGGTTGTTTGAAGGGTTGTCAGTTTGTGGAGAAGAGATGCTGCAGCAGAAGAGCTTTGTACCAGGTAGCATCAGATACCTGTATAGCAGTACGATGAAAGTTATCTGTTCAGTTTTTGCTTTTACTTTGTTTGATCTCAGTTATGTAAACGCATGCATTTCTTTAAGAAGATTGAGAGAGTTGGCCAAAGAAAGAAAATTGGTTCTCTCCTTAGCGGGCTGCTGAGCAGTTCAGAGCAGGAAAGTTTGGAGAGTGTGGCAGAAGGAAGGGACCTGAGTCAGGCACAGCACATTGAGAGAGACTCTGGTAGTGCGCTGTGGAGCAGGGAGCAGAACTTGGGGGTTACAAAAAGCAAGTACGTCAGCAGCCAGAAAAGTTTGAGCTGAATTATTTTCAACTCGATGTCCTTAAACTAGCAGCTGGAACCTGTGAGGGAATTTCTCTTCTAACTTAGTGGGTGGTGGTTTATTTTAGTTGGCTGGTTGGGCATGTGGGGAAGGGGGTTTAAGATTTTATTGTCAGAATGCTGTGCTGTGCAGAATAGTTACAATTTCTATGTAAGCTTAATTTCAGTGAGGCTTTGCATGTGCGCCAGCACAACTTTTCACTTTCCAGCTATGCTGTTACATCCTCTCCACAGATCAGGGCTCTAATCCTGGCTTGTCATTACTTTGTTGTTGTTGTTGTTGTGCTAAGAGCTACTGTGCCATGTTAAATACACATTAAGTAATGCTTCCTTCAGACATCAGCAGTGACTGTGGAAACTTACTCTTGGCTGTGTCAGCTTCAAACAGCAATGTTTGCTAACTCTCATGTCACTGTTCTCTTTCAAGACAATCTAAGTGGAAAAACTAACATGGACTACTTTGTGTCTGATAGTTTTTACTGCTTTTTATCTCGACATTTAAAGCTTTTCTTGAACTTCTGGTTTATTAAAATCAAATTAAGAAGGGAATGGGCAGGAGCTGTGGATAAGTATCATGACAGAAGGAGACAGGTTTCACGAATTAGAGTTATATCTAACAGTAAATACTGATACCAAGCTGTAACCTTTCTTTGGGTGGTCCGTGTGAAATTTACGGGCTGAATACCTTCATACTGTATCATGGTGATCCAGATCTGTTGACTGGGATAAGAATTATCACTCGGGCAGGAAAGGTGACTGGGAAGTTCTGCTCACCCAACTGCACTCCGGATGTAGTGAAGAATGATGATTGTTGTGAAAACTTAAATTTTCCAACCTCTGTAATTTTAACACACACTTCATTTTGTTGAAAAGCGCTGTTTGAAAATAACATGTCCCACTGGAAACAACTGAAGCTTTCTTTTAGTAGTTCTTTAAGACAACAATAAAAGGTCTTTTAATCATTTGAAACTTTAGAATGTTGTTTCTCAAAGATTTAAATATCCTTTACGCTCATTGGAAACATCTTTTTCTATTCTGATTTAGACTTAAAACTAATTTTGATGTATCATTTTCCCAATGAGATAACAACTCACTTTTTTATAAGCTGTGTATTATGTTAAGTATTTCTTCTTCCAATTAATCATATTTTGTGGAGTAAACTTGGGTTCAGTGTCCTCGATAATCTTTTAATAATGAAAATAAATTGTGTATAACTAGATGTACCACACAAATTAAGGGCTAAATGCAACACTGTGCCCTACGTTTGTTCAGCTGACTTAGAACAATCTTCTTTTGTCTTTAGTCAGCATACAAACATTTTTCCTCATGAGATGGTTAATATGAGTTTAAAACTTATTTTGTGAGGCAAGGCTTGGAAGGTTTAAATGTTTATCTTCAACCTGGTGCTTGAAGTTCATTAGAAAATAGTTCAGTTCTTTTCCAGTTTTTAGTTTTCATTAGGAAAACAGAAGAAACCACAATGCCGGTGCTGTGCTTAGAAGATACTTATGCTAAGCCTGGCTGNAAGTTCATTAGAAAATAGTTCAGTTCTTTTCCAGTTTTTAGTTTGCATTAGGAAAACAGAAGAAACCACAATGCCGGTGCTGTGCTAAGAAGATACTTATGCTAAGCCTGGCTCTCCTTGTCAGCAACATTTGGCGTGTCATTGCTTGTGGATTGAGGAAGTAATTAATACAGCAGTTACCAGAAAATATGCACCAACTGATGTAACAACTATAGCTGATAGTGTGTGTCCCAGAAAGTTCCCTTCTGTTTCCTGTGGATTTCTGTAATGGCATCATTTTGTAAGGAAATCAGTCCTGCAATAATGTTAGGGTAATGCAAAATTTTATTTATACCATTTTAGTAACAGCTGTACAAAGAGGAAGTTGTTCACTGTTTTTTGAAGTGTGCAACTATAAAGAGTTGCTCAAAGGCTTCTTGCCTTTCTCTCAGTTCAAATTTGGAAGGAGGGGATTTTAAAATTAAGGCAAATGGAAAGATGTACTGAATTCCAGTCTTGCAGTTTAGATGAAAGTCTCTCAGGCTTTACTTTAAGCTAGGAGTTTTGAGGAGTTTTTTCTCTTTGGTGAGAATCAGACAAACGTTTGCCCTCTGCTAAGTTGGGCTAATAGCCCAATTGCTTTAAAGCTTAATTATTTTTAAGTTTGTGGGGTGCTTTTTTTTTTTTAAATGAGGCTTTTAACAAAGTATTAATTGATAGTGAATAGTACCAGACTTGCAATCCTAAAAATGAAATTACTGTATTAACCATATAAGGTTAAAGAAGGATTGCCCATATGTACTTCCTCACACTTTTCTGTTAAGAAAAGCCTCATCTTAAGGAGAAAGAGCACTTAGTTCTTCAGTCCCCGTTCTTCTGCTGAACCTTTAATAGTAGTTCTAGGAGCAATTAGTTTTCCAGCAAGTATATCAACAAGAAGCCTGAGGGACAGATAGCAAGTTACAATTAAAGTAGAAATTAAGTGTGTTTATCCACAGGAGCAATCAGTGAAAACCACTGCTACTGCTTAGGCTCCTGCGGTGTTAGAAGTGTTCAAAATGTTTCTACTGCACTCTTAGGCAGATAATATGTATGTGTGTGTGTGTATTAAAACAAAAAAAAACAAACCACACTACCCCACCAAAAAAAAAACACCAAACAAAAAAACACCCCCAAAAACCCCCAACAAACCAAACCCCAAAACTCTAGAGATAAAAGTGATGCCTTTTAATGTGAAATCTAGTTATGGTATCGTTATAGCATCTTTACCTAAAATTAGATGTCCTGAGTTTAGTGTTTCTCTTCAGTCTGGGAAAGTGTGGATTTTCAAACTTAACATCTGCCATCTCGGCTTACTGTGAGAGCTGTACCTCATGTTATATAAAAGTTTAAGGTACAATGAATCCTTTCTGTAAAGCTGTTAGCTATGAATCAAATTAAAAGCCTGTGTTCCCTTCATGGTTGTATTAATTATGAAAACAGAATCGCTGAAGTAAATATGGATTTAGTTTTGCTCAGCTTAATTCTGTTTTAATGCAGCTGGCTTAATTCACTGTGAGTGGTTAGTGGTGCTTGGCACTAAATTTGTTCATAGCAAGAACTTTTATAGCGAGAACCTTTGTGGGAGGAGGGCAGCGTGCAACTTGTATCTCAGTATATAATTTTATATTTTAATAGCTTACAATTTCTATACTTCATTACAGTGATTCCGGACGTGGGAGCAGCCTGTTAGACAGAGCTATTGCTGATAGACGACAGCTTAATACAATTACATTACCAGATTTCAGTGATCCTGAAACAGGTAAGAACTGCATTTGAACAATAAAATAGGTAAAATGGTCTGGCCATAGCTAAATTTTGCATTAGGTTTCTTTGTTTTATTTTGCAAAATGAAATCACGTTTTCATTGTTGTCATATAAGTGGAAATAGACATGGTGCAATATAAGATTTTTTCTTTTTTATTTATGAAGTACTTGCTCACCACATCCTCTATAAATTAAAATATCTATAGTGTGTATCTTGCTGAGCTTAGTGGTATTTTCTTATGCAAGGGCTAAAAATTAGTACGCTAAGCTAGCCTATTTACCAGTCCTATGCTTTTCTGTCCTTTCAGTATTTGCACATGTTTTTTTAAAAGGTGAATCAGAAAAATTTCAGAAAACTTTCAATCTCAAAAAAACTGAAGACATCATTGCTAATTAAATTCATTAAAATCTTTAATATATAGTAAAATATAATTACATGGATGGGTTGGCTTACTGTAGACATAGCTTTAACATTATAAGCAAAATTTATTTATTACAAATCATATATACTGTGATATTTTGATATACATATCAAAAACTGTGATGCACAGGTGCACTATATAAAAGCTAAGATTGTTACATGTCAGTAAATATTTACAATATGTAATTTGCCTATTTTAATATATTTAGTTAATCACAATGCAAATTGATATGCCTTAAAAGTCATGTAACCAAAAAGCAGGTGAGCCATGCATTCTGTGAAAATTGCCTAAGGAATTATCATGGTGATGCTAGTTCCAAAAACCTTTACAGTATGTTACTTGCATTCTAAATATTGAGAGTTTTCTGTTTCCTGGGTTTTATCTCAAAACTATAGCATGCTTTTCCTGGCACCTTTCAGATTCGAATTTCTGCTTAATCACACTTTGACACAAACAGCTTATGGGAAAGTTTGCCGGCCTCTGAATTAGAGTACACTGACCCATAAATTAAGAGACATTGAAATGTGTAATGTATCTCTTTGTTTAATATCAGAATTGTGCAGTAGAGAAAAATCCAATTAAGTTGTTTAACTTCTGAAAGTTAAAGTTGGGTTGAATGTTCACTCAATTTTGAAATCATGTAAGTAAATATAAGGTGTTCTGTGGTTGGTATAGTGGCAAACAGTTTTGATTACAATGATCAGGTCACTTGATTTCAAAGAATTGCAATATGATATGGTCTGAAGTACAGCATAATTTAGCTTGCTGCCCCTAATGTGGAATTTTCTGTCGTCTTGTATTCATATTATTAAAATGTATAAGATAACATCATATCATTCTATAGTGATCATTCTGTATTTTAGTCTAGCTCATTGTTTTATTTTAAGGACACAGCTAGATTTTAAAGTTTCATATACATGTATAGATAGTCACAGATAGAAATAATTTATTTTATGCCTTGAAAAAAGTGTTTGTTGGGGGTGGGGGGTATTGTGGGAGTTTTTTCATGGTTAGTTGTGGGGCTTTGTTTGTTTTTCCCCCACGGGGACACAAAGGTCTTGATTTATACCTTTGGGGCATCTTATTTTATACCTGCCACACTTGAGAGCATAATGAATTGGTACTTTTTAAAGACTGCAAATTCCTCAACACTTTTATGTAAAGATGAACCCTCATCCAAAACAGTGAGCTTTTCAAGAAGCTTGCCCCAGATTCAAATCTTCCAGCCAATATCTTCATTGGAAAACAGGATCTATACATATGTTTTGATTTTTCTAGAAGTTCCAATTTGTCTTTTTTTCTGCATCTCAGCTGTATTGTTAGAGCTTACCTCTACTATCAAGGAGGTCAAGAAGGGAAATTAAAAATATGGGGCCCCTTTTTGATTATTTTTCTTATAAAAGGTAATTGTGAAGGATAGGTTGGGGGGGGTCTCGTGTTTTTTTTTTCCCTATTCTTTGTGGGGTTGCGTTTGGTTTTTGTTTGGTTGGTTGAATTTTTTTAATTGTTAACTTTAGCAGAAGAAACCTTGTTGCAATACAAATACTTAACAAAGCTGTAGTCCTTACCAGAATTTACCTACTGTATCTGTACAGTAGTATACATATAAAGGCTCCATATCCAAGTTTTGTCCAAAATTCTTCATCCAGAAGATCATACAAAAAACTTGCAGAAATTAAAAGGTTATGGTACCATAAGAATAAAAGAAGTCAAGCTTTTCATAGTGTTTGAGTGAGAAAACTTTAAGCAGACTGTCAAAAAAACATTGTTCACAAAAGTTAGATGATAGAAACAATAGATGGTCAAAATGTTAGATCTTTATAGACTGAAAGAGCTTATGTGCAAATTCTGTGGATCCCCAGTGTTTTGAAATGCAGAAGGAATTTGACATTTAAATAAATAAACAAATATTAAAATAAGAGTATGCAGGAAAGGTATTGCGGAAAGTCCTCTTAAGACACAAGTGTTTGTTCCCCTCCTCTTTATACAGAGTAATGCTACCATGTGTATGTGTTTATGTGTGTGTATACACATGAACATTTGGAAATTTTCCTCTTTCTAACTTTGCGTGCCACCTATGGTAATGATCCCCTTTTCCTGTCTAGTCTGAGTTCAGCCAATTTGAGTACCAAGAAATGTGAGCTAAAATTCAAATCTGAAGTCTTATGCACTTGCAATTTGAATTTTAAAATCCTTTAAAAAAAAATACATCTAGCTGTTATGGATGTAAAAGATTCTTTTTCTTAGATGTATCAATTAAGCAGAAGTTGAAATCCGGGGGGGGGGGGAATCGTAAAACCCAACTTTATGTAGAGCTCTTACCAATCCCATAATCAGAAATGATTAAGTGATTCAAGTTTAAATTTGTGTAACCTTTGAAGTATAGAAAGAGCATATTGTGGATTTCTAACAAGGCTAGACTGTTAATTCTAGTGCCCTGATCAATAACTGTGGCAGATCTACTTGAAGTTTGTCTTGTATTTCAGCTGGTTTGCCATGAGTGGTATGCACCCATATTTGTATATACTGATGAAGGAAATAAATATGGAGGGGAAAAAAAAAGTTTTGATGAATCAGTCACTGAAGTAAAATCTCACAGGGAGGCAGGAACATTTCCTATCCAAAGATAGATATGTATATGCAAATCACTTGAGATTCAGGTGGATATTTTGGTTAAGGTAAGTTGCACTCAGTCTCCTTAAAAACAGGCTATCCAATTTGTTGTGTATTGGTTGCAGTCCACTGACTTTATCATAGGAAGAAACAATAGTAACTGAGTTTTAAACCTTGGTGTTTAGTTCTCCCTAAATATATTTTACAAGTTTATGCATTAGAACATAGGGAAAAAAAATCTTTAACTTGTTTTTTTTTAAATCTAGTTTAGTATGGAGGGAGAGCACATATGTGTGCAGCGTGTTTCTTTTTATGTTGCTTTCAGAAGAAGTGATATTATTTTATGTAGAAGCCATTTTCATCTTACTGAATGATGAAATAAATGCTTTGCATTTTTTGGCATCCACAAGTCCCTTAAACCCTGTTCTTGCATCTTTTTTCTTTCCTGCCCCCCCACACCCTTACCATTTTCTTTGTTTCGCTTTTTAGCCTCTGATACTTCCTCATCTTCTCCCTCAAGAACAGAATCTCCTCTCCAACTGTTTGTATCTTCTCATCTTCCTCATCCTCATCCTAAACCAGATACCTTTGTCTGGCCCCATGCAGCCTCTCCATACTGTGACCAAGTTCCTGAGCCCTGTACACCTTCTCGCTGTAAATTGGTTTTCTGTTCCTGATGGGCGTGTTCGTTTTTGTTGTATTTTTCTGATAATCTTCATAACTGATAAACCGTGTTTAAGTAGTTTGTTTCAAGAGTGTCAGTTAAATCTGGCCTTTCAGATGCACTTCATTAGATACTGAATGGATTTTAAGAGATTCATCAGAATAGACTGTTTTATTGCTCCCAAAAGAGGTAAAGTTACAGATATATTTAATACTCTGCTCTCATGATCGTTACAGATAGGTGTTTGGTAAAAGAGGTTATTGGCCAAGACTGCTTTGTAGCATTTACTGCTGTAAATTATTTCCATTGCTGGCATCTTTTGCCTAACAAGACTCTCCTTTCCACAGAATTTCCTTCTTATCTGTACAGTTTTTAATGGCCTAATTTCAGAAAGCCTTAGCTAATTGCATCCAAAACCTTCCCTGAAAAGGAAATCATGAAGGAAGAAATTGCCTAAATATCAGGTAGGGCATATTGGAATGATTCAGAGGTACTAGAGCGGTAAAAATCAGCATTATGCTGTTTCAAGTCAAGAGCTGTTCTATTCATTGAAATGATGCCAATTTACACATGCTGTAAGATCAATCCCCATGTTGTTTGAATACAACCTGTACAGTAATGCTGCCAGAGTAGTTCAGGTGGCAGGGTAAAATCAACATCATTTTCCAGCCATTTCTTTTTAACTCCTTTTCGTTTCTCTTAAAATGTCCTTCACTCGTAGCTTTATGCATAGCGCTGTTCTTGCAACTGCATTTACTATAATCCAATCTTAAGAAATTAATTTTTGACATCTAGCCTTTAACTGATACCATGTCAAAGATATGAATTCCTAACAAAATGTAGAAAATAAATCTTGGTGTATTAGCAAAATTCACTTGTTAAAATAGCTGACATAAGACTGGAGTTCTGAAAACAGTAGCTCATATGTAAGCCTGTAACTGGAAATTAAGGAAGGCACTTCCTTTAGACTCCAAGAAATCTGTGTCCTACAGAAGTTTTAACTAGTTGAAGTCTGACTTTCTTCTTGAAGCATTTGAATAGCTGATTGATTGCTATTACAGGTTTGGGTGTCATTGAGTTGAATTTGCTCAGACCTACTGTATAAGCAGTACATCCCAGTTAGCATTAAATTACTTGTTCTTTGCAGAGCTACAAGTTAATAAGAACCCACTCAAGAATGAAGGCAAACTGAAAAAATGCAGAAGTGCAAGCACAGATTCCATTATGTAAAGCCCAAGTTTTCCATTTCCAAGCTACTGTATCCTTAGGGAAAGAAGCTTCCACCATATACATGAGAAGTAGTGGAACCATAAAAAAAAAATAAAAATATTGAAGTCCTTTGTATAGTGTAAATAATTAACGAAAGCTAAAGCTCTCTATCTTTGAGTAAGTAAAAGTTTGCCTAGATGCTTATAGCATGTTAGTATATTTACCAGGGCTGAAAATCTCATGTTCCTTATCTTCCTCAGTTCAATTTTTTTTTTCTAGTGAAAGAAACAAAAGGCACTTTCTATAATTGACTTGACTTCCAATTTCTGTTGAACAGGAACATGATTTTAGGGGTGTAGCAAAGGCTTTATGAAAGTATTTATTGTAAACAGTAATCTTCTTATTTAATTTTTTTTATCTTTTGAAACCCTGTAAACCTGATTTACAGTTTGAAGATTATCAGAAATCCTCTGGCTTTCTTGGAGTTCTTGGTTTATATATATATATTTTAAATTACTTTTTTTTCTTCTTACTTTGGATTTTAATTTGTGGTTTGATCTGTTCAAAGGCAATCCATCTGATGCTTACTTTCATGGTTTTTACTCCCTTTTTTCAGTTTGTAAGTAGTATTCACTGTGCAGTTCTATTAATTTCTTAAGGACTTAAATCACCATTTCCTTTACCACAAAACATACCTGTTTTGTCCATCAGTAGTGGAAGTTAGATAGTGTGTAAAGCAAGGCTGATGCTCTTTGCCCATTCAGTCACCCCAAGGGCTGTAATCTTACAAGATCTGAATGCACTCAACTAACTTGCATTTAATAATTAAAGAGGCAGTATTCATTTCTGGAGGACTGCAAATAAAGGTATATTAAGAAGGTCTTGTATAACATAATGGCCAGCTGCCAGTATGTTTTATTACAGAAGATTTTATGCCACTGCTGTTCCTACGGAGTACGTTGGCCAGAATGCAACATTGCAACTGCTGTCACGAGTCATAATAAACTGCTACTTTCTCTTGTGGTACAAATTTTGTTTGTAGAATTAATCTCTTAAGAGTATACTTTAAAATAATGAAATTATCAAAACAAGCTAAATAAGGGGGAAAGAAGAATATAGATTAATAAAAATAACTGCTGCTTTAACCAGGATATGAAATAACATTCTTTTTCTCTAGCCGGTTACATTATAAAGCTGTATGTTTAGCCTTGAATAGTAAATTCTGGGATTTTTTTTTTCATTGATTACTTTACTTTTTCATAGAACTTTGAGGTAGTACAGGAGACCAATTTGGTGGGGGAGAGAAAAGTAAGAAGATGCATAAACCACCATGTTTGAGAGTGACTAAGCACAGAAAATCTTTTTCAAAGAGCTGCGAGGATGCTCTATAAATGATGCTGTCCATACCTGACTACCAGTATCTTCATGCATAATTTTGTATCAAAAGATAAGCTAGCTTTGTAATTTGTGATTGTGTAAGCTGTCTCAGACTCTTAATAATTTTATAGGAAAAATTGTTAATTTTGGCTAAACCTGCCAGTCTATCTTATCAAATGCATCACTTCAGCGATGTCCTAGTCCTGCAGAAGATACTGCCTCTTTGTATCATGCGATTGCTTTTTTTAGCACGGAGTTCTCTGTATGTCACACCACTAACGTTCTCACGGGCAGCTTTGTGTGCATGTAGAGTTGAAAGTCATGGGGGTTTTCCTCTTCTCCTGCATGAGCATTGCTGTTAAAGCATTTTTTCTTTACGTAAATGTTGAAACATTGATTGAAAACGTAATGAATGTAAAACTGTTCGGTAATATACTCTTTTATGGTATAAAAAGAAATCCCGTTATTAGGTTTTTTTGTCAGCTGATATGAACCAGGACAAATGTGTTTCATGGAGGATGACAGTCCATTCTTTTACCCATTTTCAGAAGGAAAATTTGATGAACATAGCAAAGGGATTTTGGTTTTTTCCAAGCCTGCACACCAGCTAAGTGCTGATAGAGTCCATGTCTTAGTTCACGTCCTTTAGGCTTCATTGTTAAGAATTTATTGGGAAATGACCAAGGAAAGAACTGAAGAAGTCATCGCACACTTATTTACATATGTTGACTTACACATGGTACTTAAAGATGAGTTTCATGCAGACTCTCCTGTAATATTTATCTTAAGAAACGCCTGAAGAGAATAAATTCAACACTTTGTTTTTCACAGAAGTTGAACTGTAGGTGTGACTTAGAAAAGAAAGGTTTCTGTGAGATAACTTAACTTCTTGGTTAAACTGTGTTTGTACCAGGCTGTTGGTAGGTTTTCTATTTGAGATGGAATTGACACATTGACATAAACATAGGCTGTTGCAATACTATGTTAGTATGGTGAGTAGAAACTGTAAATTCTGGAGAAATGTCATTGTGGGAAACCCGAGTGGAAGGTTATGCCTTTTTGGTTTAGAAACATTTTGTTATGATTAAACCTTCTGTCACACTTTGCAGTGTGCGATGTGATTGTGATTCCAGAGGTTAATCAATAAGTAACTTAAGTAGTGAATTCTAGATTGTGCAAAGACAGTCCATTTTGCACTTGGCCTTTTAGTATAAACAAGCTTCAGAACAAAACTAAACAAACGAAAGTGAGTAGCCAGGATCCATTCTGAAGTTATATTAATTTTCCAGACCTAATGCTTTTATATTTCAAAATAAATGCTCTTTGCTGCTTGTGGTATGTTGAGGGAATTTATTCTTGATTCTTAAGCATCAGCCTATAATAGCAGGTCTAGAAGTTGTCTGGGAAGAGCAAGGATATTTGTGTGAGTGAAAGATACAGTAAAATTTTAAACCAGAAATTACTGCTGCTCTATCTGAGCATTGAAGGAAGCTACAGCTGAGTGAATTGTAACACTAAAAGTGAGGATATGTTTGTGTTTGGCTGAGGGTACCGAACACAGACCAACGAAAGAAAAATACAGATAAGGCTGGGAAGAGAGAGCAGAGCTTATGACAAAACCAAGTAAGTAACTGGCTACATAGGGTCTGTGAGGCCTCGAGCAGACTTTAAGATCCACTCTTTACCCTCAGTTTTTCACAAACCACAATGTATCTTTACCAGTTGTCATTGAAATTACTATACATTTTACAATTGTACTGTGACTATAAAGATCTGAATCTGGGGACCCCTGGGTTAGAACAAGGACAAATCGTTCAGGTAAGTCAGTTCTAATAAGAAAAGGGTTGAATAAAATTTGGAGGAAGGTCAGAAAAAGCTTTTTAGTACACAGGATCTTTAAATGATCTTTAAATGACCTTTAGTTGTCTGCAGAATGAAAGCTTACTAATTGTGTTTTAACAGAAGAAGCCAGAAATGAGTCAGATGACAGCTAATTGTGGCAATACTAAAGAAGCGTGTAGGGGTTTATGGGTTAGAGCTGTCAGCATGAGTGCATGAAAATGCCTGATTGGGCAGTGTCAAAACACTACTGTTATTTAAAGAAAAGAACAAAAGATAAAAGGTAATAATAAAGATGTAAAAGTGTGATAAAAGATACAGTGGATCAGCTATGCAAGGCTGTACTAGAGGTCATCCCTCCTCCTTTTGGAAACGGTATAGCCCTGTGCTTGATATCTCTCTTAATAGCCACTGCGAGGAGGGTTTTTAAAGAAACAAAACCAAATAAAAAAAGCCCTATTATCGATGCTTTTGTGCTGTTTCACGATATCCTTAAGTGCTCTACGTTTTAAATAAGACTGAAGCATGGAGGATTTCCAAGGCTGGGATTTCCAAACAGCCCTGCAGAATATTACACCAGGTTTCTTTGTATGCTGCTGAACATTGATCTTCAAACTTTAAACCCCAAGAATCCACTTATGTGGGATGTTGTTTAGAGGCAGCTTAAATTTAGTTGATTATGTTGAATAATCTTCAGTCTCAGTTTCTAAAATGGTTGGTCCACATTAAATTTTAGATTGTTATTATTCATTACTAATTTAGAATACATTTTTATATCAGCTGTATTAATTTAGTGAAAGGTAGGAGGTAACTATTTTTCTAGTAGTCTGATTGAAGTAAGGACACTTGAAGACTATTACTTAGTATATTTGTGTATTTTCTTCAGAGAACTAATTGCTGCAATATGTTAAGGGATACCTTTTCCCTAAACAGGAAATCTAAGTGATTTGAATAATAACAATTTGAAAAAAAATTTCTAGAAAGATTTTTTTTTAAAATTTTTCTTTTTTCTGCCACTCAGAATGAAGTCCAGGATAGGACTTAATTACCATAGAAAGCACTCGTTATCGACCCCATTTTAACTTCAATATAGATGGCACTGCAACTCATAAGAATTTTATCACAGTATAGTTCTTTTTTTATATAGAAATAGATGTACAAAAAGTTTTAATAATGTATTAGCATATGTGCTTTATGGTTAAGTACTAGAGGCTTAAAATCTAGCAGCACACTTTCTATATGAAATTACTTGTGGCCTGGCTAGCAGCCAGAGTCCTTGCTTTAAATAACAGACGCTATAGGCCCTTGTTAATACTAAATTGAATACTTGCTTTTCAGAAGGAAGGGATTAGATGAGATCCTTTGTGTCAGTGAATTGCACCTTTTCTTTACAAATTCTTCTGGAGAGGTGAGGAGACTCTTTCACTGTTAGTCCCTGGAAGGCTAACAAGTGACAGGCTGCAGTGACGTGCATTTACAGAAATGGGTGTCGGACAAGAAAGGGATTGATTACTGGTGACTAGTGCTTATTTATGGTACCTTTGCTGGTATTTTTCTTGGAATATGCTCCACATGCTTCTTGCTTGGACTTCCCTTTTGTATTTCTTCAGAAGTTAAGCCTTAAAGATAAGACACACAAAAACTTCAGCGAATATTCAGCTCTGCAGGCTGGAGTTTGAGTTGTTTCATCAGCCAGTAAAGGAAAGCAAACTCCATGGCCAGATACTGTTTCAGATCTTCAAGGCAATTTCTTGTTCATAATGACATATGAAATGCTAATTATGTCCTGTGCTGCTTTTTCCCTTGTTTCTGTCAGTTCAGGGAAACACGATGCACGCTTTCAGACAAACTTCCTCTTCCCACTGATCTGTGTGCTGGGGATTTCTTCTACTTTTCTGGTCATCTGTTGTATGTGGGAAATCCCTCCTTGTTAAAATTCTTGGAAAACCTGTGATAGTGAGAGTGAAGGTTTCATTTCTTTCTTAACTGCTAGTGATGAGGATGAGCTTGTGGGGTGCAGTTCAACCTGTACAGGATTCAAGACCTGTTGACCATTACAGATATGCTGATGGGCTTAGAAGACTTCTCTCATCTGATCCACTATGGAATATTGCACTTCCATTATTTATTAATCAGGCCTAATCAGTCTCCGATTTTGTACTTTGTAATTATAAAACAACTAGAGATACATTGAAGCTTGGATGACAAGAAGGAGTGTAGTTTAAAATATTCATGGTCTTGATTTAAAAAAACAAATTATTACTAAATACGCTGTCAGTAATTGGCTGTCCAAAGTAGAGTTGCCATTAGCTATTCTGTAGTCATAGAAGCTGTTTCATTTCCAGTACTTTGAAAATGGTAGTATTTGGCAATGAGGTTCTAATCTCACTTGTAAATGCTTCATTTTAAGAGAATTATCCTTTACATATTATGCTTTGGGAATGTTCTTCATGCAAGGGACATTTTTGCCACAAGG
Organism: Himantopus leucocephalus; assembly: GCA_003993805.1. Taxonomy (NCBI): domain Eukaryota; kingdom Metazoa; phylum Chordata; class Aves; order Charadriiformes; family Recurvirostridae; genus Himantopus; species Himantopus leucocephalus. The sequence continues at coordinate 47,810,935 of RSEF01000005.1, read as the reverse complement.
TATTTTAACTCAGCCTTCTTGATTAGCTAAAGAATTACATTCAGTGCAGTTTAATTGTGTATTTGTGATGGGGTATGTTGTGATCATCTTGTATATTTTAGTTCTCCTTTTTTGTACTGTTATTAGCCTTAAAATAGTCCTCTAATTGCACTCTATGGAAGGACATAGCAATTACTAACATCAAAGTGCATGCAGCAACCTAAAGATTACAGTGCACGATACCATCACAAACCTTTTTTTGGATTGTAAAAGATCCAGAAAAGAGGTGTTGAGTTTAATACTGTGGGTTTTATATAGTCTTTCAGACCAGTATAAAAGCTTTCATAACAAGGAAAAATAACCTAACATTTCAAAAAAAATTCTCCAAAGCAGTACCTGTAAATTAAATCTAGAGGAGTTTGGGATAAAACCTCTTATGAAGAGGGTTATGATTAAATGTTTTATGCAATGTGTACAGCCTTCATTCTCGCTCTGATGGTAATTATTTTTTTTATTACTTCTACAGGTTCAATCCATGCCACATCAATAGCAGCTTCCAGAGTGGAGCAAGCACTGTCGGAGGTTGCTTCATCTCTGCAAAGCAGTGCCCCTAAACAAGGTCCCCTGCATCCTTGGATGACTCTGGCTCAAATATGGCTTCATGCAGGTACTGCGAAAGTAAAATTCTTTCTTGTTCTTTTTCTTCCCCTTTCTTGCTAGCCTAAGCACTTATAAAAATCTATTGGTTTCATTTGCAATCTGTTATTGCTCATCAGATCAAACTTTTTTCCAGGTGTGTGTGGCACTGAAGCAAGTCAAGAAATAAAAAGCACATTAGAGTTGCTCGTGTGTAAGATCATTTATGTAAGATAAGGCAGTAGTTTTATGATGCAGCTCTTATCAGTGGAGTCATATCTCCTGTAGAACAAAGGCAACGCTCTCTCGCTTATCTGTGAAGAATTTAGTTTCTGAAATACCTTAAGCATCTTAGTATTTGGAAATTTGGATGCCCTAACTCCATTGGTTGGAAGAAGATGTTTGTAAGATACTGAGTAGAGTTGCTGCAGCTAGAAAAGCTTTATCATGGAAAACAAATAACTCAGCATATGTGGGGGAAAAGAAGGGTAATAGTACTATTGAGCAACCTGTCCCTTGCAGCTGTGATAATGAGCTCTCACTCAGTTCTCTTCCTTCTAGCTTCATTAATGTAAAAGACCCGGGATTGTTCTTCTAAATATGAAGTCATCTTGACTGGATTTAGTATTGTTATGCTGCTTCAAGCCTTAAGCTAAATGGAATATCAAAAGTAGCTGTTATATGAAATTTTAACCATAAAATGATGATCCAGTGTATTTTTACACAGTTAAAAATATATACCATACAATTGTTTTTATTGATATGTGCCTCAAAAAGGTGCAATTTAGAAATCAGTCAGCAATTGTTCTGCTTTGGTCTGCTCTCAGACTTGAGCATTTTTCAGTGACATAATTATTTTTTTCTTCATGTTCACATTCAACAAAACAGTTCTGTATTTCTTAGTGGTTTAATTTACTCTTTTGCATTAACAGTTTTATTGTGTGGAAGTCATTACAGGGCAATGGCTCACAGTTATCAATTAACATTTTAGAGAAAAAGCCTAGAAGATTGGAAAGAAAGAGCAATGATAGCGATTAATAATAGTGATCTCATTTGGGGGTGGAAGGGCTCCTTGAAAGCAACACAGATTAGAACAAGGCAAGGTCCACCAGGGCATAGTGTAGTCACCTGCACTGCGTCATGGCAGCATTGATTTTAAATACTTATAAACCATCACAGACGGCCATCTAGAGTAGTTCTTAGCATTTGTAATGCCGGTAATTCCTCAGCCTTCTGTGACAGCTTGTTCTGCTGCTTATTTTCTGTTTTTTTAATTTTTCTTGGTCATGTCCTGTTGCTGCTTATCCAGTCCATGCAAGTGACTGCTACTGTTTTGCCTGCAAAGGGAGGGGTCTGGGCACTCTTTGCTGATTCCTTTTTAGTTCACATCCACGCTGGTGGTCCGCTGCTGCAGTCTGCTGCCCAGTCCACTTTCCATTCTATAAAATATCTATCTCAGCAAGCATGGCTTGTAGGTCATATTCTTGATTCCCAGCAGTAGGAATCATGGGTGGGAAGTAGGAGAGTTGGGTTGGAGAATGAACTGAAGTGTTAAAGATCCAAGGAAAGAACACAAAACAGTATCAAGAATGCTCTGACTCTTTGTGCATGGGGAGCAATGAAAGAAAAAAACGAGATGAAAGACAGCTTCTGTCTGCCTTCAGAGAAGGTTCTGCAACCTGAAGTCTACTTCCTCTTCACTTTGGAATGGCCCTGTTCTTGATGCTTCAGGCTGGTGATTTGTGTTGTGTTTCAGTGTTTAGGTATCCTGCTATTCAGCTACTTGTCCTGCTCTGGTAAATGCCCTGAGCCTTGAGAAAGGCTCTTTACTGTAGGAACATTCAGAATAAAGTTTTGTCCCAGAAGCACAATACAAAGCAGATATTGTGGAAGGTATCTTCATCACTATATATGGGTTACTTGCATAGAAAACAGCGATAAAATTACTTAACACCTTACAGCACATGTTCTTTAAATAAAAGTGAAGATTTACCATTGGGAAATTGCTTCCTTTTTGAGACTCCTGCCGCGTTTAACTGTTTGACTCCCTGTATGGTTGTGCAGTGTTTTACTACTTAGTTTGACTGGGGGCAGGGGGGAATCTTTAACAAGCTTTAAATCTTAAATTACAAAATTTGAGACTTATTCTTCCTGTTAGATTACAGAGACGTGGAAAAGTTGTGTAAATAAGTTCTAATACTTGAAAAACTTAATGGAATATATTTACCCAAACTAATACATATGATGTGAAAACGAAAGTAAATGTGTATTCTTATGGATATACCGTGTCATTCCAGCTGCCATTGGTGCAAATGAGCATGGCATTCAGTCCAAAGTTGATTTCGCACACAGTAACTGGCTTTTAATTTTTCATCTTGTATTTATTAATGGTCAGTTTCAGGCTTTCATTTCTGGGCATACAGTAAAGGTGGGAAATAAGGCTTATTTTAAATGTGAGACAAAGTGACTTTTGCAATTAGCCCATTCTCCAGTAACTTACTATTAAAAACCAGACCTGTCCCTCAGTGATTGATGGCTGTGATGGTCCTTTGAGAAATGCATCATGACTGAACTCAATATTGCTATGCAGCTTGATTGGAAAATAGATTGATTTTTCAATAAAATGCAAGCGTAAGCATTGCAAGGGTTTGAGCCAGAAGGCATTCTTGGCATTCTCTAGGTGGAGACATCGAGAAGAGCACAAGACTCGTCACCTGCTTTCTCTTCAAACTGCTGCTCCTCTTTGAGATGTTCCTACAAAGTCTGCTGGCACTTGTTAGTTTTCCACAACTGATTCATTTGAATTTGCCCTGTTGGTTTTTAACATTTTTATTCATTTTGAAGTCACTATCTCAGAATGAACAGTTCTCCTTCCATTTCAGAAATTTCTTGAATGAACTTTCATGCTTCATACCTAGCCTCAAGTTCAATTTTCTATTCGTTCTTTCATAGTTTTTCAAAAAGCCCACTGTGTGTTCTGTTGGGGTGGCATAACTTCTGATAGAAAAAATAAGTTAGTTTTAAAATAACTGTATAATAATAACATTAGACATAAAGGAATGATTTTGTTTAAATTTAATACTTTTAGGAAGGTCTGTTAATAACTGTCAAGTTTCTCTGCTGCAGTTAGTAAGCAGGACAGCAAGATTTAGTATCTCTTACAGTAACATAAGGTTAATTTATAAGCAGTATTGCAGCCCCTGTTGACTAGTGTTAAAAGCCATTGCTACCATATTTGTTTCCCCTCAAGGAATACAGAATTTCAACTGCAGTCTGTTAAATTAGCCAGTCTCTGCTTATTTTCCAGTCTAGAATTATTGTGGTAGCAGATAATCACCTACATAAAGTCATTTTTAGTTTCTGCATATTAATTGCTAATAATTACAGGTTTTACTTAGTACCTTTTACAGTCCGTGTAGATTATATTTTTCCTACCTGTCTTTTCACCGAGGAACTCGGGAGTGTGTATTTAAAACTATATTTCAAGTCTAATGATGCTGGAGAAGAGACAATAAAACCAGGAGAGCTCAAATGGTTAGCATTTAAATAATGTAGTATATATTACACTCACTAAAATCTTGTTTCTCACGTAGTAATATTGACCATGTAGCTTTCAGAAAAGCACTCAAGAATGAAGTACCCAAAGCTTTTCCAAAATATTTTATGGTTTTAAGAAAAAAAACCCTCTCAGTACAATTCACATTTTATGCTGGATGTCCAGCTCTCAAATTAGGGCTACAGCTTGCTCTTTGGATTCTACCAATAGTTAGTAAAAGTAAAATCCTAGAGAAATTTAATTTCTCCCAAACTTAGATTTTGATTTCAAAATTTTATCCCTTCATTGTCTTCCAGGTTTGCTATTTTTTGTCTGAGTAGGTAAGGTGGTTCTTTTAGGGTCAGGAAAAAAAAAGTGTTGCTGGATCTGCAATTTCATGTGTTAGTTCTTCATGTGGATGAGACATTTTTCCATCAAAAAGTGTTTCATTAGTTTCTAACAGTATGCTGCATTAATCCATCCATCCACATGGATATACTATTTATGTTAGGTAGAACGTGTTCCGTGAAATCACTAAGTCAACGGAGGAGCAAAATAACTCTCTTCTGGTTAAAAAAAAAAAAAAAAAAAAAAGTCTGTTCTCCCATCAATAGGATCAGGTCCTAGAGGAAGATAATAATTTGCTCCAGCAACCCTGCAGAAATCGGTTTGAAAAATAGAAAATGAGTAGGAACTTTAACTGCGCTTACTCACCAGCTGCTCCTGAAAGTCCAGTTTTTGTTAGTCATTGTTATAAACTGATTTGGATTAAAATAATTCTAAATATTCATAGCAGGTACTGTCTGTAAGTTAAGGCTTATACACTATACCGTACTGAAGTTGACTAGTTAGGGATGCTATTAAGTCTGCTTGATGCAATTATCTCAGAAGAAGGCTCCTTTAAAGGCACTCAGATTTTTAGGCATAACCCCAAATCCATTACTGTAGTGTGAGATCCCGATCTGACAGCCTTTAAACCAAGATGGGTGGCCTGTACTGTACGGCAAGAAACATGTCTTGAACAGCGATAGATCACTTTGCTGTTTTGATGGAGCATTTTGTTTCAAACCTTAATCTATAAAACTCTTGTACAGTGTAATACGATAGAATGCAGTTATACAACTAATTTGAGGCTCAGTTTTTCTAGAGAAACTCAACTCAGAAGCTTCAATATCTTTTTCTTGCATTTAGTATCTCTTTATTCCTCCCTTCTCCGACTCTTTCAGCAAGCGATTAAGATAAACCAGCAGGGTAGTAAAATAGCAGTGTTGAAGAATGTCCTAAGAGCTATTGAAGGCAAATACTACTTCTATTGTTAGTTGTTAATCGCTTACTGAATGAAGCTTTTTCCCCCCCCATAGTCAATCTGATTTAGACAAGTGNTGTGAAATTAAATATAGCTTTTTTTTAAAAAAAAAAGTTAGAGAGTTAAATGTTCTTACCTTCTGGAGGCTATCTTAGATAAAATGCTTGGAAATACAAACAAATTTTGTAAAATCAGAATGCTGAGTAAGCATTTCACCTGTTCTACTAACTGAACTAGGAAACTTTCATATCAAATAGCATTATATTTCTTTTAAAATGCTTTGAAGTAGGAAACTTAGAACCAGGCTTGCCATTTAGTGATTGGTAGCTGGAGCAATTGCTACTGCTTCCTTAATGGCTGACACATAAAATTCAGAAAATCCTATGATTAGTTGTGTTCCATTACCTACTGTAAGGATCTCTGTGCACTGTTTTGCGTTGGGTTTTGTGTTCCCAAATAATACTGGAATACTCTGGCAAGCTCACATTTTAAAAATAAAACTAAAATGAAGAAAATCCAGACTTCCTTTAGAAATAACAAACTATAAAGAGTTTTCTGGTGTTTAAAACAGCCATTTAGAAGTTCAAACTCCTATTACATTTAGAAAAGCAACTTTCCTAAAAGAATAATTCATTTAAAATTTATGTAATAATTTCTCTTAAGCTGCAGAATTTTTTGAGGAAACTAGCCTTTGCTTAGAATGAAACTATTTACAAATACAGCACATGCGACAAGACGTAGTCATGGTATGATGAAGCAAGAATCCTTCATTGGTCCTCACGTTCCTTCCACAGCTGAAGTCTACATAGGAATTGGGAAGCCTGCTGAGGCCACAGCGTGTACCCAGGAAGCGGCTAATCTCTTTCCGATGTCGCACTACGTTCTCTACATGAGAGGTCAGGTGGCTGAACTTCGTGGAAATATCGATGAAGCCAAACGCTGGTATGAAGAGGCCTTATCTATTAGTCCTACCCACGTGAAAAGCATGCAGAGGCTGGTAAGTCTTGAGTCCACGTTCATAAGTACTTTTGTCTCAGTTTATGATACTGTATTGTGAAATCTTAACTTGGTGTGGGGAACCCATAGCTTATGAGTTTGGGATCTATATTCTTATTAGCAAAATAGCTTTGGAAGCATTCTTTTTGGGCTTTTTATTCTCTCTTCTCTGTGTGTCAGGACATAAAAAGGATCTGCAGGCAGTAACACTATTTCAGTCCTAACAGACTGCAGTAAAAGAAGTCATTTGCGTCTGCCCAATATTCAGTGGCATTGGGAAACAAAGGTGGCTCATGGTAAGAGAAGATTTGGATACTGTAGTCTAGAGGAAAGACCAGTCATTCTGATGTCTAATTCCAAACTAAAAGTTGAATTCTACATGTTGATTGGTTACCTTCATGCTATGTGATTTCTTGGATTTTTGAAAGGTAGAGAATCAGTCTTGCTCTCAAAGGAATGTGTAGCTTTAAGTACAAAGGTGTCTTCTGCGGTATAAATGCATAAGTTTGTGTATATACTTCATATATAACTACACGTATATATTCCATGCTTACTATGTTAGGAAATTACTTTCTTTTTTTAATCCAGTTTTCTTCCAGATAGAGCAGAGTAGAACAGCTGCAATCAGCTTCTTACCCAACCTTTCTGCTCAGAAGTAGAAGCTGGCTTCTGCCTAGGTGCTTATGAATTATTCAGAGAAATTTCTCATGCATCCCTGAGGGGAACATATGAGACAAAAGATCAGATATGAAGGCAGCATAGGGAAAGTTTTTTGTTTCACCTTTTCAGCATTTCAAGATATTTGAGCCTACTGACAAATGCCAAAAGATTCCTTTTTCTGAAGAAGCAGGCAGTTGACCTAAAGCAGTGCAGCTGAGTGAAAATGAAAGCTTATGTTTTTCTGAGTATCTTTTTGCCTATCCTCTGAATCCACGTTTGAATAAATAGTCTGTAAACACATGATGCTCTTCAGAATAATTGCGAAATTAGCTGCCTTAAGAGGCATGTGAGATGAAAAATACAGTGCTTCCAATCTGGGTTCCCTTTTCGTGAGCTTTTCAGTTTGAGCGTAAGCTGGAGGAAAACTATTCATTTTGTTGAATTGGCCAATCCTTTTTAAGCATTCTTATAATTTAAACTTTTGGTTTTTGAAAGCTTTCCCTATTACTCTAGACCTTTTCAGTTGTTTTGAATAGATGCTGAGATATTTATGCTGCTTAAATACAAATATTAAAGATGTATGCTATGAAAGTACTTGTCTATGTAATTCCATGTGAGGAAAAAGTACAGAATTCTGTATCGTTCTTGATTTTTTGACTAATGCAGAAAGTATTTTGAGGAGGAAGTTTGCAATGTTTACTCTTGCCTATGTGTATAGATGAATATCTGTATGTCTCAACACTTTGTTTGTGTATATTTACCTTTTTATTATAAAGAGAGATGATCTCAATGGCAGGGGAGCTATAGCAACAGCACTATGGAGGTACCAGCCTCTATAACAATAGCTGAAACATTAACTTGTAATATTTGTATTCACAATTCTAAGCTGACCAGCCTTTTGTGAACCAAAGTTCTGTGAAAAAATACCTTATTTTCTGTGATTAATTTGATATTTGAAATTATTTGATATGGCTTTCTAGCAATGCTTAGAAAGTAATATAAAATGCTACTGTTTCAACATAACAGTTACCTTAAAGCTTAGATTTATTTAATAAGCTTCTTTGAGGCAAATACCACGTATAGGTCATAATAACTTTATGTATAAAATGCAACAAAAAGGAAATAAGGTTTAAAGATGGCACAAGTTCTAGCATGTAGCACACGTATCCAGCTCTGCCTCTCCAAGTAAAATTACTTGAAATAGTTGAACCTGAAATCAGATTTGCAGGTTTTTCTTCTTCTAATTAAAATTTTAGAATGAGTGACATCTGACACTCAGTTCAATCTGAAGTTAAAATTTCCTGATGCTGTTGGTTGACAAATCTGGATCTTTGATTTGAGATATTATGTGGTGTTGTCCAGAGAAGAACAAAAGTTAAATAAAATGTTTGTTTATGTTTGTATGAACAAGAACAGCTTATTGGGAGTAGGCAAGATTTCTTCTTTTATAATCCATCCTTTTAATGATGAAACATCACTCTGATAAGAAGGATGAAAAAGTAAACTTTGAAGCTTTACTATTCTTCAGTACAACTTTGTGGCCATAACTCTCTAAGTAGTCATTCCTGAATACAATCTACTGTTTCTACACAGAAACAAACTTATTAATCTAAATTACTGAAGAAATGTGTGAAGAGAGACTAGAAAGGTTAGTCTTGAGGCTTGAGAACTGATGTGCTTCCTCCTGTGAGATGTGGCGTGTGCTGTGCTTTGGAGTTTCAGCATAAAAACTCTTGCGTTCATCTCAAGCGCAGATTCCACTGTTAACGTTACTGTGAAGACATGTTTTTTTCAGAAGTCTAACGTGTTATCTGAATGCAGTTACCTTTCATTGGCTGGTATGATCTGTTAAAATACTGTACTTGTCTAAAATTACATTTTTCTAAAGCAACAAGTTATTAATTATGCTGCTGTCTCTGAGATCTTCACTAAAATGGAAAACAGGAGGACTTGGTGATGGTGTGAAAATTGGAGCAGTTAAGAGTGATGGAAGAGATCTGTTCACCAACAAAACGATAATGATAAATGGGAGGGTTTGGAGGGAGAGGTTAACTCTTGCTGTATGTGCCTTAATAATGAAATGCTTCAGGCAACGTGGTGGGGGCTTGATCCATGAATAAAGCACAATTTGTTTAGCTGTATTCTGCTTGATTAAACTTCTTGGGAAATGGAACTGCTTGGGTTATACAATGTTACATTACCTAAGATGTGAGATATTCTAACAGAGACCTGGCTGCAGGGGGCAGTGTGTTTGTGTTCATTCTCACTGCTATTTCAGTCCCTTCCAGAATGTTGGGGGGTTTATTAATTAAATCAGTTGAATAGCGAAACTAGTTCTTTCAAAGAGAAATGCTGTTAAAATTCTCTTTAGTTGCTCGTGCAACTAAATTATTTCTCGTACAGTTAATGTTTATATCCATACATTTGTTCACTGTATTCTGTTAGGCAATTGTCATTTTAAGATCTGCCTTGTTCTCAGGTGCTATTTTTTACCGTTTGTCACTAATCGAAGTTTTCTCCAAGCCCGGGGTTACACCAGCTTGCCATTTGGCTAGCTCTAACTGCCTCCAAGATGTCTAGAGTGGAGTGGTAACATGTCAGTATCAATTAAGTGTACTTCCCGGAGTGCAGCAGCAATGCTTTTGAACAAATGCAGTGTCCTTTTTTTGTTTATAAGGGTTGTATAGTGCACTTGGGGAAAACAACGCAAAGTTGTGTTCTGAAGTTTTGAAGTACTTCGGTTTGTGTTCTGTATTTCAAATTGCTTTTTATCACACCCACTGAAATTTAAAATTTTCTTTAGTGACTAAATTGAAAAATGATGATTCGTGCTTCAATTGAATGTCGTATATACTTGGTTGTCACCTGCCTGATTTTGGCCAGAATGCGTTTATTTGAACAACTTTCTCCATTCTCCCTACCCTTTATCATCACCTCCAGATTTCTGCATTACTGCTGCCTTCCTGCTTTTGTCATTGTTTTCCTCCCCTGTGAAAAAAGAATAAACAGTCTTTTATCTCCTGCGGTCAGAGTGCTGTTGTGGAAAGTAGCCCTTACTGCTGACGTCTGAAAAGTCCTGAAACGGGCCATCATTCAGTAATGCCTGGAATGGCAATGAATATTTCAACCCATTGTCCAGGAAACAAATCTGTGTATTCTCTCTCAGGCTGAAAATTTCTTAGCTAAATGTAGCTTTCACATGAAATAGTTTTTCCAGCATCTGTATTTCATTATAATCCTAGAAGACTCTAGTATTTTTGAATATTAAGTAATTCATCTTAGCACTTGCCAGTTAATCCTATTAGTAGCTCAGCTTCTAAGAGTAGAAAACTAAAACAGAAAAGGAGAAATTACTTATCCAAAATGACTCATGTAGAAATTCATTTTCAAAAAGCATTATCTTAAAGAGTTACGTTCACCACTCTGAACTGTTAGATATCTGTTAAAGTTTCCTATAATTATCCAGAACTAAGTCAGATCTGTTAAGGCTTAGATTAACTATGTGCGCTTTAACTCTCACTTATAAATATATTTTTATTTATTTCTAACTACGTTGACTCATTTACTTTTTTTTTTCAACCCAAAGATGCTTTGCCAGAAAGAAGCCTAGCAGTACGTATGGGTAGTGTATGCTTATGAGCCTGACAAGGACGTTGAGCTGCCTGAAAGAAAGGAAATGCAGAGAAGGCTTTAGAAACGTGAGTTCAGACCCTGTTTGAAGGGGTCAGGGGAGTTAAAGAAAAGAAAGACTAAACACTGTCACCCAAACTAACTTTTTTCCTTCAGTGAGGCAGTATTATTCTCTAGTATTTATTCTTCCTTTCATAACAAGGACCTTACCTGGGGAGCATTCACTAACTCATTTGATTTTCATTGTCAGGTCACAATACTACAAAAATTGTTTCTTTAGGCCACATAGGCTTGTCCTAACCTCTTTATGCTGGTTCTTGTGGGTGGTTTGTGTTGTAACTGATTACCATAGAGCTAACTGCTAAAGCCAGATCTCAGTGCTTGTGTGACTTGCTCTCTAAGTGCATCCTTATGCACACGGTGGTTGAAGAAGAATGGAGAAATAAAGGTAATTGGTTTTGTTAGATTTGTTAGTAAAATATTGTGGGTTTGCCCTTTGGAAACGTCAAGGATATTTCATAGAAAGTAGAAAAAGCAAAATGTATGTTCAGCCAAAAACTCACTGCTCCTTACAGAAGGCATTTTATTGTGATTTGACCGCTGTCAGATCCAAATATTTCAAGCAGTCACATTCTGCACTCTGAGAAAACAATGGTGGTTCTGATTGCATTTTAACCTGGAACACACCCATTAAGTTCAAGTGACTCAAGGACCATTTCAATACACTTTAAATTCTTCACCTGCCATGTGGCATTCACAGGCGATATTCTTTTCTGCCTTGAAAATATTAATTCCCATTTTAGCCTTACAACAGAAAACCATTGGTGCTTAGTGCAATAAAAAGTACGTAACACCAACTTGCATAGTCGTTAGCTTTTGAAATATAAGAAAGTGTGAGTCAATGTGAATAATAGTTTGTTTTTTCCCTGTTTGTTTCAAAATTATCTCCTTTTATTTTTAGTGTTATTGAGCTCAAGTACAGCAGTTAACCATTTCATACTGATTGATATCTTAAAGATTACCATTGGAGGAAGATCAGTAGAATTTCTTAATTCCTGGATGCTTTATCTGAGTTCTACTGTACTCTTTTAAAGCAGATCAATTTTTGTTCAGTATTTGACAACAGTAATTGCTACAAATTTGAGTTTAAACTAGAATTTAGTTGCTCTTGTGGAAACAGAAAAGTGCCTGTGAGAACTCGCTGCAATAATTTTGTGTATTACTTCAAGCAGTGACCTCCCATTTACTCAGGGAGGACTGTCTGTGCTGGTCCCCTGAGAACTGTTGTCCTGAAAGTGGTATTTGGGGGCGAATGAAACTTAGGTCCTGCTTCAGCAAATACTTTCTTATCCCATCACCCTGTATTTACTCCAAATGGCTTAAAGCAGCTGTAGCAGGAACAGATCTTTCAACAAGAAAATTCCTCCACTCTTGGATGCTTTTCACCACCTGAGAGTGAGCTCTGTAAGGACTTAACAGGTTTCAACTTGTCTGTGCTGTCCTCAGCTGACAACCATTACAAGAGGAATACTGCAACAGGGCTTAAATTAGTTGTTTGGTTTAGACAATCTGTGAATAGCTGAAGATGCAAAGATAATCTGATTTTTTGCAACGTGCACTGTTGTTGCACTGGAGGAAACTTGAGAAGATGGAGAATCTGAGCCATTGGGGTGTAGTATTTATTGGGAATCTAGTAGCAAGTGTTAAGGCAGCTTTCTGTAACTTTTTCTTAAGTGTTTTTTAGATCTATTTTTTTAATTGACTCTCCTGAGATGTCTATTTGAAAGAGAGTTTATCTCAGAATTGAAAAATGGCTTTTTTCTTTTCCTTATTTTTTTTTTAAGTAAGGATTTTTGCCTGGTATGCTCAGCTTTAACTTTCTGTTTTCATCTGTTTTCATGTTATCTGTGTAATAGATTTTTCCACAGTTTATCAATTCAGGCTCATCTTGCCAGAAACCGTTTTATCACTTCTATTTGTTCCTATTTTAAAAAATGGAAAATTAATTAGTGGTAGATGCTGGCAGAAGGAAGGGATGCTTTGGCTAGGGTTATTCCTCTTTATCTGGCAGGTCACGAATCATTCCAGTATTTTTATTGTTTTGTGTGGAACTGATAAAATTCCACCCATCAGATAATTCATCACAATTCACTGTTGGAGCAGGTCAGCCTATATTGTGCAGTATTACTCCAAAGTTGCTTCTCTTTGCTTGGAAGGTTTTAAGAATCTTTGTTTTCAGTTTTCGAAATATAATTAGTGTTCATCTCAAGCTTTGATTCATGTTTTGTAGCATAAAGGCTTTGAACCGGGTTCTGTTATCAAAACTGAGCTATTATCGATTTGTTTCATGTACAGCAGGTACAGATTAAATATCAGAATTTGGTTGGCAGCAACCAAGTATCATTTCAAGTTCAAGGAGTAAAATCCAAAGATCACAGTGGCCCAGTCTGGATTACGGCTTTGGTTTTGCTAGACACCATAACAAAGCATGTGAGGAGGGATTCCCTGCCCTACACTGTCCATTTCAAGTAACTGAAAGGCAAAGAGCTGGGGAACGAGAGTTTGATCGCATACAGTTAGTGTAATGGTAACAGTATTTCAGATACATGGGTAAGATACATCCACTTGACAGAGAGGTTGTGGAGTCTCGCATCCTTGGAGGTGTTCAAAATCTGATAGGACACAGCTCTTGGCCACCCGCTCTAGGTGACTATACTTCAAGTTTGGATGTGGACAATCTCCAGAGATCCCTTCCTGCTTCAGCCATCCTACAATTCTAGGAACGCATCCAAGACAAGCTTTGTAGACAGAGGTTATGATTTCTGTTAGACAGCAGGATGGGAACACTTGTTTGTGGACAAAATCTTGTTACAGTCTTCCTATTATGCAAGCCTTTCCTAATTTTTACCAGTGGTAAAAATCTATAAAGCACAGATTTTGTTTGTTCTTCCCTCATTTTTGTGGTACATTGCCCATAGCAATCATGGAAGGAAGGTACAAAAGATTAATATCTTTCTCAACTGTATTCACTCATCTTACATACATGCATATATAATATACGCATATATGTATGTATACATATATTCTCTGCTACAAGCTTGCCGTAATATTTTGGATGCATCTTATTGTCTTTGCACTGTAAAAGTGAGGTGCTGCCAAACCATGTGCCACGCAACCTAGTTGTTATCAGCTGGTCATTGTCGTGCAGGCATTGCAGTACCCATGCCCCATTTTGCGATAGCTAGTTAATAATGATGCAGATTTTACTGTTGCCAGTCTGATATTTTTATATGCTATATTTGGCTGGTTTTTTAATACTTAAACTTTTTAATAATTTTTTTCTTTTTAAGCATGCAGATACAATGCAACTGCAAGCATGGCCAGTTGATTCCAAAATATTTCCAGTCATGCTCCTCAAGCAACCTGCTTATGCAATATGGTTGGGGGAATGTCCATACAAAAGAGTCAGTGGCAAAACAACGCAACTGAAAAGCCTCAGTTGGGATCTTCACAAATTAAGTTTTTTGGGCTTCTGGCTCTCTATTGATGGTTTTCTCATGGGAGGTCTAAGTATACCTTAATATCCTGCATTGAGGCTTCTATAGACAAAGATGCGCCTGGTATTATTTAAAGAACACAAAATATTTATGACTCTTTTACAGCTGTTTACATGGAAAGTATCTCCTTGTTTCACAGTACTAAGTAGCGGTGATGAACAGACCAGTGAGCTAGTAAAAGCATCTGATCACAGCATAATGAAAAATTTACTTTTTTAGGCTTTTTCTGTACATGTTTAGAAAGGGCAATTCCTATTAAAGTCTTGCCAGACTCCTTCCATCTCCTTACGCGTTTTACCCTCTAAAGGTCTGACTACATTAAAGTCATTGTCACTTTGGTTTTGTTGATATCCAGAGTAATCTTTGCCTTTTCCTCCATGCCTTTTGCTGGGTAACTGGCCACCTAAAAGAGGATGGAGGGGAAAAAAACATACATCTTTTTACTAGTGGAAAAATACTAACAAGCAAGACTAATGTAAGAGAAAGAAAATGTCAGTAGTCTTAGTCCCAGTAATTCAGGATATGGCCAGGAGGCCTCATGTCAGTTAAGTGCTAATAGTCGGTCTTGATATTTAAGTTCTCCTTGTTAAAAAAAAGAATAAAAAGGAAACAAGAGAAGGACTGGAAGAAATTGAAAATGTGTGCTATTCCCTACTATCCTCTGTAGTCTCTTGCATCCCTTTTCATGGATACTTGTTGGTGCTTTTTTGTGTGGATCTCAAAAATAAAATTTTTATTTTGCTCTGTGTAATTGCCTTTCAATATGAGAATTGCTTTGCAAAACACTTTTTAAATTAGGTCATTCTGCTGAAGTATGCACTGGGCTAATTATGATTACTTTGCTTCCCTGGGCATTTTTGTGCTCATTGAATTTATTAAAGTATTGCTTTATAGCTGGAGCTGAGAACTTACACAGCAATCAAAGCTATGTGGCACCTGGTATGCATGGCTGTCTTTCCTGTAGCCTCTAAGGGCTTTTGCTTGTAGGCAACATCTGGCATCTAATCAGTTATAATTGAGTTTCACATAATTAATAAAGAAATATTTTTATGGATTTATTTCGGGGTAAAGGCTATGAAAAAGGCTGGAGAAAGCAGCCATCCTCAACTTTAAACGAATGAAAGGGATTTTATTTTCCTTTTCCTGAGAAAGGTTCTGTTGTAGAATTCTGTAGGTGAGAAGTCATTAACTACAGGAAAACATTTGAGATGTGAAGTCATCTACATGTATTGTCTTTTTTTTTCTTCTTCTTTCTTTTCTTGTGCTACATAACTTTGCATACTGGTGAAATATAACTAAATGCTACCGTCAACAGCAATCTGAATGAGACAAACCGTTTGATATGGTTTAGTTGTGGTTGTTAGTAGATATGTGCGTGAGAAACTTGCAGCCCTGTAGCCAAGTGTCTGAGACCTCTCTCTTCAGCAGTCTCTCTTACAATAATGTATTATTATAAAGTTGCACAGGAGTTATCGGTGCATGTATTTTGCTATAAATCTCTTGCAGTTCTCAGGTGCATTTCTAGTGTGCTGATGAAATTACCTTTTGCTTTTTGCTTTAAATCTGTCCCAGGGGAGCTTGACCTGCTTTGGCATAAGCCGTTTCCCAAGACAACAGACTGCTATTGAGAGGACCAGAAGTTACCAAGTCAACTACGATTCCTTTTTTCTCACTAGCAACTATAAACAAGTTGTTCTTGAAACTTGTGCTTTATCTTATCCTCATCAAGCAGCAAGTGGCCTACCTTACTGCAAAACTAGATATCTGGAAGCAACTGTCCCTCAAGAAATGATTTTAATGCTTGCTTTTGCCGGGGTTATGTCAAACAGCTGCATTCCCCAGATAAGTTGTATACCCTGGTACTGATTTTTTTTCTTCAAATCCCCAGTCTGGAACAGTCTTTTTATGTCTCTTTATCTCTCCAGCTCATCTCATTTTAAATTTTATTTGAAGACCTCTTTTTCCATTTACTGAGGCTTTACTTCCCTGCTAGCCAGTATTGTACTTACCAGTCCTTCCCCTGCTCATGACTCTACAGTTTAAAGATGAGTTGAACCTTGCACTTCGGAGGGATTCAGCCAACTTACTGTGTATGAAGAGCATAATATGATTTCTCCAAGATTAGTTTTCTTTAAACTTTTTTTCTTTTCTTAAGACTGTGTTTTCTGGTAGCTAACTTGTTGGGGTGTTTTTGGAGTTAAAGAATTGGCCTTTAAGGTTAGTGCCAGGTTATTTTTTTTACATCAGCATACTTTTTTAATGTAGATGATCAAACTAACAGAGAAAGCAATTATTTCAGTGAGCTTTAACTCGTGGGAAAATCTGAAGTGTATTTTGTGCGACTCTGAAAACTGTGTTCCTTTCTAAGCTTTTATGGTTATTTTTCCATTATTCTTCATATTAGAGTATATTTTTTCAACGAGTAGCAACAAGAGGTGTGAAGAAAGTTATGTGCAGCTACTGTTCTTCAGAAAGCTGCCATCTCTTTATTTCTCAGTAGGGGAGAGACGTTCTGTTCGGCCACCTCGTGTGCTGCATCTCACTAAAAAAAGCCAGTGTTTTCTCTGATTAAAACTGACTGCTGTCTTCTGTAACTAGAGTTAGGGAAGAGGAGATGAGAATGGTCTTTCAAGTAAAACCATTGTGGCCAAAGCTGTGGACTGCAGGACAGATTTACTAAAAGCCTTTGGGTGACCTGCCTATGTACTATAACTTCATTGCCATCAAATTTCATCGCCACTCTTGATACCTGTGGGCTGAGACCATAAATTAAATTAAGATATGGCCTGAGGCCAAACCTTGAAGTCTATTCACCATCATCTATCCCTATTGGATGGATGGACTGGTGGAAAGTAGTTCTTAACTCATTTTTATGTTCTTGTGCTGCTCTTTGCCATCTCTAGTTTGATTTGTTTTCCTATATCCAGCTATGTTGAAACTTTACTAAAATCCAGGCAAATTAGTTCTGCAACTTCTTTTTTTTTNTTTTTTTTTTTTTTTTTTTTCTCCCCTGACATTAATCTATCTAATCAAATACTGTACAGGCTAGCCTAGTGTCTCGCCGGTGATAAACACATACGGTGTTTTATTCCACTTTTCCCTGTTACCTTACTGCTAACCATTCCTTCCTTCAACATTTGTTCTAAGGCCTTGCATATAATTTAAGAAAACGGAAATAATATTTTTCTTTCTGAAATGCAAGCAGTATACTACTTTTTGGTAGTAAAAATGCTTCCACTATTAACTTGCTAGCTAGTCCTTGATTTCTGTTATTTTTCTTTTCTGTCTTTTTCTGTGATGGAGATAATCCAGTTCTCACAACTTGATTATCTGGATATCTCTGGTTTTGGTTTTATATTGGCTTGGAAAAGAAAATTCCTTTACTTCTACTGTGAAAGTCTGGATGACATTTTAATCTGATTTTTTACTGATCGTGAAGGATCTTTTCATGCTGTTGCTATGACATGATGTAATATTATGTCAACACTGAAGTTACGAGCCAGTGTCTTGGTAAACTGGTATTGATGCTGTACATTTGGCATTGGGAAACAGTGGTCTGAGTTTCAATTTGTGTTGGCTTAATTGGGTGATGATTGAAAAGTCTGGTGAACACTGCAGGCTCACTAAAGCTGTAGGAAGCTGACCACGTTTAACCTGGCTGCTGGATACACCTGTATCAGAGGCTATGTTGTACAGTTTATTTGCTTGAGCCACTTACCTATGTGTCAAAGCACAAGGATCAATGTTTTCTAAAACTAGACTCTTTCCAGCACTCTGCTGCCTGCAAGTAAACATGCCCACCGTGTGTTTAGTCCAAGTTCACGCTACATGAAACATAGCGAATGCAGATTTAGAGTTGTTAATGCTTTTAATGCCAGTTCTATAATGATGAGCTACTTGGCTAAACTGATATGAGTGGAAAAATACATCATGAGTGAGACTTAGTAATGCTAAATTTGAAACCAGAAAGCTGTTTGGGGCTTCCATTGCTTTTTCAATCAGCAGTGCAGCGTTGATCTGCACCTTTTAAATTCTGCTATTTAATATGCATGGACTTTATAAAGAGTCAAAAGATAAGAGCTTTTTAGTTTCAACAGTTAATCACATATGTATGAATCAGGTCTGTATGTTTTGTTAAAACACTGAATTTACAAACAACTCGTGGCATTTGAAAAATATACCATTAGTTATAGTCTTTTTTTACCTATGCACTGTAAATCTTTACATTGTTGAACCAATAGCTAATTTAAATCTTGAATGCAGCTTTTGATATTTGGTCGCATAACTGCATTTTTAGTTTCAGAACTTTATATTTTTAAGCATGAATATTTAAGCATCTGAGCCAGCTTAGAGGAATGAAAATGGAACTGGCTGAGTTGAGCGGTTGCAGGCAGTATGGCAACTAAGACGGTATGCAGATAGTAAGACAATGACTGAAATCTCTTTTACTCTTTTTCTACATGTAAAGTCTAGGTATATAAAAAAGGTTATAGTATTTATTTTCATAACAGCTTTGAGTGGTCAACATGTTAAGCTTCAAATATGTTTTACCCTGAAGTATGTATTATCTATTCCCAGTCAAGAAATGGGGAAACTGAGGCATAGATGCTGTGACTTACCTAGCTTTATATACAATACAAGCCTTCTGATTTCTTATTCTGAGCATCGCATTCATGGGACTCACATTTAATGCCTGTGCTTATTCTTTCCAGTGCATTTGTACTCTGAGGAAAATCATTTTCCCCACAGGGATCTCCAGTGTATCAGTCAATCTTTTAAGGCAGCAGCATCAATATTCCTGCTCCCTGCTGAAGGGAGCCTGTGGGGTGTCTCTTGTGGGTTTTGACTTGCAAATGATTGTCAGACTTTAGGAGGGTTTTCCCTTATGATATTTAAATTTAGTACTGTCACTGATGGACCTCCTATTAAAATGTAGATGATTAAAACAGTTCTATCATTTATCAGTGAAAATTGTCTTTTTGATAGTTACTGCCTTTGCATGCAGTTTAAGCGAAGGGATGTGTGGCAGCTCCTTGATAGCCATTTCAGCTCAGCCGAGTAAAATGAGGCCCTTGTCTCAAATTCACTGCAGAACTTTCAATACTTTTAAATAATAAATCAGGTCGTTTACCTACATCTCTCTTTCCCCCAACTGTTGTCCTCTCTGGTAGATTTTGTCAATGTTGTCTTGCATTTGCTCAGTGAATGTAGTATTTCCCAAGTCATTGCACCTGAGGTGGTTGTTGGAGGTGGTAGCTGTTTGGATAGCAGACTGTTTCAGAAGCATCTGTGGCATCAGTACTTTGTTTCTATGATTCCTTTTTGATCTGGTTTTGAGAGCTCAGTTAAACTTAGCCCTGTGTTATAGTAATGTACTTTTATTAGGTAATAACGGTAAACTACTTCCATAGATCTTTGTAGCTTATCTTATGTCATTACTTGGTAGAAAGTTGAAAATTCCAGAAAAGCGAACTTCCATCCAGCACTAAATATGAAGTCTGTGGATATGGAGATCTGAAGGAAGAAAGACTGCTGCTTTCATTATAATGGGTTGTTAGTTTTCCTCAGGTGTTCTGTTCAGGTCTATGCTCTGATGCATCCTCCTGTCCTACAAATCAGACTCCTACCTGGGTTTGAACAAAAAAGAACTAAGTCTTGTTTTATGTCCTTGGAGGAAGTTGGAGGATATTATAGCCTGGAACATGAATTGGTGAGCACATGCATAACTCTTGCATATTTACTCATCTGTAGCATGAGTCAGATTTGGAGAACTAATGTCATAAATTTCCTTTTGCTGTTATGTTGCTTGTGTGTTCATATAATTACCATTATATGCAATAAATATAATTTTGAGTAAGACTTCTCAGGCCAGCTTTTTCCTGCAGAGGGGTAATATCCTCTGGAGAAGGAGATCAGTTTGGTAAGATGTGGCAAACCATAACTCTGTGCTCCCACTCTGTGATTAGTGGGAGGTAAACAAGAGAGGGTAGTTTAATACCTTGAAGTTTGTCAGAATGGTTGTAAATGTTTGTTAATGTCCAGATGTTGAGTTTGAATGTAGTTTTGTACTTGCAGAATCTTGGGAAAAGAAAAAAAACCTCTGTATGTAACTATACACACACACACACACACACACACACGCGCGTACACGTAAGTCTGGCTTTTTCATGCAAATCTGAGAAATCCTGCATTACAATAGAAGCTGTTGTAGTGCTTCAAGAAAGCTGGCTTGCAAGGAATAGCCTTATCTTGAATTTAAAGTTGCTTTTAAAAACAGATTTTCTTTCTTAAGAACTGACATAGAACTGAAGGGAAAAAAAGTATTAGCAAAACGTAGAGATGTTAAAATAGAGTGCTCATACTCAGGAGCCACATATCTTCACATAAAGCATTTGACCTGGAAGAATCTTCAGTCTTTTAGTACTGCTCAGGTGAACCAAGCAAAGCAATTCATTAGCAAAGCGCTTACTTGGCAGAAGTATGAAAACACAAATATTGTTCACACTGGTAAAAGCTAGGCACTGTGAGGAAAGACGCTACCCAAAGCACGTGAGCAATATAGCTCAATAGTGGTTTAGTAGGCCCATTAGGATGCAGACATTTGAGTCTTTCAATTTTTTTTCTAAATACTTTGATGAAAAATCCTGAAGTTTTTAAATGCTTCCCTCTTATCCCAGAAACTAAACTTCAGAAGTTGTTATTAATATTTCTTTTATGGTTGTATCTGAAATTAACATTTGAGTTCAATTTTTTTCCAGGTTGTAATTCATTGATTGGTGCTTTTAATCAGTGATGCTGGTGAAATGATTTGTTGCAGCTCAGTGTGTTCAATCTCCCTCAGCCACTACTGATAACACCGTTTATATCACACACATTAAACTTGCTGTTTCAGGCTGATGTCCTTAGGAAATCAGGCTTACTGAATCTTGTTTGCTTGTGTGTGTGTTTGTCAGCTTTCCATTCATAACTTTTAAATTCTTTACCCAGTTTCATCTGGACAGAAGAGGGAATGATGTTAAAAAAAAAAGAGGCTTGTGCAAGTATTACAAAAATAGAGGAAGAGGAAAGACTACTGAGGCTGTTTCATGATTTCAAATTTTTATTAGCTATCAGCAAGCACACATGAGAGTGAGCATTTGTAAATTCTCTGCTGCAGGAATATAAGATACAGTCATTAGAAAGCCAAACAAGGCTTCATTATGGTCAGTGTTCATGGAGACAGCTGTTAAAAGTTAACTTTTTAAAACGATTCCAGAACATAACATGATGTATTCTTCTGTGTTAGGTTAGTTAGTAGTATGACTTGACAGCATAACATGTTTGGACAAAATAGTGAATTGTGAGTGTTGTAAAGACCTTATCAGTAAAATGAAAATAAAATGAAAATAATAATTAAAAAATCATGCAGATTCAAAATTTCTTCTGTACAATACACAGTGTGAAAATGGTTTCAGAGCTCTTAATCTACTTGGACAAAATTTGTGTTAGGTAGCACTTTGGAAAAATGCTTGCCTTCTATCAGAGGAGATCTGACCTACTGAAAGAAAAAGATTTCTCTGCTGGTAAGTGGTTTTTGCTACCTTAAAATAAGTCATTTTAAATAAAGACGTAGTTTTAAAAGTACATACTCATTTAAAAACAAACCCATTTATTTTCTAAACGGAGGCAAATAATAAATTAAGGTAGATGTTGTCAAACGGTTACAAACATTCAAAAGACATCCAAGGGAACCTCTGTTAGCTGCAGAGACATCTCAATTTCCAGTTTGTTCGTGGTCCTTGTTACAGTTTGTCCTGACAGCTGACAATAACTTCTTTGGGATTCTGTCTGATTTTTAATTTATGACCGTTTGAAAAAGTGATAGCCACAATGGCATCGGAACAGATGGTATTCCGAGGGTCACAGACCCGAAGACTTACCAGAGGGCTATGAAATGCTATGACATAAATGCAGTCTGTGATGATGCTTTGTCATGTTAATTGAATGCCTACCCAGAAGTTGGTAGGTTACAGTTGCCAGAAATAACTGTTCTTGATGTAAAGTCAAAAACAGTATGAAACACTGTCAGATCTATTAAAGTAATTGACGCGTCAAACTTAATTTCCTTTAAAATTGTGATTTGATAATGTGAGCAGCTGGTGATCTCTGTTGAAAAAAAAAAAATGATGTAGCTTTAGCCTGGGCATCCAAAGTCATCTCATTTGCTGCAGAATCAAATCCTAACCTTCCTGGAATTGCACGATGTTTTATTAGTAGGTGCAGTCTTTCTGCCATGTGCATTACATTCAATTTAATGTAACACTTGTATCTGAATATTTTTGCTGAAGATAAAAGCCATGGATGTTTAACACAATAGCTGGTAGGAAATGTTTGTATCTCACCCCACACTCGGCGGCTGCCTTAAGTTCTAGAATTCCCACCTTCCCCACCAAACCCACGCTGTTGCTGTAGTTGTTATCCTTGAAAGTGGAAGCTGCCGCTCTCCATTTCAGCTCTTCACTCACTGAGCATTAACTTCCCAGTTTACTTATTCTGATCAAATCCTAGCTTTGTGTGGGCGTGTCTTTTCTGCCGTTCTTGTGTTCTTACTGCCAACTGTGCTCCAGTGAACTAGAAAAGTGACTCAAAAGGACAAGATTCTGACGCCCTGGGAAGCAGGATTCAAATCTATTTCAGCTGCCTGTCAGCTGACCAGAGTAAATCAAAGGAAAGGACTGAGGGAGAAATGGCATCTGGAATTACACGTTCTCTTCAGATTCCAACCTTGTGCACTAACTTACACAGTTTGGAAAATGGATTTCAAGAGCCATAAACCAACCGCAGCGTATGATTTAATGTGCTGTGTCAGTTACTGCAGTGATGGAAAACCAATTATAAAAAGTCCATAACCGCATCAAACTTGTGTTTTGCCTCAGTCTTTAACAGAAATGTGATATTCATCATGAATGGCAAAGGTAAAATTAGTAGTGGAAATGAAAGTACGGAAATGGTGTCAAGTACTCGTTGGTGGAAGAGTATGGAGGAGTTGGCCAGAATTCTGGAAGAACTAGTAGATGAAATAACAAATCATTAGTCCAGTAATATTTAGTGAAACTGAAGTTAACTAAGATTGTAGAATAAATACACTAATCCTAAGATTGCAGGATAGTTGATATACTACCTGTACTTAGGAAGAGCAGTTGCAGGAGAAAGGCATCAGTTTAAAGTTGAGACATGGAGACCCTTCAAAAAAAGAAGTATGTTATCTTTCACAAATACAAAGTGCAAGAGCAAGACAAAGTATGGAAATGACTGGGGAGGACAAAGAGCTGGTGTACAAGTTGATCAGAGCTACGTCTCCGTTACTCTACAAGAGCTACATCTTTGTTCATGAGCTGGCTAAGCCCAACATGAGACAGCGTGTTATCCCAGTTATCAACGTCATCTTGTCAACAGCGTAGTCTCACCATTAATTTTGTAACCCCACAGATTTCTCCTTTCCTTATGGAAGGCGGTGGTGTTCACGCTCTATTGGTTGCTTCATTTTCCCAAAATACGGAGACTGGCATGGCCAGTAAAACCAGTTGAGGCTGGCCAACAGGGCAAGTTGTACCCTCAGTGTGGATGAAAGGATAGGTTTCACTTGGGGGTTTCCTCCCAGGGTGGCCCTGTGATTCTCTTGTAATCCCCAGGTCACGTGGCTGGGTGACAAAACTGGCCTGTAGCTTCACGTCAGTGTTGTCCTTCTGCAGAGCGAGCACTGAGGTGATGGAACTGTAGTGCTGGAAAGTCGCTGTAGTGTTTCCTGGGAGGAGTAGGAAAGTTTAATAATAATATACGCTCCATGTAAACATGAGACAAATAAGCATAATCAAAATAAGATGAGGTGACATTGGCACTGGAACAAATGTAAACAAACTGTCTAGGGAAATATTTGGGAAGATGATTGGAAGAGGATTTCTAGCACTTATAGTCTAAACATCGTGTGGAACAAGAAATCCGGTGCTGAGGGTGTCGGTAACAACAGGGGAGCAAAATGAATGACCTAAGAGGGCTTTTCTGATCTGATGTTAATTAGACTGAAAATACCTTATTTTTGGCCAGTTTTAAGTAAAAAAAAAATAACAATGATCCACAAAATAGCTGTGAGAGAACCTGACAGGCTTATATAGGGTTGAATTACAAAAGGGAGGTGATACTTCAGTTATATTTATCTGTTTCCTTCCAGATCAGTATTAGCAAAAGGTGATATGTTGAGGTACATTAATGTTATTTATAGCTTTTACTTCAAATTATTTTAACTGTGTTTTCTCCAAAATACTGCTGTTTGGGTTTCTCTCTTTATCTGCCCGAACTTTTTTCCTTAGTTTTCAGTATATTCAACTTCTTCAGGTTCTGTGAAAGGGAAGTCAGTACACAAAGAAGTGTTTTGTTTTATTTTTGTGAAAGAGCTAAACGCCCTTTCCCGGCCAGTGGTGAGGGTTTGGCTCTTCTGATCTCCTCCTGATGGTGCATAGGTGGGAGGGTGTTTGCCTTCCCTTCAGGCTGAAAATAGCATTCCCTTAAAGATGGCTCTGCTGGCAGTTGTCCTGTCAGAGAGGGACAGGTGAGCAGTGTACCTACAACTCCTGCCTTTCATTTAAGAATCTCGGGGGGAGGAAGGGGGGATGCGTTCCCTCTCATGCCAAGAGGTTTTTGCAAAATGGCTCTTCCCACTGGAGTGCATTGAGCCCGGGGAGCAGATGGCAGTTCACATCGGCTTTGGGGGTGGAGGGGAAATGGTCTGTTTCCTGGGGTCGTTATAAAATATACATTTATTAATGCTTTATTACAAATAACCTCTTTTTCTTGGAGATTATTGCAATGCCAGTCTAGCGCGTGCTGCTCTGGTGTCATAACGCTTTTCAAACAGTGACATTAGCCATAGTTATAACTTATGTATGTACATACTTCTATATGCAAAAGTCTCTTTGGCTAAGGGCAAAAGGAAGAAAAATGTGAATAATGTGCTTTAATCTTTGCATTTCTGTTTTATTTTAGTAATGAAAGGACTGGTCATCTTTTATCTTATACTGCAGTTCTGACTCTGAATATTTAATACAGCATTTGTCAGAATATTTGAGAGAAATGCACATGCATAAATGCAAAAAAGGTACTTCAGAAGAGTATCATTCACTTCTGATGCCTTTTTCATAGTCTCAAAAGTTCAGACAAGTGCGTGCTGGTTTCTGTAATATTGAGTGTGTACAAGTATGGACTGCAAGTGCAAGCCTTCAATATAGTGACAATCCAGCTAAAGATCTCCAGAGTACTCAATTTGAACTCTGACAGTTCTATTAATTATAAATTTTAGCCACAGAACCTGGTACTGGATCTGCAACTCTGATTTTTCTTTGATATGCAAGCTATTCCCCTGACTTCGGATTGATTTCTTCATTAGAGCATTTGATCAATTTTTCTAATTACTATTTCCAGAAGCCACATAACCACCAGTATGTTCATTGTGATTTCATAGAAAAACTGTCATTAATGAAAAACTGCTTCTTAAAAAGCCATTGCTTGCTATTTCTTATTAATTATTCTTTAATTCTATATAGTGGTTGACTGGTGGACAGAAGAATATGAATTTCTTGACATTAGTGATAAATTTGCATGGAGCACAAGCTTTCAAAACCAGGAACCTTCAGATGTACTAAACTGAAGTCTAGTCTTTAGGCAGTGGAGCAAGGACATTGAATTCCCAGTATCCTCAGTTCTTGTGAAAAATCAAGCTTTTGCTCAAATGGTTGAATATTGACTCAGTGGGATGACTTTGAGGCTCATCGCTTCACCAGTGTTGGTCTGAGGTTTTGTGTTTCTCTAGCCTGTTCTGCACTTGTACCATTTTTGGAGGATTTGGGGTTTTCCTCTTTTGGCTATTGAAAGCACTTCTGTGTTAGTCCTATATCCTGAGTAACACAAATATAATTTTCTCTACTTCTGACCCTTTGACTCAAAAATTGAAAATAATGGCATCTGTAGCAAACAGTACCGAGGAGTAGGTAGGCAGTAGGTAGCATGATGATGCAGTAGTAAACCCAGCCTTGCTTTTGAAACCAGGCAATGTGGAAATACAGCCACAGATGAGACTGATAAAATTGCAGGATTACAGTAGTGAATGTAATGTAATTAGGTCATGCACGCGTATCTAGAAAATGTCTACATAGGGGAAAAGGGGTGAGTGTATGAATGACAATATAGAAGAATATACTGAATTAAGGAAATTACTGTGTGCCCATTTCATAAACGGCACTGTCTGTAGCTGTGATCTCCAGCACCTGTTTTCATTGTGGGTGTACGTACTTGAAAGAGGCTGTACATCTGGGAAATCCTCTTTTCTTGTTTGTGGGAAAGGTGATGTGGGAGGGAGGGGAGAGGAGATACGGTGCTGCTGATCTTCTGGATGGAGGGAGGTGACCGAGGGACGAATCACCTGCTCTTCAGTGTCATGGTATCACAGCTGGGAGGAAATGTAAAACGTTTACACGGGATGACGAGTACTCCAAATTCAGGTCTGGCAGTTATCTGAGGGCTAAGGTTGTATTTAATTATTCCCTGATACCAGTGTTGATGCAGTACTTGCCAGAGCTGTAGCCATCTGACTTCTGAGGGAAGAATCGTCGTGTTTTTAGTGTGTTTGTAGATACAGCATATGAAATAAGACCTTTATTATAATTTTCAGATGGAGATAAAAAGTTAGATAATCTCTGAGGTCACTAGCTTTTTCACTCTATCAGTAAGCTATTTTATTTGTTTCCAGTGTGCTTCCTATGGTCAAATTAGTTCTCGCAATATAGCGTGGTAGTCGTGGCATGTTTTTACAAGCTGATACAACATTCACGTAACGTGTAAATCAAAATTAGGGCAGACTATTGCAAGATCATGTTGTCTTAACAGGAAAAGAAGTCCCCCAAGAGCTTCCATCTTGGTGGAAGGCTACGATCAGCAATTTTAAAAAACCAGACTTCAGTTTTGAACCTTTCTGCATTATCGGCTGTGAACAGTAACGAACTAAAAGGCAAGCACATCCCTGTTGGAAGGGGTCAGTCATTTTCAAGAGGGTTAGGAATACACAGATGCACTGACAACCACGCACGTTCGTTATTTCACACTGGCAATGTAGAGTTCAGTGAGTAACAAAGCCAAAGTTGTTGTTTTAAAAATCTGTTGCCAAGCAGTAGGTCTTCTCCTAGCAACAAGTGTTTTGCAGCAGGGGAAGCAATTGGATACCATAGGGGGTATGTTAGCACTGGGGGAGGGTAAATAAATAACAAACTGGGGTTGGGAACTTGCTTCAGTGGTGACACAGAGCACACAGCTCAGTTTCTGGGTGTGCTGGGGATGGAGGAAGGCAAATGAGGGGGACAAGGCAGGAATGGACATGTAGAGCAGGCAATGCTTTGGCGTAGGCAGTGAACAAAAATATTGGCTGCAGGCACAGGTTCATGTTTGTTCATCACTTGGTTTGGTTTAGTAAGTGATCAGCTGTAGTAGTATTAGCTGGTTGTCCTCATTTTAAGAAAAATAAAAAATCTATACTGAGCTGCTAGGAAGTTTTATTTTGAGCGTATTTGAAGAAACCCATTTTATTATTCAAAAGAATTGCATTATTAGAAAAAACAAGAGAAGTAGTTTTGTATTCTGCATTTTGGAAACAAATTACATATACATTGCAGTTTCTTTTTCAATTTTTTTTTTTTAAAGTATTTTTACTGGTCAATCCAGTTGTTTTTAGACCTTGTCATATAATATGGACACCCTTCAAAATCCCTGCATTAAAATGCATCTGTCTCTGTCATTGCAGACACAGAACTATGTTTATTCATCATTTTTCTGGTGGAATGGCTTATTTTGAACTGATACACCATGTCACAATTTTTTCACACTTGCAGAAAATAGTTACTTACAATGACTAAACATGGAACTGTTCGTGGTATATTCCTTCGAAAGGATTTAATAAGTGACTACTTGTGCAAAGTCATACTTCCATTAGATGGACATGTTTCAGCACAAATTCATCAGTTAAAAAGAAAATAGAAGAGCATAATATATAAATGATGTGCTATTTCACTCTACGTAAGTGTAAAATATTTATTATAGAATACACTTAAAGCGTGTATTTTTGTCACAGAGGATGGGAAATATCAGCTGCGAAATTTTACTTATTTTTCCATATATCATGACAAATTCTTCTCGTTTTGCCTCGCTAACACTTCTGTTTCATTATTATAGCATACACTGTCAAGTCTCTGGAAAACCTTCAAGTTTGATAGATTTGTTTGAAAATAGCAGCCACCTTAACACATGCAAAATAGGCTGAAAAAGCAGCATGTAACAAGGGGCAGTTTTGTGATGCTAAAATTACAGTGCATATGGATTTGCAATGCATACATTGCATATTAAGTTTTGTAACTCTTCATGGTCATAATCTTTGATTTTTCAAGTTTTTTAGATAAGATGGGATGTTTCTATCATGTTTTTCTGCGTACCGCGGTTGAAAGTTGATTCTCTCTTAGGCAGGCTGGGACTTGTTTAAAAAAAAATAAACAGTGAACTGGGAAAATTACTGCAGAGTTGGATGTAGTGAGTTCTTTAGGACTTTTATTGTAACATTAAAAAAAGAAATCATTATTTTCCACAACTTTATAGCTTTATATCTGATTATACATTTGCAGCTGCTTATTGCAGCTTATTGGGCTTCAGCAGGTCATCAGCAAACCACGCAAGTAGTATTTCCACTGTTCTCTGTCTTCCTGCTCTCATCATTAAAAGCAAAATCAGTCCATTTTTTGTTTTCATACGCTTATAAAGTTTTCTTATAGCTGTTGTTTTTGCGAGGGAAACTTATAGCTCTGAGGGGTATTTTTTAGCTGAATAAGGTCTGCATCATACAAATTCAGAAGCTCTTTAGCAAACAAGTCACGTAATAGACCTACTAGGAAAAAATTAATATTAATATCTTATCTGGTAGAACTCAGATCTCCATAGTTGAGTCTTTTGCAGGTCAACAGGCTGTGATTCTTAAACATGGTGAGCAGCTCTGATGCTTTTTTTGCATGTTAGGTTGGCCACATTTTTTTTTTCTACTCTTACTCTCCATTTCTCCCAGTTGTCAGTTTCCTTCTCTGTAGAGTTATGAGAGACTTCAGTTCATCTCCCACTTATTGTCTGTATTTTTCTTAGAGAAAATGAAATTGTTCCTCTTGATATCAAATGAATAAAGGTAAAAATCTCAAGTGGTGCTTCTGTTGAGATTGAGAACCGTTTATTTTCCAAGAGGAGTGGAGTAGTCATCAGACAGTTAAACCTTAAGAAAACCTCCAGCTCTCTTAAGCAGAAATGTATTCAGTCACGTTGAAGAAACAACAGTGAGCTTTGTAGTGTTACCTTCCCCCTGGTTAGTGCAAATCTTGTTTAGCACTTTATCATAAAGCTCTGGTTTGGCGAGACATACAATGGGTGATAATTATGGCTTTAATTTTTAAAAAATTAGTTTCATGGAAAAAATTTTAATGTTAGCTTCTCATTTGCCATAAAGCAAATAAAAAAGTGACCTTACTAGACTCCTCTAAATGGCTAGGTTTAGTCATGTTTTCAAAATCAGAAATTAGCTGCTTCAGTAATTTTTAAGACATTTCTGTCCCGTGTTTATTTTTCCAGATGTATGTTTTCCATTCACTGTTTCATTAATCGTTATGACAGGTTAATTTGCAAAGAGTGAAAGCCTGTTTGCAGAAAAAAAGATACCTTTGCAGCGAAGACTACACTACATGCTTATTTAAGCAATTATAGTTTTATACTATTGCTTGTTGTACCACGTTGTTCAGATTCTTAGTGATATTTTATTAATAAATAATGGTACATTTGCTAAGTGAAGGTTTTACTTGGGGACTGTTTAAAGCTGCATTTGGAAATTGGAATTCATTTGAATGTTTTCCTTTTTAAAAATGCTTATATTCAGGTAATGAAAAATAACCTTAATATGTTGAATCGCAAGGGAAAAAATAACTATGCCAAAATATAATTTTGACATGTCCAATATATATCAAAATATAATTCTGGCTTATTGAAGAAGGTATTGATTTTAATTATTGGTTTTATTGTACCTTCACCATAGACCAAACTTTAAAGGTGTCTTGTTTATCTAGGATACAGATAGATATGTAATGACATACTGAAGGTTATCTAGGTGGAGTAAGGATTTAGGTCCTGTTGAAGTGAATGCTGATTAAACATCCTGTCTTACATGCATTTGAATATTCCATCATGCATCTTTCTGTGCCCCAAAGGCTGTGAATATGTTGTGGGGTTTGTTTTGGTTTTTTATTAAAAAAAAAAAAAAAAGCCCATGCATTTGAAGATTTCAGTATCCATTAATTTTGTCACAGTAGTTTTCTTCTTTCAGAAATAAGCTGGATACCTACCATGATTTTGCTTTTTAATCTTTGTATTCATTAGTTGGACTTTTCTCTGCACCTGCTTCTTCAGTGTAGCCCAAGGAATCAAGAGAAAGCTGTTCTTACAACAGAAGCATCAAGTTTATAGGCATCAATTATATAGGCATAAAAATGCTACCACTCTTTTTCCTCTCAATGCAGTTGAGGGAATACCTGATACTGGAGCAGGAATAGTGGAAGCTCCCTGGGCCCCCTAGACAAGTCTGCTCCTCATAACCACCCGAGCATGCAAGCTGTTCCTGTAGGACTCAGTCTTAACACTGTTTTGCACCCTGCTACTGCGAGTAGAAGGCTGTTCCAAAATCTCGCTGCTCCAATTGCCAGGAATGTTTTCACCTTTTTTTGGTAAACTTACTCACAGCCAATTTATACACACGTATTCTTGTGCCAACATTATTCTCTAACTAAAATAGTTTTTCCTCTATTCTGTTCTCTCTACTGTTTTTAGAGCAAGTAACTTCATCTCCTCTCAGCTTTTGATTTGCTAGGTTAAATAAACCAAGGCTGTTAGTCTCCTCCTGTAAATTAAGATTTTTATTGATCATCTCAGCAGTCATTTTCTGTGCCTGTTGCAGTTTGAATGACCTTTGTTGAATAGAGGAGATGCAAGGTGCTAGAGGAGGCCCTACTATAGCTGTGTACAACACAGCTGCTGAAGTCTCTGTTGTCTTTCTCTCTACTGGAAACCTCTCCTGATGTCAACTGAGTTTTCCTCTTTCACACTGGCACCTTTCCACACTGATATCCTGTGGCTGCCTGATATATCCAAGTCCTTCTCCCAGGCTGCGTGGTTGAGAGGCTTCCGC
>RSEF01000005.1:47745900-47779255 GCA_003993805.1 Himantopus leucocephalus | reverse complement strand
CTCTCTGAAAAACAAAGATTTGTGGTCCATATGCCTTTTGCAATACGTAATCACAAGTTAAAAATGTATAACATTGTTAGGATTATTATAATCCCGGAATAAAGCTTTCTTACTGGGTCATTCCACGACTTTTCTGGCACAGTAACATAGCTAAATGTGATGGATGGAGATTTCCACTGCCTCACTCAGCCCATATCCTAATGGGTTTGGACATCCTCTTGGATCATGTGGTGTTGAATTGGATCCCATCCCGCAGAGGAAGATGAAGAATTTGTATCTAGGAAGCTCCTGGGGAAGTTATTTACCTGCTGGACCTTAATACACTAATGGTGGAATATTAGTCCCGGCGCATTTCCTGTTCCACAGGTTGAATCGAATACCATGGCTGTTGCCCATTGGGCTGAACTCGGTTCTGTTATGCCACCCCTGAGAGCCAACAGTGCCGTGTGTGTGCTCTCACATGTTGTAAGGCACGAGCTGGGTGCTGAGGTGTGCAGGCAGGATACGAACACTTCAGGGCGCACACCTTAGTGGGACTTTAGACGTGGGAGTTCAGGTACTTAGTGATTTTTGGTGGTTGGGTGGAGGTTTTGTTGTTCAACTCAATTTTTGCATTTCAGTGTCTTTGGTCCTTGTCCAAAGCCACTGGACTCCTTGTTGGTGTGGAGTAACCTGCTCCAGTCCTGCTGGAGGTCGTTTCTTTCCTTTTTTAAAAAAAAAAAAAAANATTTTTGCATTTCAGTGTCTTTGGTCTACTTGAACCTAAGAGCTACCTACGCTTATTTCACTGTTGCGACCTATCATTTGAACTTCAGGCAAGTCCTACTGGCAATCTCAACCATTTTCCCTTTGTTTTTTTTGCAGGCTCTGATACTTCACCAGCTCGGGCGCTATAGCTTGGCGGAGAAGATTCTCAGAGATGCCGTCCAGGTGAACTCCACGGCCCATGAGGTCTGGAACGGCCTGGGAGAGGTGCTGCAGGCTCAAGGCAATGATGATGCCGCGACGGAATGCTTCCTGACGGCACTGGAGCTTGAAGCTAGCAGTCCCGTGGTCCCTTTTACCATCATTCCTAGAGTCCTTTGAGAGGGCATCTTGATCAACCGATTTTGGTCTGACTTCTGGGTGAGGAAACCCAGGTGTATCGGGCCACCTGGTAACTGGTTAGTTTGCAAGACTTTAGAGCTACAGGTAACAAACTCCAGTCTTTTGTGGGAAAGTGGCCAAAACAGTGACGTGATGCAATATCTTAATGTTAGACTGAGAGGACAAAATGGCTAGCCAGAACCAAATCACTCATATCGCCTACGTTTTTGCCCTGGTAGTTTTAAGACATCGTTATATTGTTCATGGATGATGTGCCATATTTTGTTAGTGATACTTGAGTGTTACATAAAATTATAATGGAATCAACTACCAAATGTAGAATAAGTTAAAATTCAGTGGCAGAGCAGACTATTTTTAACAAGGCTGTTAATAAAACTGTTCTCTTCCTGCCTCTCAACCTCTTTTGGCCCAAAGTCAAAATGTGAATTTTCTGTTTCCATCTCTATTTTAGTCCAGGCCAGAAAATCAGTTGAGTTCTTGTTTTTAGTTGTTAATAACTGTGATGTGTGGCTAACTGTTATCTCTATTTAGAGCAAAGGCTGAGTACAAGAATATTTATATTTTACCAATGTATGCCTGTTACAAAAATATATTAGTTATTTAAGTTTAACTTTTTTATGTGAATTCAGAGTTTATTTATCAATGGAAATATGTAAAAAGAAGCCTCAAATGGAATATTTACCGACATTCCTTATACATGACCCACACTTGGCTAAATGGGAAGATTATGTTAATAATAAAATGATTTTTAAATGGAACCTTTCCTGTGTCCTGGTTGAGAACCCAGGGGGAAATAGACGGCTTGTGAGCACGTTTTTATGATGTGGGGCCTGTGGCTGGCTGGCCTCAAAGATGAATGACACCAAAATTAAATGCCCTGAGGCCAGTTTAGAGAAAAGAAGCTGCTATAGTGTTATCTTGGATTTCAGGTTTCCTTAAATCTTCAATTCTCCTTTTTTATTCCTTCAACTCCAGCTCTCGATGAAGCTGGATTACTCTGCCTCTGCATAATACATGAACAATTACATATACCTTGGTAGTCTTTGGGAAGAGCGTGTTAAATATTTATGTGCTATTCTTCAGTTTTCCTTACCTGTCTTCGTAGCTCTTTCTCAACATCTCCTGCATTTTGTGTCCCTTGAAGGAAAAGTTGGCCGGTAACATATTACTGCCATATCAGTAGTAATAGGGCCAAATGTTTAGCAGACAAATACTTGCCAGAGTTTATCTAGGATGCGAGGAGAAGAGTCATTCGTTGCAATGAATATTCAGGGTGCGTGAGCTGGGGTAGTCTAATGTCTGCTCACTGACAACATCGGGCTTGTATGAAGCCTGGGAAGAATTCCACATTCCCAGATAGACTGGGTGCTCCTTGGTATTTGCCTGATTTGTCACAAGAAGTGGTTTTAAAGTGCTTAGCACAAGATAGGAGATGATTCAGAAAAATAATGGCAAATGTTTTTCTTTGTCGCTCACCAGAGAGCTTGCTCACCTCGAATGCGTGGAGGATCTCTCTGTGACACAGCCTCTGCATGCTCCAGTGAGAATCTCCAAATGGCAGAAGACTTAAACTTGGGGCAGCTCTTCATTTTTGCCTCTCTTTTTTTCCCCCCCTGGCATTTCATGTGCCTTTTAGGCTGAGGCTACTTTCAAATTGTATCTGCTTAGTGCTTAGACCATATGTTCTCTGTAAAACGGAGCAAAAGGCTATAATAGGTAGTGTTTTGAAATCTATTTAAAAGCCAGTAGAAATTGCGTCATCTTGCTCACTGTGAAAACATCAAAGTTTTCCTTCCCCTTTTAAAGTGCCTGTTTTGCATGTTTTCTTCCTACTGTCCTTGGTGGTTTTTTTTCTCCCCTTCCTTTCTATTTGCCAACTGTTCTCTCTTTTCTAGTCCCAGCTCATAATACATGCTCTGGCCCTGCTGTCTGTTAGCACCCACTATATGGTACCTGGTGTACCAAAAGATACTCCAAAACCTTTATTTGTGTAATTCAATTCTTTCTGAGCCCTTCTGCTATCACAGTTCAGTTACTTAAATTTGTAATACCTTTCACAGACATGCTCCTTCACACTATTTATTCACCTTTTATTATAATATCAAAGCTTTTCTACCAAGGCAGTTTGCACCTGGATCTGAGACTTGTGGTCTTTCTCAAGAGAGCTTTAGATGGAAGTGGAGAACAGAAGAATTCTGTAATAGCAGAATTTATCTTTGATTCTTCTTGTTTGATTTTAAGTCCTGGCCTCTCTTGATAAAATCCCAAAGTGGAAAGGTTAGCAGTCTAATTGTGTCATATCTTTTACTAGTGGAGAAGTTGTCACCACTGTTGTGTATATCAGGTGAACCTGAATATCTATTTCATTTTTCTTACGCTGGAATCAGTTTTGCTGTAAATCCACAAGCTTCTACCTCTTGGGAATAGCCTCAGCTACCTATTTTTAAAAATGGATTATCACTGTAAGACTGTACATTCAGGAATTTTCAGGCAGAAGTGGAAATCCTTGCAGCATATGAATTAAACAGCAACACTTGTTTAAACATAGTTTTCAGCTTAAAAATAAAGTTACTAGATTTTACAGCTGTAATTTTTTTTTTTAATCTAGTAAGAAGGCCAAGAATATTTTTATATCTGTTTCAGTTGATAAACAGAAAGATCTGCCTTTTGCAATCCACTCTCAGACTGCTCTGGTATCTCATCACAGGAGTGAAGCAAGCAATGCCAGTATGAACTTCCCGTCCCAGGGAAGTATTCCCCTTGGTGCCAATGGGACAGTGTCACCTGCATGAGGGGTGCTCCTGGACTTTGTGGCTGACCCAGTCTCCATGTGGATATGCAGATCTATGTGTGCTTTTGTGTCAGAAATAATAGCTCTTCGGATCAATGGTGAGATAAATCAGGGGCTGATCCAGCTGAAAACTAAGCCAACCCCTTGCTCCCTTGCCCCAGGGTTTTACTAAGCTTTGGGCAGAAGCCTAGTAAAGGCTTCAGGTAGTTCTTTCATCTGATTTACCGCACAAGTAGTAACACTACCATGCAGAAGAGAAGACAGGGCTTCCCCTCCCCACAGCAGCCCGTACCTGCGCCAGTTTAATATGGATATTAAATTGCATTGTCAAGCACTCTAACTGTATCACTATAATGACAAGTTGCACAAGCTTGAGATCTCCAGCCTTTCAACAGGGATCAAGTACACTTCTCATCCCTAAGACTGGAACAGCAGGTTTCAGAGGAGACTTCCCTTACTCTGCAGTGCGCTTACCCTACTCAAAACAATTAACGTTCGGTATATTAAGCACGTGCTAGAGTGTAACAGCTATCTCTTGTTGCACATGATAAAAGGTCTGACTCCGCAGTGCTTACAATAAGAAAACTTATCATTCAAGTAATTGCTTAAAGTTCGTCGCTAATTTTGGTGCAGGTAACCATTTTTACCCCACATATTATTTCATTTCTTTTTTTGCTTTCATGATCGATAGAGAATCACAGGAACAAGAGAACCAGTCCAAGCAGAACTAATCCAACTGTATCTCTGAAAACTTTTGTCATTAATTATGTGCATTTTAAACATCAAAGGCTATTTTTAAAAATGCTATAATTTTCCTTGAAAATCTGTTTTTTCCTGAGTAGACTGTTCTAGTCTGGAATGATAGTATAAGCCTGGGTATATCGGAGTTCCAGATTTACCTCGCTAATTCTTTGTTTGTTCAGTTGTCAGTTAAAATGACATTTTTCTTAACCGTCAATCTGGCAATCATCCTCTCTCTCCTCTAGCATCAAGTTAAAAACCTTGTATGCTAAAATATGCTTTCAGCAAGTACACTTCTCCAGTGTTTCATCTGTTTAACCTCGTCATCTCCAAACTACCTTCTCTGATCCCACCGGCGGGCTGTGCTCCAATGTGTTGCATTTCCACATGCATCTATATTACCACAGAAAATCTAGCTGGTACGAATCCTACTCATGGACAATAGGGAAGACAGTGAATATTCAGCTTTTGACCTGCGTGGTTCTTGTCGCTGATCATGTGAAACTTGATGGGAGTTTCTCAGACTTGCAAAGCCAGCAATTGGGCTTGAAGAGATGGGACAGTGAAGTTAAACCTAAAGAGAATCAGAAAGAGATGCAACCGCAAACTTTTTTGGGAAGAAGGGTGTATGTGGGGTGGGCGTTGGTCGGACTTCGCTCTTCCCCGTTTCAGGGATTTGTGGTCCCGATATGCTGGTTTGCCACCACCTTGGTCACCTGGCCTTTCTAGTTCCCAGTTTAAAGCACCTTTGTAGGCCAAGTGCCTGGTCTCCCTAATTATTATTTCAAAGAGAGAAAACTGTGCCTTTTAATTTATAAATCCTTTGAAAAGATGTAACGACTTCTGTCCGGCTCCTGTTACGTACCCAGTCATGAGACAGACAAGCACTGAACACCACCGTACTGTCATTTTTGCCCAGACATTTTCAGAGTACAATGGCTGACAGATGCAATCTTTTGGATGCAGTCCGTAAGGCACAGCAGGAGCACACAGCAAAGCTGCCGAAGGTAGGAGAGAGAGTGCTTTTGCCTTTCTAAATAAGCCTTTACTTAGAAAACTGATTTGGAGGAACTGAGTGTAAAAACCCGGTTTGGACATTAAAGAGTTGATGAAATGTGTCGTTGTTGTGTTGAATTCTTTTCCTTTGTGTCCTTAGATGAGGCGGGCACCTCTGTAGGAGAGATTACCCTTGTCTGCTTCATTCAGGTATGAATCTCTACTGCCTGGTCCCCCCATCCACACTGGCATTGCGTGACTAGCTCTTGGTTCCCCCTCTGCCTCTCAAATTGCCTCCCCAGGAAAGTGACACTCTTCAGTATGAAATTACTGAAGGTGCCCCGTCTGTCTGGCTTGAAAAAAATTAGACAGAAGACATAACAAGGTAAGGATTATATTTGTTGGTTATTCCCACAGTGACGTGGCTTTAAAAGGTGTGGAGTCAGTGCTTTTCTGTTTGTTTCCATAGCTAAGCCCCCTCCTCTCCCTTGTGCCCTCGGGCTTGCCACCAAATTGAAAAAGGGACTTGCTTACAATTTTTTTAAGTGTAATTTTTTTCTACACATATGCATGCCCTTGCTCACAGGTTACAGGTGCATTTTACATTTATGGCAGAAAGTTTTGAGAGGACTTGAAGTTCCTCTGTGAGTTCACTTCAGCTCCTGTAAAGCCGTCTCCTCTCTAAACAGGCTTTGCTTCTCCAATAGAAAGTTGGCAGTGCCAGAAAAGGAAACTCTGACCCCAATTTTCACTTCCAACACATCAGATGTATATCAAATAATGACCCTGAGACATTATTATTAGTGCAGGTTTTCCCAGGACTGTTGTTTTCCAAACAGCACAGACTACTAATGTAGGACTGGAGGGGGCAACAGAGGCCATAAAACATAACAAGTTGCTTCCTTCTCGACTGCCTTGCAAAAATAGCTCTTTATCTGGAGTAAAACAGCAATCTTCTGACTGAACGATTATTTTTTTTTAAGGATCCCTTCCAGAAGGTTTTTTCTTTCTTTCTTTCTTTCTTCTTTTTAATCTTGCAAGCAAGCGCTTAGGGTAACAAACTCCCAGGTGCTGGAACGGGAACCCTGCAACCTACAGGGCAGGTCCTATGACCAAAGCACCCAGCGACTGCCTTCACTGACACACGACCTACACTCTCTTAGGCTAAAATATCACATCACAAGCGTGCTTCAGGAATAAGTCCTGCTCGCTTGATGATCCCACTGCCCTGCTTCTGTGGTACCTCCCCACGCTGGTGGCCAGCCTGCAGGAAGCCAGGTTTCCAGGGCAGGTACTCCTGCCCACCACCTCTGCCTTCCCGGACAGGAGCTGCGCGGGGTGGCAGCACCACATGAAGCAGTAAATCATAACACATCGGTTTTGTGAACTATTGCTTCATGATGTGTGCTGAGTCAGCCAGCATTGGCGTCTGAGAGGTTAAAAATAAAAATGGGAGTAGGCACAAGCTCCTCTGGCTTATGAAAAGTGCCAGAGAGGGCCCACCAGCAGATGCAAACAAACCTTTGTACGGCTTCCATCTTCTACTGTCAGAGAACTCTGGCATGTTCTTCACCGTCTGTTTTGGGTTAGAGGCTTCGCCTGAAGGGTCATGTACTGCAAGGCTGAGCTTCAGCAACAGAAAGGGTTAACCAAAACCCATCTTGGATGCCAGGTTATGGTGCAACTTCATCTTATGCCTGACCCAAACCAACAGCAGCTGCTGTTGAACAGGCGAGCTTGTCCCTGCATTTGTTTTTCTCCCGTTGTGTTACATCTGGTGAATGTGAGGCTACAGGGTGAGTCAGACCAGCTCACCATGCTCATGGCCTTTACTTTTGGGGTTGTTTATTTACTGCGGAGGAGGCAGTGGAGGCGACATGAGCCCCTTTCAGAAATAGCCAGGGACTAGGTAGGATGGATTATGCCTATTGAGAACCTGCACTGTCGTCTCCCTCACTGTTTTCATCAAAACAAAGGCTGAAGGAGGTGACAGAGCGCAAGTTAGTTGGTCTGGCAGTTCCCAGCCAGGTCTCGCCCACGTGTACTCGCAAGGTGCTCTTCCCATCCTGGCTGCAGAGCACCACACTTGCCCTAAGAAACACAATAGGAAAGAG
This sequence comes from Himantopus leucocephalus, assembly GCA_003993805.1. Taxonomy (NCBI): domain Eukaryota; kingdom Metazoa; phylum Chordata; class Aves; order Charadriiformes; family Recurvirostridae; genus Himantopus; species Himantopus leucocephalus. Next base: position 47,771,506 of record RSEF01000005.1, on the reverse strand, counting down.
CATGGTGGGTTTCTGTTCCCTGCTGAGATGCCTTCGCTGTGAATAGTAGCCTGAGCTATTATGCTACTGATGTCTCTTGTTCCATTATAGTTTGAAAAACAGAGACCGGGTGATAATAGAGATGCTTAGGAAAGTTAAAATGCATTCATTACAACTGTGATGCTGATAATCTGTAAGATAAAAATATACGACGTGCTTACGTGGATGTTCTTGTTCAGAAATAATGTGGACTTTGCTCACTGTAGCTTACAAATGCACCACGAGAATTCCTAAGTTGGTGTCTAACAGTAGCCTAGACCCATAGCTCCCAGCCTTGTTAGAAGTGCCAGGGGAAAGGAGGCACAGATCATATAGGTCACAACCAAGAAGACTCTAAACAACTCTCATGGCCAACATACCTCAGTGCGTATCAGCCTCACCCTGTGATTCTTATCTTGGACTTTTGATTCCCTCTCTGTAGAGAATTTGAATAGGAAGTGATGCTATTGCACAACTATTTCCTTTTCTGGCCCCAAAAAGGACTTAATTTGTGATTCTTGGCCATTATCACCACCAAGCATTCAGTGCTGCATATCGTGGGTTGCAGTTTTTTAATCATTCTCTCGCTGTAGGCCCAAATTAGGCTAATAGTAACATAGGGCTCTGGCACATGATGGACTGACTGTCCCAGCAGTTTTGCCATCCTCGTCAGGCAGCTCTGTCGGCATCCAGCCTTCGCAGACATTTCTAATAGGATTTTCGCAGGGTGTGACATACTGCGCTATTGGGGATGCAGTCTTACCTGCATTTAGAGAGCAAGGCCACCCCTGCACCTCACTCTTGTTTGAAAGAGAAGGGACCTGTGCCAAGCCTTGCCTACACCAGAGGTGTTCTCCAGGGGTCAGTCCTGGTGCACGACAAGCCCACACTGTTGTAACACCCAGAGAACAGGAATGAAATGGCCTCGTGGTGTGGCTATGCACACACATGGCAAGCTGGGTCTTCGCCCAAGAAGCCTCACTTTACTTGGGAAATGAGGCACAGAATGTACTTACCCACCCAGCAGCTAAATGCCTAAAAAGCTCTGGCCAAAGGTGAGAAAATAATACATTTTGAGAAGTATTCAATGTCAGCTCAAGTCTTTTCTCACTAATTTAGCAGGGCCAGTCATAAGACAGCTAATGAGTGCTCCTGAGGGCTGACACATGCTCCAGGAAACCTGAACTTTCCACCATCTTGGAGGAAGTGTGCGTTACCTTTTTTGTAAGCAGTTCAAAAGAAGATGTAGATTCTGCCTTCTTTTTATTCTACTCCCCACTACGCATATATCAATGCTCTTCTCATGTTCTGATGTTTCAGCCTCCTTTCTGCGCAAAGGGCAACAGGGATCAGTGACGAGCCCTGCCTCCATCCTGCTCTCTGTCCTCGATTTCCCATTTCACTGGGAGATGCCGAACAATACGCTCCAAGAGCTTTTGTGTCCTGATTCCTAGAAGAAAGCATCCTCCAGGGAGCAGCTCACTCGGCCCGAGATGCTCAAGCACAGCGGCAGCTGCAGCCTACGCGAAGTGGGGGTGGTATAAATAGCTTGCAAGAAGAGAGGCAGGAAAGATTACACGGTATGGCGCTACGGCCAGAGCTGCAGCGTTCGGGTTCAGCTTGGTTCTGCAACAAGCTCTGTTTTAGCCAGCGTCAGAGTTATATTGGGTGGTCCCAAAATTGCCAGTTTTCTTCACTTGTTAAAATTCAGGTTTTCTGAATCTTTCACAGAAATTTTACTGTGGTATCAGTGACTGTGAGTTTTAGAGCTTTATCTTAGTCACTGACTTACAAAAAAAGAAAAAAGCATACATAGTCCACAACTCAGGGACTCTGTATTTGCCAAGCTTCACCCTCTAGGCTGCTGGCGAGGGCCCTACTCTGTACACCATCAATCCTTCGTGAACCCTGCCGTCCCCCTTGCGGGACAGCTAGCTTCAAAAGGGCAGTGCTTTCTCCCAAATTTCCCTCCTTACCTTGCTGATTGACTGCCTTCTTCCATGCCGTGGGATCTGTGCGTCCAAACGCTGCCAGCCCAGATCAGACAAGACCTGAACTGTCCTATTGACTGGGCGGAGGCTGTAACATCTGGGCTGTTGTAGCCTGGCGGCAGGCTCCAGCAGGGCTGACACAGGGCGCTGCAGCCACGTCTGTGTGCTGTTATTGCTGTCCTGGAGTCCCATGTTAGGCACGGTCTGGGCACACTGGCACACCAGGCCCAAGGGGACTGCAGCAAAGCAGCGCTGAAGCTTGAGGGGTAGGAGGCAGGTGTTTAACAGGCCCAAACTTAGCCCCTCTGGCTGTATGCAGTGTCTGATTTGTATGACACACAGACTTCCCGGCTGACCAGGAGATGCTCGCGGACTTTTAGTGCTTTGAGCCTGCTGACCCCTGGAAGTGCAGGTTGCTCTCCTGAATGGTCACCTACATTCAATCAGTGTTCCCAGTATGTTCAGCTGAGTGGCACCACTGGTGCCTGTGTTAACTCCAGATTACCATCCAGGGGAGATGAGGCTTTGTTAATTAAACTCAAAACCTTGGCTGGGGAGTGGGAATGGCACTGACATTCACAGTCTGCCTGGAGCAAATCCACAGGCTGGCAGACTTGAGAGGTTTCACAAGGCAATGCCGGGTACGGCCAATGGTAACCCTCATCCTTTGCCCCAGCGTGGAAATGGCAGCTAACGCTTGGCTGAGGCCTCTCTTGTGCCCCCAAAGGGAGGTACCTGCTAAGCTGAGGGCCAGCTTCCAGCTCCCAAGCCAGAGGCGGACACGCTGCTGGAGCGTTGCAACCTGCTGGTAGCCACAGCTGGTGACAACTTGTGACTGTCACCGCTCTGTACAGATCACTGTGTCAGACAGATACACAGCATTCATAATGACAACTCATGCTGAGGCCATCCCTTAGCAATAAAACTCTTACAGTCCTCTTACTGGTACAATGGCTGAAGATTGGACACCTTCTCTACCACCAGAGCTGGAAAGTGGTGCACAGCAAAGGTGTCCCACATACTGAACCTGCAGTGAGGCGCTGCACCAGGAATATCAATAAATGTGAGCTGACCCTGCTGTTGTGAAAGACTTCTCTGGGTATCACTCTATACATACTCTTCTCCTTAAATGATGTTCTACAAGACACATCTATGTCTTTCTTGGCTGGTACAGCTTGGCTGCTGGCTGACCCCTGCCTTGGAAAAGCAAGCCTGGTAATCTGGAGAAGCACAATAACTAGTTAGAATCCTAAAGAAACCAGTGGGACACAGTGAAGCCCTTCAGCCTCCTAGACCCGAGGAATAAAACACCCACAAATGAATGTAACCTCGGGCAGGAATAAACAGCTCAGCTTTTGCCCCGGTCTTAGCTGAAAGCCCCAGCAACACCAGCACACTGGGTGAAGGCCATGTTGTGATGGTTCCAGTAACCGTCTTCTGATAGTTTCTGATGCACTCCAGTCTGGAGCATCCTGAAAGAGCAACACCACAATGATTCCAGTTATTCTCCTCCAGCAAGATTGAGAAAGTCTTCACCCATCAGATGCCACCAGCATCTAGATTTATATATTGACTACAGGCTCCAGGTTCCTTAGCACCATTTACTCCAACACCACAGGCCTCCAGCACTCGGTAAAGGTGAAATTACAGACCAGGAAGCCTGAGTAAATAAACAAAAATCACAAATATGGTACTGCAACCGTATCAACTATTTCTTGCACATGCACAAACTCCCATTTCACTGCTTTTAGCAGGGCACTTGGGCCCTTACATGCTAGCTATTTACTGTTTTCTCAGCTGTAACTAGAAGCTTTATAGGATAAGATGGAAGAGACTAACAACCACCTTTGACCACTTTGATGACCTTTGTATGTCCATGGACAAATACCCGAGGGAGCTAATGCACAGTAACCAGGCTAAGGTCCTCGTGCGCTTGCTGCAGTGTGCTGGCTGTGGGAAGAGGTTTACTGGCAATCACTGAGCAAGGAACTTGGAAGCGCATTCTTCTAGAAGAAAAGCTTAAATTTCATTAGCCCTGTCGGGTGCAAGTGTGCCACACCTGGTGGACTGTAAATTCACCATCTAGCTTGCTAGTGAAAAGTATCCCAGAGCAGAGACCAGAGTAATCAGCCCTTCTAATAAATGGAGTGAGAATCAAAGGCCTGCAAGGGAGCTTTCCCATTTGCAGAGTGTGCCGAGGTGTGTTCCCAACAGCCGCCCAGCATTTCAAGCAGTTACTGCCAAGTAGCAGACGCTTTCTGCAATGGCTGACATTAAAGGAGGCCCTGAATATGCATGGTGCCCTCTCTGCTGACAGCTGAGTCTCTGATGTAGTGAAGTGCAGAACATCTGCCAAAGGAGCAAGCCTTCCTGCATACATTAGCATCCACCTGGGCTATGAGCTTGGACCCCTCGACCGCCTGAGACCAGTTAAGAGATCAGCAAGGGGACATGGGGGCATCCATGCCTCACTTCCCAAGTCTGGTGAAAGTCAAACCCACGTTGCACACAGGAAGCGCACAGGGGAGCTCCACGGGCCTTGCTCATGTTCAGGTCCTCTGTGGCACCCTGGGACTTGTTCATGGCAATTCCCAGGTGACCACAGGAAGAAAAAGACACACACATCCCCCACACCCCCCAAGCTGAAGGAAAGGAGGAAGGAAGGAAGGAAGGGAGGGAGGGAGGGAGGGAGAGAGAGGAAAGAAGGGAAGGGAGGAAGACAGGGAAGAAGGAAGGAAGGAAGGGAGGAAGGAAGGGAAGGAGGGAAAGAGGGAGAAGAAAAAGCTGTGTGGTTGTTTCCATGAACCTAGGCTGGAAAATAAAATTCCTCCTGCACATCATCGAAAGCCCGCAGGTATTAGCAGGCACACTGCTGGGAGCACAACCCCAGCCTCTCCGCATGCCATCACTTGGTGATGCCACACTCCTCTGCATCACTGGAGGACAGGAATAACAGAGAAACAAACTCCCCCATATCCAAGGTCTGCAGCGAGGAGCTGAGCAATTTCTCCTTGGCCCTATAGGTGATCAACAGAAACCCTGATGCACAGACTTAAGGCATTTCAAAAGGGTGCAGGCAGGATCAGCAGAGACATACCTGCCTCTTTTTCAGCTTGGCTTCCCTCGAAGTTGGAAATCTGATGCTGAAAGAGACCTCGGGATATCGCATCCCTTTTGTCCATTGTGGGGCAGCACTGCCTTTTCCTTGCTAAAGCAATGCAATGGGGTCCTCCTAGCAACAGGCTCTGCAGCCCTTCTGAGGAAACAGGCTGTTCCCAGAGTTTTGCATCTTCCTTCACAGAATTTATCACCCAGGCTATGGCTCAGGTCGTAGCCCTGGAAGGGCAGCTGCCTTCTTTGGTTGGGTGGGAATGCTCACTACCAGGGAGAGGAGGAAACTCGCTGAATTTTAATCACATTTTGGCTGCCAGTGCCAAGGCCAGGAAAATACTTGTTTACATTATTAGAAACAAGATGTGTTACATACACATAGTCTCATCAGCAATTAGTGCCTGAGTGTAGCCGACAATGAACGCAACACAAATCCCTTGGCTATGACCTCCTGGCATGACTTTACCTCCTGATGTCCCCAGAGCACGCACAAGGGAATGGCACCTCGGCCAGATTCCTGGTTTGACCAGGAAAAAGAAAATGTACTGGGGAGGTAACAAGCCCTTAGCAGTAAACACAGCTAGAAGAAAGGAGTCTATGTGCATCAGGAATATGACCCCAGCCACAGAACCATACATGTGTTTGGTCTCTGTCCGTCTCTCTGTGAGTCTCTCTTTAACATTAGGGAGGCAAGTGCTTGAGCTTGTACTTGGAAAATCTATAATGCAACCGTCTAAAACCATCCTCCGTTAACGACGCTCCCTGTTTAGGTATCTTTTGCAGCTCATCATCTGTCACAAGAAATGCAGCACATTTGGTTTTTTTATACTGCAAGAACTGGCAACACCCTCTGCTTCCTAAATCTTCCAAAATAAGTTGCATGCATCTCCGGATAACTTGCAGACAAGCTAAAAATAGAAAAAGCCAACCTCTGAATTTAATTTTTTGCTTTTCATTTTTTTCTTGGATGTGCTCCCTGTGTCGAGCAGTTGCACTTCCTGTTAGGTCAGGCACTAGACAATAGTTTTCCAAGAGCCTGGAAATGAAAGAAACTCATAAAACAATTCCACATCCAGAAGCACAGAGCTGCTGGCGCGCACTGAAAGGTCTGCCCTGGAAGTGGCCTGGGTTGTCTCTCTCCTGTCTGCCTTCTTTATACTGACATTTGTCTTCCAAAAATCTTTCCAAGCTGCCTGCTTTTATCTGCTCCTGCTACTTACTGAGCCTCCCCAGTTTTCTCAGGCTGCGTATCCCTCAGTGTCTTGCTCCCACTCACTGCTGAGATTAATGCTGTGTAATATTCCAGAGCTATCACATTCTGTTACTTGGAGCTCATCTCGTTCTTTCTCAAAATCAAATTTAAATTAAAAAATGACAAAGTTGAAACCCTGTATATCTAAGTGGATACACAGATCTAGGAGCAAGCAGTGGTTGGGGAGGTGATGAAGGGAGGCCATTTCAGACAGAATGAGTAGTCTTTTTGGTGTGGAAAAGGTTCTCCACTTTATTTAGGTGTAGGCATGCAACTTGTATGAGCCAACACTCCTGAGCATGCAGTGAAAAGCCTGCCTAATTTGGAGCACACGGGTTCTTTGGGTTGCCCTCTGCAGGTTTCCTGACCAGGTCAGCAATAAGACAGGGACTGTACCATCCCAAAGTCTGAGGGATGCTTGGAGGTGGAGTGAAGGAGCCATCCTGCTTCATGGACATGCTGTTGGCGATGACTGATCAGCTCAGGGCAAGTCTGGCTGCAGGACGGTGGTGCTGTGATTCACCCCCTTGGGCTGGGAGCCAGCTAGGAAACAGCCAGAAAATCAAATTCTTGGACTTCTCAGGACACAGGCAGGAGGTGGGTGGGAAACCACCCAAATCTCACTAGTGAATAACTGCAGAGTCAACTGGAGAGTCTCTTGGCCCATCTGTCTCCAGCACCTGCTAGGCCATGTTGGAAGACAGGCACCCTGCTTGTGTCTGTTCCCACAGGGGCTGGGTCTGCTTTTCCTGTGCCTGCAGGATTTGCCTCCCTCTGCCCAACCCAAGGGCCAGCTCCAGAGCACAGCAGCTGACTTCACCACACATGGATAGAGGAGGCACTTTTATACTCATACTTGCTCTTCCCTTCGAAACAGATGTTTCTCCTTTGCCTTTCAATGGAATAAATGCCATGAAGCACTACAGTCGTAGTTAAAAATGTACTGGCATACTACGTCATGGAAGAGTGGGCTAAGAAGGTAACAATGACTAACTTCAGTGTTTCAAATCGGGGGAACTGGGTTCCTTGGAAGAACAAATTAGGTGGCATGTTGTTACTGACAGGTCCTACAGCAGCCCAGTCAGGTACACGGCAGACAGGTCTCCTGACCCACAGAGCAAAATACCAATTTAGGTGGTACAGAATGCTGTTTTTCCCACTAGGAAGGGCAGTCTCTGTGAGCTGGATCTGTTGAAATCTGCTCTGCTTTGTTCCTTTTGTGGGTAATGCTTGGCTGGACAAAGCCTCTCTTCTGTGCCTTTCTGGAGAAAGAATAAACCACCATATTCCTGCATGTATTGAACTCAGCTACCAGCCATTTTCTGTTTGTTGCAATAAACCGAGAGCGTCTAAACTCTGAGTCCAACAGCAACGAGGTCAAAAAGGAGAGAAGCATTCTGCGCTTTGAAGAGAGCTGGGATATTTGCCAAGATCAAGCACAATTTTTTCTCTAGCCAGTCAAGGGACACAGAAGCTTTTCCAGACGTTGTTGTCCAATTCAGAGCAGTTTGGCCAAAAGCAATATTCTGGAGGAATTCACTCTGGGCTGAATTTGGGTTTTATTTTTAGTCAAACGGTCTGTCCTTCACTGCAAGGAGGAAAATACCATACAATCTATGTTCAGATATCCACAAAAATACTGCTTTGAGATATACAGCAGTAAGAGCAATGCCCACCACTGATTCTCCTTCATGTTGGAGTGCAGCCATGTTGCCTATCATCGATTTGTATCATGTCCAGGCTATTCCAGGCTATGGAAACATCGATGTCCTGTCAGTGGGGCTCACTCCCCAGCACCCCTTGCCGAAGCCTGGTTCCTGCAGAAGGTCACTTTTCCATCACCACAGCTTCGGGTCAGGAGGAGGCAGCAGCAAGCAGCGGGCCTTACCCTCTGCTGTCACGGTCCAGGTGCCCAGCCTGACCTTATCCCTGGCTTCAGGCTTTTTTGCAGGAATGCTTCCTTCTCGTTCACCACCTGTTACATGCTGCAATCATTTCTGCTGCACGCCTGTGATTAACTTCTACATAGTGGTCAAAATAGAGAATGGGCTCATAGAAACAGTAGGAGGAAACCAGAAACACTTCTCAATTTTCTGTGTGAAGTCTTCTGGGACATGTCACATCATCCCAATAAAGTCTGCCAAGCCATGGGTCCCTGGTGGCCAGGGATTTACCCCAATGCAACATGACATCCTGGCACAGATCCTGTTCCATTTTCATTTGCATCCACAAATGCCATCCTTCTCCTTCCTCCCCTCTGCCCCCTGTCCCCCGTTTAAGGGTCACTAGACCCTGAGCTCATGCTTCTCAAGACAGTGTTAGGAAAATTATCTGACTGCTGAGAGCAGTGCCTGGCTGCCCCGGAAGACTGGCGTGTTAGGCCAGCTCAGTGTCATTTGGCAACATAATGAGGTCTCCTCAGAAATGTAGTTTCAAAATAGATTACCTGGCCTCACAGATGAGCTGCCCTCTGGTCACAAACTAATCCTGCTTAGGGGAAATCTGGGCACAACAGCAGTGCACAGGGATATTTCTACTTAAAACTACAGTAAAACCCAGTCTCAGATTTTTGTCTTTTACACCTTTTCTGGATACTAGCTTGCTATTTGCTTTCTGTTTATAGAGGGGTCTATCATATGTAGACAACATAGGGAATGACAAACTTTAAATAACCCCCTTGCAGAGGCATCCAGCCGACAGATGCAGAGTAGCCATTGCCTACGCTCGGTGATGCTCAGTGGCAGCTCTCTGTGCCCATTGCTCTCAGAGATGCTGCGTCCCGCTTGACAGATCAGACCATACACAAATGAATGAAAGACAGGGTTTCAGAAGAAGGACTACAAGTGTCCCCTGGACTTTTTGCCCAGAACCTGTGTTATACCCAATCCTTCAGTATGCAAAAGAGATCTAGTTTATCATAATTTATTTTTGATTAAAAATAAGAATTTGGAGCCTCTTCTTTCATTCCCTAATAATACATTAACTGTAGGTATAGGCGTTTGCAGACAATAATAGTCTTTCTAATTTTCTATTGCAATGCAATAGAATAATATAAAGGTTTAGCTAGGAGGAGAGTTTGACTTCTCAGTGTAAAAGCTGTCACAGTGAAAATAAAAATTAGTCCAGCAAACGGCGCAGCTGAACAAACCCACACTGCCTCAGTTGCAGAAGGGCAAGTTGCTGCACCATGACGGCACTAGGGAACCAGTGTCGGTGAGCAGGCAAGCTGCTGGGAGCAGCCACGATGAGCCCAGGGGATGCGCCGCTGCCATGTGCGCAGTGAGGAGCTGCCAGCATTTGCCAGAGACACCCCGTTTTCCACAGCTCCCTGTTGTCCACTCTGTGCCCGAGAGGCTGGAGCACCAGGGCTGGCAGCCCACCATGTGTGGGGCTCAGCAGGACGGGAGGCACAAGACCACCTTTAACAAAGTAAGAATGAACACCTGCAGCTGGTGTTATCGAAGCTGTCTGCTAGCCTTGGATAAATGTGTCCTGCCAATGCAGGAAACAAGAATCCAGTTTTGTTCCCTCCTCACATCAGCTTAGAAAGCCAGTTGTATTTCAGCGTGTATAAAAATTAACATTGTTTTAAATTACTGAAAAAATGCATAAGGTATATAATCACATGAAACTCATTCTGTGTTATTACCTACCTACTTCTGGAAGGCACTGGTTTAATCAAGGACTGCAGACAGCTTTGTGAACCCTGGGTGAAGTGTAATACGTACAGCGAATTGGGTCTGGCAGCCAAAGCACTCAGTGAGAGCAGTGCATGTCCAAGGCAATGAGAACACGCATTTCTGAAGTGGAGATCTCTCAGATGTGCAGGTCTCCTCTAAATCAGCCAGAAAGCTCCCCTTTCTATCTTTCCACCCCACCTCGACAGGGTAGTGTGGGCACCAGCAGTGCTTTTGTTGTTACTGGGGCAGCTAAGCCCTTTCTTCTCATCCAGGGTCTCTCCTTAGCGAGACATGGCATCCAAGCTGGGGAGGCCCTGTCTCTGCTGGCNCCCACCTCGACAGGGTAGTGTGGGCACCAGTAGTACTTTTGTTGTTACTGGGGCAGCTAAGCCCTTTCTCCTCATCCAGGGTCTCTCGCTAAGGCGAGACATGGCATCCAAGCTGGGGAGGCCCTGTCTCTGCTGGCACAGCGACCATGGTCACTGGAAANCACAGTGACCATGGTCACTGGAAACTCCCCTGGCACAGCTCCTGGGCCAAGTCCAGTGACACATGTGGAGTCACATCCTCCCTGCGGCTTGTGAGCCAGCACTACCTTCCACCATAAGTTATCACCACTGAGTTTCCTTCCTCCGTACGCTGAAGGGAGGAAGCGCTGCCTCGGGCACTGCTTACGAAGCATGCAGGCATCCAGCTGCGCTAAGATGAAAGTATCCTCAGCCATTTCCTCCTTGGTAAGCTGGCCCAAGAATTAGCCCACTTCTTCACATGGCTCTTTGTCACATCCCTCCATGGCATCACTTACAGGAACAGACCTAAACTTTCCCCGTTTGCAAAATGGGATTAAATCATAGTTGCCTTGTGTTATGCATCAATTTACTAAGCAGGAAACATTCAACTTGCAGCTAAACCAATAATACTTAAAGGTGACAAAGTGCTTTGGTCAAGTGGGCATTGCTCAGGCGTGGTGACCCAGTAGGAAGAGATGCTAATATCAGGGCATAGCCGTGGAGAGCTCTGCACCACCCTCCAGGCCCTCAGCCCAGTGTCCCACAGCTGGAGGCACTTTATTTCTCACCTTTCCAGGAGCCATCAGACATACATTAAGGGGTGGGCATGAAGCTGAAAGTCGCCAAGGGTTCACAAAAAATCTTAGTGATACCCTGCAGCTTCATCAAAGGCGGCAGCTAGTAGGGTTTGGGAGAGGCCATTTTTGGGAGCATTTCACAGGCTCCTAAGGGCGTTGTGGCAGGTTTCACTCCCCAGGCAGCTCAGTGACACAAAGGCGGGAGGGAGAGGATTATTGAGATCTTCTGGAAAGACGCAGGAAGGAAGTGGGAGTGCAACTTCCTACTCAGGACAGTGAGACTTGACCCCTGCTCAATTTCCCTATGACTCAAATGGTATTTCTTAAAGCAGCCCTCCATCCAATGACTAAAAAATAGCAGCTGCTGAAACAGAGGAGACTGCTGACTAATGCTGTACTAGAGGATACATCTTTCTCTTGAGAATAAGTTGGTACAAGCACCAGTTTTTGGATGAGCTAGACAGGACTGCGAGGGTTACCCTGTGACAGCTGACCTACAGTCCAGACTGTTTTTAGATGACTAAAACTGTTCTACAACTGTATTACAATCTACATAAATGTCATTTCTAAGGGATCTACATTTTCAGTGGCAAAAATTTTTTGAATCCTCAGATGAAAAGGGCATGAAAACTACCAGCAGAGACCACAGGCCTTCCCTGAATCAACTCCACGTGAACATGAGCACATCATTTGGACAAACTTCCCATCCCAATGCTAAGTGTCCAGTGATCACAACTTTTGGCAAGCTGCAGCAAGGAGATGTTCCCTTGATCGCGAAAAGTCTGGACTTTATTTCCAGGCTGAATTTGTTGAGATGTTGCTGTTACTGTGCTCCTGCCTGCCAGACTGAGGACCTCTGCAGCAGCATGTTCTGATGGGAATGCTTATAGATAGAAAGCTTGATTTAACCAGAGGGACAGACCTCCCAGCAGGTCCCACGGTGAGGCAGGGCTTTTAGTGTAGTTGCCAAGCAGACCTTTCACATTGTGCCCATCCTACTGACCAGTCTTAGCTGCACTTTATCAGTAAGCAGCTCTCCTCCTTCTTCACCAGGATCCAACTTTTATATCGCTTGCAAATGTGATCAATGCAGGATTCATGCTGTTGCCCTTCAGACCCTTGATAAAAGCCATCAAAGATGTGGGATCAAGGAACAGCCGCTGTAGGCAGGTGCAAACCCACCAGAAAAAGAGGTACAGGCTCACACAAGCACACACACAGAGAACATCATCCACAGTTAATGTAGGAGAAGAGGCAAGATTAACACTGCAGTTGCCTGCAGGACCCCACTGGAAAACAACCTGCTGAAACAATTCCCTAGTTGTGGTTACATGGGAGCTCTGGCAGTGAGTCATTTTCTGAGCCACCAAACATGCTCCACTTTGAATTATGTATCATTCTGGGTTTTTTAATCAAAACATTGTGTTTTCCCAAAGAAATTGCCTGGATGAAAACTAAATTTAAACACGTAAATTTTTTTACCTTTACCCACCAAACTTACAATCTCCACAAAGAAGAGGTCCACAGTTAGTTTGACAATGATGATTTGAATTAATTACCCCCCTTCCCCTTCTTTTCGACAAAAAAAAAAGTCCTCATTGTCATGCAGCATTTGCATCTTCATCTAGCTTTCTCCATAGTCCTTGGCCTGACCAGGAACTCTGTTGACTATTGGGCTGGTGTCACTGAGATAACTAGTTTTGTCCTGAAATATGTTTAACAAAACCCCCTTGAAGAAACGCCTTATTTTTCTTTACTTGGCTCTTACAGAATCATAGAATCATTTATGTTGGAAAAGACCCTTAAGATCATCGAGTCCAACCATAAACTTAACAGTGCCACCACTAAACCATGTCCTTCAGCACCACATCTACATGTCTTTTGAATACCTCCAGGGATGGTGACTCAACCACTTCCCTGGGCAACCTGTTCCAATGAGAACTCTTTCAGTGAAGAAATTTTTCCTAGCATCCAATCTAAACCTCCCCTGGAGCAACTTGAGGCCATTTTTTCTCGTCCTATTGCCTGTTACTTGGGAGAAGAGACCGACCCCCACCTCGCTACAGCCTCCTGTCAGGTAGTTGTAGGGAGCAATAAGGTCTCCCCTCAGTCGTCTTTTCTCCAGACTAATAGAATAATAGAGTTATGGTTCAGACTGGTTTCTCTCTTTTGAATTTTCCTATTTGTCACCATTCTGCTGTTACAGGATGCATTTATTCACCTCATTTCAGCTGTTGCAAAAGACTCCAGGTGCCATTTAGCATTGGTAAGGTGTCCCTGCCCCAGGGAATGCCCATCCAGCACCTCGGAGGTCAACAGGTATGGGAGATGCCCACCCTGGGGTCATGCCAGGAAAGGGAGAAGCCCAGGGTAAGAAAGCATCAGGCTGACTCAGCATCCCTCTGTGGCAAAACACTCTTCTGGTTAAAAAGAAGCAGATCTCCCTGGGGAGAGCAAATTAGCAACCAGTATCTGACACTGTTTGTCTCTCTTCTGATGGATGAGCCATTTTTTCCTCTCTTTCAGAGTAATACTTGGCTGTACTTTCCTTTTAATGAGCTTTTGGACCAAAGCCCAAAATGGATCAAAGCCATTGGAGGGAGGGGCAGGGGGACACATGATCCAAACCTTTGCCTTTTTTCTCTTTTTCTTTACAAACAGAAGGTGCACCTTTCATTATTGAGGTTAATGTCAACAAAGGGGCTGGGTGCCTTGCTTCTGGAGCAGAGGGGACCTGTCTGCCAGTTTACCAGTGATGCACATCAAGCAGGAGGCTGCTGCCTCCTTCCCACTGGGAGAGCCCTCCAGAGAGGGGCAGAGAAAGGGTGTCCGCTGACGATGGGCAGTGCTTGCCTTTCTGAGCAAATGCATCCCTGCCTGAACAAACACAGCAGCTCCTGGGGGAAAAACAGGAAGAAGATTAATGGATGATTTTCTACTTCTTCTGTGACACAAGGGCCCTAGTTTCAAGGTGGCGAGATATTGTAGCTGTCAGGAGAGACAGGAGCAAGGCAGGGCAGGCAGGAGATCATGTCATGTCTCCGTTCTTCCTTCGCTGTGTCCCTGAAGTGTGATTAGTGAGAGTGTACCGCTCTCAGCAGACAGCTTTGAGATCGTTGGGTGGGAAGCATCCCCACCGCCAGGAGCTGTTGCTGTTCTGACAGCCCAGTAAAGAGCACAGGCCTAAAAAGGGGAAATAAATAGTCCTGTACCGTTATGGCCATCAGGGCTTGGCTGTACTTTTTGAGCCATTTTTCCCTTTTTCCAATACGTGCCTGCCATAAAAGGGAGCTGAGCACAATTAGGATGCTGATGAAGCTGGGAAAGGACAGGAGAGACAAAAACCATATCATCCAGCAGAAGCAGAAACAACAATAGTTGTAAAGAGTCCACAGACACCCCATGTTTCCCCATCAAGAGACTTGTGGTGGCTGAAGAGCGGTGGGCACTGTGGGCCCCGTGGTACTGGGCCAGGGGAGAGGCATAGCTCCCCCGCTCGGCAGAGATGGGGGGACACCCAGGGGCTCTCCAGCTGAGCTACTGGGGCTCTGCCAGCTGTCCTGCACCAGTACACGGGGCAACTGGGGATGCTGGGACACTGCTAGCTCAGATGAGTGGTCGACAGAGGCCGTGCATACTCAGGAGCAGTGAGCACCGCAGGTGGCTGCTGGGTGGGTAACAGGGTGATCGGCCACCACATGGCCTTCACCTGGTGTTGAGACCAGAGAAAGGCCATTTCTAGCACACCAGGAGCCAAGCATCCTCTCAGCAGGCTTCAGTGGGTTTTGCTCAATGTTGATATTTGTCCTGCTGTCTGAAAGTCTCCCCGGTCCAGGGGGCTGGTGGCTCTCTGAGCAGCGTGCTGAGGACCATCCCGCTCCCGAACTGTGGGAGGGAAATACTGCTGATACGAGGGAGGCTCTTATTTCCAGGAGACCTCTCACAAGAGGCGGGTGCCCTTCACCGAGTACATTTTGTGTATTAGGCTCCAAGTGTGACTGAGCAAGAACAGCCCATGGCTGCTGGCAGGCCCTCAGTACGCTGCCCGGCTTGTCGCAGGCTTGCAACACCTCTGTTACACAGACCTGCTCGTGGCATACTCCAGATGGCAACTCAGGACGAGGGAATTAGCTGTATGGAGCACACTCCTACAGAAAACGAAGACGCTGCCAGGCTTATTTGTTGGGGATTGTGTGCAGAGCTCTGGAACATGCACGCTTTGTTCTCCCCGTTTCCTACCTTTGAAATGGCTCTTCCCAGCAGAAGACAACTGCCATGCCTTGTTTGGTTTCAGGGCTCCTGTTGGAGGTGGCAGGGAGCCACACAGGCTCATATACATAGTTCTCTTCCTCTTCATTTAGTTTTCTTTTTCTTAGGGTAAAATAAGAGCCATTTGAGCTGGAAGCATAAAGCTGCTTCTTATTTGCAAATCTCCTCCCTCTACCCCAAAATACAGCGATTTAAGGGATTTAAAAAAAATGTTAAAACCTTTTATCTGTCCTCCTCAAATATTAGCTATGCTGCGCATCTAAAGACAAAAGAAACGTAATGAGGTTCCATAAGATGCAGAGTGTGAAACACACCCGGGAGAAAACCAGCGCACGCTAATGGGCATTCCCCGGAGTTTCTGACTCATGGATGTGTTTGGTACTATTTCTGCAGGGCAAACAGCAAGAGGAGGAAGACAGCCACTAGCAGAGGTGTCTGCAAGCTGACTGCAGAAGTCAGTAGTGCCAGAAGACTGGAGAGTGGCTAATGAAGCATCTCATTTCAGAAACGACAAGGGGAGACTCCAGGGAAGTACAGTAGTGACCTACATAGAGCAGAAGGGTACAACAGAAAGGCCTGGAGAGGTGAGGACAGCCAGAAGGAGGCAGAGGAATTGTCAGGGCAACACAAGGAGACTCTATCTGTATAAAATAGGATGTAATGAAGCAAAGGAAAGCGTCTTTTCTGCTGTGAGATAAACAGGCAAGATGCACTCTGAGCTGTGCTAATAGCTGATCATTTGGTTCTTTCATGTTAAAAAAACATTAATAAAATCGGATCTATGTTGGGAATTCAGGTCAACCACAATGAAAAAACAGACATTTTGTGCAAACCAAAATGAGGAAAAAATTATTTATCAATGCAAAGAAACATAAAAATGACCCAGAATGGGTTTTTTGAGCCTTCAAAACAGTACGGAAAATTTCTAAATAAAGTATTCCTTAAAATGAAAAGAATATTTGAAAGCATCTTAGCAAAATACTTTTATGTTTTAAAAGGCTTTTTCAGGCTTCCTTCCCACTGAAGAAATTTAGTAAAATTGAGATTCATTTACAAAGTGTGCTGCTTTACCTTACTGTACATATTCGGGGGGGGGGGGGGGGNGGGGGGGGGAGAAAAATGAATTCAGCTGCAGCCAGCAGCTGTTTCTAGAGTTGACATTGCTTATTGCAGCTCCCAGAGCAAAACGAAAGTGTTTTGTCTTCATGGAGTTAATTATTGTGGAAAAAAAATAAATCACCTATTTCTCAGCAAAGACCATGCCTGAAGATGTGATACTGTTTCCTGAGGAACACAGACAAGTAGAGGGACATGTCTTTGTGGCAGGCTAAGCACTAGCCCTGTGTCAGTATGACCACTGCCCCAGCTTTCAGAGCTGGTTTAAGCTGATGAAGGGGAATGTGGAGCAAGCGAGTTAAGGTGGGAGCAAGTACTACTTCTCTTCCACTATGAAATGGCAAGTCCTAAAAAAGGGGAAGTCACAGATGGTAAAGTCTTAAATTACCATGGCGAGCTTTGCTGGAGAGTGTCTCTAGTCCCCTTAGATGGAGCCCGTCTACAGCTGATTCACAGAAGGTCACGTCTGCCAGTCCTGCCTGACGCCCGAGCCTGCTCATCTAGTCAGCACGGCTGACAGGGGTGAAAGAGTGGAGCTGGTTGAAAACATTTGATACGGCTCTAGACAGGCAGACTGATTTGCAAACTCAAAGCGCAGGAGAGACTGAGAGCTATTGCAATGGATTACAAATTAGCTTGGAAACACAGATGCGAGGTATGAGGAGGGAACATGGCTGGAGCTGGGTGGGTGAGTATCCTGACGAGCTTTCCAAACCTCTCTGCCCCTGCCAGCATCTGTTCCATTAATAATTTGCTCTGTCAATTGATACCATTTTGCAAACCCAAGTAACTCTGCACACTCAGCAACGAGGTATTCCTGCGGCTCTCAGGATATGTACACACACATACCTTTGGGGTGGGACTGTACACTACATTTGATTTTGAATGTAAGCGTTGTGCCACGCTGGGGCATGGCAGGTCCATCGGGAACACCCGCAGGAGCCCAGCACCAGCTGTTGCAAGCCCTGTGACTTACCTGGATTTATTTCTCACTCCGGCAGTGTACTGACGGTAGTGCAGGTATCTCACGCTGCTGACAGCCAGCGTCCCCTGGACCGCAGGTTACCACGCTCAGCTCACTGACAGCAGAGCTGGGTTACAGCAAGTCCAGCTGAGTGCTCAGTGGGATCTTCCACACTCCTTAGCCTCCCTAATCTGTGCTACTGCTGGGTCACAGATTGATCACTGTCGCACAGCCACAAGCCAGGGCTTCTTAAGTCATCACCTTCTTGGGGCTGAGCTCGGTTTAGAAACAGAGGACTCTGGGAGTAAGAGAAGCCTCTCCCTGAAGGGCAGGCTGGCCCCTGCCAAGCTCTGGGTCTGGCCGGCACTGGGAGCCAGATCTCTCGGAGGCAGCTGCTCCCTTCAGGCCTCCAGCTCCTGGTGAGCTTGGCAAACCTGCCCTTCTATAAGCAGCAGGGAAAATGCATAGGAGCATGCCCATGATGTGGAAGTCTGGTGTACAGCTGCAGCTCCTAAAAAGGTGCCTGAGCTGTGATCCTACCAGCCTGGTTGAGCCTTGTTTTAATCATGTTCCCCTTCTTGCTGCTGCAGACCCTGTGGCTCCTGCTTGCGTCTCTCTGCAAAGGGACACAGAATTTATCTTGGGCAGGAGCCTCAGAAAAGGTCCATCTGCCCTTTGCCTAGATTTTTCTCCCCTTTCTTGCCCGTCTCGCCCTTTGTCCTACCTTTCCTTTTGCCAGGCAGGTTTCTCCTTTCTGAAAACCATATTTATTTGGCATGAATGGAACTGGGGAAGGCAGGGGACTGGGAGACGTGCTGAATCAGAGGTACCAACTGTTACAAAAAGCAATAAAGGAAGATGTGATTTTAGCAACGTGGAGACTGGTAAGATCTCTATTGCTGGGTAGGCCAGCAGCAATAGGGAATCCAGGAAAATCTTTTCAGTGGTTAGAAATCCCTGCAGTACGATTACAAAACACATCAGTGTAGAGAGAAATCACACTGAAACATGAACCACATGGTTCAGCTGTGGCACTGTGCAGAAATCACAGCAAGACCTTTGTTACAATAGCAAAGTGCAAATCATGGGCATGTTTCACTGGAGACTTCATGCTGTTGTTGCTGTAAATTTCTGTCCAAGGTATCAAGACTGTAACATCTATAGACATGTTTAATGCCGTGGGTGGTAAGCCGAATACATAACTATAGATAGGGTCTGACAATAGGTCTGTCTACCATCTATCCCTTACAGTCTCCGGCAGTTGTCAGGAGAGGGTGCTCAGGAAAGAGTAAAGTGAGGTGTGGACAGAGCAATTCCTCTGTGGCAACCGCCTCCCAGCTTCAGTGATGAGCAGTTTGGGAACTTTCTGAGCTGGAGGCTGCTGCCAGGCTTTGATATCTGATAGGCTCTGACAGACCTACCCTTCCTGAAGTTGTCTAATCACTTTCTGAACTTTTGCCCTCTACAACAGTTCATAGCAATGAGGTTTTAATATCGGAACTGTTGTGTGGGGTTGGACTGTGTGGGGAAAACAGACTTCATTTTGTTTGTTTTATATCTGCCAATGGATAACATAATTAGCTAACTTGTATTGCTAGGGCTAGTGAATAATCATTTCCCACTCACTTTCTCCACAACATCTGTGATAATATCAACTCTATCAACTCCACCCCAGTCATTGCTCTTTAAAAACAAAGAACGGGAGGCTGTTTGATTCTCCATGCAGAGAGCTGTTGCCTACGTATGATCACCCCAGTTACCCATGTTAGTGTGCCTCTGAGTCCCACTATTCCCCTTGCCTGGTTGCATGACCACAGCTGCAAGCACATGTTAATCCAGATGCCACCAACCTATGGATTTATGCAAGGGTGTATTAGTATTTTGTTCCTACGTCCTTCTCTACAAACATCTATGTGTATTTTTGACAGCTACTGAGCTGTGATTTTCAGAGAATTATCCACTGTGGCCCAAAGATCTCTTTCCTGAGTTGCACTTGTTAATCTAAAGGTCATCACTGTCCATGTAAGGCTAAGATTGTTGTTGCAGGATACCGTCCTCTTAAACTATCTGATGTTAATCTCCTTTACCATGCAAGGCAAATGTTCCTGTTGACATGCTGCTGTGAGAAATTGATTCTTAAAGGTAATAACTAGAAAATTTGGTATGAAATCTCTCTTTGGCATGAGAATGGTGTTCTTAAGCGATACATGGTAAATATTGGAAGCAAACTCTTTCCTTAACCTTCTCTTTTATGAGAATTTCTGATACATCCAAGTCCCTTTTCTTCTATGAGCTCCTTATCAAAATGCAGCTTAGGCTGATGGCTGAAAGTCATCACTGATGGTTGTGAAATCAGTTGCTATTTTTAGTCTGTTTCAAAACTCCCATTAGTCCATCTGAGGCACGTGGTGAAATCTTCAAAAAGACAAGAAATGAATCGGCAGAGAAAAGAAATTGTTTCTGTTACCCTAAGGTTAAATCTCTGAATGAAGGAACATCAAGGGTGGGAGACTGTATATGAACTACATTTGCTGTCTTTGTCTCTGTGGATACAGGGAGAACACCATCTAGTTGCTACGGACTTTCCAGAGACTTACTATTCACCAAAACCCATGAAGAGTAGAGCTGAAGTCCCTCAGTGTCTTACAGATGCTCATAGATCCCGGCAACCCATTTTTCATCAAAGCTATGGGCTGGTTCAGAAATCACGTTTTTTCTTTGAAAAATCAAGCCATCATCTTCCTAGGTATTAATACTAAGCTCACATTTTCCTCTCAGCTTCTGTCCCAGCAGGAATAACATAATCTTCATTGGTTTGCAAATTACAGACAGCTCCCCTACCCTACACCTACTCTAGCTTCTCAACTCTGTTTTTCATACTGAAAGTCTTCTGGAGAAGGGAGGGGGGGCTTGTTTCCCCAGAAGAAAAATAAAAAAATATTTGCATGATAAAACTGATGCGGGTTGCATGGTAGTCTAAACAAAAGAACCCTACTGTGGACATTTTCTTCTGCAGTGCAGAACAGCTAGGAAAGCTGTGTAATGTGTCTTGACAGCACTACAAATCACTAAAGGTCAAGGGCTTGGGGATTAACCACATCCCCATACATTAGGCTGATATAGAAAGGGCAGGACCATGAGGGTTCAGCTTTAGAATGAAAGGTTTTGAATAGAGCTGATGAAAACAGATTTGTGGCAAGGGGGGACTACCAGCTTGCACCCTTCCAGCACTCGGGCAGGCTAACAAGACCACAGTGTAGAGGCAAATACGGTGCTCTCCCCATTCTTTTTTAACACAATCAGCATCTGGTTATGGGGACCCTACTCCTGGGATAGCTTTTGTCTTTCTACTCAAACTTACTTCAGCTGCAGATGCTCCATCCAGCTACAGATTTCCAGAGATATTTGCCATTTCTAACGCGTAGTTCAGGTTAAGAGATGGGAGGTCCCACTCAAAACCAGCGTTCATCTGCAGTGACAGGCAAGCTACTTGGTTCATCTCTGTACCTATATAAAATGGAAATAAAGAATGATTCCCCTCCTTCAGAAATACTGCTAAGTTTAATTCTTCCAGAATTTCTTGCAATTACAGTGTTAAAATGTAGAAAGCATTATAAACCAAACACCTTGGGTTGACAATTAAGGTCTGTTTCTTGTGTGTTATTGAAAATGACTGCTGAAGGGAGTCTTGCCAGTGGAAATCCGCATGGTTTGGCTGGACTGAGGTAGATGGTATGCCATGTGAAATGCTGTCAACTTAAATCCTAATCCCTGGTGGATGTTTTCAACTCAATCCCATTAAGTCTGTTCTTTAAGCAAAAAGCTGGACCACAGCTTGGGAAGGTGATGATTTTAAAAGAAAACCTATCGCAGGATCACAGAACAGCTGAGGTTGGAATGTACCTCTTGAGATTGTCAAGTCCAACCACCCTGATCAAGATGGGTCAGCTACTGCAGGTTGTCCAAGACTGTATCCAGTCAAGTTTTGAATCTCCATAGATGGAAGATCCACAACGTCTCTGAGCAACAGTGTTTGACCACCCTCACAGTAAAAAGTTGTTTTCTTGTTCTCAGAACACCTCACGTATTTCTGTTTGTGCCCATAGCCTCTTGTCCTGTCAGTGGGCACTACTGAAAAGAGTTTGGCTCCCCTGTCTTCATTCCCTTCCATCAGGTATCTGTACACACTGAAGAGATTCCTCACAAGCCTTCTCCACACTAAACGTGAGTTTAATGAAGTCTCTGGATTTTAAAATCTGATTTAAAAGCATTAGGTCACTCCTCTAAGATGAGCTGTGGGACTGGAAAACTCATAGCTTCAGATATTTGACGCCTTGAGAAGAGAGATATATAAAGTATTGCTTACATAGTCACATTAAGACTTAGGAGGGTTTCAAAAGGGAGGTTTTTTGGTTCTTTTCCTTCAACTTTGTGATTGTAGCATGTATCAACTGCATTGTCCAAGTTTTCTGTGGCATGCATGCGGAGCAGACACAAAACACCTCAGTTCAAGCCTTTCCTCTTCTACACGAAGAGAAAACATCAGAGATTGTTTCCTATATTAGAGATCAACTAAGAGGAGTCTGCATCCGAAAAGCCTATTGAAATTACTTTTCCTCCTCCCATCAACAGAAGTATTTTTCCCTGGAATCAGCAGCAATGACATTATTGAGCATCAGCGGAGCGTGGAAAGGACAATGAAGCTTTCAGAGGACACTCTTCTTTTAGCTGTAGTCACTGGGTAATGAATAAGTTAGTGTTCTTTGCCAAAGGGCAGAGCATTTTTTGCAGCTCTCATTTCAGTAATTCTGCTGTGATACTTTTTCAAAAAAAGCAAGACAAGTAAAAATACTATAGGCTACATAAGCCTGATGAGTGCATTGACAGGAAAGATGTCACTGAATGCCACTATTTATTAGTAGCATGGCTCCACGAAAGAATTATTGTGTAGGATTTTTGTTCACTAATTATGTGCTAAATTACATTAAATTATCACAGTAGTGCCTCGTAATTACAGTTATTATGACAAACACCAAACAAATGAGTAAAGGAGTGACCTCTTTCATTTGAAAATAGGCAACATAAGTCTCTCGCCAATGCCAGCTTTCTGAATATGCAGCATTAGTGTCAATTTTCATTTGTGATTTGCAATTGGAAGGACTTCTTCAATTAGCTTTTTTTAAAACCCACTGCTTAGTGAAGGTCTCCCCTGTTTAGCTTAGACAGGAATGCATAAAACTGTTCCCACTGGCTGTCAGTCATTTCTCCCTCCCCCTTTCAGGTGGCCTCCCCTTGCTTACACAGTCCATGGTGCAGCATTCCACAAGCCTCCTGGAGACACCTCTCAGAATTTGTATTTTAAAAGCCACAATAAAGTTAGTATTAAAAATATTAAATATATTTATACTTGACATTAAATATAAAACCAATATTAACTTATGTCCAAAATGTAAAGCTAGGACCGTTCTGGATTTTTTTATTAAATTCATGGTTTAGCTTTGATGCCAATAACTAACTACTACAAATCCAGATTAGAATTAAAGTCCTATTTGCTTACAGTGCATTTCTCACACCTTCACCTTTGTCCAAAATGTCTGATACACAAGTTTGCCAAAAATAAGATGCTTAGACGGACTGAAAATATAATCTATTGTGGTAATTTTTATATTCCTCTGTTCCTTCTAAATCTGTCAGCAAGGGTCTCCCATTCCATACCTCATCCACAGAAGAGTTAACAAGTCACACTTCTTAAATTATGGAGGAACCAGTCATTATTTCTATGTGGCTTCTAACATGGGCTTGCTGAACATACACACAAAGCACGTTATGTTTCCATTCTATTCAATGACCATTAGTAACACAATGCATAGTTTACTGGCAGATTTGTTTCAGTGAGTTGTGAAATTCCAGTGAATGTGTATTGTTCCTACTGCTAAGATAAGGTTAGGTCACGTGGTAGTTACTAGTACTAATAAAAAGTATGACCATATATGCTTGAGACACACAGATATTTGAGTACTCATTATTTCAAACACCCAAACACATACACTGAAATGGCACTTCTTATATATGCATTTAGTGCAGGCACAGAGATGCTGTTATTTGGTTGACAGTCATCATTAACAAACAATTTGAACTGCAGCTATCTAGACAGTGATTACTGGTTGACTAAGAAGCTAACCTGGAAGAAACTGACTCAGCATAGCACAAGCAAAAAAAAAAAATGAGCTAAACTCATCAAATTACATTTCTTAGGAAAGATTGTGCAGAAAGAATCAACTAGATAAAAATCTAGCCAGACTGAATGTTATGCTCAGAAATAATACATGCCAAACATGGAAGGGCTATTTTGTATATTAACTGGGGTTTTTTTGAGAATCAAAAATGGGATGTCATGTTGTGGCTACTTTGGGATTTTGAAATCCATTAACCAAGTCCTTTCAGCAAATACCCTATAGCCTATACTCTTCTAATACCAGAGAATATAGCTATTTGTATTGTTAAACAAAATTTTAATACAGTAGTAACTTCCAGTTACTGGGCAGCTTTTATCTCAATGTTTTGTAATCGATATGCACATAGGTGTGATTTCATCCATTCTTAAAACACAGATGCCTTTTAGCTGAATATGTTGGCTATTCAGACAGTGCAAATGTTGGGGCTGTCTGGCATTTAACAGTATACATTGGTATTTGATGAAGATTCGAAGGCTAAGGGTGCAGTATAGAGAGCTTAAATAGAAAACCAGCTGCCTATACTGTCAGAGAGGAATGACTGTGCTTGCATTTTATTTTTTTATCTACTTCATTACTTGCCAAAAAGACAGCAGCTCTTGAATGGCACTGCCCCTTAAAAGCATGTTGAAATGAATCAAAATAAAGAAGATCCAATACTGTTTCCCTCAGTGCCTGATTTACCTATTCACGACTCATTTAGCTACAGATCTGACTAATTTTGCTTAATCCATCAAGATCAGAGCCCTAGTCCAGTGGCTCCAATCCATTTTGATCTATTATGAATAGAAAGGAGAAACCTCCTTCTTCCCTGTCCCCTTCCCCTGTACAATATTAAAGGTATCTGGTGGTCACATTCTTCAAGTCTTAAGTATCTGTGATATTCTGTTTGTTTGCAGAAAGATCTGTCTGAAGCAGAATGAATATAGAGTGACCTAGAGCTGAGCGAAAGACTATAGATGGGGAATAGCCAGGAAAATCCAGCACAGAAGGTTTCGTATCTGCTGTTTATCAGTCTGTCTGAGCTATTTATTTTAGCTGCACCTTTTATCATCCTCAGACAATCCCAGTCGGTATGTGTTAAAAGTACATTCCTATGGCATTAAGATATTTTGTCCTCTTACAGGACTGAAAGGGAGTTAGACTTGTAAATAACAGCGAAATCCAACAGCATGCTTCACTTGTGTAGTGTAAGGTAGTATACAATACTCCTCATGTATATGCACATAGTTTTTCAGCTTGCTTATCTTACGGGTAGTGCCTCGCTGCACTGAACTTGGCACACCAAACCATTTCTCCTTCCAGAGATAGTCCCTGTAATTTCCCACTCAGAGTAAGTAACACATTTAAAGAGATGTTATTCTTGTAATAAAAGATGCTACTGAAAACACACCTGGTATTCCATTATCATAATCATGATGAGATGACCCAGTCATAACCCCCCTAAACTCCACCTGACTCATCACTTTCTTAATTAGTTTCATCTACTGCGGTGCTATTATCAACAACTTTTTATGAAGCATGGGTCAGAGTTACCATGTCACTCAACACTGTACTGCTACATTATCCCGATCTAAATATGAATAGGGTTCATCCTTCATAGCCTCATTGGTCTACCTGCTTATTTTCAGGTCATAATCAGATTACCCCAACACGTATTGCATGCCTTCTTCCAGACTGGAGTCCCAGGTAACTATTCTGCTAACAGTCACCTGGAATAGCTATATAGAGAGCCTTTTCTCAAGCATTTATAATTTGCACTTCCTGGTTAGTGGAATATTGTGAGTTAGAAAAATCTTTATTCAGCTTGCTGAAATCAATTTAGTTGCTTACTTTTAGGAAATGAGGAGCTCCAAAAACTTTTAGATCAGTTCTTCTGGTTTGG
>RSEF01000005.1:47720033-47745800 GCA_003993805.1 Himantopus leucocephalus | reverse complement strand
TAATGGATGTATTTAAGGTTTGAAGACCACCTGTTCTGGAACATCCCTATCTACAGTGAAATGCACAGAGAATTAGTATCACAGGTTAGGGTAGGAAATTAAAGGAAATAAAGAAAAAAGCTTTCTTCTAACTAAAACTACTAAGGAGGGTAGGCAGGAAAACAAAATAAAACCAAATTGTCCAGGACACCAGGCATACTGATTTTGTAGCTGTGAACATGCAAATCCAGAACCTCAGCAAGTACAAGCAGACAGACCTCCCTGTGTGTGTGTCTGTGTGTGTGTGCACACCATTTTAAATATGGCATCCCAAAGACAGCAGGCACCTACAGCACCAGACCCTACAAACACCGTATGCAACATTCCTGCTGGGCAAACTCAAAACCACTACCACTGAGGATTTAAACATCACCCTTCTTTCTTCCAATACTGTTCTCAAATCCCCCTCTGCCTTTCCTCTTGGATTTTCATTTATAATTGTGCAAACTGGAGGTTAAAAACTCACACATACTGCAGGAGAGATTTATATTCCTTCACTGCCTGAGTGGCAGCAGGGGTGCTGAGCGAGGGAACTGGCAGCTCAGGTGGCCATGAACAGGACAGCTGGTGAATTAGGAGAAGCAGGCTGGGTCACTGAGGGCTGAGAGCCTGGGGAGGGAGAGGTTTGCTTCAACAGGGGGAGGTTTGGACTCATCTTGTGCAGCCCCCACCTCTTTCATTTCTTCTTACACAGATTGACTCACCTTTGATCTTGCACAAAATGCCAGGGCAGCCATAGAGCAGTGTCAAAAAACAAAGAGGGACACCCAGACCTTGCAAATCCTGCCTGGCCTATGGCAGAAACATGGGCTGTGACACTAGGGAGAGTGGTCTACCGCACATGTATAAATATTTAGGACTTCTCACTAGTTCTTCTCTCTTCATTCTGCAGGTCTTTTTCCTCCTGTATTCTCATAGCTTACACTTTCTCTGTTGGATCGATTCCCAAGGAGTGGCCTTCCTGGAGGTGCAGTGTTGTAACAGCTCTAAAATGTTAGTCACAATTTTATCAGTGTTAAAATGTTCTCAAGACAATCCTTTTAAGAGAACTGTCACTCAACACACTCTCTAGTAATTCTCTCTGTTGCAGCAAGTCAGAAGATTAAATAAAACCTCCCATTCATGTTACTCATCTCACCTTGTTCTGCACCCAGGACTGGAATGAGTCTGAAGAAACGTGTCCAAGTTGTAAGGTGTTTACATTGCAACAGTTCAGTAAATCTGTTCAATTTCCAGCAAGAAATGTCTTTGTTTGTGGCTCTCTTACAACACTCTGAATAATGCTCAAAACACTCTGCAGAGATTTTTTTAAAGATTCAGTTCTGACTTAACTGATGCCACTGTAAATCAGGAATAGCTACACTAAGTTGATTTTATGTAAGATCTAGTTCATATTTGCATGCAGTAGTGATGGGAGCCTTATGAGTACTTAGGTAGAGGAATTAAGACACACTTACAAAAAGCACTGTAGAAATATGATTGTTCACTTATTGGGAGATGCTGATGCCCGTGTCATCTTGACTAAATTGAGTAGTCCGTATTAAATTCTAGCCCCCCTGAAATCTCTACAGATATTGCCATCAACACAACCAACTCAGGACTGCACCAAATACATATTCACTAGGGACTGCTTGCTAAGAGAATTCACGTGTGTCTTAAATCATTCTGCAGTGGCGAATAATTAATACCCAGAAAAGGTTCAGTATTTCTTTCTACAAGGAGGCTAAGTCAGCAGCCTACTGGTTTTGAAGATGCTGCTCAAACATGAATAATCTCCTGTTGCAAGAGCATTCCCTGCACCTGCAGAAGAGGAGTCCACAGTCCCTCTCCCTTCCTTGCCTCTGCAGCTTCTTTACCACAGAAAAGCGTTTACACTTAATAATGCCGCTAAAAATGGGAGTTGCAGATACCATATCTGTCTATACCAGAGGCAGCAGCTGTCAGAGTAGAAGGAGAAGATGGGAAGGAGGTGATGAGATCCCACACTGCCCTGTAGAATATGGGTGCCAAGAAGGAATTTTTATCTGGGACAGTTCTTCAAAGAGAAAGGCATGGGAAATGAGAAAGGCAATGAAGAGGAACATGAGACAGAGACAAGACAAAACATATTTTGAGCCAAATCTCCAGTAAATACTTTGTGTCTATAGCAGCTGGTTATGCTTTCCCTACCATAGACAAACTGTATGAGTGAGAGGAGAGCTAACCGGCATGACTGTGAGCAGAAGCAAGAAATAACAGTCCCAGTTCAGATGAGCTTCGTCTTCTGAAACTGGGTGGGGAACCCTTCTTTCAATGAGGAATCTTCTGTAATCAGCCCCTCTCATTTAGGCCATTGACAGCTAGCTTAGATCCTTCAAGTTAAGAATTAATGTCTAAAGCTTTGTGTTGCTCTGTAAAGTTAAACACAAACTGAAAACACAGTAAAAACTCCAATAAAAGTGTAAAAATCATTGACTGACTTTTTATAGGACTAGAGAGTGCAGTTGCAGAGAATCCGTGTGTGATCCAAGGAGACTACCATACTGCCTTGTAACTGAGGGATCCTTCATCGGGGTCTTATCCTGTTATGAGGCAGCTTTTCATTGGCATTTGTCACTGACTTTCAGATATGCTATATTATGCAGCAATGTGATGGTCTCTTTGGAACAGTTCACTGTTTTGAAATAAATGATTCCAAGAAAGCCGATGGTTTTGCTTCCACTTGTGGCTCAAACGAAATACCAACTTGAATATTTCTAAAAAACAAACATCATATGTTGTGTTTAATGGGATGGGAGACTAATTACATGTGAGAAAACAGAAATGACAACCTGTCATAGAAATCTCTTTACCGTTATCAAAAACGACAGAGCATCACAAAATATTAGTCAGCTTTCAGTGTGACAGTTCAATAGTGGATAAATGGTGATGAATGTGCCAGAGTTGGCTCACCCTGACAAACTAGACTGTTCAGGTACTGAACTAGATGAGTGACTGAGGTGTGCGCGTGTGGGAGGGAGGTTTTCCAGCTACAGTGAGAACATAAAACAATTTGAATAGCAGCAAGAAAAATAGTGAGCGAGGTTGCCTTTTAGTTTAACAGGATATTGTGAATATAAAATTACCAAAATACTTTTGGTTCTCAAACCACAAGATATCAGGCTATTAAAATGGAATACACATATTTCTTCACACAAAGGTGTCATAGAAGTTATTGTCCTTTAAATACCCCAGATCACATCACCAGATTTAAACACCCAATTTACTTTTCATGCTTTTCAATCATAAATTCCACATAACACAGGTTTGGGTATGTTTTATAGTTACCTTAACAAGCTTAGCTATATATACTACTTACTTGCTTACCTGGTTGTGCTTTTTTTGTTATGTCTAAAACACAAAACTAAACTGCTCAGTTCCACTTCCTTGTTCTCATTTGTCACCATACAGTCATTGTTCAAGCTGACAGTACTTCAGTTGTTAAAAAGCCCCAAAATCAGATTTGATTATTGTCCACCTAGAGGGAAGCTGGGGAAAACCTGAGGTGTTTGATACAGCTCGGACCCCTCCGGCCTTGTATGTTGCGATCCTATCCTGGTCCATCACCTTTGCAGGTCCAGGACCAGGGCAGTTTGCTGAGACAACAAGGCTTTTTTGGGACGTAGTGAGCTGCCCTCATAGTGCTACAAACAGTCTGGGTGGCAATGAACAGGTTTCCAAGCAAGCAAATGTGCATTTAGTTTGCAACTTAAAGATTCTTAATAAAAGTCTGAATGATTAAAACATTTCCACCCTCCCTATGGTAAATATTTTACAATTAAAAAACTGTATCAAAGCAAAATTGGAAACCCAGTAGAGAAAGAGGCAAAGTGAGTCTATGAAGGAGTTTAGTTTATGTGCTTCACAGCATTAAAGTTAAAACTCTGCTGGGAACAGTAACTGACATAACTGTATTTTTTAATTATTAGGTACACTAACATATTGATTACATGAGCCTCAAGTGTACTTAGCTTGCCCTGGCTGTTTGGAGTTCACTGCTACTTAACTTGCAGATTCAGTGAGAAAAAGGAGGTGTTTCTTTCTGAAGCAGGTGACAAAGCTCCAGTAAATTTAGATCACTCTGTACATAAGGTGAGAGCAAACTCCAGAGAAAAAAAGGAGCAAAGTAGATTTGGCCAAGTTCTGCAATGGGAGCTTAGCACAATGACAGAGAAACATATTTTGCCCCACGTAAATAATAGTTAGTATGTAAAAAATTCAAAAGTCATGATTCAGATTCAAGTAATGATTGCCTCCAAAAACACTGTAGTTATGCTGGTTTTATGTGGCTATATTTTGGCCAGGATCTGTCTTCTGAATTTTTTCCCAGACCCCTCATGCCCTTAACTATCTGTCAGTTCAGTAATTTAGGAGGTATCAACTTCCAGCTCTGCAGATCCCTCAGATCCCAACTCAGCCCTGCCAGGACCTCGTCTCTCACTCGGTTCCCATCTCTGCATCTCCTGCAAGGAGCCCTGAGGGCTTCCTTAATGTGTAGCCCCAGCAGGTAAAGGCTCACTCTGCACACACATCCATGGCATCCATCCCTAGCAAGATGAGTAAATGGCACAGTGAATGGCACAGCCTGGAATCACAGAAATACCTGTCAAACAGTTCATGCATTTTGGGTGGTGCATTGCTAAAAGGACAGTGCTATGTTTCAGGCCTGGAGTTCACTGCTCAAGCCTATTACGCAAATACCACTTTGGAGGCAGCGCTACTCCCATGGGGAAGTGGCGAGAGAGGATGGAAAAGGACACACACTATCCTATTCCTTGGCAATTCTTCTACAGAAGCCAAATCCTCACCTTATCCTACATAGGAAACAGATCAGCCAGTGAAGTGACAAGTGCTGCTCACATAGTTGGAAGAAATAACCAATGACTAGTGCAAATGATCACAAGGGCATGCAAAATGAATTTTAGTAGTAGTCTAAATATGAACTGATGTATTTGCATGGTATTTCACACATTCCCACAGAAGTGACTCTGACGATGATAACACTAAGAAAGCACCCATGATACAGTGAGACCAAGAATGCTCAAATATAAGGCCAGAACAGTAGGGTCCCCCTGCCCCAAATTCACTTTGCTATAAAGGGGATTCCATGAACACATATCTCTTACAGTTCAGAGACATCAGCAACATCTGACAAGCATAATACAGTGAGTTAGGCCAAAGAAGCTTCATTTTCCTTATATTTCCTTTTTTGTCTTAATTTGCTAAATTTTTCTCTTATTCTGCCACCTTACTGTGCTGCAATTCTGGCCAAATTCCAGTTGAGTAATTCCCTTTTGCATTTCTGATTTCTTCCTCTAGAAACTGAAACAGCTGCAGAGCTCTACCAGACAGAAACCTACACTTCTGAGAATGTATCTCAGAGGTATGTTGTAAGAATATTACGTTGGTAAGAAGACAAGCATCAGAATAAAAAAATAGTTTTTATTTCACAATGTATACAAGTTCTTTTTTCTGAAGCTTAAATGCATCTCATTTATGGGTTATCATAGGACCAATGATCTTCTTTCCTACTTTATGGTCTTATTTTAGTGGCTTTCAAATCTAGAAGTCCATAATCCTATGGTAAGTTACTTGGAACTGGCCTACTAAGCCATATTAAACAAAGAAAACATGAAAATCTTCGTCAAAAACCTTAGCTATGCTGAATGTTATTCAACAGAAATGTCAAGGGTCGGTACTGATTTGGTAGCCAAAAAGTCTGGAGAGTTTTGTATCAGTAGAAATCTGACAGCTTCAACAGGATGCTCTTGATTTATGCTAGAGTAAATGAAAAATTAATCACATCTCCAATTTATCACCTGAAGAAAGGAGAAATAGACCATCATGGAATTCACAATTCACTGTATTCTGAATCAGAAAAGTCCTCGGAGTAATCCCATCTAAAGCAATGCTTAACCTTAGCACAGCAATACAAAAGAGAAAATATCGCTATACTGCAGACCAGATGTTATTTCAGAGTTGCCTCACTGTTGAAACACAACTCACTTTGTTATTGCAGGGTCACTCATGTATGTGGTTGCTGGTATACAGATATCTTTTAGGAAAATAATTAACAGGAAAAACTACAAGACTGCTGCAAACATGATGAATTTATATGCAGTTGCCTGTAGCCAAATTGTTGGAGCAGGTCACTGTTAGTGCTTGGTCCTCAATGTGGTGAGATGCATCTCCTTTTGATAACTGAAAGCTCCCTAGTCATAGGAACATTGCGGGGCCAACCACAAGGGGTGCAGGATCACTGGCACACCAAGACACCCCGTGTTTCACTGAAAGAGGCTCCCTCTCTGCAGAAGGCGCTTTCCTGCACATGGCTAAGGAGCTGCTGGGAGCTCCATGGGGCCCCTTCGGCTCAGGGCTGCCTCCCCACCCAGCACTGCTGCGCTGAGCACCCGGCTTCTCCCACGCCTGTTGTACAGCCGGCAGCAGTGGAAAGAACCAAATGCCACCTCGGATTGAACACTGAACGTTGGACTGGTGGTTTTTTCCAAAATTAGGATTTCCCCTACTAAAGCTGCCTTCTTGATTCTCTTGTTCCTATCAATTGTTTATGTTACTTCCTGAAACAGGTTCTGCAAGGGCTTTCTAGCAAAAAAAAAAAGTGCGTGTACATGTATTTATATATATATACACACATATATATACACAATTTCAGTGAGAGTGTGTGGAGCAGGGCTGACTTATGCACCCACGCATTGGCCGCTCCCTTCAGACACTGCTGCCAAGAAAAGAGCCCGAAACGGGGCCTGTTTCCTCGTCGCCATGGCAATGCTGGGTGGGAAGCAGCATTTCCTACATGACATTGCTTGCTGAGCCTCTGTGAGATGCTGCCAGGCCACGGTGTCCCAGGGCCAAGAGCAATGACTGCCACATGCCGCCCCGGGAGCAGCCATCACCCCTCGGCCTCCCGCAGCTGCCCTGCTGTGCCAGGCGACGCCATGACTTCTGCTGGAGGCCTGCGGGCAGATGCTCCAGTGCGGGGCTGGAGGAAAGCGTAACAGCTGCCCCTGAAGGCTGGTGGGGCTGGAGAGGACGGATGGACGGGTCCCAAGTAGCTGCCCTGTTGCCTCCTACCCACACCTGCCTTCACCCTGACCCAGCTCAATGGGCTGTGTTATATGGGGAACAGTTTACCTGAAAAAAACCCAGCCGAACCTAAAACCCAAAAGTGTTGACAAGCTTTTGACCCCATGCTATGCCTAGAGGCTGAGCAAGACTGGATTTTCTCTGAAATAATTGGTTTCCCTGCTGCAACTCTGGCAGCTAAGACTAACGCATTTTAAACAGTATGTAGGTTCACTCAAGTTATTTTTTACTTCCTCCTCTTACTTCTGAGTAACTTCTGACCACAGTAATGGAAATTTAAAATCTGATGTTATACTTACTTTAAGGCATGTGCACGAGTCTAAAACCTGGGTAAATAGTGAATAAAAGCTCATCTACTCTCTATTATACCAACCCACTTCTGTGTCCTTGGGAGTCTGATGATTACTGTAACAGCATAAGACTGAAGCTCAGTGTGACTAGGTATAAATATTTTTTTTAAAATTTGGATATTTCTTCCTTGGGTGAACATGTTTGGGTGTGGATGGTCTGGTATTAGTGGGCAAAGTGAGTGATGAAGTGAGAAAACGTATTCTCACAGCTACCTTAGGCACCACTGCAGAGAAAACCTTAGTAATACGAGGTGCGGTCTACAGAAAAATGTCAAAGCCATCCAGTGACTAAACAGAAATTACCTGTTCAAAGCAAACCAGCACTAAAACCAGCACTACCTGTTCCTATCAATCCCTTCTTAGACCTTGTTAGTTCTCGCACTGAGGAGTGCTGAAACTGAAGCTCAACCCTTGTTCAGACACAGGGAATCCACCCAGGAAAGACACGCTGTGGATTCCCAACTGCTGGAAAAAAAATGGCAAGGATTTCAGTAACTGTCACTTTGCAGAATGTTTTGTTTCTTTTCTCAGACATCTACATTTATTCCTTATTTCATTAAAGTAATTACCTCATTTTCTTGCCTCTGCTTCTCCAAGCTCTCCCCTCTCTTTTTTGCAAGGTCCTTCAGCATGCTCCTGACCCCCTGCAGCCCAGGCTCTCGCCTCCCCTGGTGTTCTTGCCCACGTCCTGCTCTATTTATGCCAGCAACTACTCTCTCCTTAAACAGAACTTTGCAAACATTATGTGGGAAAACTCCTTTGTTAGAGGAGGAGAACACTGCTTTGATCTTTGCTTTACTCCTCAAAACTAACAGTAGTTCTATAACACAAAACCTAAGAAAGCAGGATTTCCTAGGGACTTGTGCCTCATGGTTGGTGCTTCTCATGCCTAATAGCCACAAAGTCTGAGCAAAGCTGGCTCCAGTTGCAGTGAATTTGTGGTTGTTTTTTCCTATGTGATTACTCTGGTGTATAAAATCGGTCGTTTCACAATGCAAATCTTCTTCTCAGTGGAGACATCACCAGTGTCTTTTCCCCTCTACATGCATGACAAATCATGTAGGGAATTCACAATATTAAAATTCAATGTCAACCATGTCATGCTGGCTGCAGTTGCACATGGATTAAAAAGCTAGACAAGGTGAATCAAAAGATAGACACCTTCCTGTCTCAACCTTCTTTTACCTAGGAAATCCAGCTGACATCTAAGTTTGTCAGCTTCCCTAATGTGTCCTGTAATAGCAAAAGCAAAACTTACCAGAGTTCGATGAAGGGGCTGGAGTAATGGCACCCTTGTGCTGAACTTCAGTGATGCCAGTATTATTACCCTCCCACCGAAACTCGAGCTATATTGTTCCCAACTATTATGGATATTCTTCACAAAAAGTTTGTAATAGCACAAAGGGCACCAAAATCACCACAATCATTTTCTGGTCAAAATGGTCAACTCTCAATTTCTAATGTTATATTTGATCCTGACCNGGGGGGGGGGGGGGGGAGAGGAATTAATCATGAACTAGACTCTCTGCAGATCACACAGTTTACCCTAAAATCATTAAATTTGACAAATAAAATTAATATTTTTATGTTATTTCCTAGGTTATGAGCCTTCAACTTTTAGCCTTCTTTTTTCCATATTTTTCCCTCCATGATTATGAAAGCTAAATCTTTGTCTTAAAAAAGACAAAATTCACCAACATTGAATTCCCAACAACTTCATGGGTGACTTTGCCTAGTACATCTGAAAAAGTCATCCTCTTAGATGTCTAAATATAGCAGAAGGCTTGAGAATTAGAAAGTGTTTTTCTGATCAAAGATGCTTTAGCTGTTTCTGAAAACAGACTTCTTCTAAACTATCCTTTGGCAACCAAATTAATTTTCAGCTTCTTTCTCAAGCTGGGCAGACAGCTAAGAACTGATTCGTTAGTCATTTTCAGAAACCTAAGTTTTAAAAATTTCACCTTTGGCTTGCTATCAGAGAAGATTTAGTCTCACAAATCAGGAGATTCTGGCTTCAGTGAGTCCTAATCATGCCCTGCCCCTGCCACTTTACAGATGTATTTCTGTGCATCTGTTTGGGAGGACTGTTTTTCTTCACATGTTTAAGTTCACTTCATGTCTTTGCCAAATAGGGAAGTTCAGAATGCACAGTCAGAGTCATTATTTCACTGCAAAAGGGTTTTGAACCTTTTATTTTAGATATAAAAGACAATGAAACCTAAACAAGGACCACTGACAACTGTATTTCACCAAGGTACCTGTGCTGTAAATGTCAAATCTATATATAGAGAGATCTTTTCCTTAACCTAAGGATTGCTTGCATGGTTTTTGAAAATGGAAAAACATTGACATGCTAGATCTCAACTCTTGGCATTAGACACAAGTTCAATACAGTTAACTGTCAACCACATCTTAATGGCGGCCAAACCACAGCTTCTTCAGTGAATAGTGCCTATTTCCTGATTTCTACCCCAGCCCATCATCTTTCAATTATTTTAACGAGAGAACAAAAGAGTCAAAATAAAATATTTAAAGGCAGGGTACTGTCTGGTGATAGCTGCTGGCTACTTCTCAGGCAGTGGAACAACTCTGGCATGGAGTTAGGCACTCATTTGCTTGTCATAACTTAGACAAGGCTCATCACATGAACCACACTTACCAGGAATCACAAAATTTGTAAAGGCCAATGAGATTATTAGAGCTATTTAATCTTGTCTCCCAGCTAACACAGCTGATGCAATTCCATCCAGGTTGCACTCAGGTTACTTGCTTGCAGCTGCATGATGTTAAAAACACATCCAGTTTATCACTGGGAATCAATTCACCAAGCACATTTGCCATGCCTACTTCTTTCTTGATTCTTCCCCAAAACCACAGATCCCAAACTGGGTTCCTGTTTGGTGCCATACTCAGCACAAGTTGCCCTGCTGTTCAGATGCCTCTCTTTGCATACTGAGGTTGGGCTTTTTGCCTTATGACATTTGTAGGAAACCACATTTAGTTGGCTATCAGTGATGACTCCCAAGGGTCTTTTAATAATCAGCTCAGGTTTCAGTCCTTCTTTTTCTAATCATAACCTTGCATTTAAAATCAAAGGCAAAAGATACTAGAGCAGTTGCAGATTATATCCCGTCTGCTCACACCTTCTTTAGGTGCTTAGGGATTAAGGGTAATCCCTTGCACCCCAGTAAAAGTCCACATTTGACTAAACTACAAAAATAATCAGTTAAACATGCTAAACATCTTTTCTTGTATAAAAAGGCTTCCTATCTTGTTCAGTGCAAATCTGAGAAGCATTGATAACACACAGTAGTTAGAATAATACAGACCAACTCAATGTTGAAAAGAGTATCTGAAGGCTACTTAATTTTGTTGCTTGAGTGCAAGAGCACGGACCCTTAAACACATTTCACTATAAGGCATCAAGCTGTCACCCAACTTTTAAGTAACTGTGTCCTTTCAGATGCCCCAGTGGAAAGAATATTTACCATGTTTGAAGGGGGGAATTCTTGGAACAGAGATTTGCTGCAAAGGGAATCATGTAAGCAGGTCCATCCGGTAGGTCTCACAAAGGAAACTACACACTTGTTTTTGTATCAAATAAGACCCCACTTGTAGAATTGACTAAAGATGACTTAAAGCTACCACTAGTCACAGGAGAGCCATCACTGTGGCATGCCAGTGTTCCAACACCCCTGGCTCATGTGGCAACCCCTGGTGACAGCTGGACTGGTGCAGTGGCCTGCTGCATTGGCTGATCTTTCCTGCATACTGGGTGCAGGCAAGCAAAACTGGTAATACTGAAGTTTCACTCCCCTTCCCTCCTCCTTTCTCTCCTCTGCTACAGAGCCCTGATAACCAGGGCTCAGGCCAAGGGAAAGACATCTGTATTTAGCAGCAACAAGGACAAACCTTTTCTCCTTTTGCTGACACAGAGCGTGACCAAGAACAGCAGTGAGCTTAAGAAAAATCCCCATGAAAGTTGCATAGATGCAAGCAGAAAAATCAAGAGCATTTTCCATCTAGCATGCATTCAGCTCCTCAAGGAGCATAACACCACACTGATGTGTTGTCAAGAGTGTGGCAACTCCTCTGCGGAGATACTTGGGTGAGCTGAATCAGTAAGTTTTATTTAACTGTCAGCGCTTCCTACGGCACTGTATCAAAGTCAAAAAATGAGACTTCATCCTCATCTGACTCTCAACAAATACTGGCTCCTGGGGTATTTCAGGCAGGGAGAACTGGTGCCAGGGTTTGGAGGAGCACTAAAAAAATAGTAGCATATCAACAATGTCCGATTTTTCAGAAAGAGATGATCCCATCCGAAGAAAGTGAAGTCCCTTCATGGAGCTGGGCAGGAACAATTGATGGCAGCAACTTTTGGAGTTTTTCTGCCTGGAGGTTTGCGTACTGGCAACTGAATTCTCAATGTTTGAATTTGGTCTTTAAGGCCAAAAATATGAACTTACTTTGGTTTACTCAGTCTAAACTTGTTTTCTGAGCAACCCGTTGAGACTGTCTTCCTCAAAAAAAGATACAGGATAGTGATAGTCCTCCATATAGCCAGGTTATCCTGCTGAGAGGCAAAAAAAATAGACTGCTTTCCCACCAGCACTTGAATCTATTTCTAGTGATTTATTAATAGGTGAAAAGGAAGGAAAATTGTCCTCCTAGCTCCATTCAGAAATACCAATTGGCTATAAATGTTCCCAGTTTTCCATCAAGGGATTTTTTTCCAACTGCTCTGCAGTTAGTGCTATCTTGTACTGTCTCTTTCTAGATGTACCCGTTGCAAGGGTACGTTTTCAACAACGAAGAAAGCAAACACTCTGACAGGCTCTTCTCCACCCCTTTCCTCTATTAGGACAGAAATGCTGGTTATAGATGGGTTAATTATTACATTCAGTGTTATCCTTCTGGGAAGCAATGACAAGTTACTCTCGAGACTGTTATTGCAGATAAACCCCTAGGGCTCTTCGACTTACCCTACAGCTAGAAGTCCTTGAGTGGCTCCCTCCTGAGCAGCCTTTCTGAAGAATTTTTCAAACATAACTTCCTTCATTTTGTTGAAATTCTTTTCTTGCAGGTCGAGAAAGTTTTGAGTTTGGTTTACTTTGTTTTCTATGTTTAGTTGGTTTATGCCTCTGAACTGATAGCCTACAGCCAGTGCCATTTTTGAGACTAGATTCACATCACACTTTGCAAAACACAAACTCTCTTCTTCTGAAAATTGTTCTTGCTCACTTCTTATATCTCTTCAGGCAAAAATAAAGTAATTCATACCACAAATCTGCAATTTTTTATATACATGAGACACTGTGTTAATCTTACCATGCTTCAACATCTCGATATGGATAACTTGCCTACCTCAAAGGATTTTTGAGGCAGAGTGTAATCATATACATTACCAACATTAAAATCCCTTTTAACTGAAACTGTCTCCAGCCCCTCTAAGTAGGCCCATATTGTAACTAAAC
Organism: Himantopus leucocephalus; assembly: GCA_003993805.1. NCBI lineage: Eukaryota > Metazoa > Chordata > Aves > Charadriiformes > Recurvirostridae > Himantopus > Himantopus leucocephalus. The sequence goes on along the minus strand of RSEF01000005.1, from coordinate 47,732,812 downwards.
TGTTTAGACATGGTCATTCCTTACCTTCTGCTCTGACTTCGGAAGTGATCTCTGGGAGACGGTTTTGTAGAAGCAGAAAAATAACAATCTAAAAAATGTTAAGTGATCCATTGATCTGGTACATGTTCAGTACCATTTTCCTTAAGACTGGCCCAGACCTACCTGATTATATATAAAATAATTTATTATTAATAATCAAATGTTTTTCCCACTTTTACCTTAAGCTGGTATTGGGTATACGTGCCTGCTTTGTTTTACCTTACAAGGTGCCGGACAGCAGAAAAGGAGGCTCTGCACCTTAAATTACTACATTTCCAGTAATGTTGAACCCACAGGGGTTACAAATTGCACACACCCTGCCAATGAGCTGCTGCCAGAGACCCTGCAGCCTTGTGGCTAGACATGTCCCAGCTCTGGTCACCCCGGGAGAGATGGGGAAGCTATTGTCTGCTGCTGCTCTCTCCAGGCCTCGCACCATGCCAGGGTGCTGCGCCATGTGGGGACCGGGTCCAGACTTGGCAAACTGCCGAAAACTACTGCTGCCCAGCTGCACAAAGCAGTGATAGTGTGCTTCCATCCGTAACGCACCTCATGCAACCAGCCCTGACGCAGAGAAATGTGGCCCTGGCCCTGGCACTCAGGCTTGGCATGAGCCACCATCTTTCCCGTCTCCTCCACCTGTTCCTGCAGCTTGGGGGCAGGCTGAACCCTATGTAATACTGAAGTGATCCCATCGCAAACCCTGCTCCAGGTCACAACTGGAAATCACCATTTCTGCCAGGGAAGGAAGCTGCCCTCGCACCCTGTGTCCCCCACACCCTCCCCAGGGCACAGCAGTGTGCCTGGGGCAGGGTCCTCCACAGCCTGGGAGAGAAACGGGGCCATCCAGGGCCACGCAGCAGTGGTTCCCCGGAGGTGGCTCTTTGCCTCTGATGGTGGAGGGAGGCAGGAGGGAAGGCAGCCCGGTGAGGCGGTCGAGCTGGGGGCAGTGGTGGGGGACGGAGGCCACGGCAGGTCCCTTCTGCTGCTGCTGCAGCTGCCAGTGCTGAGTCACTGCGCTCCCACTCCTGCACCGACATGTTTCTTAAATAGATGACTGGGAATATGTGATTTCCATACCAATGAGTCTCCCTAACACAGCCTGCCCCAGCTCCTGTTTCCCCTCACGTTAGCAGGAAACTTACATGAAATGAATTATTAAAACCTGTGTTAAAAGCACCTCAGGAAGGGCTGCCTCCTCTGCCTTGCGCAAACACGGAGGGCAGTGAGGCAAAGACTTGGCTGTCTGCTCTGCAGCCTTCCCACACTGGTCCTCTGCCGCATGGCTGGCAGAAGCATGGCACTGCTTCCCAGGTTTTTTGAGGTAAATCGGAAATGCTTTTTCTCCTTCCTCCATTTGCTCTTTCAGCCCAGCTCTTCTGACAGTACCTCAGCCCAGAGGGCAGACAGCCCCTCCAGACAGACCCCACAGCCATGGTCTCCCACCCCAGCCCCACCAGCTCCTCTGCCTTGGCTTAACCTCTCTGTCTTCTCCCCTCCCCCCCCTTTTGTTTTTTTTTGAGACGTATCAGCTAAATATCAGCTTTTTAACACCTACCTGTGTTTTTTCACAGAACAAGAGCTATCATGCCTTTTGGTTGCATGTTGTCCATGGAAACCGGGTTTTACAGATCCCTGTTTGGTTACAAAGGACGTCCACAAAATCCACGATCATAGTAAGATTTAATAAAAAAGCAGTTTTCTCAGTTTTCTTACACAAAAAAGCTTCTGCATGCTCCTGGTTTTCTGCCATAGGTACCTATGAATTTGAGTTTTTCCAGTGCTTACCGTACATATTCTTGCTCACAGAAACCAAATCCTTGCTCACGTTTGCCGTTTGGCCACTGCTTTGGGCAATTGCTTCAGCTGCTTAAATCATCTTGCTCAACAAAGGGGCTTTGATGCAAAATGTCAGACAAATAAGAAGGCAGAGGACAATATTTTAAAAATACTCAGGTTTTTGTGGATATGAAGTAGCATCAAGCAGAGTTTCAAAGAGCAAATAGTTAGCGAGGAGCCTTGATCCTACACGTAGAAAGATCGAGTGCTTTGGAGGGACACCGAGGTTGGGTGGAAGGTCTCCATGTCCTGCTAGAGCAGGCAAAATTATTAAAGAAAGGTTTCTGGTGTGATTTGGACAGTTATGAATAGGAAATGCATTTCTGTGAATATTCTGTATTGCTTAATTAAAACGAGCTATTTTTGTGAACACTTTTGACCATGAACTTTTTTGTTGAATATTCATTGACGATGGGAGGAAAAGCATGAGCAGAATTTATGGAAATTCATTTAAAATCTGAATGTCTATGCTTGAAAATTTTTTATTATATTCATTACCTATTCTTTTTTTTTTTACTTCTAGTGTTGATTTGATTACCTAAAGGTGCACAGCCACTTGCACTGTGTAACAATTGTTCAGTTATGACCATAACTAATTATTCATGTTACATGAGAGCCCTCTAGATTTTTTCTTTAGTGAGTTTGCATCAGTCACAATTTGAAAACCATTGGAAATCCACCTGAACAGTGGCAGATTCTGCCCTAGGTCTGGTCCCAGTGTACATTTCTAAAGGCACTGGAGCTGAGTAACTAAGAGACAAGAACCATCCCTGCTGTGCCTCCAAGACTGATGCTTTATGAGGCCCAGCAAAGACGGCAGGGATAAAAGGAAAAGCATTAAGGACAGAAAATACTCCGTAGCATATGCTGCTCTGGAGACTGTGGGCTGATTTGGGCTGTGGAAACTACTCTGATGTATGCCAGTGGCTCTTCTGGTCCCTGATATAGCTTGAAATCCTCAGGCACAATGATGCCTTAAACTTCACCCAAATCCCTAGCCAATGAAATGATTACCCTGAAGCTGCTTTGCCCCTGGAGATGAAGCATGGTCCCAGCTCAGGACTCTTCTCTTACAGCACTGGAGTAATGTTTAAAAGAACTAAGCAGAAATCCCAGGGCATTTGAGCAGATCCTAGAGGACTCAGACATCAAGTTAGGACAAAGACAAAGCTTTCTGATCTTCTCACTCTATTAAACTGCACTCTTTCAGAGCCTGAAATAGCAGAGCAATGCCTGAGGGTACAATGGTGAGGCCTCTACTGGGATTACAATGCATCAGTTATTTCATTATTTCTAAAAATATTTAAAAGAAGACCAATCTCAACACAGCTTGCTATAAAAGAGAATGAAAAGGGGAAATCTTTATATTTGTGCTTTTATCTTTTATTTCTATGTTAAATGTATCAGTATACACATAATCTATATTTCTGTTAATTCACTATCCAGAGACTATTAATGTCTTTAAGTGCCAGTATAGTACATTGGACATCACAGGACTATGTAGACCTGGTTACACGGGCAACAGACCCGGGTTTGTAGGAAGCATAGTCCAAGGATGCTGCTGTGAGCAGGGCCACAGGGTGCTAGCATTGCATTAGCAATAATAGAAGTAGCCAAAGAGAGCCCATCTTGGGCTTTGTTAATTTACTTCATTTCCAGAAAAGACTTTTTATACAGAACAAGAATTCAATACAAAACTAATAGACCATAGTAAAATACAGCAGCAGAAGGGGGACTTCACCTGAGACTATCCGCCTCATTGGACTTCTGTCTGTTGGTTTCTTTACATTGTAAAGGGATAGTAATATCTGCTTCTCCCGGTGCCTGATGAGGTGGTCAAAGCCATTAGAGACTGATATGTGTCTGAGAAAGGTGCCCTGGCAGGGCAAGGTGTGCTGCAGACTGCTTCTGCCCTGGCAACAGTGCTAGCGCCTGCGCATGGGATGGAAATGGACCAGGAGTCTGGGCCTGTGGCGTTAGCACTGCTTCAATTCCCTTCTAGACTTTGGCCACTCCTGGTCCCGCTCCCATGTCACGAGTAGTTGTCTTTCCCTGCAGCAAGCAGTCGTGCAGCCAGGCTCTATGCTTTAGTTTGTCTGCATGGAAAGAAAAGAATATGGCATGGCAAGAATGAGAGGTTGAATTCAGTATGATGCCCCACATTTTCTGGGGGCAGGTAGTGGCATTAACTGTAATGCCAGAGGTGGACTTTTCATCCTGAAAGGACAGGGAAGATGAATTATATTCTGATATGAATGACAAAAATATCCACGATTGTATTAGACATGATTAAAAATGTTTTAAAGGGCAATTCATTCCCATGTTTTTAGTCTAGGCTAAATGCTAAGTAGGAGTAGAAGAAACCTCCCATATTGGCAGATTATTCCATAGGCATTCAATGCATTTTCCTATGGCTTCCCCTGAGGGAACTGATCTTGGAATGGGGACAGTTCCAGAAGCAGGGCGCTAGATAACACTGTCTCTGCTGGAGGGTGAAAATCCTTATTCCTAAAACCAAAGGGGGTCTTATTATTTATCTACTATTTCTGTCTGTATTGTACTGTTCAAAATTCAAGTCACACAGTTCATCAGGCTGGTGGGCATGCGTTCACATGGGCATGCTGGTTACTACTTAAAGCCCTTCAATACCCAGAGATGAACTGATCACATTTACCAAGGTTGAATAGGTCTGACTGCTATCGGTCTCTCTGTCTCTAACGTGTTACAGAACTGCAAAAAATGCAGAATGTGAATTTTTATGTATTCTAGCACCCCAGCTATATATATATGTATTCCCAGGCTCAGTAGAGCTTCTCACAGATGAATGCATACAAGGAGAAACACACAGAAATGCGGAGTGGGTTGAACTCAGTTCCTGCTTTGCACATCTGCAGCTCTATGGAGTAAAGAGACTGAACTGTGAGCCTGTTTCTGTGTCTGCATCTCCTGCTCTCCTGTACTTGCAGACTGCAACAGGAGCATCTGGGCATCGAGGGGGCACCTCAGAGCTCTCTAGAAATTGAAGCATCCAAGATGTGTAGTTACTTTTGAAAATCCTGGCACAGGAGGAACCAGGAATACAGCAAAACGTAAATGTAGAAAAGGAATAGACGCTGGGAGACCTGGCTGCCATACAGAAAACTTCTGGTTCTGAACTGGAAGGTCCTTTTCTATCAAGATACTCTCCAAAACAAGTATGGTTAGGACAACTTGCTACATCCTCAGTAAGGTTATACAGAGCACTTTTAATCAGCTCCCTGATTATTTCTGTGTTTGATTAAGCATACCAAATAACATCATCCAAGACCCATGCTTTATCAATACAAAAATATCTATCTTAAATGTATATTGTCCCCTGTACCACATTAAATAGTTTAAAATCTTTTATATTCTTATTCTAACAAAAACCTTATAAGGGAAAGATGTCTTTTACTAATGTATAGTGGTTTAGTAACATATCCAAGGTCACCCAACTTGTAGCTGGCCAGGAGCATTTTGAGCATCCAAGTTAGTGCTCTAATCAATGAGCAGCTTTTCCAGAAAAGCGTATAGCCTTCTAAGCTGTGTAAACCCCAGATTTTAAAAATGTAATAATTTGCAAATGCCTCCAGTGACTGTTCTCTTTCACCAGTAATCAAAGTGGTTAAAATAGAGGTAAATTCCCTACAGCCAACCTTACGCAAAATATTTTTTAGGAAAAAGAAGAGCTGTCCAAAGGAAAATGAGACTTCTAGGAGCTTCTGGAAGCTATGGTTGTATGCTTACATTATGTGTTGCTATAGTAATGCCCCTTTCTCATTCAAAATTCACCCTGTGCTAAGATCCACAGAACAATAATGGGCTTTGTGAAGGCTAACCCTTTGTCTTTTTATTTAGAAATAATCAGGTAGCCCAATGCCAGATGCACTGTATCTGTCATCCTACTAAGAACATGCTGAAGAAAAAGAGAAGTTATTTCCTTCACAAATATGGTATTTGTAAACTAGGGGTTTTTAGGAAGAGGAGGCAATACCCAAAGATCAGTGACCATTTACTGGCCTGCTCTACCCAGCCAGTCCTTCGGGACAGTTTCCATGTCTGGAAAATGGAACCTACATCCTATTACAGGGATGCAATGATGGACACTCCAAATCTCTATAGCTGCCTGGCACTGCCAGCATATTCTTACTCATCCTTGCCTGCATAATGCGTTGCTGTAGTGTTGTTAGTGAGCACTGCAATAAATGGCAGAAATACTCTCTACTTTGCTGAGCTGCTCTGAGCTGACAGGGAAGAAGGTGTCTCCCCAGACCAGTGTGGAGTCATATGTAGCCAGATCCTCTGACTGCAGGACCTCCATTATGACTTTGGTCCTGTTGCAGGCACTTCCATAATCTCTTTTTTATTATTTAGTTCCTGCCTGGGGGCTGTGGTTGGCTCTAAGGTCTTTTGACTGATGGGGATCCCTGCTGAGGAGTATTGCGCAGGCAGTGTGCTTCCCCTCATGGTGTGTACTTCCCAGTGTGGTGAGATGTGGTGCTGGGCTTAGTGCTAATGTGTGCGCTGTCCTCACATAGCAGAGGTGGGGATACGGCACAAAAGGATCCTATTAAATTTTGTGTTATTCTGGTGATGATGGACCCCACTGTTCCCAAAGCAAGCTGTCCCTGGTGGGCAAACATGCAGGTTAAAGTACAGAGATTAGCTCACAACATAAATTAGCTCACAACAGAAAAAGACACTTCAAAGAAGTACTGGATAATTAGTAACTGGGAGCTTGTAGACCTCGTATACTTTCCACCTAAAAAACCCTAACCTTTTGGGTTCCTTCTGTCTATGGATAGGTTTAGCCAGAATCTCTTGTGAACAGCTTGTATCAGCAGGGAACCTGGCATGGAGTGCTAAGAGAAGTATTTATATCACTTAGTGGCACTGTGCGTACACTGTCCATGCATTTTGAAATCGCCACGTTAGCTGCAGGATGTATCACGTCCCTTCTACTGCTTCTGAAAGGCTCTGACCGATGCTTGAATTCATAAGGATTACATTACTAATGTTATTCTTAGACTTTCCCCAGCAGGATACCCAGTGTTCCCACTAAACCCGTCAATGACAAAAAGCTGCAAATATAGGGCTAATTTTCTCACAAAGACGCCAGGAAGAAATGTCTGCTGCTGATGGAGGCCATCAACAGACTTGTCAGTCCTTGGTGTTGGAGGATTTCAGACCTTCCAGTCCATGAGGGCTCACAGGTGGGGACAAGCCCTAGTAGACCCCCCCCTTCTTCAAAGAAGAAGTTGTATTTATGTGTTTCTCTTCACCACAAATATTTTCTTGTTGCCTTGACTGCTGCACATTGATGTCACTTTCCACTGAGAGACTGTCACTTCTCTGCTGAAGAGCAGGAGCTTTTTTATCAGTGAAGAGCATGCTATGCTGTGGCTTGGGACAGAATATAGTACTGGAGGTGGGTAAAACTGCCATAGGCAGCTTATTACCACTTTGAAATGTGACCTGTACACCAAAACCAACTGCTAGACTTAGAAAACTGCTTGGGATATTTAATATCCTTGGGTGGTCATGACCTCAGTTTTGCATTTCATAGGTTATAAGGCTTTATTGCTGCCCAAACGTTCCTCACAACCTCAGGTACTTGATGGCAATTGTAAGCTCAGACTCTACTAATTATCTACAACTCAGTTTTTCAAAGCACTGTTCACTGTGAATCCCATACAGCAAAGCACATCTTCAACTTCAAGCAGATGAATAAGAATTAAAGGATCTAGTATTGCAATGTTTTACTTAAAGTCAACGGAACTGCTCACGTATGGAATGCAAGAACCAGTTTGATGGGTCTCTGCTCCATCATGGATCTCTTATTAGTTTTGCCTCTTTCTTGTAGCTTCTTCCTACAAGCCATTTGCCTTGTAATTCTGCCTGTTGTCAAGAATAAAGTCCAGATAGCACAGTTTAATATTTCAGGAACTTTCTGTGTTTAAAAATCCTAGTTTATGACAAGGGCACTTTACTAAATATAAAAAAAAAAGAAAAAATGCTGTCAAAACCCCTTAATAACTGGGTATGTCCCTTTCAACATATTTCTTTCTACTTGTCAGCTGGGAAGGATAAAATATGGCAGGTTTTTTTATTTGACACACAATAGGCTCTGAGTGACTTGTTATGTAAATTACATTTCGTTTAAGTTCAGCTCTAGAGTAAAGAAAGACTAAGTAACTACTTAAATGAAGAAAAAAATTTACAGGCTTGTGGGAAATACTATTCAATGAATAAGACCCCCTCGCAGAGAGACTATAGTATGGTGCAGGGCTACTATTAAAAATCTGACCAGAAAGTCAATCTGTTATGTATTTTTAATTGAAAAGCACGAAATGTGGAGTTTAACAGAAAAAAAAAGGCTCATCTCAAAAAATAAAGCCTCAGATCACCCAGTCCAACCACAATAAATTAAGCTAATGGCTTTAGAAATATCTCTGAGTCTGTCATAAGGCTATGTTACTAATAGGCTGTTGAGACAGGCTTTTTCTGAAAAATCTTTCATGAACCTGCTGTACAAGCCCTTTTCAAAATAAGAAAGTCTATTTCCCTAAGGACATAGGCATTAGACAGCACTGCAAAACTGCACATTGAGCTCAGCATTATCCACAGCCCACTGACACATTCCCCCCCCGCCATGTTTGCTTCTTTGTGCCTACTTAATGCTCTCCCCAGGATGTCTGTGCTGACGGTGTGGGATGAGGGGAGGCAGGAGGAGGCAGGGTGCAGTGCATGCCCCAAATTTGCTATTGTTTCCACCAGAGGTTCATATGATCTTTACTGCCAGGTTAGCACTATGTATGTGAGGCTCCACCGTGTAGAGTACACAAGGCTCCTGGTAAGAGCAACTGGCAGAGATTTAGTTTCATTAATCATAATTGGTGTCAATGGTAAGACTCTTCCTGACCTCAGTGGAGCCAAGATTTCAATCCAGACAGTCTAAGCCTGATCAAAGCAAGTCTACATGAGACAATGCTTAAATCATCAGCAGAAACCAGATGAATTCTTCTTGAACAGTGAAAAGAAATAGTGAAAATTTTGGGGTCAATGCCTGTAAAGGCAAGGGTTCAGCCTTGCACTCTGTCAGAATGGGGATTAATGAATTTCCACTCAGTTCTGCAAAATGAATCATTGTGTGGCATTAGGTAGATTACCTAGCCTCCATCTAGTACAAGTTTCCCTCCCGAAAAGTGGGACTAGTCAAATCTGAGCACGTCATTTCTGCTCTGAGAATTAACAACACGGCTTGAGCCCTGTCTGCTGTAGGTAAAGGGCTATGCAGGATTTCTTCAAGCCATGTCTTTAGTCAGTACCCTGCTGTTGATATTCAAGTTCTTCAGAAGATACAGCTATAAAACACCTGTGGATTTCATTTTGTAGAGAAGGCAGCTGTGCCAATTCCAATACCCAATATTGGAATAGAATTCAGGCAACGTTATGTTAGTATGGTTAGCTAATCTGGTCTTCACTTGGCAGTTAATAAAAAGTCATGCTGGAAATCTACGCTTTCACTACCATTGACTTTCAGATTCTTTTCTTTCTGGTTCATTTTGCCAGCATATTCTAAATGTTTGATACTGCGTATGCAGGAAGGAACTTCAGCTGAGAAAAATATTAAAAACACCTTGACAAGCCCTGATTCATTATTAACTTTTTTTTTTTTTTACAGAATTGTCAAAAGCAAAAGAAGACTAGAAGCTAAACTTATGGATTCAAACCTCAATTTCTGTCTTTATTAACACATCAGGTACAGAATTTTGCACTACAATAGTCCATGGTCCACTGAAGTGAAAGCTTTAATAGTGTTCAGTTGAAGCCCTAAATTATGTATTTTCCACTCTACAATGCACATTTACTGCTCAAAAGCAGGCAATATTCTTGTCTTCCCATCTGTTTTTGTTTATCAATAAAGCTCTCCCCTTTGATAGTTTAGGAATGACTGTGAATTCCACAGTCATTTTCCTTGTCATTCGTTTTCTGGTCTGAAAGAGGTATTTAACCTGGCATAAAATAGACAGACTCAGTTGCTCTCAGTTACATACTACTATAAATTCTCCATATCTCACTGCAGCCCAGGGCCTGGTTTTTCTCACATTTACAACAGTAATTACTGGTATTAGCGGAGATCTCTACTGAGCTGCAGCAGGGTCACCAGGAGCCCTGCAGGCTCAGGTACCACGTGTGAAGAAGGGTTTCGCTCTGATCTAAATCAAATGCAGACCAAGATTAACACCACTGACAGCAGCTAGATTTTACATGCACAACGACACCCCAGTCAGTCACTCCAGTCTACACCGTACACATAACAATACAGCTCTGTCAATTATATTTCAGTAATGTATTATTAAAATCATTTCTATAGTATACAAAGCAGGCATGAAAACAGTATGATGTGCAAGGGAATAAAACTGTTAAAGATTTACATTAGCTGAATATTATAATGAATAGTCCAGATCCTAGAAAATGATGGAAAGATCTCTTTTCCCACCCCAGAGGTTTAAGCCCTCCATCTTACTCCTCCTTTGTCAACAGCACTAAAAAAGTGAGTGAATACCCAGAAGTAGGTCATGATTGCTAATATCCAAGGATACCATGTTTCTGTGGTTACCTTAGCACTCCCTCCCTTTCTCCCCCTCTCTGCCTCTCTCAAACCAAAGCTCAGCCCCCGTACCGCCACTCCACACCAATGCCGCATCACCCACTTTAAAACCACTGCTCCTGATTTACACCCATGTTACCACACAGGGTCTGCACCACAGCTCCGGGCTCGGATCCGAACCTGTGATGGCCCTGTGAAGAGAGCCGGGAGCAGGAGAGTGCCGGGGCCGGGTGCCACACTGTGTCTCTCAGGCTGTCTGTCCCTTGCCATGCTGCGTCAGCACCTTCCCCAGATGATGGACAGGATGCAGCAGCAGAGCTGCCAGAGACTGGCACCGTGGGACCCATGGCCCAGCTGCACCTGATGGGGTGCTGGGTGGGAATAGGGGGGCTAGCAAGTACAAGGACACCCCCTCGCCCCACAGCAGCACCCAGAGTCAATCAGAGAAATGAGGTGCAATTCTACGGTGTTGCTGTAGCCCTGATGCCCTCACATGTGGCTGAAGGGGATGTTTCTCTCGCACGCGTTCCAGCTAGGATGACATAAAATAGATTGAAGCTGCGGACGCGGAAACAGAGAGGCAAAGCTTGAGGCGTAAACACAAAGCAAATCACACCGTGGCAGCTGTGCACAAAACGGGCCGGCTGTGCATTTGAAAGCGTGAGAAAGGAGCAGGCTGTGCACAGAAAGACAGGCTTCTGAGATGTTACAATTTTAGCACTGATTCATCATGGAGTAAATTTGCCACAAGTGGGGCTGGGCCACAGTGTTTAAAGGGCTCTGCATTGATTCACGTTTGGACAGGCTTTTGCTTGAATGGGATGTTCTTTCCCTTTTTTTTTGACAGGAACCATGGGGTGGTAGAAGTTGCTGAGACAAACAGCCTGGCAGCTGCAGTTCGTTTTCAGCAGTCCTATAAAGTACTGTGACTATTAAACTCGCTGGCTCTGAATTTGGGACACATTTGCCCTTATTTCTTGTTGACACCAAGATTCATGCCAACAAGATCCCCTGTTAGACTACTCAGGCAGTGCCCACAGCAATGAGAGACACACTGGTGCAAACAAACGTGTGTGCAGCATTCGAATTAGAGCTCCTGCTGGTGCATACTGACACAGCCTGGTGGCGGATGTTTTAGGACCATGTGAGTACAAGTGACTGAATTACTGAATCCAGTCATGGTTGCAGATTTCATGTAATACTTGTTTAATCCAGAAGAGTCCAGACGTCATCTGCTCTACACCAAGCAGTTCCCAGCAGCCTGTCAGCCACCCTCTGACAGTACTTGCAAAGAACTGTGTGTCACTTTTAACCATTTTAGGTACCTGCTGAGTGCCAGATTTAAGTTACTTTACACTTTGTCAAATCAACGCTTCTGTCCAATTTTCACCCAACTCATATAACCTTCATATCTGACTTCCTGTTGCTGTCAGCCCCCCAAAAAAATCCATGGAAGTCAGTCTCGATTGAAACTGAGGCTCTTTTTTGACTTTTAATTACAGCTATTTAGCATGAGAATTGGAGGATCTCAAGGATTTGGGCCAACTTCTACACGAATGTGTATGGATCCATCAGATTTCTACCTATAAGCTGGTAAAGAAGGAAATGATAAGATAAAGTGGGTAAAAAGCTTTACGCTCTTGTGGATAGAAAGGCTGTTAATGGAGATCTAGGTAAAAAAGACCACCAAATTATATCACAGTGTGCTTTCACCAAATATCATCTGCAGTGAATCATGAAAAATATGTGTTTAACTGAACCTTTCAAAAAGGAGCTTAGTCCTGATCTGACACACCCAGAGCTGAAGAATTTGGCGCTTAAAATTTGTTCAGTCAGGAATTATTGCTACTGTTAAAAAACAAAATATGCTTAATTCCTCATTTATATTTCTCTGGTCAGCTTCAGTTTGGAAATATTGATTCTTATAATGCTTTTCTCTACTGAATTGAAGAGTACCTTAATACCTGGTATTTTCTCACCATGAAGGTAATCACACTGTAATCAAAAAACTTCTCAATCTTCTTTTCAATAAACGTAACACGTTAAGAACTCTGAGTCTTTTATTAGAAAGTATTATCTCAAATTATAATTCTATTTTTCTCAAAGCCTTTTCGGAATCCTTTTCTACAACCTCACATTTTTAAAAATATTCTGCTGAAAGACACTCAGGAATTATCCAGTTTTCCTGGCTTGAGGTAAAGCAGAACCCTTTTACGGTTCCGTACCGTGCCCATGAGGATGATGCTGTCTACCGCCTGCTCGTGCCCCT
>RSEF01000005.1:47705515-47719933 GCA_003993805.1 Himantopus leucocephalus | reverse complement strand
ATTCAACTTGCCATCAACCCAAACCCCCAGATCTCTTTCCACATGGCTGCTCTCCGACCGTCCAGCCTGGGACGTTCCCACTGCCTGCTGGTGATGTGCTGGTCGTCCTGGGAGCTCGATACAGGTTGTAAATATTGTACAGATCTCATTGTTTTCTTTTTTTGGTATTATTATTATCTTTTATTAGTAATATTTCTTTAAAGGAGTTTAGTTTCTTTTAAACTCATAAGTCTGTCTCTCTATCATTTCTCTCTTTGTTTTCTCTCTCTCCTTCTGAGGTGAGATGTTAAAAAAGTGCATCTGTCGTTCATTTAACTACCCAGTCCAGCTTAAACCATGACACGAGTATTCCAATGGAAGTTTCACCAATTGCATTTTCAAAGGAAAAATCTTTGTATTGTAAGTTATAATTCCCTCTCGACTCATCCAAGTATCACATTTAGCCCTCTTTTTATATTAACATCTGTCAGCTAATGAGTTGCCAAGCCAATTTTTTAATGGAGATTTATTTTAAAATTTTCGTGTATCCTTATTTAAATTGTTAGCTAAGTCATGCACACCGTTTAACATCTCCAGCTCCTGGCAGTCAAGTAGTCATTTCAAGGGCTCATTTGTCCCTCTCTATATCTGTAACCCACAGGAATGCAATTGTACATGCATGCCTTTCATTTCCTTCTCAGGTCATACCGTCCACCTTCCCCACCATGTCCCAGAACATCCCAGATCTGTGTTTTCCAAAGCTGATCATATAATCTTTAGTGCTTAGTGCAGCTAAGCAGTTTGCATGGTTCTGGCATTACTCTCACTCTCTGCAACTCAATAAAGATTTTCAGAGAGAATGCTACAGGGTGCTTTTTCACAAAGCGTGGGTTAATCCTCTGAGCCCAGGAGGACACAGCGAGCAGGGAAGGAGGCATCTTTCAGACAGACAAACACTGCAAGGGAACTGGATAGAGAGCCAAAATGTGCAGCAGCAGCAGCAGCAGACAAAATAGGCAGGACACATGCAGGCAGGGAGGATCTGCTGTGCTGGCTGCCTTTTTGAGCAAACCCTGCTTTTTTCCCCCACCATCAACCTCTGTTCTTAAGCTTGTCACTTACTGGTTTACCTTTTCCCCCACCCTACTTTCCCCTACAATGTCCTTTCAGCTGCTGCTTTTTATTCCCAGCTGGCTCATTCCCACTTAAACTCACCCTCCCCTGCCAAAGCTCTTCATGGAAACAGCATTTCTCCTGCTGCTTTCACACCCCTCTTTCGGCTCCTGTGTGTCACCCTCTTGTCCCTTGTCCTCCTCCTGTAGGAGATTTGAATATCTCTGGGGCAGGGACTGCTTGGAGCCGTGTTCACACAGTCCCTTGTGCCACTGGGCCCCTGTGCTTGTTCATATATTTTTTTTAGCGGCTATCCTAACAAATGTGTCTAATCACAATAGCCTGCAATGTCTAGCAGGAGAAACTGATGAAATAATTGTGTAGCAGGGATGAAACAGCCGGGCTGATGGTGAAGCAGAGCAGGCATTAGCTGTGCCAGCCTTACATAACATTGCAGGCTGAGTGAGAAGCACCCAGAAGGAACTCACTTCTTATCTCACCCCTTCCTCCCCCTTTATTATGAGGAAAAAAAAAAAGAGAAAGAAAAAGGAAAAAAAAGGATAAATTTCCTTTACTGCTGCAGCATGCCTGGGTGCAGGTCCCTCAGCTTGCGGTGGGGCGGGAGGGACAGCCGCCACTCTGTGCTGGCTCAGGACTTGCTCCGGCTCTGATCCCACACGGTTTGCTGGGCACAGAATCAGGTGTCACTGTTAAAAAATGGTTCTCTGCCTTCTGATTCATTATGGCTTTTTTCCCGTCTTGCAGTGGATGTGAAATATAATTTGAGTTTCAATATATGGCTGGGGGTGCCTTTCTTCTCTCGTTAATTAGTTATAACCCTTGCCTGGTACTGATGCTTATGTCGCTTTAGATGGCTGATATCTGCTAACCACCTTTCTGAAAGATTACAAAAGAGCCATGAAAATGCGAGCGGGGAGATGGACGGATGGATGGACGGATGAGGGATGCCTCTATTACAAGGAGCGAGCACAGAAAGCTTGGATTAGGGTGAACAGCTGGTGCGGATTCAATAATCAACTGCTCTGAAAGAAAAGCCTATTTTTTCTCATCCCATGGCATTAGAGAACAGGATACCAGAGCTGCCAACCTTACAATTGAAATCTGCCCACACAGAATAGCAAATTCCCCTTGGCTTGCATTTAAATGCTCCTGGCTCATTATAACTCCATACAGCCTTTAATACATACATGTGGTCTGCATATTATCCTGCAAACAGAGCGCTGCACTGCTTCTCTCAGCATGTCTCTGCCTTCATTTCAACACCAAAGGGAGGGACAGGGCGGAGGGAGAGAAAGGAGGATGGGGAGCTTATCGAGTTTACAGCTGCTGCTGAGAATATTGGTTTGATTCTCGCTGCTGGTCAGGATTCATTTCCACAACAGGCAGCAGGTTGGGGCAGCGAGCGTTGGTTTAACAGGCTTGGGAGGTCGTTCTTCAGGAGAGCCCCTTGGGAATATCACAGCCTGCCAAGGAGCCAGCTCGCAGCTGGGAGCCATCCCGGCGAGCCGTGGCGCAAGGAATAGCTGCGGCACCTTTGGCTGTCAGGGCCTGTAGGGGAACAGTGGAGGCAGTACATAGGTTTCTGTATGAAAAAGGGGGAGGCTTATTGGCTGTTGATTTTCCCAGGTATTTTGGGGATGCTAAACATGGCAGGGTTACCAAGACTTTCTCTGACCCCATTGCCAGCAGCAGCAGTACCTATAATTCACTCTTCTTCCCCTTCCTGACAGCATTCCTCCATCTCAGCTTGGGGAGCCAGCCCTGGGAGGCCAAGTGGGGACGTTCTTCTCTTCATTCTGCCAGATGTGAATAAGAGGTTAAAGGCTCGATACATCACGCTTGATCCCATCAGCCAGCCAGTCTCTTGGCTTTTCAGTAAAAGTAGAGGAAACGTTTTGTTCTTAATGTCCTCTTTATGTTGGAAGATCAGGATAACAACTGTGACCAGAACTCTTGCTACCAAGAATTTTTGATCCATAACAGGGTACTGAATATTCAAAGGGAGAGAGCCTAAAAGCTTGGGCTGTGGGTTTGCAGCCGAACACCCTATTAATAGTCACATCATATTCCTGCTTATTCAGTGGCCTGCTTTTTAAGGGAAAACACGGCTTGTCCCTGCTGCCCCAAATGCGAGGAGAAGAATGGAAGGGACTGCATGAAAATGTGTCAGCCTGGGTCCCTCCTGTGCTTCTTGCAGAAAGGAAAGGAAGATATTAATGCAGATGATTTTGTTACATAAATACATGTTGTATCAGGGCCATTTTTAGCATTTGTGGGGGTGTGAAGAACTTCTTCAAGCTGCGTATCTATTTCATAGGATTCAGCTGAACTGAGGAAAAGGACAGAGAGTTTTAAGGTAAACTATCAAGATACATTTTATTTAAGCCCACGCAATTCTGTACAAGGCTCCGCATGACAGAAAAAAGATTTCGCTAGCACCTCTCTGGCCTTAGTAGTGCTTTTTAATGCTTTGTAACAGAAAGACCTCTTAATATAATTGGATAAAATTAAGGACAAATTCGTCATCAAATTTCAAATATGTCTGCCATTTGGCTTCAGAGAGTTTCAGTTTCTGTAAATTCCAAAGGGCTGCAACATTCAATTAAAATGGAATTTTAAAATCCAGAAATCTAATTTTTCATTTAATCTCAAAGTCATTTAGATTTCCAATACATAATTTTCTAGTCAGAAAGAAACACATTTTTGAATGAAAAATAAAATCTGGGGATAACTTAACAAATCAGGTTCACAACATACAGAACTTATCATGATTTCTTGCAGTTTTCTATTATCCCTTCTACTTTAGCTTCACGGCCTATCCATCCCTGGGGGTGCCTGTGGCTCACTTCACTCTCTGTGATGTCTCCGTCCATACAGAAGGCAGAGAGTCAACTGCAGCCCTCGGCACAGCCATGCCAGCTGGGGACATATTACACCCACCCTAAAAATGGGCCCGGGTTCTGCTGTGGGTGTAGGCTGAGGATGGCTGGGGCTGGTATAGGCAAAACTGAATTTTGCCCTCCTTCCACACTGGAAGTGTCCAGTAACCAGAGCAGCAAGGAGATCCTCTGAGGTTTTTTGCCTGCAGATGTTTCCAAAAAACATATTATTTTCGTTTTATATTTTTAATTTTAATTTTCATTTAACTTATATTTTTAATATAATATATTTTTAATTTTCATATTATCTCCATGGCCATCTGAGAATATTTTCCTTCTGGAAACCAGTTTTGCGGGACTGTGTTTTACTTACAGGAAGGCATCGCCAAAGGGAAGTTTTCATGGGATTAACTAGTGCTGCAGTTTTTGTTTCTCATGCTCCAAAAGGATCTGATTGTTTTGAAAGGAAAAATTTAAAAAAAAAAAGGATGTAAAAAGCTAACTTTTTATAAATCATCTGAGCTTGGCAATCTGGCTAATTTCCAAACAGTGTCTACACTCCATGTTTCTCAGAGCTCACCATGCACTATTACATGGCAGATCCTAGCTGGGTCACTGGTAGCTACAAGATGCCCAAAACTAGAGGGAAGAAAAGAAGGTTAAGGAGGAGAAGGGTTACCTAAATAAGTCTAATTTAATACTTGGCACATCCATGGCAGCCTTGATCCAGAGTATTTTACAAACATGGTAAAGAATGTTAGCCTCATTTCATAAAATCAGACAGAGATATGAGTCCATATTTTGGACACTTCACAGTTTAGGAACTCAACTTTTCTGTGGCGGGGTCAAGTTTCTCAAACCAACATTTTAAATTCACCCTGAATCTGCTGCCACCTGTGAATTACTGCTCTAAGAGATCCATTTAAAGCCACCCTCTGAACTGGTGGTTTAACTGGAAAAGAAGTCAAGAATTAATTTCACTGATTACAATAGTGCTTTTTGGTGGCATAATGACAAGGAAGACTCAGAAACCCCCTGTGCACCCCCAATTTGCTCCTCAATACTCCATTCCCTCATTCTGTTGATTGCTTTATCTTGCATTCATTTTGGAGAGACTCAACTCCAGGTGAAAATCTATTTTGCTGTTAAGGTAGGAAGGGTTTAAAATTATTGCTAAGCATTCATCAAAGAAGGAGACAAGGTAAATGCAAAATATCACAATGATAAGAATTCCTGGGTGACCCTCTAGACTGTAGAGCCCAACTTCAGTCACAGTGTTAATAGTAGGAAGAGATTCAGGAGTTCAGAGAGACTTCAGAGAGGTCGTAATCTGGGAAACAATAAAACTGCTAAAACTGTGCTTTACACAGGCTGACTGTCCAAAGCCATCGTTTCTCTTTATTAGAGCAGGAAATAAAGACCTTTGGGATATGCATCCTGATACAAAAAGTAAAATTAATTTGCAGTAATAATGCATTCAATATGAAAGAAAAGGGAAGTCTCATCATCAGGAACACTTGATCCTGGTTCAAAATATGATATACGCTGGAAAGAAGCATCTAGTACCAACTATGAGGATAGCTGAATGGAGAGAATAATAGAGACAGGTCTTTACCTTTTGTTTCTACTAGAAACATAGAGTTTCTCCAAGATATTTGTCTAAGTTCTTGCTACAAAAAAACACCACAAAAGCACTTTTCAGTGTGTGACAGCTGAGACTTAAGAGAAGTTTGCAAAACCCCGACCTCACCAAAGAAGTCACAGTGGCAAGCAGGTTAAAAATTAACAGGACCTGTAAACAATAAAACCAATGAAACCATCCTCTTTGACTGCCGATCTGCATTAAAAAAGAGAAAGTAAGGAAAATACAGAAAGGAGGAAAAATGCAGTTCAATACTTTCAGCACGTGGCTGGGAAGCAGGAATCGATCAACATGGGATTTTGTGAAAATTTCACTGAATTCAGCATCCGTAGCAGCAGTCCCAGCTCAGATACAATAACCCTGGCCCGGCTGGCAGCCACCACTGCAACACAGTAGTACCCCCTGGCACCTCACCACAGTGTCCTTCTGCAGTGACAGCAGTAACAGAGGCATCCCTGAAAGGTGAATCAACACAGCTAAAATTTGCATATAACTGTGGAAATGCTTGTTCTCTTCCACCTAACTAAGGCACTCAAGTTAGGGGCTTTGAAGTTCTTGTGTCCCTCTCTAAGTAAGAAAGAGAAATAGGTTGCTTTGGGAGGTGGTTTTGGCTTTGTTCCTATGTCATTTCCCCTGGCAGCTAAAGCAATGTAACCAGACATAGAATCATAGAATCGTTAAGGTTGGAAGGGACCTTTCAGATCATCTAGTCCAACCATTAACCTAACCTGACAAAACCACATCTAAACCATATCCCCAAGTACCTTGTCTACCCTTTTTTTAAACACCTCCACCTCCTCTTCTCCCCACCCACACCATTGCAGGTAGGTAGTTGACAGCAGAGCAGTGCGGTGAACTGGGTTGGTGACCCTATCTGGGTTAAAAGAAACCCTGCCAAAAAAACCAATCAACCAAATAAACCCCGCAGATATTAGATAAATCTAATCAGTTTAGTGGAGTGCCCTGATAGTGGGAACATTTGTTCTCCAGAGGCATAAATCATCCTCAGGGGTTTACATTAAGAATACAGAGGTGCACAACAGGTGCAGAGCCTTTTCACAGGGACCAGGAAAGTTTGAAGGGTTGCATGAACAGACACAAAAGGGAAAAAGTAAAAACAGGTAAGTCACAAATTCATAGTAAATCTATGAGAAGTGGAATGACCTTCATTCTTCTTCCCTCATCTGTCATCCTTACAAGGAGAGAGAAAAAAAGTTTATTTTACTATGTTATCTTAGCTGTTTTTCAACAGACACAATAGACCGTATTTTGTTGCTGTAAACCTACTGCCAACAAAGGATGTATTTGTCCTAATGTGCTGCTTTGTTCACAGCGCTGTACAAAAATTACATTATAAGGACACAGACACAGTATCTATTTAATCACTGTAATACATTACATTCCTACTCAGTGATGTTTCAATATACCCGCAGAGGAGTTTAGAACTGAAAGTTTCCTTAGATGAATGTCTTCCTCTTTATTCTTATGCATCTATACTAGACCATTACCAGAGATGCTAATATATATGTATAAACATATACCATGTTGTTTTGCCAGGGCCGTACGCGGTCGTATACACACATCTCTGTCTGCTCAAACAGGACTTGCAACCCAGCTGTATTTGATAAATATTGCCTAACTCTATTTGATAAATGCTCCCTTTAAAATCTTTCCTCTATAACATGAAAAGTCAATGCCCTAATTTTAAGTTGCCCTTTGAAAGCGAGCCAGTATTCAGATGGATATTGACTCCGGGCCTGCTGGTTGTTCTACAGCAGTGTTTGGAAGGCTGCTGTTCTAATGAATGTGCTAACATTTGATATACACACTAACAAAATCAATAGTGCTATTTTTAAAAAAGCATGTGGCTTTACTAAGTACACTGTCACTACCCTGTCGTGCAGAAGTTTACTAGAAACCTCCCTATATGACTAAATTGATGCATCTGGCTCATTTCTCTACTTGCTTGCCAGAATGCATAATACCAGACTTCAAGGACATTCAAAGTCATCCTCTGCAGCAGAAAAAACTGTTTATTTAAGTTTGAAGTGTATGCGGGAGCCAGTACCTGAAACTCCCATGCAAGTGTCAATTTTTCCTCATTTCTGCCCTGCTGTTGGCACAGAAGAGACCTAGGGGACCTAACACAGCTTTTCACATCAGAAATTCCTGCTTCTGTGGTTTCTGAATGAATTGGGTGAGAATAGGCAGAGAATAAAATGTGGTTATAGTCACTGTTGAATAAATTAAGCCCTGCTCTTTTGCTCCTTGTCTTCAGTAGGCAAACATAATGAGAGGTTCTTGAATCTAAACCTTAGATCTGCTGCAGCCCATCTAAGTCACCCTGTTTTCCAAGCAGTTACTGAAAATATCCAATCCATGTGAGTGAACAGGCTAGAAACCTATAAGGGAGAGGAATGTGTGTAAGAAGCAAACCCAGATGAAATCCAAATGCAGCCTATATTCAAGCACTTCTAGTCACACTGACTTGATTCCAGCTCTGGAAATGTGTCTTCTCCTTAAGGAACTGGTTCAGCATTATAGTATGTGGGCATATACTTGAACCAGAGACTAAATGTAGTACTAAAGAAGTCAACAGTTAAGGCAAGATAGAAAGTCAAACAGGTAACTCTCTAATATTATGTTCAAGTATGTCTTCCTTCTCTGAAAAGTTTCATAATTTAGGACTATAGAGCTATGTGAATCAATCAAAAGTAGTTATTTCCATCATCTGAATCTTCAGTGCTAGTTAGTTGCCAAAACATGGCATCATCCTCATCAGAAGGAATAGAAATTTCTTCATATGCATTTGTATGTGCCTGTACCAGGCACAGTTTGGCTGAAAAAGCAGCAAAGCAGTTACACAAATTCCAAGTGAAAAAAGTTCCCTTCTTCTTCTAGTTTAAGCAAGCATTGGCCATGGTAGGAAAAAAATGACCTTTTTTTAAAAAAAGAAGACTTTATCGTATCCCTTTTCAACCCTAAGGCTCCAAAAGAAAACATAATACTGGAAAGTTTGTACAGCACATGGGTATCCTTCTGAAATTCTGTAGAACTGATACAGAAAAGACAGAACATTCTTATCAGAGATTCAGAGAATATTCACTAACTGGAAAGTCTGGCAATTCAAAGCCTTTAAAATAATATTTTCTCACACAATGAATAATAATTAGACAGGGAAACTCATTGCCACAGGCTGTTGTCCAAGTAGAGAGTAGAATCAAAATGTACATTCAAAGGGAGAGTGGACATTTTAATGCGTTAAAAGTATGCAATAAGCACAAAACCAAAGAATTTTGGAGGGAATATAAATCAAGTTCCATGTAATATTTCACCATGGTGCATTAGGAATGGGCTTTTATTGGTGGCAGATTACCGCCGTTGGCCTTCTGCGCTGCTTCTTGCCTTGTCCTCCTAAATGTCTGGTGGGTCTCCCTGCCAGACAAAATGCCAGGCTAGCTGGGTCGCAGCCACCAGCTCATTGCAGCAACTCCTACCTCTTCAAAACACACCTCTCTTGAGAAAGGGATAACTAAGAAAACACAGACAGCTTTAACAACTGGTTCTTGCTTCTCTTACAAGGAACACCGGGCTGTGTTGCTCTCCAGGCTGCCCACAGCACCACCGCAGAAACAGGCAGGGCACGCAAGTGAGCCTGTGCCATAGCTACACCGCTGCCTGTGGCGCAGGCAGCCACATGCATGCAACCTGCCGGCAGCCAGCAGTTAGCAGGCAGGGGCTTCACGGCAAATTATACCAGTCTTGTGGGCATCTTGGACCATCCTTGTGTGAAAGCCTGGGCTGAAATCTCCTGCCTTGCTACCAGTGGTAGTGAGCTTAAAGCTGTGATGGGGCTGCCCACTGCTGCAGCAGTCAGCTCTGGCCTGCTGTGATCCTACGCGTCTAAATGTCATTATCCCCATTTTAAAAAGACACTTAAGATAAAAAGGAATTGAACTGCATTATTCAATTTATCTGTATATCAAGTGAGGAGCTGATCCCGGTGTTTTTGAGCCCCAATATACTGCTTTAACCTACCTTCCCTCCTACAGAAACACTGTAAAATTAGACCAAAGTGGCCTCTATGCATCTATAAACATCTGATACTGGGAACACAGAGAAGAAAAAGACTATTCTGCTCGGCACGCATAAGCAGTATCATGTAAACAGGAAAGAGTGGGAAGGCAATCTCCGCTGCAGGCCTTTCTAATGAAACTGTACTTGTGAAACTACAATCCAACAAGGAATAGGCAAGAGAGCACAGGAAACCATCTATAGATCCACAGCTCATTCTGATCCCACATTATTCAAACTGAAACCGTAACCTCCTACAAGAAGTCCAGAAGCTGGTAGCTGAAAAGGCACTGCAAGCTGACGCCATGCGAACAATGGCCAACAGAGCGGCTGGGCAGTCCGGTTTTGAGGCAGCATTGACCATGTCTAGAGAAGACCCCAGAAGGTGAGGCAAAGCCTGTGGAGGCAGAACAGCACCATGAACGTGACAGCAAGATGGAGCAGCAATGAGGTCTGCAGACAAACTTACCTATAGCTTCACGCAGCTCACTGAGCTACCACAAACATTTGCTGAATTCTTCCCCACATTCCTCTGTCTCATATTATTTAATCTGCCTCAGTAAATACAGCCTTTCACCAAAAAGTCAAACTATCACAGACTGTTCTGTGGCTTGGGCATCACGTCAGGGTGTCGAGCACACAGATATTAGGTTAGCTTCTGGGCAGGTATTCATCAGGTCTAACCTGATAGAGTACCAGCTATTTTTTCTCTTCAGCTGACGTGCCTTTCCATGTATAAGTAATATAAATGTGCACATTTCTGCGCAGACCAGTAGACAATATCACTTTGCAACCAAAACATGGGCTCTGCTGACTTTTCGAGCTCCTTCCACTCCTCAGGCAGTTCATTCAATCATGATTCATTTTAAGCAGGTGATTTCCACCATGCTGGACAATTTCTTCCTTTTTTATTACATGATCCCTCCAACTATGGAAGATATTTTGACACCATGCAAAATTTCGCTATGTGCATGGATACATCCTGCAGGTTGTAATGATACCTCTGGATTATGATAATCAAGGATGTTCCAGAAAGAGAAGGACTTCATTATTTATAGGCTCAGATTTTTATGAGATGTACATCACAGCTGATGAGTGTTTCTCTAAGTTCTGATACTTTACACATTGCTGCAAGAGAATTAATAGTACCGGAAGGCATTAATATGTCTTACCTAAAATCATATATCTGATTAAGGCACTAAGAACTTTTCCTTCGGGCTCAGTTAAGACCCTTTGTAGAGTGAAACAGCCATCCAACGCAATGGGCAACCTCTGGGCCCAATGATGGGTCGAGCAGAGGGATTCTTTGGCCCAAACCAATGCAAGTTCAATGTGTATGAGTGAGTGTGTGTGTGTATGTGTGGGAGTGTGTGTGTGTAAGGGGAAAAACAGCAAAACCTGCCCAAAAAGCAATGGGCGATAAGCTCTATGGGCAGAGAAGACAAGCAGATTTGGGAAGTGAAAATGGCCTGGGTGTTTTTTATTTCTGTTGCAACCAGACAAACAAGATTCTGTTTGCATTAGCTGTAAATATTTCTTTTTCTTTAAGATTAAACCTCATGAGAAATTTCTAAAGGGAAACTCCCCTCCAAAAAATATAAAGGCTCTGAATATTCACTAGCCACTCAGAGGTACCATGGTGCCCAAAGGACATCTGGTCACATCCTCCTGCCTGTGTTACGGGCACTTCCAGCTGGCAGCCCTTTCCCCTGGCACCTGATGGTGAAACAGGTACCAGTGTAGGATACCAACCTGTTGTTAGGTTCTGTGGGACTGATGGAGCGTGGGCTGCAGTAGAGTGGGCAGGACGACAATGCGCATCTCATGCCGCAGTGCTGATTGTGGAATCTAAAATCTACAGGAAAAAAAGAACGGCCCAGGGTTTCCTGTAGATGAGACATTTTAATTTACACGAACGCAAGTGATAGACACTTTGGAAGTTTCCACTTTGTATTCTGCTTTCATCTTAATGAGTATTAACTTATTTTTCCAACAAGGGAAAACCCAGAGAACACTGATGAAGAGAGAGAAACTGCAGTATTTCTAATATTCCCCTTCACTCAGCTGCTTATACCGTATTTAGATGGTTATGTACGTAGGTGCATATCATTTCTAATGGCTGGGTTTTACCAAAAGGAGCTAAATTCATCACTGTGGCAATTAAGGAAAGCTCCAGCAGGATCACACCCAAGCTGAATTAAGCCACAGGACTTCTTAAATCTGTTCTCCTCAATCTGTGAGCAACACATGGATGCTGTTGCTCCTCAGCAGCATGAACCCATCTGACTGCTGCTTCCTCAGGCTTGGCTACTCTCTGCCCAGCTCCTGTGACTTTGGGCATGACCCCTTAACCTGGCAAAAAACGGTGAATAGCTTTCTGCCCATTTAGCGTGCTGAAATGGATAGGCACCAGGGCTGGTTATTACTGGAGCTGTTTCAGGGAGGAGGCAGTGTCCCACGGCCAGGGTGGGAGGAAGACCATGACCATGGCAACTAACTGATATATGGCTGAGGTCCTCATGGAATTACAGCTTGAACTGTGAAAAGCACTAAGTTTTCTTTCTGTGAAAGGAAGGAACCAATGCCAACTAATAGAGGTGTGGCAACTATTCAGGTGACTGCCAGTGACCTAAACATCTGCTGCAATAGTGCAATAGAAGAAAAAAGTGACTTGGTCTATCTAGCATCTAAATTACTTGTTTTCGTGTTAACTGATCAACTTCTTGCAAGATATGCTTACCTTTTACAGAACCGCATATTGTGAAAACTAAGCAATTCTTTTGCAAGCTGTAAAATACAGTCACTGCAAGTGGGCACCAGTGCACATGAAGGAACCAGTGCCAAGAAGCATCACAGCCCCTGCTGAAGAGCCCCTCTTTTTATTTATTATATGTTAAAACAAGCCGGTCTTTGCAAGCTGAATTTCAGAGTCTAGAGGTGCAGGATCAAATCACACATTCTGATGGTGCCACTGGTTCAGCAGAGGAAGCCTGACACTGTGCTGCTTCACCTGCCGAGCGCAAGAGGACCGGAGCCCAAAAGTGATGGGTATTCACAGCTAGTGCCAATGGCAGGGCAAGGTGCAGCTGCCCAGCAGCTCCTGGCACCACGCTCTGACGGCTTCCCCCCAGCAAGTGCTACCTGGTCAGCCTCTCCATTTCCAATTAAACACAACATCATGTTTACAGTGATGTTCATTACAGCTGTTCATGTATTTTGGACCTTTCTGCTTCACAGAAACAGTAGTTTATGGAAGCATTGGGACATCTCAGGGCACCTCATCTTCTAAATGAGTTTAACCTCTCAACACCCTTCTCGGGTAGATACTGTGTCATTGGCTTCCCCAAGCAGAAAACAAGTGCTTTGCAGCTGAGTGGACTGCTAAGGCGTGAGCGTGTCCATGGCACAGCAGCAAGGGGAAACAGCCGTGCACCGAGAAGGAAAGTACCCTGCTGTGTCATCAGGGTACCATGAACTCCCACAGCCCCTGCTCCCGTGCCCTGAGGGTCAGCCCCATGCTGGCTCTGCCTGTGCACTTCAATAGGCCCATTTAGATGTACCAGAGGAGGATTTGCCCTTGCCTTGTTCTGCTGAATGAACATAACAGCAACAGAGAAAATGCACAGAGAGGATTTTCCGGCCTGTCATCCAAGTAGAAAAAAGGAATAGGAAAAAAGAGAAGTAGAAAGAAGGGTAACAGAGGAAGTCAAAATGAAAGCAAGCAGGAGAGAGGGGAAAAATATATCTCCTGGGTCTTTGGCCCCGATTCCTCACTATCACAGCAACTGTGTAACGGAAATCTCCCTAAGCTCAATCTCACACTTCTTTGACTTCTTCTGAACCCCCCTACCCCCATTGCAAAGCTATTTTGGAACCCCACTCCTCTCGTGGCTACAAGCCTTTTAATTTCCAGCCTAATTTTATTCATAGCCATATGTCCACCTGTTCTTGTGCCAGCCTTGTACCATAGCTTAAATATTTCTCCCTGGATGATGTTAACCTCTCAGTTCTGGTTTCATGCTTAGCTTAAGCAGACTGTATGTGTGAGCTGTTGCCAAACAGGCATTCCCTCACCTCCCTCCAGCCAGTGCCACGGGCACAGCCTGCATCTCTGCTCCTGACAATGTGGTCACACTCCCTCCTCCATACCATGCTAGTGCTCGTGCTATTGCTGACCTCATGGTCAGCCAGTCTTGGAAAACTCATCTAGCTGAAAATTAACTCAGAAAAGATCCCTGATCCCACAGTTATCCAAGCATATGTACTGGGCTAAGGGAGGTGTCAGGACTATGCAGCACAGGCAGAGAGAGGTCAAAAAACCCTATGCTAACAGCCTGGACATCGATCAGTTTAAACCAATTGTGAATCCACATCCAAAGAAAGCAAGACTTCACGCTTACCCTTTCACATTACCATTTAATAAGCCACACTTCTAATTTCATAGAATCATAGAATGGTTTGAGTTGGAAGGGATCTTAAATGTCATCTAGCTCCAGCACCCTGCCATGGGCAGGAACACCTCCCACTGGACCAGGTTGCTCAAAGCCCCATCCAACCTGGCCTTGAACACTTCCAGGAAGTGGAAGTACAATTTCTCTGGGCAACCTGTTCCAGTGTCTCACCACACTCACAGGAAAGAATTTCTTCCTAATGTCTAATTTAAACCCACCCTCTTTCAGTTTAAAACCATTACCCCTCATCCTATCACCA
>RSEF01000005.1:47614487-47705415 GCA_003993805.1 Himantopus leucocephalus | reverse complement strand
CAGTGCCCTCTTCAATGGCATTCATACGTCTCTTTCTGGGTTAGAAAACCCTCACCTGACATGTCTTGAGACTGTAAGGTTTTTTCCACTGAGAAAGAGAATGAAAAGGTCCAAAAGATGCAGTGAGGTGGGCAGAGAAAGAGGACACAACTGTTACCTGGGATGAAAACAGAGCCTAGAGGTCTCTGTCAGTCCTGGGGCTTTGTGTGCTGAACCCTGCCTTAACATGCTCTTAGCACCTTTGCCTTCCCCAGAGAAGTTCCTATGTAATTAAAAACCTTTCCTTGGGTAGTGGTGCCAGAAAGGAAGAAGAGGCGATGCTGACAAACCAAGTGATGGCAGTGCTTTAGCTAGTGGTTTCCTCACATCAGACAGATGCTTCCGTTAGTAAGCACAAGAACCATCTAACCACATAAACTTTCAGTCAGGCATATGTTTATGCATGTTGTTGACGTAGAGCCTACATGTCCCTTCAGATGATATTTTGTAAAATGCAAAAGGTAAACAAATGAAACAGATCTCAGAAGGGTAATAGGACGAAATGGAGAGAAAAAACCTTTCTCTCCAGAGAAAAAAGAAGAAAAAAAATAGAGTCCAACCACTCTTAAAATGATTTTGCATTTTAAACTCTGATGGGCGCTCTGGTCCTTGGTGTCTGGTCCATCATCACCCACCCTCTCCCAAGCCCATAGTGGTACAGCATGAGTGACAGCTCTCCCTGTCTTTTGTTTTCAAGAAGGATGTAAAATTGCCAGAGTACCTCCAAGAATTCGACACTGAACCACTTCACACCTGATGACAAATACACTCACAGATGGGATGTTCCCTGGTCAGAAAGGCGTCCTCTGCCTAGCAGCTGAATCATATAAACCCCATTGCAGCTTTGACACAGGACCCTGATCCCAGGAGCTGGAAGATAGGGCCTGCTTGAGGCCACAGGCTGGCAGCACAATGAATCTGCAGCCTGTCTGCAGAAGCTTCCTCTGGATCACATCAATCATACCCTGACACCACAACCGCTCCCCTCCTTCCCTCTCACAACCCCGCCTGGTGTAGCACAGTGGGCCGGGGGTCCCTGTCAGAAAGGGGCGTGCAAGTGTTGGGCAGGACTGATGCAAAGAGACCTGAACTCCCCAGTGTGTGCTGTGACGGCTGGGCTCCATAGACCTGTACCGCAAGTTTACTGCCCATCCACAGACCACCTGGGCTTCGTGCGTGTGGTGAGTCTCACATGAGGGACACGTCAGCCATCTGCACACATGCAGCGAAGCTGCTCTGCGTCTGTCTGCAAACACTAGTTAGTCTTCTGGAATTTCTGGCCATCTTACTCAGGATGGAAAGAGAGGGCTTGTCCCACTGAGGTTTTGCCCTTTGGAATATCAGAACTCTTCCCCTTAAACTACCTTTGCTTCATTACAGAAATAAGTATTTCATGAATAAAAATTCAGGAAACACGTAGGAAATATATGAGTTACTTTTAATACTGTTTTAGAAAACCCTACAAATATGAAAATGACCTAATCCTTAGATTAAAGCCATATTAGGAGACCAGAGGGATATAGAATTGCTCTGCTGTCTGGATTATCTGATGGAGTAACACTCAGAAGTACTGCTTGCCAAGTGCATACATAAACCTGGTTT
Source organism: Himantopus leucocephalus (assembly GCA_003993805.1). Classification (NCBI taxonomy): domain Eukaryota; kingdom Metazoa; phylum Chordata; class Aves; order Charadriiformes; family Recurvirostridae; genus Himantopus; species Himantopus leucocephalus. Next base: position 47,703,774 of record RSEF01000005.1, on the reverse strand, counting down.
ATCGCATCCCCAACAAAGCAGATTATGTTTTTGTGGTGCCCTTATCCACATGTTCAATCAACAGGACTGCATTACCTTCCCCGGTGACCTTCATATTGCTCTTCAAAATTAAACAGCCAGGCATTAGTCCCCAGCTCTAGCTAAGGTAATTGGCTGGAGTGCGAGTGGTGCAACCTGGGGCAGAGCTTTGTGGTGGCGTCAAGGTCAATTACCAGCAGAGGAGACCTTCACCTTGAACCTGCCGTGCGTCACCAGGAAGGCTCAGCTGCTCTGAGAGCTTTGTGCTGAACTGTGGTCCTGCCAAAGGGGGCATCAGGCACCAGAGAGAAAGGGAAACCAAACAGCAGAGTTTCCCCAGTGCTGCTCTAATTAAGCAGTTAGTTAGGTGCGAGCTGAGATGGATGTGTTGCTGCAGACTGTGGGTTTGAGGTCCTGGTCCTAGTCAGAGCAAGGGCAAAAGTATAGATTTAGGCTCAGTTGGAATGAAGCTGGAAAATTATTATTCGATCTAGCAAGATTTTCTCCACTGCTGAAGGACTTTACCAGTTTTACAGGTCATATGAACCTGTGTTATACCAACCTGTCTCCTTGATCTCATTTGGCATTTCAAACACTGTCCAGTCTGAGGGACTTCTGTCTTCTGTGTTTCAATCCACCTGCCTTTGGCAACCTGTGGCTTCCCCACGGCAGACTTCAGTTCCAGGAGAGATCCTCTCAGAGACCTTTCCTGCTTACCTGAGTCCTGAAAAAATGAGAAAGGGAAAATTTTCTCTATTTTACAATATTTTATCATGCATTAAAGAAAAGAGGTATATATTTTTAACTGAGCTAAAAATGTTTATTGTTAAAGTTTGCAATTATTGATAAGTATCTTAAGAGAGAAATCCCTAGACATTTTAGAACTCTGACCATATTGTCCCAGGTGTGTTATCCATAGAGAACATGATACAGCTATGTAAAGCTGCTATGATTGCTAAGTGTATTCAATTATCCCTGCTAGTTTTGTCCCCCCTCCCATACTCTCCATTCATCCCAGCATTCACTAAATATTTTAAGCTGGTTAAGTGAGCTCATGCATGCACTTTGGGGAAAAATATGGCTATTTATCCACCACAATATATGGGCAGGAATGTACCATTAATCTGCATAGAGCTGTGAGACATTGTCCCTTTTGCTCTTATCCTCCTTCTTCAGGAAAAAAACCACCACACTTTGGAAAACGGGTCATGTGAACACCGGGATTTCTATAGGGAACCCGTGGAACAATGCGCGCATTCGCCACCATTGTCTCGTCTTCCCACACACAATAGAGGCTTTGCCAGTGGGGAGGCTAAATGGAGAACAAATGGATGGACAGTAAAGATGATGTCGGCAGAAAGTGCAAGAACCGCCTTCTGCTTCTGTTTCTTTCAAAGTCTTGTGCATAGTAATTCCTCTCCATTGTGGTATACATAGTTGTATATATTCATGATATGCTTGCTAAAGAAATGCTGGCTGTCGTCAGTAGAGAGGCCCGTAGAAGTGCCTTTATTCCACCAGCCCCTTGGAGTTCAGACAGTATGGCATCCATGAGCGGGGAGCAAAACACCGACTCTTATGTTAATGAAGATTACAGGGGATGAAAGCCCGGCTGCTCTCCCCCTGACAGCGATTCAAGGGATTTTCCCTTACAACACCAGAGTACTCAACTACAGCTAAGTTTCACCAGAACTTTCTCTACAAACCATTTCAGAGGTTTCACAATCGGGCTGGAAATATTTACATGGAGATAAACCCCTCATGTCAGGCCTCAAATAAATGTAAAAAAGGGCTGTTACTTTTGACTGAAAGACCCAGAGTCAGTTAGAGTCTGAGCTGGTACACATTCAAAAAGTTGCAGAGAAGTCAGATTAAGTTAATTTACCCCAGTGGATAATTTAGATTGTGAAAATTAACAGAACTTTTTTCTAGCACTTTTAAGCCACTTACACCAATCTGAAGCAAGAAAATTATTTTCTGTTAAATTCTGTGAGATGACGCAAGAAGTCTGTGGAGAGATGATCAGTTCCCATTCGCTTCCAGAGAACTTTTCCCCCAGGGATTTGAAGTGGCAATCAGCAGCAATGGTAGTTCTTCCATCCCTTCCTCCACTGGACTCCTCCACAAACCACAAGCTGTGAGATTTTAAACACTCCTCTTGCTACAAGTGGAGAAATAAAAGACATTGCTGAAGTATCACTTTTCAGACCATTCATCAGTTTTCAGTATATTTTTGGTCTGCGAAAAAAAAGAACCACCTCCATTAATTATTTTCTCCTGAACTTTTGTTTTCATAATGCAAGATCCATTCCAAGTTCTTGTATCAAGAATTCCTTGAAAACTGGAAGAGACATCTTCCTATTGACAGAGTTGGGCCCTGGTAGCAAGACTCAGTGTTTTTAACCTGTGTGTCCTCACCAGCTCCACCCTGGGCTAATAGAGATGAAGCATCTTTACTGCTGAAGGATGCAGTGGCAGCCCTATGTCGAGCAGGCTTGCAGCCTGTGCCTTTGAAGGCATGGATCCGAAAACTGGTTTCACCATGGAGAAACCAAACGTCACAGAGGGACCAGGATATCTCTTTCCTCATGCAAGTCAGACCCTCCGAAGAAGAAGGGAGACTGTGGGGAAGCTGACAGAACCACCAACATGCTACCTACTGTGAGCATTAAACCTGTCTTAAACAGAGGAAATTAATACCAAGCACCTCATTTAAATGGCATCTCGTTTGGGACAAAAGCCAGGAAATATAAATGTTGGTTTGCTCTGCTCATCACTTACATGACTGTGCCTTTTGTTTTTCAGTGTGATGAGCGGCAAGGATAGAAAATCAGCACCAGCTCTGAATTTCCTGGCTTTTGTCAGTTGATGTCACACCCATAACATTATTCAAACGGAGGGGTTTGTGTGTAACAGATAAATGTCGACAAAGCCCCGTCTAATGCCTTTTAGGTTGCTAGGAAACCTGGCTCTGTAGCCACCACAGAGATATCTCCGGCTAGGGGCTTAGATAAGCTCTGACTTGTTTTGATTAGGTGAGCTTTATTACAGAAAAGACAGCAGCATGCTTGACACCACGAAAATATGACCTGCTACAAAAACGATGGTCCAAAGATCATTTATTGCTCACGGTCGCATACACAGGAGGACACTAAGAATACCTTTCTAGCCCACCAGCTCACTTCCCCCGAGAAAAATCCACACCTCCTAATTAAGGTCTCCCATGGTCCCCTAGGACTTGGGGCTGCTGCTGCTAACACCTCTGTGTTAAATGGTACTGTGGGGAAAAGTCATTATTAGCCTGGTTTAATTTCATGTTTCAGGAGAACGGCGGTATTTGTGGTCTAGTGGGCAGAACAGATAACTAAGAATTAGATTACCTGCTCTCTTCTCTCAGCTCTGCAATTTAATGATTGTGCTTAGAAGATAGGTCTGAATGAGCTGTACCTGTGGCAGATATTTATGCAACTCTGTTAATGGAGGGTGCAAAGGGACGTGAGCTTCTCTGCTGTTGCTTGTGGTGACCTGGGGTCTGCTCAGGGGTGATGAGGCTCTTCTTCTCCCTTCAGACCCAGCCTGTCTTTGCCTGCTTATGCTATGCCAATGCCATGCCCCCGCCTATGACATGCCCAACAGGCAAAAAGGGTGGAAACCCAACAGGTAAAAGGGTGGAAACTCCATGCCCTTCTGACAAGTGGTGTCCATCCTTCACCTCCTCAGCGGTAGGAAGTTTTTCCTTTGATCTACCCTACTGCAATCCAAGCACCTTACTTCTTTTCTTGTCCATAGCACACATAATAAACAGGCTATCCCATCCTCTCTGCAGTGACCTTTTACATATTTGAAAAGTTATCCATTCTTCCTTGGTCAACTTTTCTCTAAACAAAACAACCTAAACTTTCTCAGTCTTTCCTCATAAAGCATATTTTCCTGAACCTCTTTAAGTCCATGGTGTATTGCCTGTGAAGGCAAGGCAGATATTGCGCAAGCTATAGACAAACCCAACAATATCGACTTGAAAGCACCAGTCTGACCACAAGCTTAGTCATGGTGTACCTGTGAGCTATGCAGTTTTTGTCCAGGTTGCTGGCAATAGCTTGGGAATCCCATAATCTACTCTTTAATCAGGAAGGGATGAGGCAGAAACGTCTGATGATGTATAGGGTTGCCAGGAGGTAGTCGTGTCCAGCTGGACCAGTTAAAACTACATGACAGAACCCCGGGTTCATGCTGGGGTGTAAGCAGACTCAGGACTTTTAGTTTCGTCTAAGTTTACTTTTATATATTTACATTTGGTAAAATGCATGGTTCAATGAAATACCCTCGTGTGACAGATGCAGTCATACCTGTCAGAAGAGACAACCCAGCTGAATTGCTAATGGAGTTCAAAAAGGCTCTCCCTAAATTCATGCCCAATTACACAAAAAGTTTTATTCATGCAGAAAGTGTAATCAGCCCGTAATCATAGCATTGTTAAAGAAGTCTCTGCTCATCAATCTGTCTCAGGTAAAGCTGCTACAGGAGTTAAAATGTGATGCAAAAGGTGAAAACAATCAGGCTTTTTCCAGCTAATTTGGAAAGCAAGTTTCAGGATAACGAGTTCTGTGCAGAGAACTCTGCAGCTGAAGTGCTTCAGTTGGGAGAGCTCGGTACAAGCAGGTACTTTCCAAACCATTCAGTATATAGGTTAATATTAACATTAGGCATTGCACATTTAACTCAACAGCCTAGGAAGCAATGATCTGGTATGCTTCCCTGCACCCATGATTAAGCCTTGGGTTTGCGTACTGTGTTCAAATACACCATTATGTACTGGGACCCTGTCATAGAGGAGACAAAAAGCCTGGTTACGCTGTCTTTGCAGCTCACACCTGGAGTAAGCTCTGGTCCCCTGGCTGTCCTGTACAATTTGTCCTGTGTTCCTCAGGAGCATGTGAACCATGACCACACCGCAGTGCTCTGGGAACAAACCTGGCATCCTACCAGCCTCCACTGCTGTCTGCAGCTGGGAGTGAGCATCCCCACGCATCCCCAGCATCGGGGTCAGAATGCACTTGCCCCATACACAGCAGAGGATCACACCAGTATCCTCCTCATAAGGTGACCAAGCCCAATAAACAAGTGCAGAGGCTGTTGCAAAAACACACAGCCGGCTTCTACTATGACCGTGTCTGCTGCCATTTTTTCCTCAGCACACAATGTCAGAGTCCCACCACAGAAAAACTCACGTGTTGGGGTGCAGGCAAGGCCAGCTCAAACTAGTGCTATGGATGGCTACACACAGATGCCTGTTAGAGCTGATTTTGGCCAGATGGTGTTTGTGCACTGCTATTGCCCCAATTATGTGCCTGACTCTTAGCTGCCAGCCAAGCTGTGACATAGCAAGTTGTTACATGGAATTGCTCTCAGGGCCTGGATGTGGTTGTCAGCAAACAAGGATGGGAGGCTGCTGGTGGAAAAGGCTGCTCATGTGTGTCTGTTTGTGTATGTATGTGAGTGGTACCCAAGGCATGGGGTGAGATAAGACTCTTTTGTCCCACCCCCTGAGCTGCCCATCTCTGCTGAAGAATGCCCAAATAACAGCGTATCTTTCCTAAACATAGTTGTACCTAAACATAACTTTTTACTCTCATCTTTCCAGTAAATATAACTTAGGCAAGACACCTACCAGAGCTAGGGGCAATGCCAGAGGCTTGGGGCCCCTCCACTTCTCCTGAGCATGGCAATAAAGCTGGAAGGGGTGAATGAACGGCCCCAACGAGTCTGACCTGTCTCAAGGCTTTTCAGGGTCCTCAACCTCTCAGACTTAGCATGATGATCAAATCCCAGGTGACCATAAAGCACAGAGCTTACTGTTATGGCTTATCAGTCCCAAACTGGTGTAGCTCATGATAGAGGTGTGCATGTCAAGCTGCACCTGCGTGATGGTTGGCCTAACAAGTCCTTATATGTGCAGTCTTTGTTTTGATGAATCTGAAGCCACATTACTTACTGCTGCAGGCCAGATCCACGGCACGAATTGGCCTCAGCCAATTCATGGCACGTGGACATCCTGGAAATCCTGAATATGGAAGTCCTGAATTTATTTTTGCACCTGACAAATTTTTTAGTTTTTTCAATCACAAGGTTCAGTACAAAAACTTGAATGGTGAAATAATGAGATCATTGATTTAGAGCTCCACAGATTTGTACTTTTCATGCCAACTAGGAGACTTGTGAGCACAGTTGAGTGACATTTGTGTGCATGGGCACTGGAGAATGCTCTTGGGGGTATGGAGTGAAATGTGCCCAGGTCTGTGTAGGTAGTGCCTGTGGTGTGCAGATCCTTGAAAGAACCCTCTGAAATGTAAACAAATTTCTTCACAGAGGCAGCTATTTAACTTGCTTCAGATAGGCTGGGCTGGCATGGTTGCATGTAGATGCAAGTAGCAAATCTGACTATAAATGAACTGCACGGATGTACCCTGAGTCATGGATTGCGTTCACAAGGTCTGAGAGGAACAAGTACAATTTTTCCAACAGTACTCTGCACAGTAGCAGTTTTGGCAACTGCATGCATGCTCTTACAACTCTACAAATAGGTACTCGGAAATACCCCAGATACACTTGTCTACCTCATGAAAGGAGAGGAACCAATCAGGCATATGACAACCAATTTCTTCAATTGACTAACACTTTGTCTGGCTTTAAAGTCCACTGGTTTGCATATCATATCATTGGAAAACTGGGACTCTGTAGTGACTGGAAGCAGTGGAAATGAGTTATCGATCTGTATATCAGCCATACACTGATGGCATCTCAACCCTTACAGGCTCTGGTTCCACAAGCAGGTGAAATGCCTTAGCAATGCTTGTCATTGCTGCCAAGCAGTGGTCTGGCAATCCAGCTACCTCCTCACATTTATTTCCCTTTTGCATTTTCATTCCTGACCATTCACTTCCCCCTCCACCTCATGTGTGAACTTGGACACTCATTGGTCCCATCCATCATCTCATGGAGCTCCATAGGCCAGAAGAAAACTATCCATTTTCTTTTTGCTGGCTTAGGTTTCCTCTGGACAAGCAAATGGATGTAGATCACAAGTGGGTTTGAGAAGCACCAGAGCTGACAGAAGGTAAATTGCAGGCAAGCACAGCTGGAAATGCAAGAAGTTGGGGGACAGCAGGACCTCCCCCTCCAGTGGTAGATGGCCATTAAATCAGCTCATCCCGTCTTGCAGGATTCCATCTCTCTGTTTTGGCCACACACTGAACAGATACACTGACAAGAAATAGTCTAGGGGATATTAAGAAATATCCCCTCCAAAAGTCCAGCATCTAACAAAAAGGACCCCTTATGACTTACCCTTTTTATACACAAGCCCATGGCGAAGACAACAAAATCTTAAACTCAGTGATACAATAGTCTCTGCCATAGTTAAAAGGACCAACGTGAACAACTGACTTTCTTTACTGCTTGTCATATATCATCCCCTAGAACAATGCAAACTCCTCGGATTCACAGAAACATGGAAAATCACAGTTGTCTGTGTACTCCCAGATGTGTTTCCCAACCTATAGACCAATCACCTGACCTAAAGAGCACAGACAGCAGAGAAGTCAGCTGTCAAAAAGATCTCAACATTAAGAGGTGATGTACCGTGCCTGTTGATTCAGCTCTTCCCTCCCTAACTTGAGTATTACAAACATGGCTCAATAACAGGCCAGATACCTTCTGGACAGTCTCCACAGGCTTTAAGTTAGTATCTGACACAGAGTAAATGGCTGAAGTTCAACTAGAGTCAGTGAAGAGTTTGCCCAATTTAGAAATGGAGGTCTCCTCAGGGATGCCAGCCAGACCTGTTCAAATTTGTGAAAGCATATCTAATTTAAACACTTTCGGTGTGCCTGCTATTACTTCTGCCATGAGGCCAAACTTTTTAATGAGATTAATGATCCATGGGTCACTGTGATCAGTGATTGATGAGGTTCTCAGCAAAATCAATCAATTTACTGTTTCTTTCTACCAAGGGTTGCTGCCACACTACTGCATCCCAAACTGGGTCACAATTAAGACAACGTAGTTTGATCTGGTTTTCCCTGACCAGATGCTTCAATTCAGTGCCTACAGTTTGTTGAATACAGTTTTCTGATAACCCCAAGGGAGCCTAATGGTAGCAGTGCATTAACCCACTGATGCTAATCAGCAGGATTGGGTATCAGGATATGCAAATGAATTAAATTAGATCTTGTTTTCAAAGGGTATCATAAGCTGTCCCTTGAGCTTTCTGTGCTTTTGGACATGATTTGATGCATTAACATTTAATTTCTGCCAGGTGGGGTTCACCTTCCTCTGAGGTAAAGCACTTACAGTGTGACACAGATCTTGTGCCTCCCTCCTTGTTCTGCTAATAAGAAATACAAGATCCAGTTTCTCTCTCCTCTTCCTTCCCCCACTGCTTTCCTCCCACAGTGTTTTAAAAATCTGACAGTAATGTGAAAAAAAGTTGGTTTAGGGCTCTGTTGTTGCTCAGCGCCTCCTGGATCACTTTTGCTACCTTGATGTGCCAGCACTGTTGGGAACTGAACAGCAAGACTGGTTTTTTACTACTGTTCTTCACCCTTATATTGGGACAGCTGCTTTGCCTTGACCCAAACATAAGAACAACTAAGAGCAGATTTTTGCCAGAGTCCTGGACTTGTGCTGATCCCATCACCTGCGGGGACGGGATCTGGGGATATTAGTCAGCCCAGTGTGAATATTTGCCCCGTGCAGGCCCTCAGGACAGGTCACGGCTTTGCAGCTCACCACGCTATTTGATTTATGGAGTTCCAAGTGACCTGGGACATAACCACTGCCAATATTTAAGATCATAGATTTTAAAGGTCAGTAGGGACCACTAGCCTTCATTATACCAGAAGCCAAATAATTTAATCCAGTAAATCCTGCCTCAAATCCATATCTTGTGGTTGAGCTGGAGCATATATTTTCAGAAGCTGCTCCAAACTCAATTTAGAGATTTCATTTTAATGAGGTGTCCCGCAGAGCTCTCTGTGTCCCTGTAACCCTCCTTGTGTGCAGCATCGCGTGTGTGATGTGCTCACGTCTCCATTCTTACAGTCGAGTTTTGCTTAAAACATTGCTGATTTTGGTTAGAGCAGCATTATTTACTGAGGGCTGCCAATGTGTTCTGCCTTGCTTAAGTCTCGGTTTTATGATGTAAATTAGACAGATAATACTGTCCGTAAACCATACTGCATGATCAGATGGCAGACTAAGCTTAGTGAGATAGAGATTTCCTTTTTAATTAAAACTGCAACACTTCTGTGTGGTGGATTAACACTGAAAGGGTCACTGGAGGAAGTGAATTAAAGCAGGATTTGAATGATGAGATAGTGGCCATTTTCAAGCAATTTAACAGCATAACAACTGTGTCCCTCCACAATGTCTTCCTTGCAGAACTCCTAAGATTATATTATCTTTCATTAACCCTTAGAACTCCTTAAAGGGAGTAAAATGTCATCTTAATTTTATTGGTATGAAAACTGGGGACGTGAAAGGTTGAAATAATAATGAAATCATATTTGGCTTTTCTTTCACGATGTTCATCTTGAACAATGAGACTGTGGGTTTGGAAGCACCTGGTACCCAGGGCTCCCACCAATTTCTATGAGAGTCAAGAGATCTTCAAGAGCTCCAAAAATCAAGCCCCAGTAGTTCTTTTTAGGTAAATCATGTTGTCCCCTCAGACAAAATGTGCACTCGACAGTTAAATTGCCATATGAACATGGAGCTTCAATTCCCACATACCCAGTCCTGCTGGCCAGCTTGTCCCAGAAGACTGTCAGTAACCAGTGCTGCCACAGATGTCACACTTGCACTGAAAGATCCTGGCTTTTCAATGAAAAGCAGGCTAGAATACTTTCTTTTCCCTAAACTCTCCCAAGCTACAAATTCTTGAATCAGACCAATGCGAGCCCACCTTCACATAGGCCTCAAGATTAATTTCTCGCTATTAGACTGTATCTGCTGTTCAGGTGACATCTGTTAACAAAGACGAGTATAATGGATGGTTAACTTCAAATCTAAAACTTGCACATGAACTCTTTTGCTAAATACTCTGCAATTAGACATAAGCTGAGTAAGACAGAGACTGCAGTATTGTATCACTAGGAAACATGTAGGGAAAAGAAATCTGAGCTATCCTTGTTCCATTTAAAAAAAAAAGCAGCTGAGATATTTCCCCTTGTATTCCTCAGGTATGTAAGAAATCCTGAATCAGCTGCTCACAAAGAACAAAATTATTATAATTAAATTTCCACATGCATATTTACAGCAGTAGATTAGAAACGCCTAACAATTCTTAAGCAAATACCAGCTTTCTTCCAGAAAAAACTGTCTGTTGAAAACAACAAATCCAATGTGGTTACAGACATTACAAAACAGACCAGCTATTTGGTATTAAACCTCAATAAATGATTTGAATAATCAAATATTTCTGTGCTGGCACAAAAGAAAAAAAAAAGCACAAAAGCATAACCCTGCAGATGGGATTATTAGGGGGAAAAAAATGAACTGAATTCATCACCTACAACTTCCTACGAAAGTGATTTCATCCTGCTCAAGCTTCTATATGAGACAACCTATAGGAAAACCAGAAAGCCTTTAACACTCAGGCTGCAAGCTCCTTGAAAGGGGGCTGAATTTCTTTGAATACTTAACAGCACAACGGCATCCTTAACCCTACAGAGGGCCTCTGGGCAGAAGCATGGTTAGTTTGTAACAATAATAAATAAAATTATGCTTACCCCATCAAGTACCTCAAAGGAAATGATTTTTTAGTTTTATAGAATAACTGTGAATAAAAACCACATTAAGCAGCATAGACCACACTCGAGACTAGTACAAGCAACGCCAGACATTTAGGATCTGGAAAGAGAGCCCTAAAGGTGCATATTTTGCCCCCAGACCTCCTCGTATCCCCTATTAGAGAAATCCACGAGATTGCAGATGCGGGCGGGCTGAGGGAGGACCCAAGCCTCCACCTGCGATTACCTACCCCCATCATTTTATGCCAGTAAACTCTGCAATGCAGCAGTGAGTACTCTGCACTCGGGTAAGTGTTTGCTTGTCTCTCGATGTCTGTGCCAGTGAACGTGTACAGGCAGCAGGGAGCTCTAATAAAGCAAACTCCGCAGTAGACTGCAGAGCAGGCTGATTAACAGTTTCGGTGGTACCAGGGAGCGTGGCGAAGCGCTCTGCCTCCCCTCCTCCACCCAGCCTTAAACCTGATAGATCAAAGCTTTGACCAGCATCAGGTGGTTAAAACACAGTTCATTAACTCATGGTGCTTCCTGTCTGCTCGCCGTAGAAAGGCTGCAGGAGCCGCTTATGATGATCACATACTAAATGTGTTTACTGGAGTTCAAAACAGCTTGTCTCCCTCATGCCAAGACCGCCCTTTAAAATGATATTAATTAAGCAAGCAGCTTTAATACAACAGGCAAATGGCATGTAATCAGTGATTACAGCAGCAGGCAAGGACATGATTTCCCAGAGATTCAGTGAGACGGGGACAAAAGCAAGACCTTGACTTCCCCGCACAGCTTTGCCCCGGGCTCTGACCTGCCCCGCTCCCCCTCCTTCTCCTCCCATGTCCCATGGGTGCCCTCCGCCTTGCACCAAGGTCTCCAGACGGACATCCGAGTCGGGGGAAGAAAAACAGTTTCCCTTCCCTTTCTGTGCCAAACCAGCTGGGGAAGGAGACACGTTTCCCCAGCCGGGTTTTCAGACCGAGGGAAGGCAGGGTGACACAGCGACGGCAGGGTGCAAAGTCACGGTCACCTCGAGTGCCCTCACGGAGCAAAGCGGGAGGCAGGCAGCCAGGCTCAGCTCCTCGGGGTGGGAGAAGCCCCGCCGGGGAGGGGATGCTGGCAGGCAGGGCAGCGAGGGGCGGCCTCCGGCACGTAGCGGGGGCCGGGGACCCAGCACAAGGAACGTGAGTGATCACAAAGCAGATTCACCCAGCTGTAAGTTGTTTACCAGAATGAGATGGAAACCAAATTAATAAATTGTCCCAACTCCTGTCCCCACACTCCCACTCAATGTATTTGCTTTTTTCCCTTCTGTCTTTGCTCCTGCCCTCCCACATGAAAAAAGCAAAGTTATTTGTTTATCTTCCTCGTAGTCCTTTATAACGCCTTATAAAACCGTTACCCAGGCTTCTGGGCCAAACCCCCGTTTTACAGCTGTAGAAAGCACAGCTCAGAGAGGCAGAGTGACTCAGTTGGGATTTTATAGCCAGCCCGCATCAGAACCAGCTTTCAGTACGCGTTTTCTTTGCCTCTTAAAATGAACCTCTGTCCACCAGCACCAGAACTTTCCGCTGGAGCCAGACTTAGCCAATCACACTATCTTTAGCCCCTCGGCCGTGTATTTATTCTTTATTCTTCAGAGTCCTGGATAGTGCGGGATGTAAAGCTGAGTGTATACTATTGTTCACTTCAGCTTTGTGCTGGTGAAAGAACAAGCACAAAGGAGGGAGAGGAGAGAAGAAAAGGGGGCACCTTCTTGTATAAAAGGCTCTGAAATCCCATATGGAAAAACTCTATAGAAATGAATAAATGTGATTCTAAAAGCCTATTGAATTTAAGAGAGAATGATCTCCTTCCCACATGGTTTTCAAACACCATATAGACTGGAGCACCTAGAGAAAAGAGATCAGTCTCTTTTCAGTGCTATGGATTTATCTATATAAAACTATTGCTTTCATTTCCACTAAGTATCTTATGGAAAAGGCCTGGGGAAAAGGATGAAAAGATAACTAGGAAAACAATTTTGGTTGGTTTGTTTTGGATTTTGAAATGGTTGCAGAATAGCAAGCATTACTGTTGCTTTCTTCTTCTGACTCTCAATGGTATTATATTTGTTTATTTTGTTTATAGGCTTTTCTATGGCAATTGCCACTACAGCATCAGGCAGGGAGTTTTTAAAATAGTGTGAATGCTTGCCTAGATGTTTTTTGAGATGAGTGGCTTGCCTGAATATTTATCTTCACTACACGTGGAGGAAGCTGTGCTGAAAGGAAAGCAAAGTGAGTCTTCATGATCATCTATCTTGCTGGATGAAAAAACAGGAGCAAATGAAACAGTGGTATATATTATATCATCTAAAGCCTCTTAGGGGAGGGAGAGGGCTGCAGAAGGCAGCAGTGCAAACAGAAGGCCTTTTCCACGTAGCTGCTACAGGAGGCACAGGCTGTCGCTCTGCCAGAAAAGGCCACAGCTGTGCCAGATGTGCAGTGAGATGAGTGCAATGAAATTCAACACGGCATTCAGGTAGACTAATTTCTCCATACAGAATTCAGCGAAACTGTTCCCAAATCCTCCTGCACATATGTGCATGTGCGTAGGTATGTTACATAAAAGCAGTGTTTACCCTGGAAGCCCAGAGGAGACATTAAATGACTGTGTGCACTGCTGACGATGGACACTAAAGTGCCCAAAGGCAGCTTTTCTGTGATAAATTTATGTCAGCTATTATATGCTACAACATCTGGGCCCAAAACTGGAGCTACCAATCTAATAAGACAGCTTGGTTATGAGCAGTCACTCCAATGTCTTGACCCTGATCATCTCCTTTTTTTCAGACGATAAAAAGCTTGGCCCGCTCACTTACAGACCGTCCATTTCAGCTGTCCCCAAGTCATGCGATTTTGCTGGCAGGGGAGAAGATGGCGCTGAGAGCCCTGGGTACCAGTCCTCAGCCACAAAAAACTCCCTGCTGGTGTTGAGCAAATTGTCTGTCAGTCGACATGTGCCATTTTCTCTGTCCCAGTGAGCGGTCCCTTTGCTGCTGGCACGTGTGTGATGGGACGTGCAGTCCCATCCCTCCAGGGAACCCCTCATGTCACGGTGACAGGCAGATATCCCAGAGCTGCCGATCCCTTTCCTGGGAGGACAGCTGGGATGGGAAAGGCCACGCAAGAGAAAAGGGGAGGTTTCCCTGCCTCTGCCTCTCCTCTTGCCCACTGGGGCAAGGCAGGGAGCAATCAGCCTTTCATCTCCCCAGCCCTTTGCTTATCCAGCCATAAAAGGTGGATAGCAATCACTCTTACCTCCCAGCGGGGTTGGGGAGCTTTGTTTGGTAACGCTTATAAAATGCCATGACTGAAAGACAGTGTAGAAGGGCAATGTCTTCATTATTTATTATTGGTCCTCTAAATGTGTGGAGGGAAAGGGCTGCTGCGGGGAGCACAGTGGCACCTTAGTAGGTTACAAGACCGTCCTGCGCCGCTTTGCTCCCACGTGTGCCGGGAAGGCTGCTGCCATACACCGTGTCATTGCACGGCAGCCTGGACTGACCAGGAAACCATGGAGTAAAGTAACGTGCTGAATCGTTTGCAGCTTCTCACCTTTTGGATGGCATTTTTCCACACGCTTGTATGTTGTTTCCATCTTACTCTGGGCCTCATGTCTGTCAGAGACCCAGACTGACGGACAGGGCTGAGTCCAGCCCTGAGCTGTGGGGCCAGACTGGCAAAACTGGTGTGTGCGGCACCTAGAGAAGGGGTCCTGTCATGGGTTACCTCAACAGACACAGCCATGGTGCAGAGAAGTGATGGTAACACACGAGTTAGAGCATCTTTTACTTTATGTATAGGGCTCTTTCCACAGATTTTACTGGGTATCAAGTCAGGTCCTGCTTTCAGGCTCCCCCAGGTCTCCAAGAGGCTTTCAGGTCTCTTAGAGGTGACAGTGGTGAGCACAACACCACTTGGAGCCCTTCCTGTTCCCGAGCCCATTTCAATGCTGCCATGGAGGCTACCCAGATCTGCAGTGAATTCAATTAGGTGAGAGTAGGAGTCCTTCTCAAGCATCATCATCCACACTGTGAGTGCCCAATATGCCTGGACTTCAATGAGTCAGTGCTGGTTTTTAATTAATGATGAACTTTCAAGGTTATTAATTAACCCTGTTAATTTTGCTGTTCCATTTCCTAATGAGAAAATCTGAGTGAAAGTTTCTGGACTCTTTCCTGCACCGGCTTTCCCATCTGCAGCAACAAGCAGCTGCGCCGTCCTTGTAGGGTGGATTCATGGGTTTGTGCTCTGGCTCTAACTGAGGCAGGCACACGCTGGTATCCATCGCTTTGGTATTTGCCTCTTTTCTTACCTCGACAGGTTTTATGAAAGGCACTGATGGAACACTTGCCAGTTCCTTTCATGCACTCTGATAGAGACACTGTGTGTCACAGTGTGAGCTTCTCTTCCCGCCTCTCTGCCCCTCTGATGTTTTGCTATCTGCTTGCAAAGGCAGGGGTTTTATTCTAAGCGTGCATATTATTATCTCACTCTTGGCAAACTCCGAAGGATGTCTGTGTATCTCATCATACAACCTGACACAATATCCTTCCCAGATGGTCCAGATACTGTTCTGTTTCATTAACATGTTTCTCACTACTGCCAGAGCCCAATAGAGTTGTAGGAACAGTGGCTAGAGAGTGCAAAAGGCAGTAATGAGATTTTTTTTTTATGTGTGCCTTTATGGTATTGAAGAGCTTTATGTATCATCTCTCTGTGCATCGTTCCCACTCAGGCTGCTGCTGGTGAACATGTTCTGCCTGACTCCTGCATCAGCCACGCTGCATCTTGATTTCCACTTGATTTCCATCAGTCTCCGACAATTTTAACCCTGGCAGCCTTTGAAATCAGGAGGCCACTGGAACAATAGGCAGAATTTATACTGCAGTTTTCATCTTCACGGCAATTTTCAAACAAGAATGAATCAATCTTTAATGCTCCCTTATGCGGGACATGACAAAAGACTGCAAGGCTGATATTACAGACTGGGCTTAGAACACCTGAGGGACTCGCTGAAAGCCACAAGAAAAAACATGGCCCAAACTGCAAAAAGAACAGATGAGTTTGCAGTGCCCTGTACTACTGAATTTTTACATCCGCATCATGTTCCCAGACAATGCCTTTAAACTACTAGGCAGTTTATTTTCTGTCTGTGTCCTACATTGCATCACTAACAGCAGAACCAGGACATTCGCTGCCACCTCACTGTGTCAATTATATTCATTGATGTAACATAGTCTTTCAGTGGAAAGGGAAATTAATTACTGGAACCTATAGGGCATGTGATGACCCAATGCCTGGCAATGCTGAATGCCTTGGTGGAGTGCAGGATGTACTCCGGGCTGTACATAGGGAAAGGTCTTTGTGTGGAAAATGATCCCTTAGGCGTCGGAAACACACTCCCTCCCTCCCCCATCATTACAAAATGCTACCAAGTGGTTTCCCCATGCTGCTGAACCTGCTGCTACCTGCTCCTGTGTCTCTCTCCTTCTGTTACTATAGCTGAACAATTTGCAATTTCATCACTGAACCACGACATATCCTGATGTTAGCCTAATATTAGTAGGTAGCTTTCTCATTTTGCAGACCAGGATTTGTCTGCACCTTAGAGATTACTCTGGAGTTTGGATTATCCTTTCCAAACCCTGTCCACAGAATGCTTCTTTGTGGAATAATCATCCACTTTGGTCTTTGGGAATAAAGATAGATTGGGAATAAGTGATTTATATTGTATATTGCTGAGCTGAATCTCCTGTGCTATGGTAGTGGTCCTGAAAGTTTGGTTAAGCTAGTAACGTGGTAATATAAGAAATCAGACTGATGAAAAATGGTTAACAAATGTGAAGGACCGCTGGAAGTTCTGGAAAGTAAATATATTTTAAAGTCTAGGAAAACATGAAAGGAGCCTACTACCGCAATCCCAGCTCTGACACCAATATGCTCCTTGAGCTTGTATAAAACAGTTGTTATGCTTTGCTGTAATAAGCTTCTGAAAAACTAGTTAATTTTTCTATAGTTCAAGGGTGCGTTATGCAATGAAAGTATTAACCATGTAGAGTGTTCTTACCATGTAAAACAAAGAGCAGATGATTGAAAAAAAATAAGTTAGCTTTCAGGTCATTGAGAATCCCTACAAAACCAGAAACGTTCCCTCAAAGGAACGAAAGCGAGCAGAGATTTGTAACATAGCTTCTACCTTTAGCTTGCACTTGGAGGCAAAAAGGACCCGTATAGAAGAATTCAATGGCCTCTCGCTGACCCCTTGAATATTTCCTGAATATTCCCAAAAAATGGGATCAGGAAGAGCCAACAACGTCCAGAAACTGCAGGGGCATCTTATATTCTGGCACAAGTGGAAATACTCTGTGAAGGGCTCTGTCAACACGGTTTTTCCTCGACAGGTGTTTCCCCATATTTTCATTTGGGCAAAGGGAATCATTCTAGAAAAAGACAGGGAATTTAACAAATACTCCGGGACAAAGCCACATAATTTTCTAGAAACTAATGAATCACATACAGTCATGCTTTCCTTT
The DNA here is from genome assembly GCA_003993805.1 of Himantopus leucocephalus. Lineage (NCBI taxonomy): Eukaryota > Metazoa > Chordata > Aves > Charadriiformes > Recurvirostridae > Himantopus > Himantopus leucocephalus. The sequence continues at coordinate 47,686,383 of RSEF01000005.1, read as the reverse complement.
CATTCTTTTTATTAGTGCCCACACCCATGATCCACCTCACTTCAGTTTATTAAAGATCAGAGACCCTGTATTAAGTTCAAAGGCAGGGATATTAAAAAGCCCCAAAGCTGTCAGCAAATCCTAAAAGAATGGTACTGCTTTTCTCCATTTAAATTTTCACTTGCTTTTATTATTTTTCCCATTTCCCATCAAAGCCGTAGGAGGCAGTAATGTCTTTGGACTATTGCCCTATATCTTTTCATTCTGCCTTTTTCTTTCCTTTCTGGCCCATTCTGGAACAGGAAAACAATGTGGGTGGAAGAAGGGCAGCTTCCACCACTTCGTTAAAACAGCATTTTTTTTTAATTGAAATGTCTTGCGGAGGCTCTCATTATACCTATTAATATACGACTTCACACCATTCTTAACAGCATTCAGCTATTATTATTTTAGATTCAAATCCATGCACTTTTGATTTAATACATTAAACCCATCTAAGTCCCCATATATATATTGTTGTTAGCCAGTTGGTAGCTGAGTAATATATATCTACATCAATGATGTTTTAATGATGCATTGTTCTAATATATCACCAAAAAGATAGTGCTCGCATGATAGATTAGTGCCATATATCACTGTAGCGAGGCGTTTTTTATGATGTATTGCCCAAACAATGACATTGGAAAGGAAGAAGAGACACATAAAAAATGGTAGGTTTTAATTTATTACATTTTTAAAAACACTTCTAATATTCTTAGCACAATAATAGCTGACCTAGTCTGAAGTGGAAGAGACATGATATTAAAAGAGAGGTCTGAAGCAGATATCTCAAGTGCAATCCAGTGGGTCAGAAGACATCATGCAGACTCTTAAGATATATCCTGTATCTATTTACACCAGCAGACACACAGAAAGTCAATGGAATGAAGACGGAACCTAATTTTTTTTTTTTTTAATTTTTTTTTATTTTTTTTTTTTTCAAAATGGACACACGTCTGATTAGAGAGGTGGGGCCTCTCTGGCTCCGGGCAGGATACCTTTGTGGTACAAACTACAGCTGATTCCAGCTGTGTTGATCCATGAAACACTGCCTCGCTTGGAGCTGGGGGTGGAAGGAGGTATCAATTTGATGAGANTTTTTTTTTTTTTTTTGCAAGCAAGTAATGTTGATCCACCACAAAAGAAAAAAGTGCAACAGGAATATGGCTGCGTCAATGAGGCATAATTTCAGACTAAGTATTGGCTAATCAAGAAAGATTGATATTTGGGGATAAGGCTCTTGCCAAAAACCAGCTGGCTTGATCCAGCTCTACTGCTGTTTGGCTTGGCGTGACTGGCTGTGCCCCGATACACATGCTTGTTTTGTAGGAAGAAAGAGGCATGGAGCTTCTAGCTGTTCACCCTCTTAACTCACAAACAGCAGTGATGCAAGAGTCATGGTTTTGCAGCCATGGAGCATTGGTTTAACCTTTGCTGGAGCAGAGGGACCTTTGATTGCAGAACTGCACCCTATATATGCTCTTGCAGACACGTAAGAGGTGTAGCGTATACAGGTCATTGCTTGGACCAGCACCCCACCACCTGGGAGGAGCGGGATTTCAGTGCACACTGGCAGCTTCTGCGAAGACAGTGTTTTAAGATGACTGCCGAAAGCTCTGATAACTAGTCATGTATAGCAAGAGTGCGTATTGGGGCAGCAAGAAAATAAAGGGAAAAAAGGAGACAAGAGCGAGTGAGCTAAGAGCATCGAGCTGGCGAGGGCAGCGGCAGAGTGAGCCATCCCTAATCATATGCCAAATAGGACTTGTGAAAACTGCCATGACCAAAGAATTTCTTTCATCCCATGGCTGCATATACCCTAGTGCTCCAAATGAATATGTTGCAAGAGAAGAAATCATGTAAGCCACCTAAAAACTAAAGCAAAAAATTTTGGTGTGCAAAAAGCATTTGTTTCTTCAAGAAAAATACAGCTGCACATGAAATATGAAGTGCATTGAATTGTCTGATCACGCTTTTCCTATATGTGTCCTTCCACTGACATCAGCTGGAACAGTGAGTGAATAATAAGGAAAAGAATAGAATTATTGGTATTAAAGAACAAAATCCCTGTTCACTGTTAATATCCAGTTATGTAGTTAACGTGTATCTAATGTAGAAAAAAAAGCACTAAGTAGGTATTGTACTCCAGGCAGAAAATGTTAGACTTTAATTAAATGAAGTAAACATCTCATTAAATGTCTATTTTTACAGACACTAATGAACATTATTGCTGAAGGGGCAAAGGAAATAAGACAATGAATAAGGTAAAATGTATTCCCTAACAATTTTGAGTAGTAAATATTTCCTGTGATCTAACAAGGTATAATAAGAAATCCCACTATATTAAAATACCTTTAAGGATGTAAGAAAACTGATCTCTGATCAACTCAGCTAGAAATTAGACCACACGTTTCCGCTTGGCTTTTTAAAAACTCCTACTCTGATTATAACGTACCATTGGAGAAGATAGCATTATTTATTTTAGGATACTTCACACTAGGAGAGCAGACGCTCTCAACTGCAAGGCAACCTTGAAAAAGGTATAGAGAAACTTGAGCAATAAAGACCTCAGTTTTAGAAGTTTTCTTTAGCTTCTGCTAACTCTTTCCAGGCAGAGTAGCCTACCTTTTATCCTACCTCTCCCCACAGGTTGCATGCTGAGATTTGTACTCGTCGTGTTCCCCTTTACCTGCAAAATTCAGGGCACACACCATTTTTGCCCAAAGCTTGCCTGGTACAGTGCTGGGCCTCGTGAGGTTTTCCCCACCCATTGTGGGATGAGGCTTATCCCTCCCCATATCTGGTGCCTCCAGCCCAGCTTTGAGAAGGGCTGTACTCCCTGCCCAGGCTCTCTCCCATCTCTTCCTCCTTTCCTGGTTTCCCTTTCCCACCCTCCTTCCTGATTTCATGACATGCCACCAGACCAAGAAGTTCCCCAAAGCCGCCACATGCAAAGTGTAGGTCTGGACCAGGACGGGGCTCTTTCATGCCTGCTGGGACCTCCTCTTCTGCCCCATCAGCTTTCACCTTTACTCTGCTCCTCAGGTGTAGGGGACATGGCTTTTGCTCTTTGCGTATTTTTCCCACATCATACACAGCAGTGTTCTCTGTCCATGATTTTAGAGTTTCCAAGGCGTCAGTGAGCTGTCTGCAAGCCTGAAGAGCCCCAGGAGCTGTTTATCCTGGTGCCCTGCTGCAGGCAGTCAGTTCTTCTCTCTCCCCGACGTTCTGCAGCACCACCAGCTTCAGCACTGGCTTTTGATCAACCGCAATACTTCTGTACAGGAGGAGGCACGGCTTTGTACATACATCTCACATTACTCATTCATCAGAGCTCGCCTGTGTGGTTGCTGGTTATTTACAGGAGACCCTGTCTTTCTGTCATGCCCAATGTTGTTTTTCTCTGAAGCGTCGGATATAAGGCGTTGCTGGAGGCAAGATGCCCGGTGTGGGTGATCAAACCCGCTTCGCTTCTGCCCTGGAAATCAAGATCAGTCATGGTTTACGGTCCTGCAAGCCAGATGGTTAGCAGGGCTGTTGAATTCATTTCTTGGTCTTTCTGTGCATAAATCCCACAAAATGCTTTTACCTTCCTACAGCTGGCACATGTGCCTAACGATTTGATCTTTTGCATTTTAAATATTTATTCAGTGTTTAATTTAAACCCCTGAGACTAATCCTGGTGCTTTAACTTAGCCCTCAACTAGTTTCACTGAATCATCTCTCTCTCAATTCAGCGATCTTCAACAAATTGGTTTCGCATACTAGTAGGGTACAATCTTTTTTCTATTTGTATTTTGGGGGTATTTTGGAAAGAGCTACTGGTGATTTTTTTAAGTATTACAAGGCATTAAACTGTTGTTTCTGTCTTTTAAATTATAGATGGTCTCCATAGAGACACTGAAGTTCTACATTGCTCTCTTGAATTGCCTGAAGAAGTGGCACTTAGAATTACATTCGGAACAATGCTAATTAGCAAATGCTGAATTTTAAACAAGCTTCACAGCAAGGTTTTTGTCTGATAGGAGCAGCAACCAGCAATTGACTGACCAAACTGACAAAGCTGAATTACAGACAACATGCTAGTTAATTATTCATTAGACATTTTACAGGGTTAACTACAATAGGCACCATTCCCTTTCTGAGGAATCACCGAGCCAAGCATAAGTGCCTTAGAAATCCAGCATAATAAACAGTCGGACAGAATCAGCAAAATGAAATCTGCTTCCCAAATTGCAGATTTATTGAGGGGGGGGAGAGGCAGAAACAAACCTTTGCAGCCATTTGATGAGAATGCCCCAGCACATGTCCAGAATAGAAATCACTCGTCAGGAGCCCAATCCTGCAGACAAAGCTACCGTAAGAGGGTTTTAGTGAAGGGAACCATTGCTGAATGGGGAGAAGGACAAAACACATGTCCCCAGTCTAGAATTAGGCCTGGACAGTGCTAGGTGAAGGAAGATGGAGCAGAGCTCCCCACAGGCCCCTGAATCTCCCGTTTCTGCCCAGAATCATGGGGGTGTCTGACTCGCGGGGGGGGCACAGGTCCCCCAGCTCCCCACACAGCTTCTCTGTACACCCACCCCACTGTGCAGGTGGGTCCTCAAGAGCTGGCTGGGAGGTAACACTGGGTGGATATTTGGACCACAGCAGAGCTCAGAAACTGCCAGAAGCTGAACACAGAAGCCAGATGTTGGTGGTAGAACTCATTAACGTGGCAGGGTGCATGTAAGGAGAAAAAGAAAGCTTTGGAGAAGGGTTTTATGTTAGCTAAGACCTTTTCACTTGCAGAATAAGCCATGGTCAAAGGAAGTGATTGCAAGAAGGGGGCAAGATTTGTGAACAGATGCAGAAGCCACAAAGCGTGGGGAAAGAACTTGGGTAGACACTGACGTAAGCTCAGATACACTTAGGAAACGGAAACTAGGAAATACATGTTTATTCCACTCTTTGGTTTTGATCTATGTATCTCTTGTGCTAGCTAAAGCTAAGACCAAGTCTGCTCCAGCAAAGCCAGTGAATGAGGATGATGTTCTGCCTCTCCCAAGCCAAAGGAAACTGAAGAGGAAACGCTGCTCACTCATGGAGACCCAAACACAGGAGCTGCACACAAGTCCCTGTGGGCAGCACCGCCAGGAATGCTTCAGGTGGTACTCGGGTGGCTGTAGTTATCTGCAGTTAGATGCATCACAGAGCAGGCGAATAATTTTGGGCCACACTGTATGCCAGGATTTATACTTGGAAGAGCACAGGCGTGCTGCTGACATGCTATGTCCTTTCACTGGAAGGCAGGGGTAGTAGTGACTGCCGGCATTGCAGGCTGGACGCTCAGTCAGCGCGGTTATAAGTGTACATCAGTGTAACTGATGTTTGCAGAGAGCACTGATACTTAGAGGGAAAAGTATTTTTAAAGAGTACCAAAGTGATAGTTCAGTTTCAGTGGTAATGTAGTGAAATCTCTTACCAACCTATGTCATTGTTGTGAATTTGTTACTTAAGTGGAAGACAATGAGAGATCCTGGGATTATCTCTGAAAGCCTTGATTTGTGGAGCTAAGCCTTCTTCCCTTAATGCGTTCAGTGCTTCTGTGACTCTCTCAAATGCTTCCCATGCATTAGACATGGCACCACTGTTAATGATGGGTTCAGAAATGGAGAAATGAGCAACTCAGTAAACCAGACTTCACCTCACACGCACGTGTCTGTCAGCCCTCCAGGATGGATGCAGTACCTGCGGATGCTGTTCAGCACTGCAACAGGCATTTACCCGCCACCTGCTCTGAGTGGGGAGAAACACAACTGCAAAACAGGACAACTTCAAAACAGTGCAGGCTGGGATCACGCATTATATGTCAGGTATTTGCATAAGGTGATTATGTTTTTCAAGATGAGACAAATGAGTGAGTAGGATGAAATCTCCTATCTAATCAAATGGAATCAAATGTGACTGGTAATGCCATTCACAGCTGTGGTGATACTTCACCATCCTTATTATAGTATAGCTACCTACATACAGGCTAAAACTCAACTTAGTATAATCAAATGTATCTATCTAAAGTGGTTCACAATCTGTAGTCAGTTATTTTCCTACTACCACTTTTTCATATCAGCAGTCACCGTACTTGCCACAAGCATTTGAATGATCTGTCGTAGGAGACACTTGCCCTGCAAACAGTCTCTGTACACTGCGGTTCTGGTAAATAATACCTGTATTGAACCCGACTACAAGAATTATGTCATCCTGTGTATTGTTTTCTATGCAGTGTCCACTATTATTATGACTGTATGTCCCAAAACACAGAGAAGGGCTCACGTGAAGGTACAATTATTTTCCTATTCCTTTCAGCCTGCATATTTTATTCTTGCTAGTTTTGTTAGCGGCATAAAAAGCTGGATGCTGAAGCCTGCAGACCTGTTGTTCTTTCCTGGCACTGAATCCCACACACATCTCAGAGAGCAATTGGTCTCCTTTCATGTGTCCACTGAACGCGGCACTGTAGGAGTATACATAAGGGAAAGCCTGAAATAGGACCTTTTAATTTGACAAATGGGAAGTACAAAGATGCCAGGTTGCCGCTGTTGCTGGTTAAGACAGCTACTCTCAGCAACATCCAGGCACACGAGCCGAGCTCAGCGTAATTATATAGGTTTGAGTGAGCATGCAGTTTCTCCTAGTCACCAAAGGGTTCAAAATGATCATGCAAAGAGATTAAAAAAAGAATCTGGTGTTTACCCATACCTTTCTCTCTCCATTTGTACAGTGCCAGCTACGTAAATACCCACTTCTCCATTATGTGATTATTTTCTAATCTAGGGTAAGATCCTGCCTCGGGGATGGCATCCCCAAGTGAATTTGCCCTGCTTGCATGAAAAGATAGTCAGACACTTTGCAATCACCCCGAGTCCCCAGACTCCCAATGCTATTTCACGGTCTGAGATGTTTGTGGAGAAAAAGAAAAAGGCCGCATGAAAGAAGGCATTGGCATGCTGCTCTGGGAGCGCTCGCTGAGCCTGCGCTGTGCTCACTTTAAAGCAGCCTTGTATGGGATCATGCAACCTCAGGGCAGGTGTCAGCAACGCAGCCCTGGTCCACACGATGCTGGGGATGGGCAGGGGGGTTGGAGGAGAGGGCCCCAGGAGGCTGAGACAGCGAACACAGGTGGGGTGCGCCACAACCAGGGGTCAAGGGCTCTCGTGAGCTCTGGGGATTTTAAGGGTGTAAAACCCCACCGAGTCTCAGCTCCCTCCTCTGGTATTTCCCAGGCTAGGGAAGGAGGGATGTGGGGTTGGACCACTTGGCTGAATGAAATGAACAGCAGTGAGAATGAAATGTTTGTTGAACAGTTTTATTCACTTTAATGTGTTTTCCTGTTAACCTAGAAACAAATTAGCAGTTACTTCTGATCTGATATCCAAAGAATACACCTCTGGAACTGACCTGACCACATGGGTTCCGGCTGCAACTCAGTCTGCATGTGGGTTTGAGCAGTTTGGTCTGTGTCCAAAAATAATTTGAATCTGAACAGTGCTTGTTGTTTTATAAGAGTGGCTCTAATTGCTGAATTAAACAGAAATAAGAAGAATAAAATTAAAGTGAGCAAATGAATTCTTAACTGCAATACAGCCCGTTCGACATTTCTGTATGTATTATTGTAGTGATCCATCACTTGGACCCATCATTTCAATCTACATTGGTCCAAGAACTATGAAGCAACAGTACTTTCTACCAAAAGCTGTACTACAATACATTAGCAGGAGAGCTCACTCTCTCAGAGCTGAAGATGTCTCCTTAGACTAATGTTCAGCTTCTGTATTTTCTGGCTTTTGGTTGATTTATCCATGCAGCCATAATACCACAATGCTGCAGGCTTTTATGTTTCATTTCCTAGCTTTCTAAAGGAAACAAGAAAAATAAAAAGGTAATTTAATGCACTCCACAATTACTATTTAAGCATTACATCATCAGAAAGGCTGTCACTAACTAGTAAGTGGTCCCAATGACAAGACAGCATTACCTAGCAACTGCAGAGAAGTCATTAACCCTTTTGTGAGTACCATATCCACCACTGAAACTGGAAATATGTTGCAGGGAACAAATGCATATGCCCAAGTGCCTGAAAAAACACAACTTCTTCCATCTTGTGATTATGGTGTGAACATTTTGCTCTGTAATTCTGAAAAGATGCCCAATTCAGTTCTGTGAAAGAACATATGAGGACCAAACGGCTGTGAAGGCAGCTTCTGAGAAAGAAGGGAAGCGTGATGAATCATACTAGTGCTATGTGTGCAGACACAGAGTGAGACAGGTTTTTTTCTCTAGCCTGAAGAACGACGACGGGTTAAAATATTACCAAGAATCTCAGGAGGCTTACGGTTATTATTTGTGCAGATCATGGCTCTTTGCAGCCCTGCAGAACATCATCTAATGTTTTAGGGAACACGTTAAGTTCATCCTGCATTCTGCATAACAGAAAGAGGTAGAGTTAGCTACAAGCTTTAAATTTAAGTAAGATTTATGTGAAGAAAACAAAATTAAATCTGAACTCTGATTTACATGGGAACGGGCAGGTCCTGAGGGATGAAGCACCTGTGGGGCACCTCCCAGGCCCATGCCCTCTCCTGACCAACGCTACCAGCCCCTAAGTTTGTGCACCGCCCAGGAAACTTCTGGGATTGCTCTTGCTGCAGTGCTGAAAATCTGCAATCCGCACTGAGAAACAGAGTGAGGGCCTCCACTGCAGCTGCAGCTCATACAGCCCCATGCCAGGAACTCAGCAGCAGAAGCGAGCACTGCAGTCACGAGGAATCTGGAAGAGGCACCAAGAACCAGGTCTGTGTGCTCAGGACTAGACTGGCTGCACGCAGGGCAGCATCTCCATGGACTGTTATCTTCTTAAAGACCTGTCTTCAGTTTCAAGAGTACGCCATGTTTTCCTGTTGCGGTCTTGCACACAATGTTCATGTCCAGAAGGAGATTGCCAGACAGAGCTCAAGCCCCAATGTTTTATGCGTGAATGAAGAGTGGAGAAAAAAGGTGTGCGCCCTCCTGTTTCCCTCCCAATACTAGCTGGGTTTCCAGGCCCCTGGAAGGTCCTCCGTGGTGATGTCAGCAGGCTCTGTCTATCTTCAAACACTGCCTTTTGTTTTGTTTGAATACAGATGTATAGTAACAAACACAGCAGTCCAATTTTTAGTGTTTTCTTAAATTGCATGGCTTGCAGTAGCTGTGAAAGCAAGCAAGCCAGGAGATTAAGGAAGTCTGAGGAGAGAAAGAAACACCCAGAAAAGAGCAGCAAGAAGAGCACAATATTTTCTTTTCAAGTCCAACAAAGATGGTCTGGACAAACATCATTCTAATTGAAGCAATTCTTCAGTATTTTATTCCAAATAAATAAACTGTCCAACTCTATTATATATGATGTTGCGTACTTGTTCCAATGATCTTTAACTGGGTACTGGGACTGCACCACTCTGTGTTTCCATTCCAGATGACTAAAACAAGCTTTGTAAAATCCCCCCAGAAAAATATGATGTCCCACTAAATCACTACTTCTATATGATTATAAAAAGATTGATTTTGATTACTCTGTTACTTTGTCATAGGCAATAATAAAGCAGAGCAATAACTAGCCAGCATGAACGAGCGAGCATTTTCCGCAAAATGCAGAGAAGCAGATAGGATGTAATTTGTGTTCTGCAAAGGCTCAGGCCAGCCAGGAGCTGACACTCTGCCTCTCACTGGCTTCACTAGAAATCTCTCAGCATCTCGTAGGATCGCTTAGCATCTGGTAATATCGACCCTACCACCACTGTTCCAAGTACTCAGTGTCCACATCACCTGTTAACATAAATTATAGTCAAGGGGATACAGTATTTGTAAGAGCTGGTCCAAATACTGGTGAACACCTTCACTATTTTATCAGGTTAAAAAAAGCTGCACCCACTCAAGCCATCAATGAAAGTATCATCATCAGTGCCATGAAGATCAAACCATGTAAAATGATTTTGCAATATTTTCATATCATACAATATGTACAGACATTAAAGCCACCATCTTGTTGCCTACAAATACTGTTGATGCCTCGGAATTTGCTAAACTATCCACAGAGCCTTGTGAACTATCTTTAGGACCTGAGCCAAATCCCAGACCCTGACCCTTCTTTGATGTTATGGCCACTTTTACAGCACACAATTCCAATTGTTTTTTCTTATTTTAATTAACCAATTTCTTAATAGCAACACGACGCTGTATGCATTTCACTGTGAGGAGATTATTACACAGTAAGTTTGTTAAATTCACTTGGTCTGTGACCTTGTGTCCTCTAACACCATTGAAGTAGGCACTGGATTTACAGAACAGCACGGTATTGCCTGCAGTATCCAGACGACTAAGCCCTTGCACCTCACACAGAGAAACTCATTAGAAAACCAGCCTGAAGGAGTGGAAATAAAATGAAAACAAAACATGGAAACTGTTGTTGCAAAGTAAAAAGTGGTCCAAAAGAGGGTAATTCCATTAGTACATTCGCTAATGTAAGGCAAAATTGCAACTCTAATGGAGACCCTCAGCAGAAATCATAAATGAGCAATGAAGGTACTGGTCTTTTTGAGTGCCATGTGGTTCAATAGAGAACTCACAACCATTTAATGAACAATTTGTTAAAGAAAAGAGAAGTAACAAATTTTGCCATCAATTAAAGTCAATGGGATTGCATGTATAAGTCAACTGTAACTCAAAGTGACATTCTTGTAATATTAAATATTCATTGAAATTTTGCATTAATACATGTATTGTTCTAATGGATCATTTCATTCTCTGTGAGTGCACAGTTCCCTTTTTTTCAGCATAGCACAGTATATTACCTAATCACATTGAGAAAACATACACAACTCCAAAATTGTACACTGTAGAAAATTTTTAAAACTCAAGCTGCACAATGCCATCCCAGCAACTTTACTCGGAGGGGCAAACTGATGGGAGAGTGATGCCTCCTCTATTCACCAGGGGAAGCCTTGACTACCCAAGAAAGAGGCCAGTTTTTTTCTAAAATATTTGACGCTCCGCAGTTCCTATTCTCTTTTTAACCAAACTATTGCTGACTTTGAAAACCTGGTCTCCTTGAATAGTCCGTGAGGTATGAGTTTTATTTAACGTTATATTAAACCTAACAAAGATAAATACAAAATGCAGTGTCAGACAGTGAGGCGATTAGAAACTTTTGCATATCCTGGCATTTGTTGACTTGAACACTTTGCATTTAATTTCTTTGTTTGTTTTCATTTTAATGGAAAAAAAATTTCAGGGTGAAGGCAAAAAGTGGATAGTCAAACTTCCCCTAAATATTAATCTTGGGGAGCGACCAAACCAAATATATTTGCTTCAGAGTTGTTGTTTCTATTTTTATTTTATTTTCTAATTTAGGAACGCATGAGAAAAAGAGAGTGTAATGGAAGCTGGTTTCATTCTTGACCGTACTGGCAAGATCTCACTATGATTTATGTGCATACATCTTATATTTCATTCCCTTATCTTTTTAAATGCATTGTGAATAATTCAGAGGGTGGCTGGGTGGATAACAGAGTTTGTGCACCCCTGAAGATCGAAATCTTCTAATTACCCAGTAACAGATACAGCTTGGAAGTGGTAACACCAGGTTTCCTTACCCTACCTATCTGTGGCCCAGGGCTCATCCCTATGCATGAGCCCTTCACTATCCAGCTCCCAGTCAGTTCTCAGCTTGTCCTTCAAGACATCCAATAAGGCTGACAGTGAAGATAATGTTCATAAGAGGCCACTCGCCCTGGGGGAAGTCAACTGTCACTATCAAACTTGTTCCAGAAAAAAAAAAATTTAAATATTTGGCATATGGTAACAATGTACCTGTCACTTGCCTCAGACCAGCCTTCAGCCTCACCAAAAAGAGGCTCATAAATCCTTATAGAGCTCTTCTTCTTATTTCCCAATAAGTCCTTCTCTCTGAGCATTAGCTCTTGAGCTCATTGACCTGAGTATACACTTAAGAAAGTTTCTTAGTTATCTAAAAAAAGATAAAATGAAGACAAGCAGAAGCTGAGTTAATCGTTTGGACATATGGAAATAATGTGGCAATGTTGTTTATATGCAGGCAGGCAGTTCACTAATAACATCGCTGCAAAACACTCAGAGGTTTTTAACTAGGAAAAAAACCAAACAAGGGATCTGCAAAAGATACCCAGAATTCAGTGGATTTGATTGAAAGCTCCTCTTCTGCTTAGTTTGCTGTGGGCATAATGAGCAGGATCTGTAACTACTAAACAATATTAAAAAACTACAGCAAAATGCAAACCAAAAAATGAGGGAACTTTTCAGTTAGGAACAAGGAGACTGACTGGATGGTGGGAATCCACCGATTTTGCCATGAAACTCCTCCTGAAATACACTATAGTAACAAGTCCTGGCTATTTAGCCCCACTGCAAGTGCCAGGAGCCTTGGGGTTGGCTTTTGGGAGATTCAGGCAATCACATCGTCTATTCCTTTTGGTAAGGCTTGAGCAAAAATGAGCCAATTCTTTTCCTCCAATGTCTGCTGACAGAACGGTGGCTCCAGAACTACACTCCTCTGATGCCAGGAAAGCTTTAACTTCCAATGTAGCTTTACCCTGGCCCCTTCCTACCCATTTGTCCTTCTAGAGTTGTCCCTTGACTTAAATGACCCTTCTTTTCTGGTGTTTATTTGCCCAATAATATTTATAGAGAGTAACTATAAAAGTATTAAAGATGTGTGTACTGATCCAGAAAGGAACAAAGAAAGGAACAGCATGTCTGGCATGCCGTAAGGGAATGTGGGGTGGGGTGGTTTAAAGGTGTGAAGTTTCTCTCTGCATCTGAATTTCAAACGTGCTTCATTTGGGGGTGAGGAGGGGAACGGGGGTGTTTTCGTTTGATTAACAAGATAGACGCCACTTACAAAGTTTAAATCTGAATTTTCCAAAAGTTGGGGGGGGGTCAGCTGCCAATGTTTAATGCAAATGTCTGCGTACAGCCTGCATCCATTTGTAAGATGTTTCCTTCCCTGTGTTTATATCCCAGGCAGCAGCGGTGGGAGCCGCTGACCCAAGACCAGTTTCCTCCAGTCCTTCCAGCCTGTCGACATGCAAATCATAGAATCACAGAATCATAGAATGGTTTAGGTTGGAAGGGACCTTAAAGATCACCTAGTTCCAACCCCCCTGCCATGAGCAGGGACACCTCCCACTAGACCAGGTTGCTCAAAGCCCCATCCAGCCTCACCTTGAACACTTTGGGGGATGGATCTTCCACAACTTCTCTGGGCAACCTGTTCCAGTGCCTCACCATCCTCAGAGTGAAAAATTTCTTTCTAATATCTAATCTAAATCTACCTTCTTCCAGTTTGAAGCCATTCCCCCTCGTTCTTTCATTACATGCCCTTGTAAAAAGTCTTTCCCCAGCTCTACTGTGTCCCATCACATTTCCCTGGGCTGGGCAGTCGGGGCAGCGTGTGCCAGCAAGACCCAAGTGCTGGACTCGGGTCAGTTCTCAGCTGGCCACACAGGATCCAGCCTGGGGGCTGCTCTGCTCCCGTGGGCACCGGGAGGTTTTGGCTGGGAGGGAAGGAACCGGCCCCCTGGCTGACTCCCTTCTGCAGGGCAATAAACAGCAGCAAGCGCGGAGCTCACACCAGCCCATTGGCTCCAATAATGATATCAATAATAACAACAAATCCTTTTTTCCAGCCCGGCCCTGTGGAGCAGCCGGAGTAGACTTTGAGGATGTAATCCCCAGCAGCCGGAGCACCGTGTGGGGCTCTCCTAGCTGGTTTAAGCTGGGTTCATCAACCGCCAGCGCTGGTGGGAGCGGCAGAGCCCTCGGCACCGGCTGCCAAACCTGCCTGGAAAGCAGCGGGCACCCAGCAGGTACCTGAGCCCCCACCTCAGCCGGGCCAGCACCGGTGTCTGCTGCCGCAACGAGCCCCAGCCCCCTGCCAAGGGCGATGACAAGGACGCCTGGTGGCCCCACAGCCCTTGTCAGTGGAGCAGCCTCGAGTCACCGCTGCGACACATGGAGCCTTGCCCTCCACTTGAAGGATGTGTGTATTTAAACTTCAGAGCTGTGTGTGCTCAGTCCGCTGAAAACGAGGATATCTGTTTAGCAGCTGGAGTACCACCGGACTGGGAGGCTGAGTATTGTCCCCTGCCATAGCACCACCTGTGAAGGGGAAATCAGCGACCACAAGAACTTACACAGGGTGAAGTTACTAGCAGTGCTCCTCTGCAGACGTTTGCTGGCAAGAACTTCTGTTAACTTCTTGCAGGTCACATCCGAACTGATGAACTTGGGCTGGATGGCTCTGCACCATATTCCTTTTTCTAGATCATCTGCTAAACTGTTCAAAGTGAGGAAAGGTTTTGCATTTGATTTTGCCACTAAGTGTTAATTTGGGACTTGTTATACCTTCCCTGTAGTCTCTATTTCACTAGTTTTAAAAATGGTGTGATGAAATTAAAAATTAGGGCTGTGGGCTAAAGAAAGGAGCTAGAAAATATTGTACTGTATTTTAAACCATTCACAACTGTTCCAGGTATGTTTTAAAGCTCTCATCCGACAGTTTTCAGTCAAACAATCCGTATTCAAGATTAGTCCCATGTAAGGCTTCAGTCCTAAACTGCAGTCTGCTATTATTTTAAAAGTTGAGGAGAACTGCAAGTGGGCAATAACTGGATAGAGAAAACACCCTAAAAAACCCCAGTATGCAGCTTGGTAACATGGACTGCAGGACAGGAGACAAGGTCAGCTTTAAAGACCAGGCGGAAAGCCAGGCCACCACTAGAGTCATTGCTGGAACTGGAAGCACAAAAGGATTGTGTCCCACTCCTCCCAAGTCACGGTCCCCTAAACCCCTGCTCAGCTGCTGCCTAAAGACTATGGGCAACTCTGTTTATTACAGTGAAGTTTCCTGAGCTCTTGGACATGCCTGTAAGCTCCTTGGCTTCAACACTTACATCCAGTATAGCCCCTGCCCCCCTGGGACCTGTGCAGAAGGGTCCCAAGCCTGTTTCCTGCAGGCTGGGGTGCGTGGACCTGGGCACCAGCCTTAGGTGTCCTGACAACTTCACTACCCTGAACCCAGCATTGCTGGCGCAGAGGTTTGGGGTGGAGCTTTCCTCTCTGCAGGGAGAGTAAGAGGTGAGAGACATGCTCGCTCATGCGTGTTGTTTTCCTCTGCACCAAGTGGCGGTCGCTCATTCTGTGCAAGGTGGGAAGCTGTGCAGGGATGGAGAGAAGCTGTCCCCTGTGCCCTGTATCACAAAGGATGGCTTGACCATCATGGATGGCCCTGCCGGCACAGCCCTTGCTGCAGGCAGGCTCAGAGCACTGACTTCCCTCGCAATGGAGATGCCTTTTTGCATCCCAGAATGAAGTAGTTAAACCCTGGAGACTGGCAGGGTATAAGGCACGATCTCAGGGCTGAACACAGCAATGTCTGGTGACAGTGACTGCGTGGTCCTCAGCTGCTTGCCTTCCAGACAAGTGGGAACAGGCATGGCACTGGACAAAGCTTGTACAGGGGAACAGCTTTCCCAGCAGCAAGTCTGGCTGTCACCTCTTCATACTTTTTCCCCAATGTGCACATGAAGCAGATCCCTGCTGAGCGCTCCCTGAATCTTCTCCCGTGCATTGGTGCTTCCCCTCTAACCTGTGCAGGGAGCCTGGGAGCTTAATGCGGGCAGTGGCGGCTTTGCTTCTGCAGCAGGGCTGCTATAATTTGCAGCCGGTTGCATTCCCAAGGCCATTTGCATGTTTCACCTTCTTTCATCTATTTCAGATCTTCCCTCAAACACTTCTTCCCCCACGCGCCTCTCTTCTCTGCAGGGATTCTCCCGGAGCTGGCGCTACATCATGCCTAGCAGAGCTCTTCTGTGTGAGTGCTTTGCCAAACACACTCATCTTTTATTCCTCCCTAAGTCCATCAGTCCAGCTTTCCTGCCTTTGTTTATACCAGTAACACCTTTTTCCTTTTAAACCTTTTTTCTTTTTTATAGAGGGTACAATAAAAAATTAAATGAAACCACAAAACCTCATTTTGTAAAACTTGGTCTGACCTACATCTCCAGAATCAAAGAAATTCTGAGCTAATGATGAATCTGCCTTGTTCCGCTAATCCTGCCTAATTGCCAGAGTTCATGGGCACTGAGCTGGTAGTGCACAAACAGAACACGATGAACTAAGAGTGATGCTTTCGCAGGTTTTCATTGAAAAGAGGGATGGAGTTTTCACATTTGGAAACATAAAATTGGGATAAAGCTTTCTGTAAGGTGATCAATTTGCAAAATGGGCCCAATCTCAGATGGAAATATTTAACAGCAACCTATTCACTCAAAAGGAAATATACTCAATTAATTAGAAAATATGTATGTAAGTATGTATGTATGTATGTAAAAAGACCTTACCAATCCAATAGAGTAAGACTTAAGAGATGAAATAAATTCCCAAACTAGCATTCAGCAGTGTGCAGCCAGCGATAGCCCTAAAAAAATGTTCCATTTTCTCACCAATTCAGCCATGTGACCTTAATGCCTACTCCAATTGTTACTGTATGAACTGCTCAAATTAATTTAATCTGGAATTTGGCCAAGACAATGCCTTACAAGTTGTAAATCACTAAAAATACCTAGGTTGCCAGACAAGTAGGTTCTATAACCTCTGGGTAGTAGCTTAGGAACTAAAGCTGCATGTGAGATTCAGTATGGCTTTAGTAATTAACAATCCGCAAACAGATTAGTTTCGTACTTCATCCTTGAAGTAGTATCATCATTTGACTGGCAGTGTGAAGTCACTTGCATGTGATGTACATTAATTATGAATAAGAATCTGAATTCTTCTCTAGCCTGTTAAAACAAGAAGTGCTAAACTACGTTCCTTTATTTCATAGTAAGCAATGTACTGCAAAAGCCTGGAAAAAAGTACCTAGCCATATATATTTTATTAGATTTTACTTTTTCATTTATACATATTCACTAATGGCAATAGCTTTGATATGAAGAAGCTTTTTGCCACATCAAAGAAGGAAGGTTATTTTTCCCCAGATAGTAACTACCTCCTGTATGGAAGCAGGTCTAATGTGTCTAAGTACAGAGTACTAAAATGGCATTATTATAACTATTGCTTCATAAAACTTCAAACTACCATAATAATTTAATATCAGTGCAATCAGACTTTATGTGACTTTTTCTGCAGGCATACTTCTGCGATTGAGAGCTTCCTACTTGTACTTTTGCGGGGGGNGGGGGGGGGGGGGTACTCCTGCAGTAGTTTAGCAAACAGTAACTGATCTCCTAATGTAAAGCTGCCTATTAACAGAGTTGAGTTAGGTGCTCTTTGTAGAACAGGTAAATTGTGGCTCATGAAGCCTAAGAAGAGATGGAGATTAGGTTAGAAGGGAAGAGAGAGAGGGAGAGGAGAGTATGTGGGAGAAGAGAGCTGGGAGGGATCCCAGTGTCTTGGGAGAGTCTGTCCCCAGTCCCACTTTCCTTGCTGCCTCAGACTTACACGCATCCTGCACCAGGTTACAGCCCCAACTTCAAAACTTGATGCATTGATCTCTGCTGGGAGCAACCCATGAGCAAAGATGATCCCTTAAAAAGCTACCACATTTTAGGCTGTACGTCAGCGGTGGGTGAAGTGACTGCTCAAGCTTACACCTGATCTGATTCTGCTCAGGAGAAGTGGACAGCAAAACTCTTCTTGAATGCAACAAGATATATGTGTGTGTATATACATATATGGGAGAGAGTGGTGCACTTTGCGTTTTCAAAAGTAGTAACTCTTTTGAGACGAAAGCAGCATTCAGGAAAGCATTGAGGCAGTGTAGTGCCCCCTCACAGCCATGCTCATGGCCAAGGTAGACTTCCAACAGCTTACCGCCCCCCAGACCAGGTACCCCCAGCTCAAAGCTCGGGGCAACTGGCTCTGTATCTTTTTTTTATGACCCCAGCTCTCTGCTACTGCAAGCCAAGCGGGGCTTGGATCCACGTCCACAGCCTGGGGCCTGAGCAGGGCACAGGAAGACTTTCTTCTGCGCTCTGACTCGAGTGATCTCCCCATGGCAGGCAACACAGAGGAGAAAGTTGCTTGGTGAGAAATCGGCAGGTTAGGACAAAAAGTTGGTGAGTGCTTGTGGGAATGGAGATCTGGAAGAAGACGTGTCATTGGCAGCCCTGATCTTTGAGAGAAACAGATGGCCTGAGGTACTGGTTTGAGCTGGGATAGAGTTCCTTCTCTTCATAGTAGCTCGTATGGTGATGGGGTTTGGATTTGGGACCCAAACAGTGTTGATAACACAGGGGTGTTTTACCTATCGCCAATCAGGGCTTACACAGCGTCAAGGCCTTTTGTGCTCCTCACCAGCGAGCAGGCTGGGGGTGCACAAGAGGCTGGGAGGGGACACAGCCAGGACAGCTGACTCCAACTGACCAAAGGGATATAAAGCAGTAAAAACTGGGAGAAGAAGGAAGGGGGGACGTTTGGAGTTATGGCGTTTGTCTTCCCAAATAACTGTTATGTGTATGTGTGATGGAGCCCTGCTGTCCTGGGGATGGCTGAACACCTGCCTGCTCATGGGGAGTGGTGAATGAATTCCTGATTTTGTTTTGCTTGCGCACGTGGCTTTTACTTTCCCAATTAAACTGTCTTTCTCTCAACCCATGAATTTTTTCACTTTTGCCCTTCCGATTCTCTCCCTAAACCACTGGGGAGGGGAGTGAATGAGCGGCTGGTGAGCCCCGCCAGCCAGAGCTGCCCACTGGGGTTAACCCACAACAGTGGAGAAGATGAAAAAGGGGCAGGGACCATGAGACAAGGAAACCGAGAAAAGTCTGAGAGGCACAAGCTGGGCCTGATGAGGGTAGAAAATAAAACAGAGAGGAAGGGAGGGGGCAGGACAGGCAGGGGACAGGAGTGTCATGGTTACAGTGGGTGGGTGGAAGAACCTAGGACCATTAAAGCACAGCCTCCTGCACAGCCCTGAGCTGCTCCCACAGTCCCTGAATCTACCTTTCCTCTGCAAACCCATGGGCAAAGAGCTCCCTCCCCATTTTGGGTTGGCTGAGAAGCGGCAGAGCTTTGCTTGCAGTCCCTGTTATCTCAAGAGGTCACAGTCTGTGCCGAACCCAAAGGCAGTGACTCGGATGGTGACTCACGGGGGTGTCACCATGATGCCACACGATAGAGTTTCCTGTGCTGGGAATGTGGCTCTGCTTTCACTCTCGCAGTAGTAAATTACAGGATTGAAACAGCAGCGAAAGCACAAAGTTATGCCTCAAAGTTAGGAAGTGCCAGAATTGAGTTTCTTTGCCACTTTTATTCCCCTACTTCCCTTCCACCCCCCTATTTTGTGGCCCCAGAGTGAAATCATTGTTTCAGCTCCTTCTGTTCCCTGGCACAAGGGGAGCTACTCTGGGCATGAATCAGGGTGGTGCAATGCAAAATGTTGCATAGTCGATCTCTTTTCTTGTGTTGCAGCAATCAGGAAATGCACAGTGAACGATATAGGGGCTGGAAGAAGACAAAAACTGATGTGCTGGACGAGGCAGGCTATTGCTGCCCCCGAAAACAAGTGCTCGTGGTCTCTGTGTGGAGTCCTTGCGTGGGATGGGTCAACCGCTCGGAGCTGGCTGTCTGTGGGCAGTCGCTTCCTCTAAGCACGACAGTCGACAAGTGCCTGACCCAGAGGCTTAGACTGATTTTCAGACACGAAGGACACTCACTGTTACCGACAGGATTTCTTTGTACCACACATAAGGGATGATTATGATTCTGACAAATGAAAATATCTCAAATGGGGCTCTCGGAAATACTGCCTTGGACCTCAGTGACTGCACCTCAGCTCTTTCTGTTCAATGAGAATAAAGCGTGCTCTTACTTCACTGCGTGTCCAAAAAAGAAAGCAGTATTTGTGAAGCACTCAGATACTTAAGTGCCATAGGAAAAATTGAAGAAACTATTACTTCTGCATTTGGAACAAGAGCTGGGTAGTGGCTAATGACTAGGATATGGAATAATGCGTTCAAAAGGAAGTTGCAATGAGATATTTAATACACTGGTGCAAAGATGCTGTGGGCAATATAACATGAGACAAGACAGTGTCATAATGTTTTGCAATCACATTTGCAATAGGCCAAACTGGAGTTTCATGGATAACCTTAATTGGGTATTTCTTGAGTGCCCAGTTTTGTAGCCCTAAGATGATTCTTTTGCCGTAATATTTTCCATGTGCGCAAGTGTTAAATATAGAAAACAATAATAACCTGAGCTAGTTCCTCTACAAATTAATTTGATGGAAAATAAATCAGCAAGGCAATTTTCACAATTTAGCTATGCTTTTTAACTGTGCTGTAGAGCAAGGTATCTTCTTTGGCACTGAAAAGATGTTTTACTTGTTGACTTGATTTACTGATTGAACCTACTTGTCTTTAATTCAGCTACAGAGACTGGACAGAATCAAGCGCACTGATCAATTGTCAGGGCATCTGGTGTATGAGTGTAGGAATTTTTACTCTATTAATATCTAAATAAACAAATAAGTTATTCGAAAACATCCATCAAATTTTATGTCAAAATCCTTGAGAAACTAGTTTTGATGATGTTGCACACAGATTCTTAGGGAGTTAAATACTCTGGGTTGAAATATTTTACTTAACAAAAGAGATTCAGTAAAAACCAATCTGAAATTGTGGTCATATTTTGTCTCCTACCAGAAAGTCTGGAAGCAATTATTCTTTTTAATGTATTTGTAAAGAAAGCTCAGAATAAGCAGAGGATGTTTGGCAGGTTCTGAACTGCTGCAGGCTTTCAACTAACTCTTCCAGATTGTATATTTTCAGGTATACGTAGAATTAGCATGGAGGAGCTTTGGAGGGTGGGTTAGGCAAAGCGGACAAACTGAGTGACAGCACCACTGCTAGAAAAACTTAATGCCCAGGGAGCTCACAATCAAATATTTATGGCTTTATGGGCAACAAATACTCAGTGAGACAAGACTACAAAGCAGTCTCATGCTCAGGTATTCTTTTTGCTCTCACCCTATCCATTTCTTTCACCATATCATTTTTCAGAATACTTCCTACGCTGTCAGCATTGTTATTGCCAACCCCACTGGAAAGAAACAAAATGGGCAATGCTATTTAATGCCTTTTTTATGGATTTCTCAGTTGATCCACTTGGTTCCTATTCAAATATCGTGTTCATGTTAAATGGTGCAACTGGAAGGGCAAGTAGGACTTTTGTTCAAGAATCTGTTTTTCAAATACATCATATTTAGAGGTCTAGAAAT
Organism: Himantopus leucocephalus; assembly: GCA_003993805.1. Classification (NCBI taxonomy): domain Eukaryota; kingdom Metazoa; phylum Chordata; class Aves; order Charadriiformes; family Recurvirostridae; genus Himantopus; species Himantopus leucocephalus. The sequence goes on along the minus strand of RSEF01000005.1, from coordinate 47,665,037 downwards.
AAAAAAAAAATATTCAGAAAACATCTCGATTCATTTTTAGGTGATTAGCCCAGTTTTCATATTGTACTTCAACCACTAATTATCTTAGGAGATGTTTTTGCCAGGAAAAGGCTGCAGTATGAATAATTCTTTCAGTATCTCTGCAGATGCTGACTTCTGAGGCAACTGAAATGAAAGCGGCTCTTCAGAGGAGATCTGTACAAGGTTTCCCAGTCAATGAAGCTTCTATGAAAGATCAGAACAAGAAGGCCACATACAAGGCTGCAGTACTCATTGCCAGCTTCAGCCAGCTTTGTCCAACACCTATAGGGATGCCGGAAAGGGCAACTTGCAACCTCTTTAGTAGGGTCTCTGGTGGCAACGCTGGGAGATCTGTTTCTCAACTTTGTTTCTGTAGCATCACTATACAGGGCTGGTGTCACTCAGCATCTCAGACTCCAAAGGGATCTGGGAGCAATTTAACCCCCTGCTGCAATATGCTCCTTTTCTTTGTATCAAATGGAGTTTCTGGATTTTTTTTCCTCCTGGAGTTTTGTAGTTGGATGGCTACAAGGGCTGTGCTGCACCCTGAAGCACACTCTTGCCTCTCCAGGGCAAAGCACTGCACAGGGAAGTAAGAAGAGGGTCCTTGTCAGAGCTATGGGAGGAGAGGACAAACTGGTGTGCTCTACTCTGCTCCTGGTTATCATCACCAGTACGACAGAGGGCAACAGAGGCACTCATTTATTGCTACATACCAGCTGTGCTTAATCATCCATGGGAATATAAGAGATTCTCTTCAGGTCTACCTAATCAGCAGCTCTGTCATTTATTGGGATATTTGGCCACTTCAGTTCAGAACCAGATTTATTAACATCAAACTTAAATTAGCAACTACTACAGATGTCCTCTGAATGCCTCCCCAGGATACTCATGGATAAGGGTTCTTAAAAAAATATAAAATATCAACCCTTTAAGTACTTGGGCCTTCATACAAATTTTATATGGCAAACAACATCAGGAATCCTTGAAACTCCAAATCCATACACAACTTATCATCAATTTGCAAATCCTGTATTTGGATTTAAAAAAAACCCTCCCTTTAATATTTTGGAATTGCAATGCTTTTATGTAAACACCCCCCCCCAACTTTATATGCATTTGTCTTACTGATTTTAAAGGCCCACCCGCTCTGTTTGCAAGTATACCATTTACTTTCCTAAGTGTTATTCGGGACAAACATGGCATGAGCCTTCATCACTTATCTTCAATTGACAGCTAGATGTCTGTGGTCAGAAGACGTCATGGTTCTGCCACAGTCCCTTCTGTCAGATTTCGCTTAGTCATTGTATCTCAAAAACAAACTAAAAAACCCCACCGAACAAAAAGAAAAAACCTAATTGCATTGCAGTAAGACAAGTGTTCCAGTTAGTTTCACGCAGGGGAAAAGCAAGCTGTATTAACTCTGTGAACTCCAAGACTGTGCTTTTAGTTTAGGATGGTGTAACCTGGGAACAAGGATCTGCATTCACATCACACGCATACTGCAATATAGGGACCAAGATACAGCCTTGTGTCCCCTCCCAACCCCACTCACCTGGGCAGGGTGCAGGGCTGGCAGCTGCAGCGCTGTACACCGCCCACAGATCAGATCCGCGCCCATGCGTGCATTTAGTGCATTAATAAGGTGTAGGGTAATTTCTTGATCAGTTTTTGACAGCACGTGTGTTTCTGAAGCTGCACAAGTGTGACGAATGGTTGGGGGATAAGAGCCTTCTACCACACCAGTACCCCCCCACCCTTCACCCCACCCCAGCAAACAAAATAAATGCCCCATACCTGGAGACGTTTGCAGTACCTGGATTATTAATAAAATAAGCATGATAATGAATAATCTATGTTAAGCATTTTCTTACCCTTTATTTTTTCATTATGATCAGAAGAGGAATATGATTAACAGCAGTTTAAACTTTAGCAGTACAATTTCAGTATTAAATATAAAACTACACTGCAAGTTGATGTATTTTAAAAATGGTTATGTATACTCTAGCCTTAAATTTATGTATCAAATACAAGTAACTCAATTGTTTCTTGCCTTGACAATTAACATATCTAACAAATTTCAACAAGCCAGACATCCATCTTTTCCATTAAAAAAAATAAGCAAGCACACCAACTCTTATTCATAGCAAGGGGGTGTAAAGATTCAACACTTTCCTGAGTGTTGTGCAAAGAATAACAGGTTCAAGAAAGTCGGTTAAATAAGTGTAATGATAAACCTAAAGCTAAGCTGGAGGACCTTTTGATTAACTTCATATTTCATATATTACTTGCATCAGTTGAGAGCAACATGAGTTACAGAACTTCCATGAAAACAAGCCACTTACAAGCAGGTGGTTAAGCTTGATCAGTTTATTAAAAGGATTATATGACACGGTTGCCTGCAATAGCAGGGGACTGGATCTGATGACCCAGGAAGTTCTTTCCAGTCCCATGTTTCTAAGCCATGCACCAAGTGTATCCAGCCCACACTTTCACATTTGGAAAAAGCCAAAGCCACACACACACGCACTCACAGGAAAAAAAAAAATAAAAAAAATCCTTGATGACACCATTTCATTTCTCTAGATATTCACTATGCAGAAGGGAACAGAGCTAAAGTCCTGTACAGAGGATACATTTACTCGAGGTTGATGTGGTACTGAAGTCAGTTAATAATTAGATACCTCCAGGCAGATTCAGTTACAGGGCATACCAACACTGCACACTGCCAGACAATTTCTAATCAAGCCAAGAACCTCTAGCAGGAACGAGGTCTCTTTGCTAGCAAGCACAGAGCACACTGAATAAGCTAAAAGCAGCTGTTCTTAAATGAACTACCCTACCAACCGTGAGTGAATGACAGATAGATGGTAAGAAGCATTTACCTACTAGACAAGATCTCTCTGCACACTCAGGCAGAAGAAGTAATTAGTTCAGAGCAGCAACCATTGCTCCTACCTTGCCTGTCTCTTGAGCACGTTCTCTTTAAAAGCTGGTCTACAGAATCAGTGCAGCCTCTCAAGCACTACCAAAGTAGCAGTTTGCAGCTGCCATGCAAGACTCTACTTTCAAACAGTAGTCAGACATTCCCATCGTCATGGCCAATTTGCTAAGACAGCATACACAGCCATACCAAAAGCCTTTACAACTAGAGGTCTAAACAATTGCCTGCATTCAGCCCATCTAACTTTTAGGCACTTGGTTAAGGTGTCTGGGTCTCTAGCCACCCAGAACTGCCCCCACCCCCCAGGAAAAAATAAAATCAAAAAAATAATAAAATCACTGAAGGCAGATAGTCTCAATTGCCTTCTGGAGGTGTCTCTTGACCCTCACTGAGCAAAGCTGCATTTCAAGCAACCAAGTTCTTAACACAGGCACCTCAGTTAGACAGGATGAATGGAGACTTGCATCTCTTTCAAGAGATAGTATCAGTACTCTCCAAAACCAAAGGCAATTAAGCAATTAAGGTTTGCAACTCCAGTTACGTTTGGAAACAAACTTACAGTCAAGTAATTAAGCTATAGTCCCTCCCTCCCAAGCATAAAAGCCTTCCACATGGAGGCTCTGCTATTTAAAAAAAAAAGAAAAAAGAAAAACACAAAAAAGCATTCTTCTTTCAAACAAAGAAGAGTGGACATGGCTGCTTTGCCACTCATTCATGGGGAAGCTGAAGGATCAGAGAACACTTACTCAGAGACCTGGAATGACTAAGCACTGCTAGTGCATGCAAAGCAGAAGTAACAAGATGGTTTTTAAATTAACCCTAGTCCTCTTCTCCACCCCACAAAATTCATGCAAGTGTTTGAGAAGATAGTCAAGACATAATAGCCCCAGTTTCCAAAAAAGGCTTAGGTTGTTTTGTTGTTGGTTTTTTTTTTTTAAGATATTGTAAGAGAAATGTCCTTTTGTTTTCTTTCTGTGGGTAGAGAAATGCATTTTTGGCATGTTTGAGAATCACAGATATCTATAAAGTCCATGCTGTTTAAATTCTCCAACTAGTTTCTATAACCTGTCAAAAAAAACATAAGCAACCTATACATGTCTCCCCAGTATTGACATGCATGCTCAGAGCTCTTCACTTTAGTGAAATGAGGTGTTACTTCTGTGCTGATAGTTGACGAGTCAGCATTGCACGACTTTAAGACCAACTAAATTAACATTGTCGTAATATGAAAGGCAAGCACAAGTTCATTTATTTATAGCAAAGGTCTTGGGTTACAGGAGGTCAGTTCTTGCCATCTTGAAAAGATAGGGGATAACTTATTGCATACATGTGCATTATAATTTAGCAGCAAGTCATTCATAGAAACACTTCCCTCCTACTGCTTTTTTGGTTTATCATCTCAATTATATATATATTTTAGCTTTACAAAGCATTTAACACCACCTTTAAGTTAATGGTCTTTTATTGGAAAAAAAGACTAGCATTTACAACTTGGAATGGACATAAATTGTAGTATCTTGAACAGCGATGTTGATAGTTGTGCTGAAGTCCACAGGCTACTCCGCCAGCTCCAAGTCATGGTACAGAAGGTTTTAAAAATATGAGAGTCCAAAGATGCTCCCTTGGTGAAGGTTTCTTTTAAAAATTTTGTGAACGGTAACAGCCCGACACCCGTTTCACTATAGTGCAATGCAGACAATGTTAAACCAGTATTTTAACACAGACATGCCATCCATAGTTAAGATCATCGTATTTTTGGAGCACACTGCTACGTACAGGAGAACCATTCAACCTTTAGGGCATTTTCTTTAAGTTTTGCATCCTTCAACCATTTTGCTGCATACCATCCTGAGGTATAAACCAATTTTGAAGTAAACCAGCTATGACAATTTATACTACAAATTGAACTAGAATCCACTGTTGAACAAAAGAGTGGATCCTTTAGGTTGTTTTTTTTTCCTTTTAATACAAATGTCTGACTGTGCTCAATTGTCAAGCTGCATGCATGAAAAACTGGCCAGCCCAAACAGTGTAATAGTCATTAGCAAATGGAACTTTTGAGTTCACTAAGTGCTTCCTTTTTTTTTATTTTCAAGGTAGTACAATTATTTATATTGTAAAACTGATGTTTAACTTTATCTTTTGGGGACAGGACCACCAACCATTACATGCAGTTTGTGGACAGAAGGTATTTTGACATTCAGTTTTGCTATACAGAAACAGAATGAATAAATGAACATTTTTTTTTTGCAAGAGGTAAGTAAAAGATTCAATTTGATTCTTCTAGAGGAAAAAAGGTGTAAAGGAGGTCTCTTCACTTTGCAGTCATCATCTGTACGAATTCTGAAAAGATAAAAAGTCACTGTGATTTATTGTCTCCAGAGTACTTTAACTGATAAGTCTCTTAAATGCACTTGGCATTAAAAAAATCCCTTTCACTGCATCAAAGTTTTTGTCCACAGAAGTGGACAACTAAATAAACTGGTGTCAAGTACTAGAAATTAATGCCCTATGCAACAGGCTTTCACTCAATCCGCATAATAGTTTTGAGTCAAGACAAGCATCTCTTTACCTTCATAGTTGACTTGCCCATCCCCATCAATGTCTGCTTCTCTGATCATTTCATCTACTTCTTCATCTGTTAGCTTTTCTCCTAAGTTTGTCATAACGTGACGAAGCTCTGCTGCACTGATATAGCCGTTGCCATCCTGCAAGTAAAGAGTTGCACAACATCACAATCAGCAATCCTGACATTGATTAACTCTGAAACTACATCTAGCTTTCCAGTAACTGCTTCTGAACTAGCCTTGCTGCACTTGCGACAGACATACAGACATGTTACACTATATAACCCTACAATATGTAGGGTTAGTCCCATTGCCTTACTAAGCATGCATGCCATCATATCCTTCTATACAATTACTATACTGTAAGAATAACTGCATGCCTGATTTGTAGTGTGATAAGGTATTTTCAACACTTTTAGAGGTTTCAAAAATAAACCCAAAACAACAATAGTTTTTGTTTAGGCTCTGCTGCCTAAGNCCTAAGCAAGCTCTGCCCCCCCCCCCCCCCCAAGAATTTCCCCACCAGCAAGTCAGCTTTCTCTTCTGTGTAATACCACCTCTATAACCAGACTGCAGGTGGCTAGGTTAAGCTTCTCAGATAAGATGATATAGAACAAACCTTCAAATAAAGCATTTAAATTCTACTCATAAGGAGCTGTGAAAAAGCTTTGTTAAAAAAAAAAAGAGAGAGAATGACATTTCTAAGTCAGTATTCCCATTAGTAACATGCAAACCTAGAGCTCATCCCTTTGCCATTACAGAAGCTGCCCTCTTCCATCTACAGGAAGAACAGACTACCTTAGAGCAGGAGTTCAGATGGCCATCACCAGTAGATAAGCTACCTCAGTGGCTTTAAACACAGATCTACTCTGCAGAAATAACCCTATAGGGTAGATGAAGTACTAACCAAACAATCAAGCATTTCCTCTAGCACATTTTCCAGCTAAGTACTAGAAACCGCCACTTTTTTCCATAAAAGGAGAAGTAGTAAGGCTTTCTTCCGCACATCCATTGCTCAACACAATTTTCTTGTTACATCTGTCATAGCCAAGCAATTCAAAGAGGGAAATCCCTGTTCCAGAAATAATTGACCTTCATCATGTATGCCCAGGTATCCTTAAAGAAGATGGAGTTGAGCTCTTACATTTTCCTTGAAGCAACCTCAAAGTCCACATCTTGAAAACAGAACATGCAGTACTACACACCCCTCTAAATACTAATGACATCTTAGTTGCAAAAGCTTCCATAAAAAAGTATAAAGCCTTGTGTGTCCATGCAAACATTCCCCCAAAGTCAGAAGGTACAGAAAAAACCACACCCCTGCAACCCCCACCCCCCAAAAATAAAACAACCCACAAGCATCAAGTTCTGCTCATCTCTGCTCCTAAGGAAAGGCCAAAAAGTTTGCCTCTTGTGGATGTGCCTAAAGGTTATACCTGCTGCGTAAAGCAGGTAGAACCAGCCTGCAACAGTCCTGGTTCTGATTCCAATCCCTCTGCTTCTACTAGAGCAGTTGGTTTTCCTTCTAAACAAGAACAGAGAAAACACTGTGGAAAATATGGACACCATTACTGCTTCTAACAAATATTTGTACTTTTATTAATACCTTGTCAAAGACTCGGAATGCCTCACGGATTTCTTCCTCGCTGTCTGTGTCCTTCATTTTTCTGGCCATCATGGTTAAAAATTCAGGGAAGTCGATAGTGCCATTGCCTTAATGAAAAGAAACTTCCAAATATTAAACTTCCATGGTTTTCTTTATACAAAAAAATAATCTGGCATTTAATTTAGCCAGCAACAAGACTGACAGATCCTCTGTAAACCATTCTTATAGAAGAACTGTATCTTGTCCCTCGATGGCTAACAGTGCCTTTTTGCTATTACAATGTGCAGTAACCACTGTCACCGCACTGTTTCAGCACAACGAAATCAACTGTTGCCTTCTCACCAGGTCAAGCCATACCACTTGCCACCCAAGCTGCAAGTAGAATGTCTCTCTGATACTTCAAGGTTAACTAATACTAAGACTTGTCTTTATTTCAAATCACACCCCCAAATTAATCATTTAGTTTCTTTAGAATCTCCCAATTGCTGTGGGAGATTCCAGAAGGGAATGAATTATAAAGCTGGCACTACAAATCCAGGATATTTAAAATTTGAGAAAACTACAGTTCATTAAGCTGCTCATAAATAGTTGTTCCTTGTTAAAAAAACAACTTCCTTAACATACGTTGTACACCACAGAAGTAATGCACCATTTTAAGAGGCAACAAGGATCCACAAATTCCAGTAACATGAGAAAAGCTGCCATTATTTGGTACTCTTGATAAGCTTAGCAGTAGGTGTTCTTATAGGTATTTCACTGCAAAACTGGAAATCCCAGGTAACATTCAGGCCTCAGCCTTAAGATTTTTGAGTTCTTCATTCAAAGCAAGGATTCAAACTTCAGGCAGCTCAAAGCTATGAGAAAAGTGGTACGGTGAAGAAACAAGTTCTTTAAAAGAGCAGAAACTAGGTTTGTATAGTCAGGATTCAGACCTATACACCAAAAGCCCCCACATCAAATAGTTCACTGTGCAACTAAGATCTACCCATTGCTTGAGGGAAACATACAATTGGGCAAGTATAGCAAAGCAGCTAAATAAACGCAGTTTAAGAAAACCTTTGCACCTTAGGGATTCAACACTGAGACACAGGCAGCTATTTATCATCATGGCCAGCTTTATCCACCAGCTAAATCTGAATACAGATCTTGTACTCAGCTTTGAAGAATCCGCAATGAACATGTAGAATAACAGCAAAACATTCTGCCATAAAACAAGTTTAACCAGGTGGGCAGGCATACTTATCTGAAGTCCTCAGCCTCCTTTCACTCTTAATCTACCAGTGCAGCATTGTGGCCTGCAACCTAGAGAAGCCACTATACACAAACTCAACATTAGCACTGCAAACCCTAAAGTTTGTCAGTACCTGCGTCCAAGAGTTCACAATTACTGTTAACTTACACTTTTAGGAAAGTAGTTTTAATTAATGTAGTCTGATAATCAGATCCTCTATACTCTTGTCAATATACCTCCACTCTTCTTTTAAAGAAATATTAAGGAAAAATCCCTATGACAACCAACATACAAGTTCAAGGCCTTGACATTACTAAGCAGGGGAAAACGTTTTTCCTTTTTAGAACTGCTAGCCTGTCTGCAGTCTCAGAAATAAAATGTGCAGTTACCCTTTCGGCATCCATTTAAAATAATTCTGATAGACTTGATAAGAGAAGGGCTTTCTGCTTTTGCCTCCAGCCCTTCCCCCCCCCAATCTATTAGTGATCTAATACACTACATTAGACTATACAGTCTTTCCTTGTTATGTTTTCAGTTCTTGGAAGTTTAGCACTATTCCACTCCCACCACATTTTTGGCCTTCGACAAAACCACAGATATTAGCACACCTATTAAGACCAACATGGGCTGATGCAACATGTATAGAAAAGCTGGGTGGAAATGCAGGTTAACAGGAGGTCAGGACAAGTCAGATAGCAATAGGAAGCCTGTGACCCATAAAATATTAAAGACAAACAGCATAACTTTGTCTCTGCCCATTTCCTTTTTTAGATACTCACTAATACCACTAGGATCTTTGACTGCTGTACAGAGAGCAATCAAAAAATTGACACCCCCCAAGTTTAGATTCTACAGAGTATTTTGAAACTACTTCAAGACATCAATGTCACAGAATCTTCTCTATGCATTCCAAGCCCAGGTGTGGAGGTCATACATGCTTAAGATGATCTCAGCGCTAATAACTACCTTTCCAAAACTTACCATCAGCATCTACCTCGTTGATCATATCCTGCAATTCTGCTTCTGTTGGATTTTGACCCAATGATCTCATGACAGTTCCCAGTTCTTTTGTTGTGATAGTACCATCACCATCTTTGTCAAATAGGGAAAAGGCTTCCTTGAATTCTAGAGGCAGAAACAGTCCCAGTGTTTAGTAACATCACCAGCATAATAAAACTGCATACTAGAATTGTCAGTGGAGTGCAATACCTGGTATGATTTTAATGTATATTTTATCTAACTGTCCATGTATCAAGAGAATTAACCCTCTCAACTGTCAATAAAAAATTACAGTTCCAACACATAATTTGCATAGTATATTCAAACTTATTTCATGTGGCTACTATCTGCACTACAACTTTATAATACATTTCAGTATCATCTCGCTTGAGGCACAGTTGCACCACAAACAGCAGCTGCCTGGCATAACTGAAGGGACCCATTGGGTTCCCTTCACCATTAAAAGACTTAAAGAAACAGTAAGTGTTATCATTTACCACTTTTTTTTAAGGCTGCAGACAATGAGAATTAATGTCAGCCACAAGTGGGTGACTGATCTTCAGAAGGTCAAATACTCCTTCTCCTAACCAGTCTGAATTACAGGCACTCTGTTAGAAGTTATTTAAAAGACACCGGCCTATATTAATATGTACTAAATCAATTTTAGGTTTATTTGTTGCCATTTCAAGTTTATCTTCACTTTATTAAAAAGAAAGTAGTACCTAGGTCTCATTTGACTCCAAGAAGTTCACCTGAGTCTAGCAATTATTTCTGTTTGCAAGAAATGTAGAAGAACTTGGCTCAAGCCTGACAGCCTAAAGAAAAAAATCATTATTTGTAGTCCAAGGAACAAGCAGTCTAAGGGGCAATGAACCAGTAATCTTCCAGAATTTTTTTTTAATAAGTTCTTTTTTAAAAGTGTTAGTACAGATTTGAATAACATATTTTCTTTTAGGCACAAGGAGTTAGCAAAAAAAAATTTCTCATCAAGACACTTACCAGCAATCTGTTCTTCAGTCAGCTGATCAGCCTACACGAAGAATAGAACATTTTAGAATATTGTTTGTCTAGCTATGTCAAGCCATGAGACGCTTCCTTTAGATTTACCATTACTTTTACAAAGCCACCTTCAACCCCAGGAATTCTGCCTCTGCAAGGAGGCTCCACTCACATACGCCACGCAGCCATTTCCAGAAGCATATAAGCTAACTTGTTTTGAAACTGCACATGAAGAACCAGACATGCCATCCTTCAACTCTGAGAATCCAATTTGGTCAAATGAAGGACACCCAGGGCAGGCTCCTTGCAATTGGTCAGACAGGCACAAAATCCTTAATCACATGTGTTTGGGGTTTCACATCACATCAGATGTCATTTCCAGCAGTGCAGTGACCCTAACACTGCGTGGGGGTATTTGCATATTAGTGGGCTAATGACAAGTGTGCCACCTAGTGATCAAACACTACTGAAGTCCGCCCTCCCCCACTACATTGCATCAAGTATTAGCCTGCTGTAAGCTTAATAGAAAGGTCTATGCTGTGATATTAGGAGGAATTACTACTCGGTATTACGGAGATTTTTGCCATCTCTGACAAAGAAAATGTCAGCCTTCAAGCATCACGTTATTCTTCCATTCAGCCAAGCAGTTTAAAGTGCCTCCCACGGACATGCAGGCTGTTTTATATATAATTTTAAGTGGCAAGATTTAAAATGCTTGCCTGTGACCTTCTGTACATCACGAAGCCACTTGCTGCATCCAAAGGTATACAGCTGAGTGGGTAATTAAATGTGCTTTCCTAGACCTTAACTGTGCTAACTACATCCTTCCAGAAGCCTCTCCTTTCTGTATGGGTAGAGTATCACAAAAAGCCCTGCTGTTTGGACTCAAAGAAGCTAATCAGTTCTTTATGGGAAAGTATGCACTTCCCTAGTCATTAAAAAGAGAAAAAACATCTGGATTTTACACACCTGGTCATAGATATTGGAGAATACAGGGTACTAACTCCTTTTAAACTAATTTTATTGGACAGCTTTCACTAATGGAAAACAGAATTTTGTAGGTCAGAGAAAGCAGGCATCTTGTAACCCTTTTGTCCTGAAACACCATTATTCAAGTATAAAAACCACTTAACTGCAGTAAAGAGCAACAAATACAATGGAGAATTAGCAGGCTATACAATCTGTTAAGCTCTTGCATGGGGGGCTAGGGTTGAAAGCCTGCTGTATATGTTCAACAACTATTTACAGGTAAAATCTATGTATGTTGCTTGGGGGTGTTAATGTTTAATGCATGTAATAATTAAACAATTCCCCACATGCACAGTGGGTTGTGGGGAGAAAAGGTAACAAATGCTAACAGCTAAAGACAGTTCAAATTTAATACATCTTCTTTAATAACAGCAGAAAACTTGTGTTCAAAATCCAGTTCGACTTTCCACACTCCTTTTGTGATTTTCCAGAATATACGAGGTTTTACTCAGAGATTATCTAAGGAATTTACATAACAGACTCAATGCCCTGCAGAAGAGGAAACAGAGCCACACCTCGGCAAAAGCCTCCAACCCACAGCACCGGCTCGTTGCCCCATTAGTCGAGGCTCGCTGGATGTTTCTAAAAACCCGATTCCGAATTAAAAAAAAAAATACAAAACGCAACAAACCCAGCCTGGCACACAACCGCAATGCCAGAAGCACGCAACCCGACCCTAAACCGCCATGGGGTTCACCTTCCCGAGCAACAGGCACCACCACTGCCCGCTCGCCCGAGCCACAGGACAAAGGTGCCCACGGCTGGAGCCACCACCCCACCCAGCCAAGTCATCAAATCCTGTCCGGGTGATGTCAGCCTTTCCCGACGGGAAGGGGAGATGGAGAGACAGAGCCGAGGAACACCCAGATCGCCAGAACGCGATTAGAGGTCAGCCTGCAACTGTTTCGCCGCTCTCGTCGGAAGCGGAAAACCGCCGGGAAAATCCCAGCCCTTCCTCTTGCCCGCTTTTGCGGGGAGCCCCGGACGGCACCGCACCGCCCGATGGCCGGGGCGGGGGGATCATGATGTGCTGCGCTCCCGGAGCCCACCGGCGATGCCTTCGGGAAGGCGAGGCAGGAGCTGGCATCACCCGGCCGGGCAGCGGGAGGTTCGCAGCCCGCCCAGCGCAACAGGCGCCCTTCCCGGCCGGCAGCCGCCCACTGCTGCAGTGCGTCCCCCATCACCACCACCCCCCCCCGCCCCGTCCCCTCCCTCTCCAGCCGCCGGCCACGCCGCGCGTCCTCATCCTTTCAGCAGCCGGGAGGGCGGCTCGGCTCCGCAGCCAGCCTTCCCCCGCAGCCCCCCGGGGGAGAGGGAAGGCTACGCCCCCCCCCCTCCCCGAGCCCCCCATGCGGGCGTTGGGCCGCTTCCAACCGAGCAACGCGCATTGCGCCCCGGTTCCCCACCCCACCCCCCCCCAACCGGGGGTGCGCGGGGGCCGGGGAGGAAGAGGAGGAGACATGATGTAATGCAGACAGCGATGGGCTTCGCCGCGGCTGCTGCGTTTTTTTGGGGGATGGAGGGGGGAGGCGAGGGCGCAGTAGCTGCAGCGCGGTGCCCTCCCCCGGGCCGCCCCCCCGCTCCCTGCGCAGTGCAGCTGGTGCCGGAGCCCAGCGGGATCCTCTCCCGCAGACCCGCGCCCCGCCCGGCACGGCCCCCGCCCCGCAACGCGCCCTGCCCGGCGGTGGGGCCGCGGCCCCGCGGAGACGCGCCCGGCCCTTTCCGGAGGGGAGCGAGCGCCGCATGCGGGGGAAGGCGAGGCGGGGCCGCGGCGGGAGGGCGCGGGGCCGGGGCGCCCACACGGCAGGCCCTGGGGAAAGGGGAAGGAAGCGGCGGAAGAGGAAGGGCCGCAGTTCCGCGGCGATCCCCCGCAGCGCGGCGGGGGGGCGTCCGCAGCCACCAGCCCGCTTACCCCGCGGGGACACGGGCGGGAAGGGCTGCGGCCTCCCGCCGCCGCCGCCCCCTTCCCGCGGGGCTCCCCCCAACACACACACTCCTCACCGGGGAGAGCTCGGCTCCGCCGACCCGACCGTCCCCGGCTCCGCAGCGAGCCTCCAGCCAGCCCCCGCGGCAGCCCAGGCACCCGGCGCCGCGGTCGGTCGAGCTACCTACCATGGCGCGGCGGCGGCGGGCCCGGCGGCGGCTGCAGGAACTGCGCGACCACGAGCGGCGGCGGCTGCTGCCTCCTCCCCGGCGCGGCTCGGAGAAGTGCTGGGGCTGTGAGCCTGCGCCGCCCCGCTATATATATGTAGGGCTGTATCCCTCCGCCGGAGCGGGGCCTTTTTCTCTCCTCCCCGACGCGGTATGTGTGAGGGTGACTGCGGCGAGCAGCCCTGCCCCCTCCGCGGCCCGGCCCCTCNCGCCCCCCCCCCTCCCCAGCCCCGCGGCCGCTCGCCCCCAGAGGCGCGGCCGGCGGCCGCCTGCCCGCTGCGGGAGCCGGGCCTGCGGCGGGCTGCAGCCCAGCCGTGCACACACACACTCTCCCGCCCTCCTCCTCTCCCCTTCCCCTGTCTCCTCACCCCCTGAGGTAAGAGCCGCGCAGGGACAGGCGGGTGATCTCCCCCCGCCCGCGGCCGAGGGACAGGCCCTGCTCCCGGGGCGACGCGGCTGCAGTCCGCCGCGGGCTGCGCGATCGTCGTCCTTCCCCCCCCCCACACACACACACCGGCCAAAGCCCGGGCGGCGAGGGGCGAGTGGCCCCGGCAGTAGCCATTTTCCGCCGAGCGCTGGTGCCGGCGGAGCCCGCGGGGGGCGACCGGGCCGGCGGGGAAAGAGCTGCCCGCCACGGGGCTGCCTCACGGCGGGGACCCCGGCGGGTCCCCGCCGGTCCCGCGTCGAGGCCTTTCCCCATCGCCTCCCCTCGGTCCCTAGGCGGGGACCCGCGGGGCTGAGGGGAACCTCGGCCGAGTCGTTGGTGGGTTTGGGGTTTTTTTTTCGAGACAGCGTCCCCGGGGGCGGTGCGGTGGTCTGCGCTCCCCCGGGGAGCCCGGAGCGGCACCTGGGAGAGGAGGATGGCACCGGGAGGGGGAGGGAGGGCGTTAATAAAGCACATTCTTCGGGGAAATCTGAACGACAAGGGGGGTACGAGAGAGGCTGTGAAGGTGGTATGTTGAAGCGAGCACAGCTGCCTTGTTTTTCTTAATCGTAGGGCATTTGTCAATCACCAAAACCCAGATGACGGTAAAATTCAATCCAGAATGAGATGGTCTACAACTGATGTGTCACGTCAGCCCCTTCTCAGCTGAACGGCTGTAGTCAAAAGTGAGAGGCAGCAAAAGCATATCCTGATGTCAAACGTTTCCTTCATTTCTCCTCTGTCTGCTCTGGGTTTGAGGATTTTGTCCACCAGTTGACAATAACCCAGGTAAATACTGTAGCATTCACACTGTACCTCCTTTAATAGGTATGGAAGCACAAACAAATGTGGACCCACACTGGAATCATGGATTTTGGTTCCGTTCATGACAAGTACCCTTAGATTTTGAGGTTCCTTGTAGTTCAGGGTATTTTTAGTTAAGGTTTTAGTCTGGGCCTCTCTCTGGATTGGGAGGCTATCGGTATTTCCAGTGTGCGCATAATTCTGATGATCTGCTTGCAGTATAGCACTAAATCTTTTAAAATACACTGTTTTTCTGTTTTTGGAAAATCGTGCATGCTTTCAGTGTTTGAAATAAAGACAAAATCAGTTGGGTTCTGTTTGTTTAACAATTTCAATAGCTCTACCACTGAAGTTACAATTTATTTGCTTGCCTTTCTGGAACACAGTGATAGGTTGGCAAACACAACAGTTACCTGTTCACAGTCTATAAGGATTTCTTAGAGCAAACAAAATAGCATATTTAATGTGTCATAGTTTGGTCCCCAAATAATTCTAACATTTGTGTAGGAACTAGTATATGAAGTGGTGTTAGAAAACCGATTTGCAGCTGGCTAGTTTGCAAATGATAGGTTTATAGACAGCTTCCATTTTAGATGCAGAATGCCCAGCCTCCGATTTTTAATATACTTTTTAAAAAAAACCCTACTAAGCAGTGATGTTGGATTTTTTTTTTTTTTTGCTGTGAAAGAACACGCAAATTGATCTTTTGTTTTCAAACCAGACCAACAATTTTAAGCTCTTATTTTCCCAGCTTGATTTCTTTCTGGAAAACATGGCTCAATGTCTGATTGATGTGGGCTACAAGAGTTTTTGCTTGGATAAGTGAATCTTGGAAATCCCTGAGTCTGACAAAGAGGGATGTGTGAAGAACAGTGGTCATGTACAAATCATTCACCTCATTGTGCTGGTCTTACACAGGTGAACATCTCATTATTGAAACGTTGAATTCTATATACGTATTCGTCTAAGAAATTTGTAGAATTATCTCACAAAGATAAATAGCTAATGCTCATGGTCTTTGGCCAAAATGTTTCTAAAGTAGAAGCCTGAATGCATTATCAGGAGAATAATCTTACCAATGTTTAAATGTGACGGTTTAGAATGTGGGTGCCTTATTTCAGTCTCTTTAAAGTTAATTTTAAGTGCATGTAATAGGTTCTTCCATTGATTCAAACCCTCACTTGTTAAAAAGTGAAGGGATTAGATTTATCTGGTGAGGAGAGACTATGAGACAAGTAATTAAAATTTATGTTGATTCTCGTACAAACTATCAGCATTACAGTGTTTGGACATACGTGAAGAAACTTGGAAATGTGAAGTAAAAAGCCACTCGGTCACATTCAGTGAATGTTGCCGAAGATTAACAGGGCCTTTGAGTGGAAGGATTGCTGTGCATTTATTCCTATTTCTTTTTTTAAAAAAATTTTCTACTTTTGCTATCTCTTGATGGTTCGGGCCAGTAATTCATTTATATTAAAAATGGAATTTAAAAATAAAGTTACTTTGAAAGTAGTTTGGAATATCGTTATCTTGCTTTATTTCAGAAGAATTTCAGGATGATCAGTTAAGGTGCCAGTGTTAGGTTCTGCAGTATTTTCTGTTAAATTGCATCATTCTGTATTTGAAAATATTTCACAGCTAATGCTCCAAAATAACATTCTGACTAAGGGGAATTTTTTTTTCTTAATTTGACATATGGCAGTGATAAATGTAAACAAAACAGAATACTAATGTTTTGCAGCTTATTTAATGTAGAAAAACCATAATCTAAACTGGCATCTGCCTGCTCCTTGTAAATTTGCTTTCACTCAGCTAGATTTTGATCAGTATTCTTTGTTCTCTTAAAATTTACATTCAGTTGTGGGCAGGCAAAAAACGCCCCTGTCATTCCAATGATATACAATGTCAAATGATTTGCCAGGATCTTCTACAGTCTCATTCAAAGTCTCCTGGATCTCAGTGGGAGCTGGACTGGGCCATGGAATTACTCAGTATTTGTGCCTAAAACCATAGAACTTGGCCATCCCATTGCTACAGACCTTTTTTATGAAGAGGGCTATGCGATAGCTATTAAGATGGATTTCTGACTGGATGGATTTACTGTTCTAAATTATTTTCCTCTCTGTCACTAAGCATCCTTTTGTTGACTTGTTTAAGCTGAAATATTAACAAAATATTATTTTATAAATTTATGAGTTGCAATGAAATACTTGGAACCATTCTTACCTAGTATTACACTTCTAAATTTTGCCTTAATATGATAGTAAGGTTACAGTGGTGGTCTCTGTTTCTGCAGACACTTAGCATGTCCATTCTTTGGGAGCAGCCTAAGATATAAGGAGAACTGTTAAGAACTTGGAAAAATAATAAACCTTACTACTTACATGCAAGGTGTGCTCTTCAACCTTGGCTTTGTTAACATAAGCACTGAAGAACATGGCCTCACACATATCAATTGTTTTCTCATATTATATATACGTAAGTTTAAAAAAAGTCAAAACATTTTACAGACATTGCCCTGGGAGAATGGATGTGCGAACAGATGGACAGAAGTTTGTCATAGCATTTAATGCACAGCTGGGAGGCTGGTATTATGGCGATAAGCATAGATAACCAGTATATAATAAGTTAGAAGTATAAGAAGCCAAAATCAAGCATATACGTGCGTGCAACATCTGTGCAACTGGAACAAATTCATAATTAGTTTTCATGGCTATAATATTGCCAGTTATATGTGTGAGCTACCCAAACGGGGTTTGAATTTGTTATACCACTTTTCAAGTCAATGAGAATTCTGTCGGTATATCAGAAGATAGTTTTTTAACCTCTCTATAAAATTCTGTTCATATAGGCAATGTTTTTTGGGGAGAGCGTTTTCCACAAAATTCATGTTTCTAAATGCCATTGGCAGCTGTGAAAATCTAAGCCCGTATCCTTATAAAAATACTCCATGAGCTTCACTAAGATTGCAAATAAGTGGGTGGAACTCCATTGAAATAAAAAGCTAGAACAGAATTTAATTTGACCACATTTATACAAGATGTGAAAATAAAAATTACTTTAATCTTAACATTTAAATTTCCAGACCTGGTAGCTCTTTTAAATGGGAACATACATGTTCCTGTAGATTACTGTTTCTTTTTTTTTGAGAGAGAGAAAGAAACCCAAACTCCCCAATCTTTTATATGCTCATGATTTCTTTATATTTGCCTCATTCCCACTGGTCTGTATCAAAACCACCTACAATTTTGGACTTCCCCTGAGCATTAAGTGTTAGAAGGCCATTTACGTAATTGAATAATAGTAGTTGCTACCTACGTTGAGCGTCCGTTGTCTTGTAAAGTTTTAGATGATGACCCTCTAAATTATTTACACATTGCAATTAAATTAATGAATCCTTTTCTACGTAGCTATGTAAATTGGCATCCTTGGGGCCCAATAATTGGAAAAGTTTCGTGGTTTAAACTTAGGGCAGTTTGAGTTAGGAACCTTAAAGATCCTATCTTAAAAAGACTTGCACAGATGGGAATTACAGACTTGCTCCCATGTATAATCTCAGCCATACATCTTGCAGATTAAACATTATAAAATAATTATTTTAAACCACAGTGCTTTTGACTTTTTTTACAATTGCAATGTAAAATACATGAAAAAAAAGAACAAAAATTTTACACACAGTCTTAAAAAAAACAACCTTTCTTCATAGTCCTATGAAGAGTTCTCTAGAAACACAGGAGTATGTGAAAACAGGATTTTCCTTCTCAGTTTTTGTAATTGCCAGCTTCATAGGAAGGTAAACACTGGATGATTCATGACATAAACAGAAGTTACTCGTTCCTTTTTTCTATTGTTTATGTTTTGTTATCATTACTGTTTTTACGGATAAAGGCAAATTGTATCCACTATTTTTCAAGAATTAAATGCAGAAGAGGACAGGATATTTATGTATGTGTTTGCTAAGTATTTCATATTTTTACATAACATTTCCAAGCATACCCAGGTCATGCTTCTTCCCTGTTGGATACATGTATATAAACTATATTCCCTACAGATTTTGAACCGATATATAGCTTATAATGGTATAATAAACAATGGTAAACAAATATGCTTCAGAATTTAAGTCCTGAAGAAAGACTGGAAATCAGTTCATGCAACTCCAGTACCATTGTTTCTCATTTCAGTTTGTCCTATTTAACACAGAAAAAAAAAATCTTCAAAGATACTCAGGATTGCTTTTTTACCATTTGCATTGTTTTTTACCCCTCTCCTTTGTCCATGAGTAATTTATTGTCATCTGAATATGTCTGTGGGGCAAAGTCCCAGCTAAATTAACGAATATATATGAGAATACATATGACACAGGCAGGCAGGTATGTGAAATCCACAGATTCACAGATCCACAATCCTCTACTGGCCAACTCTCAATTATTTAACCCCAAATTGTAATTTTGTAGTAGGTCTATGTTAAAAAAAAATTTATTTGGGTCAGGTAGGGCTGTTGTAAGTCTTCATGCTACAGCTAGAGGTAAAAAATTCAACAACTTCACATACACAGTCCAAGGGTCATCATAATTTTAAATCAGAATCATAGTTTCTGGTACAGATTTTCAGCAACTGTAAACATGCCCTGAAGTCAATAAATCCATGTTAATTTGCATCAGTTAGGGATTTATTCTTCCCTTCCTTTCTCTCACACACTCAAACCAAGGAGTTTCTGTTTGTCAGATTCCTTGGGATAAGAAGCTACAAGATCAAAACCACCTGAGTTAATGGATCTCAAATACTGCTGTCCAAGAGACATCCGGTATTCTAATCCCCCATACTATGGGGCTGGCCAGAGGTGAGAATGATTATACATACATCCCAAATTACAGAGGCTGGAAGCCAGAATCATTGCCAGGCAGTACTCTTCTTCATTTGTCTTAAATACATGAGGAAAGCTATGGAATTGTGACACTTCAATTGGACAGCTATTTTATGGTTTTTGTGCCTGCATCAATAATAAACCCACCTGATAATGAAATAACTTCTCCAACTGCCTGATCACCGTTTTGGGGGGATAAAAACCTAAGGTTTTCAGCAACCTTGAAGAAAAGATGCATTTCTAGTATTAGTTCCAAGAAACTGTAAAAATAAATCCCAATCTCCTATTGCCGGAGAGCCAACAGACTGTCTCTCCCCTGGGAACCTGGCATGGCAGTACCTAGGAAATCCTCTATTGAGGGCTCATCTTTTTTAAAGTCTTTTAATGAAACAACAGGAACATCTGATGCTTCCAGAACATAGGTTCTGATATCCCCCTGAAGGTTTCTCTTTGATCGAGTCCTTTGTCTAGAACTTTAGGTTCTTACCTTCGGGGGCACTAGCACGTGTGAGGTCCAGCCTCTTAAAATGTCTGACCCTCGGAGTATGCACGTGCCTCCATCCTAAAGCACCTCACGTCATTGTTGAAATTCCAGAAATGGTACCAAGAAAACCCATCTTTCTTTGTAAACCTGGAAAATAGAGGTGTCCCATGGGGCCTGCTATTCTTCCCAACATTTTTGTGAGGGTACAGTTCACATCAGCTACCTAATTAAATCTCTGTTCTGCCTGCCTTATTCCGAGGCTGTCGGCTTCTGTGAAATAAGAATATACCTAAAATCTGGTCTGTCCCAGGCATCTAGCACTCTGTGCACACCTTTCCTGGCAAGCAGCATTGACCTTCCCCACAGTATGGCTATTTGTTATTATTTTTGTGGTAGCAGAAGTATGCTAGATGCTAATGAAGTACTTATATTTAGTAAGTGCACTGTTACGTGCTGGCTGTGAAGCTGTCAGCAGCGTTGTTAAAGAGCACAAGCCTAACACAAAGGTGCACTGCACCGAGAATGGGATTTTTATGCTATATAGAAGGGAAGTACATTTAATGAGTTTATTTTGGTTAGCCTTCAGTTTAGTTTCAGGTCTGCCAATACTGACATCATTTTTCCAAGCAGGGAGCACCATCTAAGACTTCTCTGCATCACTATCCTTGGGGTGGGCCTGTGTGTGGGCTGATGCAGTGCTCAGCACTCCAGATCATTTCACTTTGGCATCCATTCTGCTTCTGCTGTCTCTATCTCCATATTCTATTTTAGGTGCTTACAGAGCACCAATCTCCTTAACTAAAATATAACTGAAACAAGATATTCAGCATCAAATAAGCAAAAAGCAAAAACCTCAAAATAGACTGTTTTGTTATTATTATTATGGGGTTAAATCACTTAAACATAGCTATCTTCCTACTCCTCCTCCCACTTCTTTCTTTAGTTTGTCTCATCTTGTTCTCTCCTCAGGGACGTACTGCTGGCCCACAAGCTTCTGCAAAAAAAATGAACTGCGTTCCACGATGTGTCCACGGGTGCCAAGTAGTCATCTAACTTAATTCTTGCAAAAAATGTTGTCGTTAGAATTTTGGCTGTCCCGAGATCCTCGCATCAATCCCTCGGCCTCCAGTGGGGCAGGGAGCATCCTGTAGAGAGTGAACCTTTTTAGATACCCTTGCCAGGCCCTCGTGCAGGTTGTTCCAGCTGGATGTTCCGTAAGGGATCTCGCACCGCTGTCCCAGGGCGGCAACCGCAGCGTTGCCTTGGCGTGAAGACACAGCTACGTCTGAACCTGCACTACAAAGTAAACTGTATTTATCGCTTGGTCTGTGGGTATGTGGAAGGGGGTGGATTTTTAACCAGGCACCCCAAAGGAAGGATGTAGAGGAATAACTGTGGATATGCTGGGGATGTACAGGAGATGTCGGTCATTTGGCAGGACACCGGGCCTCCCTTATCACCTGCCCCTGGTTAGGGATCTCGCGCTTCCCCCGGTGCTGGGCGCTGCTCCTCGCTCTCAGAGGCGCTACGGCTGACATTCACAATTAACTGAAAGCCACTGCAGGGCTCTCAGCTGCGTCTGTAGCAAACGCCATTTGCCGGCTCCGCACCGACAGCTCCTCTGGACTCACTTCAAACTCTGCCGGAGTTGAGGCTGCGGCTGGGCTCTGCTGTCTCTCCAGGCTCCCGGTCTCCACGCAGGGACTGCGGATGGCCCTTAACATCGCAATCTGCAGCAGGGGCCCGGCGGGCATAGCACGAAACGCTTTGCTTTCCCACAGCCTCCTCAGGGAAACTATTTTTTCCCCGCTTTTCCCGCAGGCAGCGGGGCCGAGGCGGGAGGGCTCTGTGCTGCGCTCGGCCGGGGCGGCGGCCGTTAACTGCCCGGGGGAGGGCGGCCGCCGCGCCCTGCCGGGTCCCGCGGCGCCAGCCGGGGAGAAGCAGGGGCTGAGACGTCGGGAGCGACGCTGGGGCAGCCGGACCGGCCTCCCTCGGCGGGCAGCCGGCGGCCGCAGGCCGCTCGCCGGCGCCTTCGCGGGCGGTAGGGCCTATATCCTTTCGCGGAAGGTTACCGCTGCCTGGCACGGCGGCACCCGACGGAAGCGGTGCTGAGGCATCTGAGGCAGCACTTTGTGAAGGAGCGTCTGATTGGCTAAAGGGACTCTGCAATGGTTAGCTGGTAAGAGTCAAGCCCGTTGATTGGTTGCGTTGTACCTGCAATGCGTCAAGTGGAGATGCTGGAGTGCGTGTACTGGAGGGCTTCTGTGGGGACGGCCGCGGCTGGCGGCGGGCATGGCGGCGGTGGCGGCCGCCCGGAGCCTGGCCCTGGCCGCGCCCGCAGAGGCTCGCGAGGTCCGCAGGGCTCTCGGCTTTTCCTGGCAGTGCGGGCAGCCCTAGCGCCAGGTTTCCCGCCTCTTCGTGTTGCTGCAGCTTGCAGCAATAGCAATTTGCTTGGCTGACGAGCCAGACCTGGCAGGAAGAAGCTTTTCCTCAGTCAGTTATCTCTTTAGAGCCGGGTTTCTGTAGCAAAAAGCAGCAGAAAGGCAAAGCCTCTTTTCTCATTCCTTCTCCGTGAACGCAGGGTGCCAGCGGTACAAAACGTGGCAGTACAGATTTGCTTATTCTGCCCTTCCGCTATCAGTGTGAGAAGCATTCCTTGGACTGCTGCTCGAAGTGACAGTTTGAGTGACAGTTGGAGGAGGATATGCACGGCAAAGTGATGAGTGATCTCTTAAATATCTTGCAGAAACGCTGCGAAATCTCTCGACACGAAAAGAGATGCTTCTGCAGAATGAGACCCGAACTGCAGAGCGGTGCGGAGGCACGCGAGGTTGGCCTGCTTCCATCTGGGACTTCTGGACATTGTTGGGTGTCTCAGGCCCCTTGGGCCTGGCCAAAACCCGCTGCAGCCCTGTTGCATAAGGAGCCGCAGACGTGCCGTAACCACTCGTGTGGGGTTTTTTATATGCCTCTAATTGAAATAAGCATAGATAAACCAGAAGCAAACAAATAACAAAGCCTTCTCTGCACCAGTAAGAGGCTTACAGGACCGCTTTAAAAACTATGGGAGTTTCAAACCAGCAAAAACTTCCTGGCACATCTGCGAAGCTGGGTACAATAACCGTCTGAACGTAGAAGTAGGTTACAGGCATTCATAATATCTAAATTCTTCAGTATTTCTGGTATTGGAGTGTTTTCGTTGCTCTTTTTCAAAATCCCATTCTTGAAGGGTGAGTCAGCAAGAAGTCTGTGAAATGTATCAGGGCGCAGTATTTTAAATAAGGTTTCACTGCTAAGCAATTATTAAATAGCATGTTTAAATATGAAAAAATTGAAAATTTGCATATGAACATAACAACTCAATTTCTTGACTCTAGTGAAAGTTTCCTTTCTAACTACAGTTTTCAGGATAACATTCCTGATGTGCTGTTGGAAGGATTTTGAGTTAAATTCCATGGTAATTTGTTTCCTTTATTCCATTTGCTCACTAGGAAGTAAAACACTTTTTATTTTAAAATTACTGTGATTTCCTTTTCACAGCCTTACTGAGTACAAACTGCTTTCCTGCTGGCATGAACACTTCTTACTGTCTTTTTTCCAAAGAATTATTTCAAAATATTAAAAACAATCTAGCCACTTTTCCTTGTAGTCCTAGCCAAGTGGAACAAGTGCAATGAAACCTTTATGGGAAAATTATATGCCTGTGTAATTATAATTACAACGTTTATGAGAGGGTTTGCTAAAGTGAAACATAAAAGTGATTGCAAGCTCATTCCATTTCTTACTTGGTCATTTCAAGTATGACAGCGTTTTTTAAAAATTCATGTTTGAAAATCTTATGTCTAAACCACCTTGAGGTCTTAACAAATGGGAAGGAAATGGGTATAAAGCACTGGTAAAAGCATCACACAGTATTCTCCAGAACAACCTTAAACATTGTATATTAGTCGTAAAGCCAATTTGCTGTATTAATTTACTATAATGACTGTACAAATAATAGAACTACATTAATTTCAGAGAACCTGAAAAAAGCTTTTACAAGTGACATCATTCACTGGGAAATAAATACACCAATTTCAGGGTTAACAAGTAAATCATTGTTGCCCCAAATAGTCTCCTGTAAAGCACGCTGTTTAAAAGATAAACTCAAAAGCTTTAATGTGTTCAGGACAGCAATTATATTCTAAGAATTAGCTAGCTTTGAGCACAAGTTGCCAGAATGAATCAATGGGAATAAATACCAATTGCATGTCTATTAGAGTTACATTGATCAAGTTCAGGTAGTTCCAAATCAATCAGCTCTGAGTGATAATGCTACATTTTATTTTTTCAGGCTGCTCTATGTAGGCCATGTCCAAAGCCATCAGTGAGTATGGGAAAGGTAATACGGAGTAGTAAACAGAGTTCATTACGGTTCTAAATATATCACATTCAAAACATTCTGACTAAAAACATGCACCATCCATTTAAAGCAACCATTTTAAAAGGGATGTATTTACAGCAATGTCATTACACTAACATCTGTTAAATATATGCAGGTCTGCCATCTTATGGAGCCTGAATGGTACTACCAAATAACAGAATATGGAACTACATGTTCAGATTAGAATAATAGTTTGAATTTTTCCTTTTCAGGTAATGTGTTCTTTATTCTAAAACTTGTACCATTTTGACTCATTGTTTCTATTTGATATGTATATTTATTGCATTTATGTATGTATGCAAGTGTACACATGTAAACACACCATCAAAGGCATTACAGTTGCAAGTTCAAGGATGGAAAAGCTGGAAAGCGTTACAGTTGAAGTTGGTTTTTTACATTATATGGTAGCCTTGAACACCACCATCATGAGCTATTTTTTTCTTCGTGGCTGCTGTCTGATTCAGGGTTCAGGTTAGATGGTGCTATTTAGTGAATAGCTGTTCAGAATTTTGCTTTAGGCTCCTTGTTTGGAGTGTGACTGCTGTATTTGCTGCAAGCTAGTCAAGCCCTATTCTAAAGATGAAATTATTAATTTCTATATGTGCTGTTCTGTAGCTGTTATTATTAGAGTATTATTCTGAACAATTTTGAATGAAGTTTGTACAGGCCAAAGCAGACAATCATCATGGAAATTTTCAGCCCAAGTGATTAAAGTTTGGCAAAGCTATTAAAGTTGCTAAAATGATGCTCTTTTGTTTGGTTGGTTTTATTTTATATTTTAATAAAAGCTGATGTCAGATAAACTTGATAAGTGACTTTTGGATCATCCAAAAACAAATACACAAGAACACGAGTGTTATAATTAGTACATCAATTATTATTATACATTATTTTCTCTTTAACTGGTGCAAATTTATTTTCTGTTGAAAAGGATTCCTCAAGAAGACCTTATTACTTTTGAAAAGTTTGAGGTGAGTTAGGTTTTTAGGAAAGTGGTTGGTCTAAGTGGTTGTGATACTGGCAGATATTGTAGTGGAGCACTTAAGATAAGCAAATTGTCTAGCATTCAATGAAGTTTTGCAGAGTTTTACCAGTTGCTGGAAAATCCAGTAGCACCTGGAATCTAAACACTTAGGAGGGTGTCTGATTTCACTGAGTTGTACCTGTACTAGAAAATACATTGTATTTTCTCCATTTAGTGCCATTTGCAAATAGTCATATTTACCTTGCTACTCTTGGTTGGAAAAGGCACTGAGCACAAACTGCCATTTAGATTACTGTCACTGAATTTGATGATGTGAAATACTACTTACCACCACAATAAAAGTCTTAGCATAACTGGTTTTGTGTAAGAACAAACGGAGTCTTCTCCTTTTCAGTTATTTCCCACTTATAAGAAGGTTTTTTTCCCCCATTTGATGTTGCTTGATTGTAATACCATATTTTCATATGTGTCAGAGTCAAATAATCTGACCACGTTCTTTTAGATACTGCACCCGAGGGTTTAATATCAAATTTATTTATTTGATATATTGGATATTATAAGGGATTTTGATTTAGAAGAGTGATACAGCAATGATTTCATCACAACACAAGGATAAAATAGCAATTGCAATATACAGGTGAACCATAATAAAAACAGAATTCTTGTTATGGAGCTCTGGAAGCTCACCATCACGATGCTGGGCATCCCCAGTCACCAGGAAGGAGTACGTGGGTTGAAGCCAGCTCAAGCCTGTTGCTCGCTCCAAAGTGCATGTTGTTGGTTGCTCAGTTTCTATACTCTGTTTTTGGCTGAGCCACGTATACAATTCTCCTGCCGTGTTGTCTGGCTAGCTCAGGAAGACATTATTCTCTACTAGTTATCTCAGGGAAGGCTGTTTATACAGTGTGATGACCCACTGGTACAGCCGTCTCTAAAACAAAGGTTACCCTCCAGTCCCCTTTGGGTTGAGTTAAGTTCAGCTTTAGGATAATTTGGGGTCATTCTTTACAGTCTTCCTTGGATAATTATTTTTTTTGCTCATCTCATCATGTTGCAGGGGGGTGTAGACTGGCCGCATTCCACCCCTTGGCTCAGCCCAGCATTCAACAATTATTGGTGCTGCACAGTGAGCTTAATACATTTGTCATATGAATTACCAGCCCTCTTGCCTGTGCATGCTGAGGGTGAGAACATATGGGAAACCAATTCTTTACAGGTTTAGTATGCGATTTAACTTCAGTTAATATCATGTACTATTTGATTTTTAAGGGAACAGGTCAATATCAAGGTTACAACAAAAAACAATGCAATGATTATTAACATACAAGCATAGACGTAACACTAGTTTCAGTACATTGGTAGCTTTTGATGACAAACCTTTAAAGATATACAAATGATATCAGTAAGGCTGGTTTCCACTTTCACTAATTGAATCCGTTCATTATTATCATTTACCATTTTTACATGTCTTTTGTCTAAACATTTTCCAATTTCAGACAGATGTTGGGTAACCTTGGCATTTTGGTTGAGAAAGTTTTCTTTGTGGATCAAAGGTCACTCCACATGTTACCGATACCTTAAACGGTGTGAAATAGAACATCTTCTGGTCAGTCAGCAAGAAGTTAACCTGTAAATCTGAGTGGCTATTTGGTCAAAAAGCAGCAAATGTTGCCAAGTCCAAAATTTACATCATCTTCAAAGTGGATAGTAATGAAGGCAGATACACACTCATATCCCAAACCATTGCTGTATACCAGTATCTCATTACTGTAGACATGCTGCCATATGCAAATACCAGAGAAATGTTTCATACTGCATAATTCTGGAGTTCTAGGCATGGTGGGGCAGGTCCATCCTCAGCTTGATAGCCAGTAGGTGTACAGCTTACTAATTTCATAAATGCCATGTGTATTCCAATGCAAACAATCTCCTGCTATTATAGGTATCCACATCTTTTTAGCAAATTGGCATAAGAGTGTGATTTTTGTATGAGTGGCACTCGTCTGTCCAATTCCTAGCAACTGGAATATTAACTCCTCTGTAGCTGCATTATCATAAGGGCTGTCAATAGTTTTAAGCCATCCTCCTTTGAATTTGTCTTTCACCAAGTCAAGGAACATTGGTTCTAAGGTTTGTCTTTGACTACTTTCAATGGCTACCCAAATCTGATTAACCTGATACATACTAGTTAGTTGAAATAAAATACAAGATAAAGCAGGGCTGGCTTCTTGTAGTATGGTTTTGGTTGTTAATAACGGGGACCACAGTGATATATTTGTCACTAAAGGTGCCAAAGTACCTTGCCAGTCTCATATGGAAGTTTGTAAAGCTGTTGGTAGGCAGCTTGCAGTCATTCTGGTTACACCAGCTTTCATTTCTTCCAATACTATAATTTATTTGCTACGGTGTTGGTATCAAATGAATTCAATATTCCTGATCTGGTACCAATTCCACCCAGCAAAGTTTGCGTGATACTTCTTTTAGTTCTTTGCCTGTTGGTGTATGATTTTGTAGCTGCAAAACACAAGTCTTGTTCCATGCACTAGTGCTTACATTGGTTAAGTTCAAATGTATGTTCGTTAACATTAATTTTGGAGCCACAATCATGGGCTCTCATCCATCATGCAATTGCATTACGTAAAGGAGTACCTTTGTTGAGAGGTTGTTTTGGTTGCTTTATAAGATACACAATCGGGAACAAGTGGTATCTTAATTTTGGCAATTCACATTGACTCCCTATTGATTATTAGCAGTATTTATGAAAAAGTTGCTGTATATTATTAAGTTGTTCTCACTGTTTACAATTCAAGCATAATTCTTAGGAGCCATTAAGTTGCAATTAGTTGCCTTATAGCTCTGTAGTACCCACTTCATTTTATTGTTAATATAATTTGCAATTTCCCATCCAATATTATGTATAGACAAAGTCAGGTTAATTTTAGATTTTAGGATTATTGTAACTTTATCACCTACTATCAGTCCTTAACCCCATGCTAATGCAGACAGTATTCTTCCTGTAACTAGTTTCGAAGTTGGGATGCAATTGATGTTCAACACCTGAGCTGTCCCAAAGGTAATGTGAAAAGGCAGAACCTGTTACAGACAGGTCTCAGGCATACATTCTCATTGTCAGCATTCCCATGGTGATGAGGTAACCCCATGTTTTCCTGCAAAAAGAAGACATCTAGGTCTCAGACATAATCCAAGCCCTACTTATTGTTAACTTACTCCCTGTAGTGTCTACAGAATCCCATACTCCTTTTCCTTTGTAAAACTTTATTTTTAAAATGCAACCCATTATCAGATTGTATTTCTCTGGGCAAGAGAAAAGTAGCAAACCACCAGTTTAAACCAGCAATGATTGCTGAACCAGTCACAGCTTGGGTGGGGTGCACATTCCCTACACCACTGTTTCTACTCCTGTGAGGACGTATTTCCAGCCTTCAGGTTTTTACTTTAAAGGACCAATATAATGTACTTGACAAGTTTCTCAAAGTAGTTTACCTTCTGTGAGATCAGCAAACTGTTGTCCTTTTGACAGGTACTGTACCATTGTTTTGGAAAAAAAAAAAAGGCCCGTGTCTACAATATGTGTTGCCAAAGCTTTTGTCACAGGCCATTGTCTCCTTGCAGCTCGTTGAAATAAATCATAATTCCCAGTGTTTCCTAGCCATTCGTGTAACCACTTACTAGCCTTTCTGCCTTGAGTATTGCAATACATTTATTTTAGCCAAATGATCAGCCATGTGATTCCACTTTGCTCAGGGTTTTTAGTTTTTGGTGGCCAGATACATGTCCAATGGATATGCACATAGATGGGTCTGTATCGTAAATCTTTCTCCAGTGTGTTTTTCCCCATATCTATCTACCATATACTTGCTGATTGTTTTTCACCCAGTTCTCTAGCCACTGTGAACCAAACTTCTTTTGTCTCACCTTCCCATGGAGGTGCATGAGTTCTTGGAGAAAGGGCGGATGGTAGTATTCAATAGGCATCCCAATTCGCTCTACACTCTCTGATCATTTTTCTTTATTCATCCCATCACTTGTCACCTGCTGGAGTGTATACAAAGCCCGCCACTGCACAACAGTTTCCTGCACTACCGTTAAGGGTAACAGCTTACGAGATAAAACTGGTTTTAAAATAGAAATGGACACACATAACTTGTTTTCTGTTTCTTGAATTACTGGCTCAGTAGTTAGCAGCCCTTCGTATGCAGCTAACAGCACTTTCTCAAATGGAGTGTAGTTGGGAGCCTTGCTACGATTTAAAGCAAAAAATAATAGGTAAGCTTTTTTGGCTTGTGCCATAATCCCCATTGATATCCTTCATAACCTCAGCCTATATGAAGTGTACTTGGTGTGCAGGGTTAACGGATCCTCTAGATTGGTTAGTAAAATTTCATGATTTAAAGCATTTAATGTTTCATGATGATTTTGTTCCCAATTCCATATTGCGTTTTTCTTCAGCAAATTGTAGAGGTCCCCCTAAAATACTGAATCCAGGAATTCCTGACCTCCAAAGCCCAAAAGTTCCTAATAAAGCTTGTAACTCCTTTTTATCAGGAGGTGCTTGAATGCTTTGTGTCTCTGCTAAGACAGATTCTGTACCAGTTTTCTGTCTTCCTATCCATCTCATACCTAAAAATGTAGCTTCTTGACTTGGTCCTTGCCGTTTCAAGTCAGGAACACTAATATTTAGTTCTTGTAAATGCTGGATGATAGCATTCATACTTTGGTGAACCATTTCCTCATCATGTCCTCCAATTAGAGTATCATATGTATATTGCAAAATTGTTACTTCAGGTGGGAGGATGATTGATTCTAGCTCTGTAGCTAACATGGCATGGGCAATGGTGGGGCCAGGTTTAAAACCTTGGGGTAGGTGATAAAACTATATTGCCTTCCACCCCAAGTAAATGCAAACTGGTTTGTCTCGCTCTTCTATCAAGACCATACCTTTTGTAGCTAACACTCCCACCCGCAGAAGAGCACGTTCATATCTCCTATGCTGGGAACAGTTGCTTTATTTAAAGCCCTACAGTCGATAGTCATCTGCCATATCCTGTCTGGTTTCTTAAAAGGCCATACTGGGCTGTTATATGGTGGATGATTTTTTTTCTATAGTACCTCATTGCTCCAATTGTTTGACTAATTCTGTCACAGGTTTTATGGCAGGTGTTTATGGCTCTGAGCCTTCTTCCATTGTGGGGGTGTGTTGATCGGTCACACCTTGTGATTAACTTCCTGGGTGTAAATTTTAACTTGCTTGTTATCTTTCCTAGCATAGATTCCATGATGGCAAAACAGACTGATAAAGAGCAGGGGCTCCCAGGCTTAATCCATTGGATGGGGGCAAGCCTTCGTGCAACTGGTAGCATCAAACTTCTGTCCCCAGAGTGGTCCGCATGGATGTGCGGGAAGGTCCGTGCTTCCATACCTGCCCTCTTATACCACTTCTGTACCTACGTCCATGCATCTCAAAGCCCCACATTTTAATTTGCCTCCCTCATCTCCACAAAAAGAAGCCAGCTCCGTTCCCTCATCCGCCTCCATTCCATCCATGTCACATTTCCCACCTTGTCTTGTTCCCAGATTCTTGGAAAAGGTGGCTCTGGCTAGGCTCCTACAGCAGGGGCAATGACAGTGGAGAGGCAAGAGCTGCTGGCCTGGACAGCAGCAAGTCACTGCCCATCAGCTGTTTGGTGTTAGTTGCTGATCATACAGAACCCCAGGTGTAGAGGAGCTTACCCCTGGGTTACACATGCTGTTTCAGAGTAACTGCTCTATGCCAGAGCATACTGGAGACACAAGGAGACTTTGCAGTGTGAATGGTTAGTGGCTGCTTAGAACTACTTTTCTGGTGGTGATTGCTCCACAGCTCAGCTGAGTATGTATCTGCCACTTGGGTCATTCCTTGCAGTTTAAAGAGTGTTTAAAAAGCAAAAATGATGCTGCTAATTAACAGGATTATTGATCTTGTCTGAGTCTGAGAGCACTTCAGTGCTTAACCCCTCATTGTGTTCCCCTGCTTAAATTGATCAGAAGTTGGTCCCAAATAGGAGTGAAAGCAGAATTTTTGTGCAAAGCTGCATTTAAAAAAACCCCTCAGACTGCAAAGATTAAAACATAGTTGAGTTGGTATGTTGAGAAAAAAAATCTATATTGTGGTGTCATTATTTACACGCTTCATCATTAAAATGTTTGTTACCAATAAAGCAAAATGGCAAAAAAGTAACTGAAATTTGCATCCACCCTGCTTTCTTCAGCTCCTAAACAGCAGGGATGTCACAGACAGCTCAGAGGTTGATACATAGAAAATACTATTCTAGATCAGACGTGAGATTCCCTGGGTCAGTATCTTTCTACACCTATGGCAAGATCAGGCCCTTGAGCAAAGTACTCACTGCTGGTAACAGGAGACAGTCTGTCCCCATAAAACATTGTATTCTAAGCTGTAACAGTAAGCGATTTTCTTAAATGTGAAGCATGGCATGTAATAAGGCTTCCAGAATTATTGTGAACAACCACAGCTCTGGGTAGTTTGTTATTCAAGTGCATTTTTAGAATTTACTCGGTTCTTGACCTCAGTGGGTTTCTGTAGCAGTATGTTTCACTATGTAATTACCCATTGATTTGGCAAACAGTAATCAAGTACATTACTTCTACAAAAATGATACAAGATTTTATGTACCATTACAAAGGAGGCAACATTTAAGCTCTCGTGTTTTGTCTGAGAAATCAACACACAGTAAACTGTCTTCAGCTGACTGTATCTTTTTAGCTTAAGAAATCATACTGGAATTCTGCTGTTAATTTGCAATGTCAACATGTCTTAAGCTGGATGCTTAGTGTTTCACTCAAACATAATGTTTTCGGCATTTTCTAATAATTCAAAACAGCTTTTTCTAGTTATTTTCAGCTTTCCTAATTCTGTGTATTTTTTTTTACCTAAATGCATATATAAATGAGTATCATTTAGTCCAGAATTTGTTTTACTCCTGTTTAACAATAAAAGCCTGCACAGATGGCTGCAAAACAGAACCTTCAAACACAGCCAGATTTGTACATTTGTGCTGATTTCTTGCTTAAGGGAACTCAGTTCAGAATGCTGTACTGCCAAATCCATCCCTGCAGTAATTCTCTTGGCTTCAGTGGATGGCCACATGGGATTGCCTGTGATATCTGGCTAAGCTAAGAGATTCCGTGCAATTCCAAAGGGATTTGTTTGACAATACAAAAAAATGAAGTCTGAAGAGCACGCTACTGTGTTGGGCGTTGGACAGTTCAACCATTTTGTTCAAAGTAGTGACCATGAGAGCCACTTTCCATTCAGAAACCACAAGAAGCAATTAAAATTTACTTTGATTTAGATAACAGGCAGTAGAAAATGTTGTGCTCACACTGGGTCACGTGCAGGTACAGACAACAGGAGGGTCAAACAGTCCAGCTGGTTTTCTGAGGATTTAGAAATAATTTCAGAACTGAGGAAGTGGTCTGGAAGCTGCTGTAATTCTGTCTGTGTGGCATCAGAAATGCTGGAAGGAAGATTTTTAGAATACAGCTGCCTACAGACAGTCTGGGAACCACAGGTAAATAAATTGCTCCTACTCCTCTGAATTTCTTTGTGCTCCATAAATCAGGATGTTATGCCCATTCTTCCTAAATAAAGGGGATCATATAAAATTTCATCAATTTCTTTTCCTAGGGGAAACAACCTTAAAGATGTGGAAAGCTGGCCGACTCTTTGGGCCAAAAAGAATTGGCATTACTGGAGAATATAATATCACACAAGATTGCAACATAGGAACAGGCCAACAGCCTCTTTGGCGCTGCTGGTATTGCTTATATGGGGCAGACAAAACACACAAAAATGAAAGTCCCGAAGCTAACTGATTTAATGAAATTGTGTATCTTAGCTGAATATTTGCAAAGAATTAAAATAATTAGTTTTTAATTTTTCTTGATCCGTTAAAGGCAAAGTGATAGCTATTACATTAGAGTAAAAACACTTGGGTTCACGTGAACGTTGGCTTGCTTTTCTGCATTCTCTTAAAATAATCCAAAATGGTAAACACGTTTATGGCGCAATAGAAATAATACACAATAATCAGCTGCACAGCTCGTATCTAGTGCTGTAATGTAGTTCCACACTGAGAGGCAATTGTTTTATCATGGTTTGTAGAATACTGCTGTGCTTGTATGCTTTGTGTTAGCGCTGTAACAGGCAACCAAGAAAGAGCTGCCTTATACCTTCAGCTGGGTCCTCTGTGTCATCCAGCTCCGTCGGGCTGGAGCTGAGCCAAAGACGGAATGCTTCTCAACATCCTACTCCTAATTGTAACGTTTCCTGTTTTCTTTTGCAAGTAATACTTTATAGTGTAAATGCCTCACTGGTGGTGTCGCCTATGACATTTTGGCCTTTTCATTCTGCTGCCATACTTTCCTCCAGAAAGCGGGCGGGCTTCTCGCTGCCGCTGTTTCAATGCCATCTCCTTGGTTCCCTGCAGGACAGTTTGTTGGGTCAGATATCCAAACTGGATCCCTGCGTGTGTATCGTATTCACCTGACCTAAAAGGCCTCCCACAATCCCGCGTGCTGGGGATCGTTTCAGCTGTCTCCGCCTGAAGTCGGCCGCAGTTGGCCTGAAGCCCAGCTGGGTTTGAGCTGTCCCCGAGGGGAAGCGGTGAGGTGTGACTGCAGCACGCTGCCTGTCCCTCCTGCTTCTGGGAACACGGGGAGGAGAAGCCTCAGCTGTTTCTTCACAGAGGCAGCTTTGGTTCGACAGAATTTGTGATCTCTGGCTGTGCACGAAGGTGCACGTGTTGTTTCCAGGCCAGGTACAGTCTTGCAAGAGACATTTGTACAGTGGTCAGCCTCAGCTAATAACTACGCCGGATGCAAGGTGGTTTTACATTTCTGCCACAGATAATCTGCAACACAGATAATCTAATCACAGATAACTGAGAATTGCCTCAGTGGGTGTTACAAGCCTGCTCTCACTTTTGATCTTGCGTAGGCTGTTCTTATGCTGCTGTCCAGCTTGAGGTGTTCCCGCTTCCCTTTTTTGTTCCCTCTTCTGCCTGTGGCATGCCACCCATTTAGTTGTTCTAGCACAACTTTTCAAGCTCAGTAAGTTTTTTTTTTTTAATCCAACCAGTTCCTTGACTCAGTGCTGACAACCTTTTAATGAGCCTTATTTAAGAAGCCCTATAAGCAGTTGTGCTGCCAAAGTTGAGGGGCAGAGGGAGTATTAGAAGGCTTTAAGCTACTATTACCATTTTTTACTGTGAAACAGTAGCCACAGGGCAGCTATACTCCTGTAATTCCACTAATTTTAATAGCCATACCATTGTAAATTAGGAGTAATCTCAAATAAAACAATGCTTCCAAGATCACCAAATTTGTTTGCTCTGAGAAGGTGAAATATTAAAAAATGAAAAATGGTGGTAGGTAGCTGGAGATTTGAGGGAAGGCTTTTTCTCCCCTGCAAATAAAATAATTTGGGAATGGCATTAATAAATAGAATGATTTAATTTTAGCACATGAAAATGGTATTCTCTTTGTTTTAGTACTGAACCACCGCTTTGACAGTGTTGCAAAATTACAAACCACACACAGTACTCTGTGAAAAACTAGATGTCTTTACCAAGCCGCATACCACTGTGCACATCATGGCTTGTTGAGAATGAAAAACAATAGAGCCTCGGGTTTCCCAGTCATTTTTGGTCAGCGACTTCAATGAGGAAAAGGCTACAAATAAAGTGGCCGCAGGGCGCTCTCTGCCCCACAGACGTGGTGTCACAGGGCCAGAAGTTGCAGAGAAGTAAATCTCTGTTTGTCCTTGCTGCTGCTGCCTCTTGCTCCACCGCACTTGTGTGGATGGAAAATGGTACGGTGTGGGGGGAGACAGATGATCATTCAGAATTCACTTCTAGGAGTGGCATGTGATAGCTCTAACCGTGGTTTTCCTTGAGAGGGTGTGTGATCTTGTGTGCAGAAAATGTCATTGGAAAGGAAAAGAAATCCAGACAAAGGGAATAAATACAGAGCAGGCACTTCGTCAAGGAGCAAAAATATCCCCTTGACAAGCAAAGGAACTGATGGCTGTCGAGCTGTTTCCTCAACAGGGAAGAAAGATGTCAGAATCTGCTGCTGGACAAATCTCCCACCCAATCTGGCCATCTAAACACAGCCGGCAACCTCAGGGAAAGAGATCCCTGAACAACAGAGATCACCTGAAAATACTTTATTTCTCCTGACTTGAGAAGAACAAATTCTATTACCAGGAAACTCTGTTTGGCTGCAGCTATTGATTTACAAATGGCATTCAGCAGCTCTCCTTTTCTAACTTTAGCCTTTCGTACTGCTTTCCTGCCTCCCTTTCCTCTTTAGTCTCTCCTTGCACCCCTGCCCAATTTATCTATGCTCCTGACAACTCACTGAACATATTGTGCTAATTATCTGAATGTGCTTATCTCCGGGCTTGTCTGCAAGTGCTAGTCCTATTAATTTACCTTTCTCAAATAGTTATTTACTGAATAGCAATAAAAAGTAATTACTTCTAGCAGTCAAGGAAAAACCCTGATCTTAGCATTTTAAAATAGGGTGCTTTCTACACTAGGTCTTAAAGTCTTCAGGGTTCATATTTCAGTAGTGGTACTCTAGAACAGGGCCTCTATTAATGATTATGACTGTTCAAGCACTTCTTTAATGTCAACATTTGAGTTTTTTTCCTTTCCAGTATATTGTTACTGATTTGTTTGCTAACAAATTTGGGATACCAACTCAGTGTTCTAGAAATGAACTTGGACGGACCTAGCAGAGCCTGCTTTATGCAGCTCTTCCTAAATGAAGGCTGCTTTGACAGTGTTTAGAGATTCCACGGTTCATATGAGGCTACTGCATGCTTCTGCCAAAGGCCGTAACATAGTTTGGGGTGGAGCGCAGCTTCCCCTTTCAGTGTGTAGGTGCCAGAAGTGTTTGATTTAAGCATATGGTGTGCTTTCTTCATTAAAACAGCAATATGCTTAGCTCAAAAGAAATACTTCATTCTAAAACTCACTCGCACCCTTTTGGTAGCAAAGGTGGTAGAGTACCATTTCAGGGTTTTTTTTGATTTTAGGACTTTGAACAATTTAAATATCAGGAATTAATGGTTACAATTCCTGGGAAATACAGCTGCAGCGTTTTATTGCTTGCAGTACAAGATTGTCTACCATGGTTGGCTATACTTTAAAGATTAATTAAGTTGTTCTGGATATATTGATGAACTCTAATAATGATTCTGTAGTCATTAATAAATTGTGTAAATATGGTCAGGTATGTATTTCTGTGTTAGCTGCATTTCTATTTACTTCTATATGGATTTTCTGGTGGGTTTTTTGATACATATATATCTGTTTTCTAGTTTGGAATAATAACCTAATGTAATTGCTAGGCAAGATTATCCAGAGAACAGCTCATATCTAATACAGATAATGAAAACAGTAGACAGAAATTAATGGACTAAGGCTGTTTATCAAAGTAAAGTGTATGGACTAATAAACTATCACTGAAGTATTTTAGAGGTTTTCCATATTTAAATGATAGTCTTCCACTTGTACAGGAAATTTTCTACAAATAATAGTATATTATACAAATTCAGCATATGTTTACATTTTTCTCACTCATTTACCCTTTTCTCTCTTGTAATTCTTTTTCACATGATCTCACATTGCTCTAGAGAAAGATTTTATTCCCATTTCTACATGCTCCTCACTATTCTTTCTCTGGTGGCTTTTGATCAAGAGGAATAATACATTTGGGATACTGAGAGTTTATTGGGTAATTTTCCCAATACTTTTCCCTCAAGAAAGCAAAGCTTTTCACTTGTTTGAAGAGGAAAGGAGACAATACTAAATGGAGCTTTTAATTATTTTTATGGTCTAGTGTTTTAAATCATGAGCAACCTTGGTCCTATAAAGTTCTGGGACCAAGCCTTGTAAGTTTTGAGAGGTGTTTAACCTTTAGTAGGATAAAGGTTAATGTTTTCTTCCTTTTGTATTTTAACCTGCCCCCACAGAAGATCTCAAATAGCAAAATGAACTATTTTTCTTCAAATCTATAGTCAGAAGCAAGATAACCTATGAAAACAACATCCATCAGGTGCATGGGAGAAAATCATCTGTTTGAATGGAGGTGCAGAGAAGCTCACATTCGTTTCGATGGAAGGGGAACTATGGCTTCGTTTGTTAGAAATACAACCAGAACCTATACCTCACCAATAATCTATCAAATGGCTAAGCAGATGTTAAGATATGTTTAGATGAGTAGTAAATGCCATTGCTCTCCTTTTAGTCTAATGGAAGGACTCTCTGTATTCAGAAGTTCAGCAACAAAACATGTTGAGAGGTATCTACAGTAGTCCTATACATATCTATCTCTGGACTTGTGCTGCGGATCAAGCATGCCTAATTTTTGCTTTGAGCTAGACACATTGGCTTACCTTGTCTGATATTTAATCTCTCAGAAACTCCCTAGCTTCTGGCTCATAGGTACGTGGTTTGGACTGGTAGATAAGGTTGGTTTTTTTTTTTCTCTGCAAATTCCTAATTCCTCTAACAATGGACAGTGGAAAAGAATCCAATCCCTAACCTGGCAGTGGCTGAAGGTTGGAAATGCTTCTTTGGGAAAAGGGAAAATCAACAATGCAAGATTGATGGACAACATAATACGGACTGTGTGCCTACGCTTTGTTATCTAAGTATTGTTTTCCATGAGCAATTAATATTCTAGGGGAAACACTTGTTACATTCTGTATCAACCTGGAACAGTTACAGCAGTAGTTTTCTAAGGCCTTGAGCAATGTCAGAGACTCTTGCAGGGAATGTGGTGCCTGTGAGCTATGCGCTGAGGAAAAACTACAGCAGATCACACTACGTGTGGGATTACATCTTATGGAAGAAAGATTGTTCCTGTATTTTGTTTGTTGATATGACCTGTAAATGAGAAATGGAGCTTTTTGTTTGCACTACTTTTCCACCTAAGTGAATAAGAAATGCTTTAGGTTGGCTATACCACTTTTTATCCTAAATTTGTTAATAATTAGCACAATAAATTGGAGAGGAAAGATCTGTAGTGCTTTAATCTATAGTGGGAAAATAAATGGTAGAACCACTCCAGTTACCTCAAAAAGGTAACTGAGACTGTGTTATTATAGAGGGGTCAGCCGAATGCTTAATGTATTGATGTATGTATTGACAATGTACTGGCACATTGACTTAGAAGAATTTGAGGAAGAATATTCCACATGATTTCAATCATAACGTAAAATATTTTTTAAGCAAACAACACTGGTTATAGAAATCAATCTTCCGGGGCTTCTTCATTCATGGAGTCACCCATTACAAGCTCTGGAACACTTTTTTTTGTTGGCTATGGGCTTTAGTTTCCACTGCTTGACCTCTCAAGAATGTTTAGGTAATTAGAGAGGTCTTATCTCTCAAGGCCACTATGGCTACCTCCCACCTTGCTGTTTTGCAGAGATGTGCACAGTATTTGAGAAGCAGTGTTACCACAGTCAGACTGACAGATATGAGTGAAAAAGAAGATAATCTTTCACATCCATAAATTTATCACATTCCCTCACCCATCTGGACTACACGTAACACTTCTTTTGCAAACTATTGAGGTCTAGCCCGGGTCGATGCGGTGATTGTTGTTCATTTGTCTTAGTAATGCCTTGGTTCCATCCCAGTCATAGGTCCAAGCTTGTATTTCTGAAGGTGGATTTCATGTGCTGCCAAAAGTGAAGTCATAAAAACAGGTGAGGAGTCCTCTGACCAAAAAGGACTTACCTATAGCCAGATGGGTAGAGGGTATTTCAGATAATGGCTGCAGCAGTGAAAATGGGCTCAGGGTTCACGAAAGTGCAACAGCTTTGAAAAAAACTGATGATCTTAAAGTGATGAAGAATCTGAGGGGAATTAAAAAAGAAAGTAACATTTATTAAGGGGGTGAAATAGTATTTGTGATGGACAGTGAGATAAATGAGTGCTGTACAATGCTGAGTGAGTAGAAAAGGAAAAGAAACAATATCTGACTGTCCATTTGTGAGCAAATGGTCATGTGTGGTGATGATCATCCTCAGTTTGGGTACCAAAAAGGAAATATGTATATATGGGAGACAGATTTAGACTGAGAGCTATTTGACAAAAGG
This sequence comes from Himantopus leucocephalus, assembly GCA_003993805.1. NCBI lineage: Eukaryota > Metazoa > Chordata > Aves > Charadriiformes > Recurvirostridae > Himantopus > Himantopus leucocephalus. Next base: position 47,625,306 of record RSEF01000005.1, on the reverse strand, counting down.
TTATCATCTGGTTTTGTGCATGAGTGGATGTGGAATAGTGGTTGTGAGAGAGAGAATTCTAGAGGGAGGGAGAATTCATACAGCATCATAGCACGGGTCAGCTTGGAAGGGCCTTCAGAAGGTCTTCTAGTCCAGCCTCTTGCTTACCTGGGAAAGATTGTTGCAAACATTTTGATGAAGTTGTGCGTATTCATGTTTGTGGTACAGACTGAGAAGCAGATTTTTTACATACTCAGTTTTCTTGGAAATCAGTAAATTTCAAACTGCTCCACTCCTGTATATGTGTATAAAATAGGCTATGAAATATAAAACTGTATAGACATATATATATATTTCCACTCATACCCTGGTGAAGGTACATGGACATTCAAATTATTCTGGCTTAGGCTATTTTATTGCACTAAGAACTAGATTTGAATTACCGTCACCCTTACTTTTCCTCCTAATACATCTAATGCATGTACAGCTGTTTTTTTCCAGCCTTCTGAGCCAAAAGAACTGCTTTTTTATGCAATTTAATGGGTGTAGGAAAACACTGAGGGACAGGTAAGGTGAAAAAGAAGTGCATGGAAGAAGCATGGTCGTACCTTTGAGGAAGGACCATAAAAATAAAATTAATGTCTGTTCTTCTCTACATGAAAATTAAATTTCCTAAAGCTATTATAGTGCTTACCAAGTGTACTTGCCTATGCATTCTCCTTTTCTCAAGGTTGTGCAGCATATTGCTGCTCTTCAGGTCAAAAGTAACAGCACTTCAGTAGAATAATTGCCGTTTGTATAAAAGGACTTTCACTGCTAATAAGATAGAGGATTTCATTTTAATAAATATATAGTTGATTAGTGCCAGTTGATATATTATTGTGACTTAGTGATGCCATCCATAATTTAGGTATGTTAGGTTGGTGTTTTTATAGGTGTAATAATTTCAGTGTGCTGAACGAACAGTGTAATAGTTCAGGACAGCAGGATTCCAGTTAATTATGTTGTAGTTTTGGGGTTTTTTATTTATTGTGTATTTATCAGCTAGTTTCAATGCTTGTCATATCAGTTGTCTAGTGACAGCCATCAGCATTCTGTCAGAGAGGTGACATTGCATACAACTCAAGCATTATACAAATTGTCTGGTAATAAAGCTTTTCAATACCAATAATGGATACCTATGTGATGTTATTTACAAATTGAAATTTTCTAGAAAACTCTGGAGGAAAGTTTGTGACCTTGATGGCAGCTAAATTAATGGGATTTTGCAGCACAAAAGGAGATTGGAGAAAGGAAAAATCTCCTGCAAGCATCACAGCTCAGTTACTGGTGAAACGTGGGGATGAGGGAGATTTCTGATGAGGTTGAAGAGAGATTAAAATTGCAGACATACAGTGGAAAACATGAGTTACTAATACCAGTAGAGCTCAGATATTTGTGCAAGCGACAACCAAAGCATTATTTTTTTTTTTACTGGGCACAAACTGATGCTATTTTAGGCTAATTTTAGGTAGGCAGTAATGATGGGGAGAGAGCTGGTTGTGTTTAAAGTAAGAACAGAGCAGTCCCCTCTCCATCCTCACGTGGTTGAAAAATCCAAATTAAATGGAAGAATAAACAAAGCTGTTTCAACAGTTAAAGTTTTGGAGGGCTTTTTTAATACTGTAAGAACAAGTGTTAGTAGATTAGACATAGTAACTGAGGTATTTGAATAGACTGAATAAATCAGAGGCTTAAACATGACAGAGATCTGGAATTTATCTAACTCAGATATGCAAAAACTGTCTGGAATTTACATTCCAAGTATGGAAGCAGGATGAGTAACCTCAGCAGTCACAGTGAAAACAAGGAAAAGGTCTGTATGGAATTGTGAAGGGAAATGAATGAATGAAGAAAGCTATGACTTGAATACCTGGAGGTGCAGGAATCAAGGAAGATTTGCCAAACCTAACCCAGAGCTAGATCTTGCAAATGAGTAAAACAAAAAGCAAAAGACTATTTAGTGACATAGGTAGCCCATTGCAACTAGCACAAAAAGAAGGGGGAGCCCCAAAGCACTGAGGTTGTATGTAATCTAGCTACATTCCCCTGCCTAATGAGTAATTTTTGCAGCTTTCAGAACAGACAAATACGTAGGAAGGACAGACAATACTAAGTTTGCTGTTAGAAGAGAATATACACGAAGTCAAAAGAACCATGGCATGGAAGCTAAACTAGGAGAGTTCAACTTGCCTAAATGGGGAAGCATTACTGGCTAATGAAAGAACTAGGGCATTGAGTTTTATGGCTTGTGGTAGAGGTTTTAATCCATCTGTTGTATTCAGGTGGTGCTATAGAGCAAGCTTCACTTTTTATAAACATTTAATGTATTTGCAATTATTCTGTTAGTCTGCAATAACACACAGAGTTTTAAAACAAATTTTGAAAATAATGAACACTATGGAAGATGGGATAAAATGCAGTCCAGGTTTATTAAAGGTAGGTCATGAGTGTACTTTAATGGCGGCAGAGTTTTTATGGATGGAAACCTGGTAAATCCAATTGATTTTTATCTCAGTAAAGCACTTGACAATGCAGTGCTTGAGAGATTATTAGTTGAAATGGGAAATAGCACAAGAAATGTAAGTTAGATAAAGAACTGACTAAAAGAGGGATGACAATAGGCCTGTGCTGGAAAGGGCAATATGAGACCAGAGAGGGATTTCAAATGGGGCTCCTTGTACCTGCAGTTGGCCCAATCTTATTTAATAAAGGAAATGGCACAAAAATAAGAGCGTGATAATTAAACTTGATGATGGCAAAAAGTGAGAGGCCTTGCTCACAATGAGCCATATCAAGAATTTCGTTCCTAGAAAACAGATGACCTAGCAGCCTGGAGTAACAAAAGTAAAGTTAAATCAAATACAAAATACAGAGGCCGTGTCCTTAGGGATTAATGACAAGATTTACTGGTATAATAGGGGGATTCATCCAGGGGAAGCGATAGATTGGAAAGGCCCAAGTGTAAGAATTGATCATGGTCATTATGAGCCACTAGTATGATTCAGCCAACTAAATGATAAATGCAGGGCTGTAGGGTATTTTCAGTAGAGAGTGAGAAGTAGGCCATTCTGTAGAGTACCACTGCATCTGGAATACTGTGTACAATTCCTGTTCAGAATATGAACTGAGAAAAGTGCAAAAAATTCAGTGGACTGAGCAACCGATCTTACAAAATTCTAAAATTGCTTAATGGAAGAAAGGCTGAGTGGCATATGATTACTGTCTGTGCATAGATTACACCAGGTTAGCACCCTGGTGAAGCGAAGAGCTATTTTAAGCCATAGGAAAATGCTGGCCCAGAAACAGATGGATATAAACAGAGCATGAATGAAACTAAGAAGGAAGTCAGGATGCTTCCAAGCGTCGGAAAATCGAGGTTCTGAAACTGCCTTGCAACAGGAGTTGTGGGTAGAAAAGCCCAACGCATTTCAAAATGGAACGTATGAACGAACTTATGGGGTAAGGTTTTCTGCAGAGAAGCCTGAACTCAGTCTCAAACAATCCCTTTCAGACCTATGTTCACACAAGGTTAGAGACTAGGGAAGAATGGCTAGATAAACTTTATTTGGGGGAAAATGAGAAATTAGCATGGGTTTTACATAAGAAATCATGAAACCTAGGGGAAAGGCGGAAGACTTGCTAACTGCTTCCAAAGGAATGGAAAATGGAACATGGAAAATCCCATCAGTTAGACAGTGTAGCCTATGTATTTTTTAAATACTGATTATTTAAGCATGCTAACTGTGTTTCATTGGCTGCATTTTGAAAGATGCATCAGGGATATTACCACTCCCCCACATTAAAATACCTGATCCTATGATCCCAAGATACCAAAGAAACCTCACCCCATTACAGTAGCTGGAAGCCTGCTGGCTGCAAGATGAAGCCACAAAGCCACCTCAAAATGCAGTAAGTTGAGAAGCCACAAAGCCACCTCAAAATGCAGTAAGTTGAATGTTTTCAGTCCAAATGGTATGTAACACTCACTTGTTTTGATTTGAGAATAAAATAAGTATGTCAAATGCATTTTTCTTACAGGAAGATCTATTCCTGTGTTGTTTTAAAAAGAAGCATGGTGGGCCTCCACGACAGAAGATACAAACCTAGGCCAAAAATAAGGGTTGGGGGGTGAGGTGGTTCTTTTGGTTGGTTGGTTTGGTTTGGGTTTTTTTCAGGAATCCAACTCCTAACCTTTGTTTCTCTACAAAAAGAAACTGGATAAAATTCCATGGGTTTGGATAGAAAGGAAGTTCTGATCATTCAGACTTTCTTAACATTCTCTAGTCTTCGCCCTGAGAAAGCATGTATAAAATGCTACAGGGCACTTATAGCAAAGAGAATGCTCTGCTTATGTTTGCAAAATACCTCCTTCCTCTTCTGGGTGTAGTTTTGTTCAGAGCAAAATTCTCAGTAAATGTTCTGGGAACAATATCAAGACCCTCATTTTTTTGTAATCTATATAGAAATACAGACTTATATTTACATATGCATACATGAATGTATAGCAGAAGTTAAAACACTTTCAAAGTCTGAGGTTTATGCCTAAAAACTTAATAGGCCTTTCTAGAGCGTGGCTTTGAAACAAAGGGGTTTTGTATTAATTTGGTTGCTGTTTCTGTTTCATATTATGGAACAGTATATACATATTTCATACATGCATATAAGGTCAGTCTGACCGTGGCTTTAGTTCAGAGTTCAAGGCCAGTGCTGACATGCAGCTTGAATAGTTAAGTACAAAATTCTCCTTTAGGTTTTTAAGGCGTAGAATCAGAATGTATATCTGAACTGGACCAGTTATCATTATTACATATGTCCATCACAAACATACCTGCAATAGCTGATCTACCCAGCAAGCACTTGATACAATGCCTATCATAACTTAAGATTTTACAGACAGAACTTGGGTCAGTAAATAAATCACCAGATTCATTAAAGCATTAGAAAGATGTCCTGACAGCCTTTGTAAAAACATAAAAAATAGTGCATCTGGGAATAAGATCAACTTATATATGCTTATTTTCTATTTAATTTTATCTGTTGAAGGAACAATGTGCTGTGTGATTTTATATCCCTGTTTTATTAATAATTTAAACTGCTAAGATTTTAGTCAGGTATTACTTAATACATTGTAAGGAGAAAAAGGCGGTAGAATTGTATATTTTCAGTAAGCAATAACGTAATTCTCAAAATCTGTATATAAAAGACTTTAGGAAGTATATACATACTGACCTGCAAAATGGGTACTTTGGGGGCAAAATATGATACATCAAATTTAATAACAGTATTATACAATCTCCTCACCTAGGATACTTACTGTACATGTAATACAATGTATAACTAAAAACTGAACAGGAAGTTAGTAATTGGAATCTGTTGCTAAATATGAGTCAGCTTATTTCCCTTTAAAAATACAATAGAAGTGTTTTTGAAAGACAGATGTAAAGTTATTATACACTTGTATCAAATTATGTCCAGTTTTGATCCATCAGTTTTGAGGATTTGAAGAATATCTAGGCATTTAAGAAGAGTTGTTTCTTAGAAGATGTCTTCTTGAGCTGCCTCTCTCAAACAACAGCAAAGCATGAGATGATGGAGAGCTTTGCATCCTTTCCTCTGTGAAATGTCCCAGCCTGATGCTCACAGCGTGAATGTGGTTAGCTGGGAAAGACAGCAGGCAGGGAGCAGAGCTGGGGGCATGGCAGTGGTGGCTGCCAGGCCACATCCAGACTCAGGACTTAGGCCAGTCCTGTCCCTCTTCAAGTGAATGGCAGAGGTGGGAAGGGTGAAGGGGTGGGAAGTATAACAGCAGCTTTGAAGGGGAATGGAGTGGGGTGAAGGTGTCAGGGCCCTGTGGATGCTGATGGGCCTGACGGGCCCTGCCCAGCTTTCCCCAGGGCCTCCCCCACCCAGCCCATGGCCCAGGACCCCATGTCAGCCCCCCCGGAGCCACCAGCGCCTGCCCCAGTGACACCACAGCAGGGCTGGTCTCCAGCTCCCCACAGCCCTGCCCTGCCCGGCCATGGGCCCCACAGGGCCAGGAACACCTGTGGGCCCATGTCCTAGCCTGGCCTCAGCCTGGCCTTGTCCCCAGGGGGGTGCCCGATGCCCGGCAATGGGGCTGCCCCCGGTGCCTTCCTCCTGGCTGGGGAGCTCCTGTCCTGGCCCCTGCAGCTCCTGGCCCCCTGGGAGCTGCCAGCCCACACAGCACCCTGACAGAAGGGTTGAAAGAGGAAATAAAATAGCTACAGGGACGTTATGAGGCATCATTAAAGTCCCAAACACGCGATGCTCCTGCAGGAGATCATCCCTTCCGCGTTGCTCCCCTGGCGAGGCCGGCCATGGGACGGTGCTGAGGTTACAGCCCGGTGGCAGTGCGCTGCACCGGGCAGAGCTCAAACCAGAGCTCTCGCGTTTCTGCCTGCCAAGCGGGTCTCAATCAAAAATTAGCCCTTGGTAAAATTACTCAGCGAAGCTCAACACATCTGAGTAGCATTGGCATAGACAAAAGGAATTCTCAGTGAAAGAAACCTGAGAAGGGGCTGGGAAAATGTAGAGGAAGGCTGGAAACTTGGCACGCCATCAGATCAGGAACCTGTGTTATTGGAAACCCCGTTGTGCTCCATAGGCCTCACTGCAGGGAGACAGAGCTATAGCACCCTCCGTTTACATTTGCCCAGTTCCTCTCACTGCCTGAACATGCTAAATGTGTCATATTAAGACCACATATTTTCTTATTAGAGTAACCTGCAGAAGCGTTCTTACGATGGTACAAGGGCATCACCCCATGATGCCGGCAGCACTTGGCACGCCATGGAGATTTGAAAAGGCTGGTGGAGCACAGAGGTGGAAACCTGCCAATCCATCCTGGAGGGGTCGTTCTGGGGAGCCAGAGGTGGTGCACGTGAATACATCCAGTTGTCCCTCTAGCTCTGTGCTCAGAATCCATTTCATGTCCTCACTAATGGGACCTCTGCTCTTACAGTCTTACAAAATTCTACCATATTTTAGTGATGCTTATTTCTTTAAATGAGTGCAATGTAGCCCTTACTCAAAATGATTGCCTTTATTTCTGATGCTTTTATCAAGGTACCCACTGTGTATGCTTTAAATTACACCATTTATAGTGCTGTACTATAAGGCTTGTTCTGTAAGGTTTTGCATATGAGAACAAACTCTCCTTTGTAAAGAGGATGGTCTCTCAGTATCTTACAGAGAGATGAACCTACTCCTAGCAGGGTCATCGAAGGGTCATCGAAGTGAAAGGAAGAACTAACTGCAGGATTTACTACAGAAGAAGTAGAAAGTGTGGAGAAGCAACAGAAAATATGAAAGATACGAGAGGCGTGACATCACAGGCTGTACAGTTGGGGTGTGCAGAGCATGGCAGAGCAAAATGTGAGTGTGTGAGGCCAAGAGCCAAACTGGCCTGCTGTGGCCTTCCAGGCCCTGGTGAAGGGCCCTGAATTACTGCGTCATATGGCACCCATTTCACGAAAGTCAGATTCACAAATATCTACGACAATTTTGTTGGAATAAGGAAAATGTTACGGACCTGATGAGAGGGAGAGGTTTTGTCCCTAAATAAAACGTAATAGTTTTTGTCAAAATATACAAAAGCACTCAAGTCCCAAATCTACTGAAAACTATCAGTCTCACACCTGCTTAGGCAGGTCAGTACATTACTCACCATAAGGCTTTCCAAAGAAAAATCCTTATCAAAGAAAAAAAAAATCCTTAAAATGGATTATCAATAAAAATATTAACTACACCAGACTTTAATATGTTAAATAGGTAGATACAATGTAAAAGCGGACCAGAGTGTTCTTAAGAAAGGAGCTCGTTAGTTCCTCCAGTTAGTTAGTTTGTTCCTTCTTATTAACAAGGAAGTCTTGTTGTATACAGCTGCTGTGGTTTTGTCTGCATTGTAAAAGGCTTGATGGTTTGCTGTTATTACGCTAGAACTGAGGAAACAATGACGAGTGTTTCAGGTTTTATTCTAGACATCAAGAGATGTTTTGGTCAGGTTCTTCGCTAAATCCTAAGAAAAGGCTTGGCTCAACTGAGATGAGGCAAACTATTTATAATAGTACTTTTTGGCCTGTAAAGGCTTAGTAAAGTATTCATATAACATTATTAAAATGCATTTTGCAGTTTTAAGGCAAAAGCTGCAAAATAAAACCTGTTAGACATGGGGCTAAAGACATTGCAGAAAACATTTCATCAAAATGGGTATTTCTCACTCAGTAAGTCAATGAAATGTCAATGTAGAAGATGTCACTACATAGCCAGTTTCTACTAATGATAAATAGGAACTACTTGTATAAATAAATGCAATAATCTAAAAGCAATGTTCACACAAGTTTAACTTCCACTTGTAATAATGGGAAATATTGCCTGCATTTATGTGGTAGTGATAAATACGGTGTGGTTTGGGGTTTTTTATGTCACAGTAATAATATATGTATGGCAACAATAATAATATCCTTTGTTAATTTATCCCTCTCTTCATCCATAATTGGGGCTAATTTCCAGGGACACAGGGCATAAATCTGTATTTAAGATTCTTATAAACTCTCTCTTTGGTCATTTGTTTTACTCTCAAAAAGCATTTTTTCTGTATTCTCTTTGTTGAGAAGTTGTTAGCTACCATCACTATAAGCAGCTGAGAGACAATGTGAATAATGACATTCAGCAAATAAACTGAATGCTTTCGTTATGAAAGTTTATCCTGCATCTGCAGCATCAGTATCGTGAAAAGGCTTTGATTCTGGTTTGTAAGAGAATAGGGAAATAATTAATTTTCTGTACAAAGGTGGTAGTGTTCCCAGTGCTGAGGTATACAGAATAAATGCATTTACACATTTCAATAACTATCCAAATAAGATTATAACAAATATTTCCATGAGCAGGAGAGTTCTGACTCAACCTTCCCAGTAGGTTAGACTCCCAGTATGAACTGCATGCACACTGGAGTTTTCCTCCCACTGTAAAATCCTGCTCTGCGTTGCCACCTGTTTTCATGCAATTTGCAGTAATGTCATAACCTGTAACCTCCTGTTAAATTTCATTGAAATTGGACACAAGTTCTAAAACTACCTGGAGAAATTATGCCAGGCAGACAGAAAGACAAATGTTTGTTCAGGTCACATAATTACATAGGTTTTCCCTTCTCAGGAAAAAGGCTAAAAAGTTATGTGACAAGATCTTTTTTTTTTTTAAATTGTTGCTTCAGAATTTGGTCACAAATTGGTAATATGGTGCTTTTAGATTTTTTTTTCACTATCTTTTGTATCCGCTCTAGGCAGATATATATTTCTATATATTATGTACTGAATTTTCCACATTCTAATGTTTTACTACAAAACTTGATAGATCTGAGCAGACTTGAACAAAAACATTGCTCCACATCAATATGCGAACATACATTTTAAAGCCCATTCTTTCCAAGTTGGCAATCAGGCCCCACTTATTTGATGACTTCCAGACTATCAGTGTCCATGACCACTATTTTGCTCTGAATCCTCTTCTCTCTGTACTTATATTCTTCTCTCCTATGGATAAAAATGAATAGCATTTTATAGATTAATAATAAATTAAAGGTAGGAAACACGAATTAAGAAATAGTTTTATAGTTTTCTAAAGGAAGAAGTCACCAGTGGGATCCCTTGGGATCTGACTGCTCAACATCTACAAAAAGGCTGCAAATGGCAGTGAACATAGAGTTGACAAAGTCTGCAGATGGTGTAAAAATATTCAGGATAATCAACTGCAAAGCTGGCTGAGAAAGGTTGCTGAAGTATTTCAGTAATAAATTACAAAATGACCCCAAAAAATCAGCTTGCTAAGTGCGAAGCCATGTGTATAGGGCAGCTAATCCTAACATCTATACACAATAGTTATCTATTATCTTTTGCCACTCAGGAGTAGGCTCTTAAGAGCCATTGTAGCTCAGGAGAGGCCAAAAGGCAAACAGAATGATCAGAAGGTATTGGGAAGGGAGCAGAGAACAAACCAGTCATTATAATTCAATATATTCAAATCAAATGTATGCCTATAGCTTAATCACTACATGAAATTCTGGTTGTGCAGTAGTATTAGTGTAGGAGTTAGAAAAACTAAAGAAATTCAACAAGGAGAACGTTACAGAGTGGCTTTAATATACAAAGAAAAAAAAGCAGACTCTTCACTCCAGAAAGCAGAATACTTAAGTGAAGTATATAAAATTTTGCAGAGAAAGTGAATAGGGATGCTTATTTTTCCTCACAATGCAACATGGGGGGGGGCAGGAGGGTTGGAACTAGGTGATCTTTAAGGTCCCTTCCCACTCTAACCATTCTATGATTCTATGAATCAGGCACTGGGCTTCAGACAAAAAGGAAATACTGTTTCAGACAATATGTAATTAAAAAGTGGAACACCCTGCCCACGAAGGTGCAAAGTGTAAAAGCATAAAAATTAATTTTCCAGTTCCTTTATGGAGGGCAGGCTCATGGGTGCTATTAAACGTCATGGGTGACTCCCTGGTCAGGAGGTTATTTCTTCCCTAAGCCCTCGCTACCGGTGTTCGAGACAGGCTGTCTGGCTAGATGGCCTTCAGAGATACAGCAGATACTGACAGAAAGGAAGCATGGCTTCTTACAACATTCTCCATTACACAGCTGAGCATTCCAGTCTCGAGGCGTTCTCAGGCGCTCCCTGCCAGTGAACCCCATGAGGGTTTCAGGGTGGTGGGGAAGTAAAGGCTGGCCCTGGAAATCCCCTCCCCTCCCCTCCCCCCCCCCCCCCCCCCCCCCCCCCC
>RSEF01000005.1:47533357-47614387 GCA_003993805.1 Himantopus leucocephalus | reverse complement strand
CCTCTCCTCTTCCCACGGCAGCTCCCTCCTCCAGTCCCCTTAGTGAGAGCGGCGGAAGGCGCAAGATAGGCGGAGGCCTGGAGAAGCTGCGCCTACAGCAGCCCCAACACTAAGCCTTTCCTCCCTCAGCAACCGCTGGGCCCCGCCGCCATTTTGGGAAGTCCGGCGGACCAACTACATCTCCCAATAGGCTCAGCGCCGCGGCGCCATCTTGCCCCGCCGCTCCGCGGGGCACTTCGGGCAGATAGCAGTGGCGGTAAGCTGAGACATGGCCCTGTTCCCGGCTTTTGCCGGTGCCGCCGAGCCCGGGGAGCCCCCAACAGGCAGCAGCGAGGGCTCCAGGAAAGGTAAAGTCCTGGGAGAACCCTCTTTTCCCCCCCAACAGCCCTCCGCGGCCCGACCCTCAGGAAGCCCTTCCGCTTCCACTCGCCTCCACACGGCGCCTTCTGCACCGTGCCGGCCCTTCCGCGGACCTCTCGGGCCTGCTCCGGCCGCCAGCCAGCCCGCCGCGGAGCTGCGGCGCGGGCGGTGTTGCCGTTGGGGCCCGGGACCCCGGCAGCGGCGGTCTGTGTCACACCGCCTCTGGCGGCCTGGGAGCGGGGCAGAGGGGCCGGCCTGCCCGGCCAGCCCCGCCGCCGAGAGCGCTCGGTACGTGCCGTGTGAGGGGGCGGTGTGCCCCTAGGCCCGGGCTCCTCCCTCATGTGCAGGGTAGGAGCGGAGCGCACAGGCGTCCTCTGCGCAAGGCATGTCGCTGCCGGTTTGAATAAAGTTACCATGCTTAACGAATAGAGTTACTTTCCGTGAGGTAACTTTGGGGAGGACCCGAAATAGGGATACCCCTGTAAAAATGGTGCTGGCTTCTCGTTGACGGGTTCTCAGGTGTGTTCAGGGTTGCGTCCAGCTATCTGCAGGTAGATGCTGGCGGCATGGCTGTGGAAATGCTCATCTTTTAAAAATATCTTTACTTTAACTTTGCGTGTGTGGTGGAGAAGGTTTGCTTTATGCAGAAAACGACTTTGTTTTTTCCCCGCTAGCCTTGGATAATTTAAAAAGCGTTTTCTTATTTCCTTGCTTATTAAGCCACATTTTAGTTGTAAACAATATTTCTTGGAAGGTCATGAGTGAGACCGTGATTCAGTTTATCATTTTAACGGTCATGGTTGCTGTCTAGCAGTTATACTTCTATTAAACGAGTGAAGAACCCTATCTGGTGTATTGCCAAACTCTGACATACGTACAACGTTTATTAATTCTACTGGGAGATGTTTTGAACTATGCTTTTGCTTGCCAGCTTCTGCCACCCCTTCTGCCCATCATTTAGACACTTCAGCAAGGGGAAACTCTGAGAGAATTGTTTACCTAGGCTAAATTTCTTGTATATTTGGTCCAGTCAGTATGGTGAGCTTTTGAAGCTTTTAGCAGTACAGGTTGGGGTTAGCTTCTTATACTGACCAGTTCTGCATTACCCCCTGATGGCATCGCAGCTGTTGATACTCAGTCTGCCAGTACAGAGATGTTCTAGCCACATTCAGCAGCCTTTCTGGTAATGACACTTGGTGCAGGGAATAGTGGACATAGTAAAATCCCAAATTATAGCTTCTAGGAAGAGAAGAGCTGCTCTGCCAGGCAGGGGTTACAGTAAAATTCTCTAGTAGTAAGACCTTGCGTATATTTTAAAACTCTGGGAGTTTAGCCTTTAGGTTTGTTATGCCTAGTCTGTGTCCCTGCAGACCACCTGCCTGGAAGATCAAATTACACAGAAAAAGATGTTAAGACTGACTTTTGGATCTGAAGTTCAGTTATTAGCACTGTTTGAGTTACATTTTGGTCTACTGGACTTTTTTTTATATGAAAGTTATTGACAAAACTTTAGGGAACATAATTTATTTGTTTTATGTTTTAGCCAATATTGTACTTTGTTTTTAATGACCACATTTCAGTATAGTTATAAAAATTAAGTATTAACTCAGAACCACGTTTGTGGTGGCATATATCAAATTTCACACGTTCAGCTTGTGAGAACTTGAGAACTTGACGGGCAACTTTGGTATCACCCTGATAGATGACTCTCCTCAGAGCTGATATGAAGCCAAAGTCCATCATAATACAGAGATCAGAGTATGTTGCATTTAACGTGGTATGGAAAACTGAGGTGTCTGTTGCAGTTATTTAGGACTGCTTCATAATTTTATTGTGAAAGTTGAGGTAATAATGTAAATATGCTGACCATGTTTCGTTCCTCTGACCACCTCTGTCTCTTACAAACCTTCCTAAACCATTTATAAATATGTGTTGCCTGAAACAGAAGTATTGCTGTACAGTTTCCCTACCCTGCTAGATTGCTGAGTTGCAGCAACCTCTAGAGTACAAAGTAATTTTGTATATGGTTTCTTACAATTATGTTGTCAAGCTTAATTAGTTTTTGGTAGAAGATAAATTACAAATTTATCAGTAGCCATACTGAACAGAGCAGTGGTAATAATTAACCCTGCTGACAGTAGTAAGCATTATGCACAGCATTATTTACAGTCTGAACTAGTCTGTAGGTAAGACGATGCGGTGATTTTTGCTGAAAATAGATTTTCAGGATTCTGAGAGGCAAGAAAAGGCTTTGCATAACTCTTAAAAATTGTCTCTGTAGACATGCACTGTAAATTTTTAATCTTTTTGCTTGGAAAGGTATAAAAAGAATGCCATTGGATTGCTTCTACTGTTGTGCTCATGAATGTGGATGGTAGAGTAGAACAATAACAAGTATGTGCATATTATCACAAAAGAAGTCTTTTATATATTTTATTCTTTATGTTCTTTAAGAACGTAAATCTCGTCTGTGGAAATGATAAACTTTTTAAATGTCTGACAAGAGAAAATAACAAAGAAATGAAAAGGTAGAGTTTTTTAAGTTTGGAATGCGTTTCAATGTTTGAAATGCTTTTATCCAGCTAACTGATTCACTGGAGATTATTTACAAGGAGGCTTGGACTTGCATGTTGTGTAATGGAAAAAATTGTTCAGTTCTTTCCAGAGTGTTAGGTCAGTTTGATTAAATTGTTCAGAAAACACTGTAGTTGGAGAATTCTGTATATTTCCCTGGTGTATCCACAGAGGCATATTGACTGTGCTACAGGGGTTGGTTCTTGTAGTGTGATTCTTCAATGTTTTAAAAAGGCAATTTGATCTCATTTGCTCAGATAGAACCATGCTACAGGCACAGTCAGGGGATTAATGTTTATGACTCCATTTCTGAAGGTGAGTTTTCCTTGGAGGCCCTAAAACAATAATTTAAAATAAACCTTAATCTGCTTGTGCTCACTGTTGTAGTCATACTGCACCAAGATAGTGACTTCACATCTGTAAGGGGATAGCAGATACTTTCAGGTAAAGTTAAGTCAAAATGACATCTTGGAAATTCATTTCTAATAGTTAATGGTGATAACAGATATTATGTTTGCTATATTTAAGGCAGATTTCCTATGGAAATGGATTTCATGCATGCTTGCTGTGCATCTGTCTGGCAGCCTGCTTAATATCTCTCTTTCTCCTCGGGAGTTTTAACCCTTTCAGTCAAATTTGTTGTGGTGGGAGAGAGAAACAGCAAAAGTAGAGGAGGTCTCTGAAAAATCTACATTTGCTTAGAAAAGATAAACTTAGAGTGCCACTGCTGAGAGAGAGACTGTAATGTGAATTGAACTGTTAACCAGGATAGACGGGCTTGGCAATGAGCATATGTACATTAGCCAACTAATAAACATCTTCGGAGGTCACAATCTGACACAGTACAGGCTGCCTCTTGCCCAGCCAATAATTATGGGATGTGGCAAAGTACTGTAGAAGGGTCTAGAGAACCCAGATAATTCCTGAAGCTGTGACAGCAGTGGGGAGTGTAGAGGATGGAGGACAGAACTCAGAAATCCATGCTTCATCCTTTTGTGAGCTGCAGGATTAATTTGGTGGAGAAGGAGAGGATTGAAAATATTGCCAACTCGCTCTTTTTATTTAAGAATATGGTTCTGGTCTTAGAACAGCCTTTTAAACAGAGAAATATAAAGATAACTGCTTTCCACTCTTCCGCCAGCTCAGGTGTAGCCTCTTTTGTTTAAAGTGTGTTTTGTGCCTCAGGGAGGTTTATATGGTTGGTCAGCCCCATGTTTTATTGTGTTCTCTAAAACAGCTGGAGCTTTACTGCTTGCTTTCTTTATTTTCTTCTCTGTTCATTTTGTCTATGTGATCAATAATGCCATTTTGAAAAAAAGTGTATCAGTTGCTTTATATTTTTCAGTTTTTAAGACTGAAGCTCTTAGTGCTGCTAAGGATCTGTATCTCCATTTGGAAGTTGCTTGGCACTGTAGCGCCATAAGGCTCAAGGTTATAAAATTTAGCATACTTGTATGCAAACGTTTTTTTTCCTAGTTTGGGCTGGTCTATATCTAAAGTGTTCACACTGATGAATAATATTAAAAAATGCATTCTCTGCGTTAATCTCTGGAGGAACTGATATTATGCCCTTGAAATCAACGAAAAGCCTGCTTTGATGCGTACAGCACTTCAACATCTTGATCTAAGGTCTTTTAAAAGTTAAACATCTTAGACTTTTTTCCTAATGATCTGAATGTTGTAAGTCTTGAATTCTGAATTTTGTCATCAACAACACTGTATGACTGAAGGCAAATTATTTAACTTCATTGTGCCTTCGAGCTTACTTTTTAAAAAAATGTAACCCAGTGTTTTATTAAATGTCATGAGTATTAGTATTAATATATTTCAAGTGATTTTTTGAACCATAATTCTTCACTGAAATCAATACAGAACTACCTTACAATAAATTTATTTCCACCAAAAATAATACCAGTACATGATTTATTACACAGGGAAACAATAATTTATTACAAAGAAGAGTAGTTCAAAACCTACGGAGAGTATCTTTGTGCCTGAAGTATGTTATTTGAGATCTGGCCAAAGACAAACTAGGTATGTTTTGTATATCTTTGGAACTTCTATAATAATTTTAAGGAGATTCGTCTGGCTAATAAGTTAGAGTTTTGTGCTGTTATGTGATGCACCTTTACACCAGAGACTGCCAATCAGTAAATTTTTCTGTTTTGTTAGGTGCATCTGGTAAGGCAATGCAAATAAAAACAAAGATGGATTTATTTTTTTAAGGGAATTAAATGTCTGCTTTATTTCTGTAAATAAATAAAAGGCTTTATGCACAGATTAGTTGCATTTAATGAAATCTGAGTGCTCTGGACCATTGTATTTTCTCTGAATTTCTCTGTTTAAGGAAGACCAGAGTGTGACCAGTGGAAAAACATTGTAGGG
The DNA here is from genome assembly GCA_003993805.1 of Himantopus leucocephalus. Taxonomy (NCBI): domain Eukaryota; kingdom Metazoa; phylum Chordata; class Aves; order Charadriiformes; family Recurvirostridae; genus Himantopus; species Himantopus leucocephalus. The sequence continues at coordinate 47,609,068 of RSEF01000005.1, read as the reverse complement.
TTGCAGTTTGCCTCTGCGTTCTTTACACCCCGTCTTTGTTACCAAATAAGCAAAAATAATATAATATAAGGAAGATGATAATTTTTAAAATCAACATCACATTTATTAAATATACTTCAAAAATCTCAGGTATAAAGCGGCACTGGGTATACTGTGTGACATATATTGAATTATTAACTCCAGTTTGATTATGCGGTTATCAGGTATATGAATTTATTTAACTCCTGTGTGTTTTAAATAGAATGGTTACAGAATTATCCATGAGAAACATTTTGGTATTTCATGGAAAATACTGAATACAATTCTTCTAAGTAATAATTCTTACAGGATTGAAATAAGAAATTAACTTATTGTTGCATAAAACTTTATTCCCTAGCAGGGGGAAAAATTATTTTGATAGGTGAATGGAATGTTGCTTGGATATTATCCAGCATAAATCTTTCTCCTTTAAGCTCACCAAAGGTTTTGGAAGAATGCTTTGTGGTAGATTTACAGTTTTAGAGTCATAGACACATACTTAAAATGAAGGCGTTTGTGCCAGGGTGGATTAATTTAAATTAAATAGTAGATTTTTGTCATATTTTAAATAGGCAAGTAAAGATCACGGGTTTAAGGTTTCAGGTTTTAGTCTAATTTTACATTAATATATCTTAAGTATTTTCCTGTAAGGGAAAAAGAAATCTCATGTTGATATGCAACAAAGTAAGGTAGTGTATTTGCCCTAGGTTCAGTGATTCTGATTGCCAGGCAGAAGGTTGCAATAATATGCATATATATTATACAGCTGAATTTTTATTTTTTTCAGTCTACATCCTGCATTTTGGTGAGCTAGGCAATGGTGCATGGCAGTGTTCTGCAGTGTACTGGTTGGGGCGCTTGTGGGAACTGTGATTTGGTCCTGACGTTGCTGTGAATTGTGGGTTCTCCTCTGCGCAGAAGTGGAGGTTCAAGATGAACCAGGGAAGGTGGCCCTCCCCACAGGGCTTTTGGTCTTTGGTAGCAGGGGCAGTCTCTTGGGAAATGTGAACTGAAGCTTTGCTTGACTGTATTTACTTCTTGATGAGTTTAACTTAGGTTAACCAGCTGTTTTGCAGCCTGCTCCATTTTAAATCCTTTTGTGGACAACAATTCAGGGATATGAGATGGAAGAAAGAGTTTTGGTATGAAGAGCTATTTCTGAAAGAAATACTTTTAGAAGGAGGAGAGATGTATGGTTTGGCAGACAATGAGTTCATGCTATTTAAGGATTAGAGGTCAGTGTAGTCAAAAACACAAAGACAAGTGTGTGACAGGAAAAGCTGGGGCAAAAATGGTTGTAAAGAGCATGGAGAACAGGCAGGGAGACCAAATTTGTTCCTTTTCTTGTTATCTCCTGTGGTCTGGCACTGGAGAGACTGTTAAATTCTGTGCTTATGTGAAATAACACTTGTTGTTTAATATGTTAGAAAATTTCACATATTTAGAAGAATTCTAGAAATGAAATCTCTGTGAAAATTGTTACAGAAGTTTTAATACCAGTAAAATTATGGCAGAAAAAATTTCCCTCCACATCCGGTCAGTATCTGATCTTACCTGATGAGTGAAATGGCTGAGGTCTAGCAAAATTAAGCAAAATGCTTAATCCTGACTAATATATCAAAATTAGCATCAATTAGCCTTTTTTTTCCCACTATTTAAAAGTCTAATGGTATTTTGGTGGTAAGATAACTGAGAATCCAGTGACATGTTTTGACCTTGTATAAAACACTTGAGTATTCTTATCAGTAATGGGTGTCCCTATCAATAAAATTGTCTTAAATATATTCCATGCAGTGAGTAAAGTACACTTCTGTAAGTTTGCATAAGTTGTATTGCATTCATTAACTACACCTTTCATTTAATTATGCCGTTCTGTAATTTTTCAATTTTACTCATTAAATACGTAAATATACATATTATATACTGTATATTATAATTATCATTAATATATTAAAATATATGAAGATACATTGGAAGATTGTATATAATTATGCATATATAACATATAGTTATACAATATATAAATATATAAAGTTAGAATTTTTACATGATAAAAAATAATATTGGACAGATTTGGGTTTTTAAAGTATATAGCAGTGTATGAAACATATTATCTGCTTTCAGTATGAACTTTTAAGTATTATTGTGTAGTGGGTTTTTAAAACTTAGATTGATGTCAGGGGAAGATTCCAGCTCCTAAATATTATACTTCATTACAACCTAGTGTTCTGCTAAATGGAAATTTCATGGACTGCTTTCCAGTATGCTCAATTATTACACATGACTTAGTGACATTTGTTGCAAATTTAGTTGTCTGCTGACTAGATTAACCCCCAACTTCAAAAAACCAGAGCAAGCTAACTTGGATTGATCTCACCCTTTTCTTTACCTGTAGCATTGGACTGGCTTAGTAACCCAAGCTTCTCTACAGAAGATGCACTATTACTGCATCAGCGCACTACAGAAGTTGCAAATCTCATCCCTGAAAAATCACCGCTAATAAGGTAGAATGTACTTCAATATCTTTTAAAATAGCCTCTTTCTTTTGTCCTGCTTATCTTTTGTTATGTGAGACCAAAATCAGGACCTTTAAGGGCAGCTTTTCATTCGCCTGTTCAGTATTTAAAAAGGCCTGAACTGAGTCATATATAAAAGTATGAATAATGCTTCCATGTCCTTTAACTTAAAATAATGAGAAATTATACTTATGCAATTACATTCCCATTTTCTTTTTCTCACAGCTGCATTTAAATCATTGTTATTTTGGAATGGAAAGGGAATGGAGTGATCATGATTCTTCATTAGTTTTTGGATGTCCTAAGTGACCCTTGAAATAATGTAAAGATTAAGCATCATCTTTGTGATTTCTCTGTGAAAACCAGTTCAATCAGCCATTTCACAGTCGAGTTTTTAACTTTTTAAAAACTCATTGAAGATGTGAATTAATGAAACATTACATGTATCAAGTTGTGTGGCTGTGTAGAACATGCCGATCACTGAAGTGGCTGATTATATTCTTTAAAAAAATGAGCTTTAAGCAGCCACATTTGCTGAAGAACTAGTTTTAATAGCTTCACTAGAATGGTTGCTATACTTGGCATATCTGCACTGTAACTAGCACTTAATGATTAATGGAATCAAGTTGCAGTTGCCCAGTTCAAAAACTCTAGTCACTTCTAATTTGGTACAAACTCCTGTATTTACAATGGCTGTTGGTGGTTATGGTAGAGAATGTCTTTATAATAACAGTCACAGCCAAATATATCTTTTTGTATACTTATTCTTACATTTACATGTATTGTATGGTTGAAATGCAATCACTGTTCTGTTTATCAGTCATATATTCTGCTTATAGTTCTTCACATCTTTTCAGGGCTTCAATGTCATGAAGCTAAGGAACTTACAAATTACCATTCAAATAGAATGACACAGTAAACCCACCGTATTTAATTAGTCTTTGAAAAAGAATTTGTCAAAAAATAGCGTACAGGGAAATGTTTGATCTGACGTAATTGGTGCGTTTTGGGGGTTTTGGGTTGCTTCTTTGGTTTGGGGGAGTGTGTGTGTGTTTTAAAGGTCACCTAATGGTTCTCCCATGGCTTCTTTTTTCGTAGTGCCCTTAAATAAATTGTGTAAGGTTCTTTGTTTGTTTTGACGTGCCTTGCTTCTGAAATGCTGCATTTTCTTCTATTGGCATATTAGGAATACTGACACTTGTCACTCCTTTCTCTTACTGAAAGATTCCAGAAAAACTGTGTAAAAAGAGCTGTGCTTTAATTAAGGGTTAGAGAAGACCTCCATTATTTCAGTTGATTGTTAAATATGGGAGCGTACGTAGTACGTGCAATGATATACATGTGTTTTACCAAAACTATCTGTCCTTTGTGTGATCTCTCAGTGAGTCAGTTGTCTGTTGCGTGTGTTTGATACTGCATTATATTATAGAATAACATTAATTCAGTAGTCATCAAAAATTGTTCCTTGATGGGTAAGATTTGAATTTCTAATCTGGAAGTGATTTTAAAAGTGTTTTTGATACTCTTTATGTAAATCATAAAGAAACAAGGGAAAAAAGTGCAGAATTTTTCTTTTGTAGGTCACCCTGAAAGATTTCTCGTCCCTTTAGCTTGACCTAAATTGGCTTAGCAAAGTAAGGAAATTTTATCAGCTCAGTCATCTTCTTTAATTTGGCGATGATAACAGATGGGTATTTATATGGGTCACACATCAAAATGCCTTTGACAATTAAAACTTTAAGACTGGTTGTCAGTAATCCCAGCATCTGAAAAAATAAAGTTAGTTGTTATTTAATGCAGATTTATATCACTTTTATTGTATGTGTTGCTGCTAACTCTCTTCTATAAAAATACAGGGAGAATAAAGGTAAAGGGTAAAATGATTCTGAGCTTTCTTATGGTCGTATTTCTTCACATTAGATATATAGGTTTGTATAGATATATACTTAGGATCATAGAATCATCTAGGCTGGAAGGGATCAAGTCCAGCCATCAACCTAACACTGCCAAAACCACCACAAACCATATCCCTAAGCACCACGTCTGCCTGTCTTTTAAATACCTCCAGGGATGGTGACTCCACTACTTCCCTGGGCAGCCTGTTCTAATGGTTGACAACCCTTTCTGTGAAGAACTTGTTCCTAATATCCAATCTAAACCTACTCTGTTTCCAAACAGGACTACTTCAAGATCAGAGTTGTCAGAGGAAAGTGATACAGATGAGAGTCTGAAACAGTCTAGTAAGAAAAGGAAAAAGAAAAAGAAAAAGCATCACCACTACAAGAAGACAAAAAAGAAAACCAAAGGGGACTCCAGTAGCAGTGAATCGGACCTGGACACTAAGTACATCAAGGACAGAGCCACAGGAAGTGGCAGAAATCACGAAAAGGAAGCGGCAGCAAAGTATGTATTTGTTAATACTATGCAAAATGTAAATTCATTGTGTTTTTATACTTGCCTCAACTTTATGAATGAAATTCTTACCACTGGTGGGTCATTTTTTTCTAGGCTGTATATGACTAAACCTGCATTCAAAGTAATGAAAATAGAATTAGAACCACTTGTTTAATCATACCTGAAAAACTGTGACTAAAATATTCTGTGAAGTACTGCTCTGCAGAACAAAACATGTTATGGTGGTAATGAAATATATTTTTAAAAACATGTAGAGACTTACGCTGAATTTTTGTAAGCGTCTTGTTTCCTTTCATGGATCTTCTTTTGGGAGAGTTTGGAGAGGGATTGCATTAAACATTATTCTTAATTAGTGCAAAAGTCTTAATATACAGCTGTGTTTGCCTTGTAATATGACTTCCTCCTCAGAAATTTAACATTTCCTTTTTTTTCATATTAAGACAAAGTTTCTTGTACAATTTAACATTTCTTTTATGTCCAGCCATTTATTGCTCTGTGCTGTGTCCTTCATACTTCTTGTTCATGGTACATCTAGATGGGTATTTGAACAATTGAAATTGTTTTGCTAGATCTTGTAAATTCCAGGAGCTCTAAAGTACTGTGTAATTAGTGGAGGTGTCATTTTTTTATGGAACAAGAAAATAGCTTGTCTAGTGACTAGCCCAATCTTTAAGCAGTAAAAGAGGTTCTGTGAATGTACTGAATGTTCAAGTTCGGCATACCTAGCTGTGCTCTTCTTAGTCTGTTGGGTTTTGATAATTTCATTCAAAGTGGCCCAATCTAACTGGCTGTGTAAGTCATCTTTCCATGTTTCTCAACGTTTGCAGTCTGAGCAGCCATTTTACCTGTCTCTGATTCCCTAGCTCCTGTTTCTTCTTTAGCGTCAGCAGCTCTGGCTCTAATTTGCAGCACTGCAGCTGCTCTTGGGGACAGAGTGAGGATTTGGTGACATTGAGGAATTGTTGTTACAGCTGGGTGTAGTCCAGGCAGTCCTTGACTTCCCCCAATTTACTACTTTTCCTAAGGCAGATTAACTGGGAGTGGAGAGCACGAGCTTGTGGGCATGTGCTTGCGCCAAGGGATCTTAATATTGTTTCCCTGTGGAAGAATGGCAGTGGTGCTGGAGGTATTGTCTGATGCCTCTAGCCACACTCGCCTCCTCCCATATGAAGACTCAGTTGTTGGTTTGTGGTGGCTAAGGCTCACTTGGCTGTGAGGCAGCACAATAAAAATCATTGGGATGCAAAGACTGTTGTGCTCTGCCCAGTCACTCTTGCCTTTGCTGGATGGAGTGGACTTATGTGCTGAACCTGGTTCATCAGCTGTTTGCTATACTGGGCCAACCAGCCAGTGCTTTGCCCAAATGAAAGGGCTGAAGTTTTTGCAGGGAGTCTGTTTTCACCTCTTTCCTTAAATTACCAATACTGAAAGAATATTATTTTTTCAGGAGACTGGTTTTGAAACCCGAACCACAAAATCACTATAAATGCAATAGATCTTGTGAAATTTTAGAAAGCTTCTCAAGACTATAAAACTCATTTACTAAGTTACATATTTGTAACGCAAATTCAGATTGGAAGTTCATAGTTGTCTTCAGTTTGGAAGCAGGTGGCAATTTCCACTTAAGTTCATTCGAATAACTGCAATTCATAAACCACTTTGCACACTGTTTTATCAAATACGTGGGTATAATTACAGCTAATCAACATAATCCTTTTACAGATTATCCTCTTTTTCTTAATTGTAGCATCTTACTAAAACAAAACTAAATTTTAGAACTAGTAATATATGGCTTTCAGATTATAGTTTGCCAAACAATTGATTGGTTAAATCTTGTTATTACCTTTCGTAATCCTAAATCCAATTTTTGGAAATGCAAGGTGTGTTTGTATTTGGTTTTGATGGTCCAATTAGCGTATTTCTAGTTGTTTTTTTCTGAGCATGTGACTGACTTTGCAATAATGGATCATGTACCATGACTTTGAGTAAATTAAATTATTATAAACTACAGAAATGCAGTGTTTACTGGGTTTTTTAAATGCTGAATATGTGCACAAATGTTTAGAATATACTACTCCTTTTCTTCAGTTTAGATAAGAAAACATCAAATCTTACCAGCAATCGCTTTGTTTGGCTTGATGATATCCAGGCTTCCACCGCAGAAACCTTCAGAATAGACAAGAAATCAGACCCTGCAAACTGGGCCTACAAATCGCTGTATCGAGGGGACATAGCAAGGTACAATATGTTGGTTTCTATTGGTATTCAAGCTAGCACAGTCACTATCTCAAGATTCACTAACTTGAGTCTGGCTCTGAAATTCTTATTTAAAACATAAGAAAATAAGGTAACTGAATAGTTTATTTCAAAATTTGACTTTGCATTAGGCGTAAATATTTTAAAAGGCAAAAAATGCCCTGAAATAATGGGAGTAAAGTGCATGACTTCCATTTTTTCTAAAAGCATTGTTTGTGTGGTAGACTGCAGGTATGTGAACTTGTAGAACTGGCCATCTGGAGGTGGCAGCATGGGGCAGATTCAAAAGCATGGTTTTGAGGTCAGAAATCCTGGGTTCTGTTATAGATCATCTTTGGGCAAATGCCCCATTTGATCTCTGTTGTTCTGTTTCTGTGTCTGAAAGGGAAATGAAGGTACTGATTATTTAATACTAGGTTTGTCAAAAGGTTTATTTACTTGAGCAGCTTGATATCCTTGCAAAAAAAAGTACAGGTACTTTCTTAGCAAGCAGATTCTATGTTAGATCACCCAGAAATTGTACCAAAGGGTGTCTATCTTATGCATTGCTGCATTTCAAATGAGTATAGATGAAACTGCGTATTCTACATCCTTAGTGGGTTACTGGTACTGTGATGACCCTTCTGAACATTTCCCCACATTAACGGAGAAGCCTATATAACGGAGCCTTCAGTGAGCTCATGCATTATGTATGTGCACTTACCTATTGATGTTCTCAAGAAAAATTGTTTACTATATATAAAAAGTAATTATTTGTGGAGGAGGGAGGATTTATGGGTTTTATTTTTGTAGTGTATATACCTTTTGCAGTAAAATTGCCTGGTTACAGTCCATTCCAATTTTCTGCCACCTTTGGATTCTCAGCTATTGTTTGAGATAAAAAGTGTTATTTTAACGTTGCACGTCGCTATGTCTGCCACTGAAATTACATTCTTGGTAATATTTTAAGATGGTATTTTCCTTTCTTAATCCATACGGTTATTGTGGCCTTTATGAACCTGATCTCCTTTCCCCCTACTCGTCCCTGCCCACTTCTTGGCATATAAAATGTATAGAGGCTTAGGGATAGAGAAAGATATTACTGCACTGAACTACTGGTTTCTGATTTTTTCAGTTTCAAATAATCTAATCTAAATAGACTTAAATAATGCTGTTTGTTGTTCTTTCTCCAAGTTTGTCTATGTGGCTTAAAATGATAGGAGGAAAAAAAACCAGTTTTTCTTCTGCTGAGCATGCAAAATACTGTTGAACTCAGAGGAAGCTTAGTATGATAATAAAAGATGTGATGGCACCAAAAAAATATATAAATATATATAAAAAGTCTTAATTTAGGAGAAAGTTACCAATTTCTTACACTCTTGAAGGTCAATTTGAATTGAAGTACTTCTTCCAGGCTTTCCTTCAAAAAAGAAGGTACCTTTTCGAACGTGTATTTTAGAAGATGTTTAATTGTGTTTTTCTTTTTAAGATACAAAAGGAGAGGAGAGTCCTGTCTTGGCATAGATGCAAAGAAACAGTGTATAACTTGGGACAGTTCTGCATCAAAAAGGAAGCAATTACAGAGGCGACCTGAGCGCTACTTCACAAAGAACAATGTGAAGATGCTGAACACAGATGGGATCCCTGTTTGCAATAAAAGTTCTCCATCTGACCCAACTGCTTTTATACCAGTTTTCCACGTGGAAGCTGATGATCCTTCTGATACAACGGAGGTAAATCCTCTTGGGATTTATGATCCATCAACTACAGTGTGGCTACAAGGGAAAGGGTGCAAGGGTGCAGAACATGAGCCTGTAAATACGCAGCAAACAATTCAAGAAGCTGGGATAAACATTAACTCCATTCTGATGACAAAAGTGGAAGAACATAACAAGAAAGTCAGAGAAAACCCAAGAGATATTAATGCTTGGATGGAATTTGTTTCCTTTCAGGTATGTGTTTTGACTGACCTGGTTGCTTACTATAAGTAATAAATATTGTAGTTTCCATTGTTCAGGACTATATACCTTCTATTGGTAAAGAATGAGCTGTTAAGTCATTTTCACAAATGTCAGCATTCTTCTCATGACTCTAGTGATGATTCTTCCTAATGTTGTCATGACTTTTCTTTTGTTTTAAGGATGAGTTAATGAGAGGACCTAGCCCGTATGCCAGTAAGGGAGAGCAGGAAGTAAGAAGAAAATCACTGAAGTTACTCTTAGAAAAGAAACTGGCTATTTTAGAGAGGGCAATTGAAAGCAATCCAAGTAACGTTGATCTGAAACTCGCCAGGCTGAAGCTTTGCACAGAGTTCTGGGAACCACCAGCTTTGATCAAAGAGTGGCAGAAGCTAATTTTCTTACATCCCAATAATCCGGAGCTGTGGAAGAAATATCTCCTGTTCTGTCAAAGTCAGTTTACTACCTTTTCTGTTTCAAAAATCAATAGTCTCTATGGAAAATGTTTGACTACATTAGCAGCTGTACAGGATGGCAGCATGCTATCGCATCCTCTACTGCCTGGTACAGAAGAAGCTATGCTAGGTAAGGTTCTTTCTGTTTCATGTTGTGGTCAGAATGGTCTTCATAGGAGTTGTATACGTTCTCTATAAGAATAGACTTTCCTGTGCATTACAGGAAATTTTTATTCTTTTCAAAATGCCTGGCATCCTGGTTTCTTAGCTGAGAATTAAAGCAGATACTCCAACCAAATATGGACAAAGCAGAAGCTTTTCTTCCCCAGGAGAGTTTGTGATACAACATTCAGTGAAGTCTAATGTGCTGAGTGGTTTATAGTACAAATGTCAAGGCTGGAGAATTGCAGCCAACAGCTGAGATGTGCTTTTATCTTTGAAAAATATTTATTAAAAAAAGAAATTGGCTTGTGAAAGAAACATTTATCTCTTGTTCAAAAGTTTTATAGTTAATTACCTTAATCCAGAAAAGAGAAGGGGCATGAGAAGTCTGATGTGAAATTTTCTTGAGCATCCCAGTTTGTAGATGGGGAATTATAAACTGTAATACTGTGTGATCCTGCCTTTTGTATTTATTGTATGCACATATCTAGCACTTCTAATTTATTATATAATTATCCCTGGAAGGAAAATTAGTCAGATGGTTAGGATGCTGGACTGGATCCAGGGAAGAAACAAGTTCATGCTTAGTTCTGGCATGGGCTTTAAATTTATTTGGAGCTAAATGACTTAACCTATCCCCTTTGAATTTTGTTTCTCCACCTTTGAGGGTCATTGTGATTGTTAATCTATGAATACACTGAGGAGGGGGAAATATTAGTGTCACCATGAATGTCTTTAGGGTTTTTTTTCATTTTAATTTTTTTTTATTAAATCTAGAGGACACTATTATGAAGCAGTCCACATTTCTTCATATGTGACATGGTCCAAGGAACCTCTGTTTTTATCCAAGTCCTGTAACTGCTGTTTGAGCAATGATGCTATCTGTTTGTGCAATATCCAATCTGGACTTATAGGTTGAGGTTCTGGGTTACAAATTAATTTCAGTTGTTCAGGTCTCTTACAGTCTTCAGTTAATTCATCTTGGATCAAGCACTGGAAAAAGTGTGCTGTAAAGGAAAAATCCTGTGCTGGCAGGTGGATATTGTACTGCCTGATAACTTCTAATTGCTTCTACTATCTCTGATTTCCAACACTTCAGTCACTTTGTGCACAAACCACAATGAATCGTTCTCAGGACGAATGTATTAAGACTATAATGATTTGTTTATGAATAAGACTATAATGATTTGCTTATGAACACTACTGAGGGTTCTGGTTTGGTTCCCACCCCTTTTTGGAATTCAGATTATAGGAGTGGAGACTTCTTGATCTGAGATTTTGTTCTTTTTAGTGACTCAACTATCTAATTCTTGGGCTGAATTTGAACTGACACTGTACTTATTAGGAAGATTACCAAGTTGTTCATTGAGATAAATATGCAAAGAGTTTCACAAACTAATTATGAGGCAAGTAGCAGTGTAGATGTATGATGGGCCTGTATCTTCAACCTTTGGCCTTTGCTAATGACAAGTGGAAGAGCTAATTTTAAATAATGGTGGATTATGCCATCTAGTGTTCAATGTAGTACACAGTACTGTCTGCTTGGAAATAAGTGGGTGTTTTTTAAAATATGAAATTTAAGAAAGCAGGTTAAAATTGATTTAAAATTATAGATCAGTTTTTACTTAAATTTTGAGATAGCAATTTATAATATTTTAAATTTACTAGGATCTGTTAATGTAAAGCAAATGAAAGTAAGCATTCTGAGATCTTACTGAGAAAGGGAGTTCTATTTTTCAAATTATACCTACTGGTTGGGGAGAAACATCCTTATCTTTTAGGTCAGTTCAGCTGCAGAAGTGTCTTAGCATCATGGACTGAATTAAGTATGTATTCCTGCTGTTTTCAGCTTTCACCAGAAGAAAATGCTGATCTCTGCATTTCTTCAAATATAGCTTTCTTTTTTATCATGCAAAAAATCTTATGCTGTAATTTATTTTTGTTTCCCGTTTGGCAGCAAGTCCTGGTGAGATATTCTGTACATTCAGACTATTTTAATCCAAGCTCATCTGTTTGAAGCTGAGAAACTAGGAAAGGGCAACTTTTTCAGTGTCGGTTGGATGGGGAAAGTGCCTCAATCGGTTAAAATACTTCGGAAGATTCTATTATATAATTAAACATACTTTTTGTTGTTTAAATATCTTCAGAAATCTCAGTGTCTTCGTTATCAGAAACAATCATTGATGTTGCAGGAAAATCGAATGAAATGCCTAGTTTGTATATTCTAGCTGAATTCAAATTTTTATGTGCACACATCTGATGTAAATCTGAATACAAATAAAAGAAGTAAATAATTTGCCACTTCTTAGTATTAAAAAATAAGATGATTGTTAGAAGCAATTGATGCTAACGTATGTTGTTATATGTGTGTATCTAGACACTTAAATATTTTGATTGTTTAAAGCCCTCTAAAGACATTGCATTTAGTGAAGAAACAACAGTTCTTGAAGAACTGCTTGCAAAACTATCAATGAACTATTTAAGTCTTGATTTATGGATCTTGGTGTTTTTTGCAAGCCAATTAAGATTATGACTTAAAGCAATTTGGTTTTTGAACAGCCATTGTTTTGTTAAGACTTGAGTGTAGTTTCGAGTGATGGAATATCTCTTGAGATGTCCTTGAACTGCCTAGTAATAGAGGTGTTTGTAATACCTGCTATTTCTTCAGCTCGTTCATTTAAGATTCATTGAGAATATATGAACAGAAAAGCTGGGGCTTTGCTTCCCCTTTTAAGCTGAGACTTGAGGCTCAGTGTGTAGTAGGGATATGGCAATGATTACAGAAATAATTTGTTGAAAAGCAAGGGATAGCACTCTTTACTTTCGAGCAGTAATACTTTGGCCAAAAGACTGGATGTCTCTTAAAAGGGTTCTTAAGTAAAAGAAAAGAAAATGGGAATGAGAGTTGCAATGAAAATAGTTACATTGGTAATATACCATCTCATGCGAAAATCGTGTAAGAAGGACTTTTGTTGTAATCACTTACTGTGTGAATTGTAATAATGCCCAGCATCTTCAAAGAGGGCTATAACCCACTCTGTCAGATACTAGATAAACTGAGCTTGGGACCATTGTGTATAACTTTTATTCATCAACAAGGACAGTGCATGTGTGGCATGAATACAAGAATCTGTTTGTTGCATTTAAAGTGGGAGGTTTAAAGTTAAATACACTACAACAATTTTGACATGCTTTTATGCTAGTTACTCCCTGTGTTTTAGATTTTGGTACTGTTCCAAAACAATTATGCTCTACAGCACTTCATGTATGTCGTTTGTATATTTGTGGGTTGTAATAAAATGTTTTGCAACAAAATGTATTTGAAATAATATTTTTTTTCCTTTACTTCACAGCTATATTTATTCAGCAGTGCCACTTTCTGAGACAGGCTGGTCATTCTGAGAAAGCAGTGTCTTTGTTTCAGGCTCTGATTGACTTCACCTTCTTTAAACCTGACAGTGTAAAAGATTTGCCAACAAGGGGACAGGTAGCAATTTCCATTTAAATGTGTGTATGTCCTTGTGCATTGCAGAGAATGCTGTAACAGAAAAATGTTGATGAATTTTTAAGCGCATAGGGAAGTATTTTTAATCACAACTTAAATTGTGGTTCTTCAAGGTGATGCTTGCATTGGAAAAATGCTTGTGGGTCCTCTGGAACCGTATGCCAAATGCCACTGTATATAATAGAAGTGTGATAGCCAGTCATTTTGTGTCCTCTTTTTTACTGATTAAAGATGGAAAAAAAAATCAGCTGTCTGACCGAAGTCTGTGTCTAGTTAGCACTTCTGCTGCTTCTTTTCTCCAAAACTGCTGTTGTTTTGTTACTGTTGATGGAGAAAGCTGATAGGACCTATAATCTTCTGTTCTAGACAGTTCTTGCAAACAGTTCCTAGGTTCTCCATTATCTGTTGTTTTCAGTAATTCTTTGGCTACATTAGAAACACCTTCATGCTTTAAAGTATCTTTTATTTGACCTGTGAGATTCCATTCAGCTTATTCTGCTAAAGTACTAAATCACTTATTCTTTTGATCTACTCAGGAGAATGTTGGGCATGCCCTCCAATATGAATGAGTAAGTTAATATTCAGAGGGGGCTGTTGCCAGTGTACCATCATCCCACGGAATTCTCAGGAGCTGCTTCCTTTTTAATGAGTGGTAGGGAGGGCCACTAGTTAGGCAGCTGGGCTACCACAGAGGACAGAAATCGATTTTACTTTTTAGTTCTTCACCACCTTCCCCAGCAGCTGCTACTGAGACTCCATTTTTTTGCTCTCTAGATTAATGCTGTTACCCACCAACGGAGCAATCTGGTAGTTCAACTAATAGTGGTGTCCTCTTAAAGAGCCAGAAGTTTAGAGTTCAATTATACTTGTCATGCAGGATGGGAGATTTGGCATAGTTACACAGATAAAGCTCAAGTTATGCTTCCAATCATTTGAAAAACTGCAAGATTATCTGTAATGTTTAAAAACTTTGAAGAAGGCAGGATGGAAAGGAACCTCAATTTTAAAAGGACAGTGTTTAGGTTGGAAAGTGCAATTCTTAAAAAAAGGAAAATGCCAGATTTGCAGCTGATCGCACATTCTGCCCTCTTACAGAAGCATTATGACTCAGTCTTGAATTACTTGTTTCCGTACTGTTTTCACAGTTCACTTTCTCACATGGAGCAAAGAATAAATACATGAGGATTAGATTTTGCAGTTGCTGTAAGCCCTGCACGTTCTGATATGTATTTTTCTTAGAGTCAATTTTATTGTTAGTATTTGTATTAACAGTCACATCTCAATGTCCAAGCCTAGGTTTGGTACAAAGCAGAAGCATATAATAGGAGAGAGATGGTTATTAGAGATAGATATACACAATACAGGGGAGGAATTGATGAATCTAAAGATGACAGATTGCATACAGGCAGTGACAGTCAGACGTAGAACCCTGGACTTCTGATTCACTGGAAAGTCCCCTGAAGTTGTTGACCACCCTGAAACCTGAGACATGAAAGGCCTTACTGATCTTTTCCTCTTTTCCTCAGTCCAGTTATATTTATGTCCAACTGTAACATTTTGGTTTGACCATAGGTGTATGATTGTCTGATTTATCATTCCATTAGCCAAATTCTTCATGGTCCCATGGGAGATGGGGAGGAGGGGAGATTTGCTTTCTGAAAGACGCATCCTGGGGACTTTGGATCCTTATCCTTGAAGGATCTGTAGAGGACATCTGGCGCAAAATTCTTTTGCTTTCTTTAAAGCCTAATACCTTGAAAACCAATCTTTATGTTTCTTTATGTATCTTCTTTATGAGAAGAGCTCATGAGAGTCCTGCTGTGCCATGGGTGTAATTGAAGTACTCAGTTGTTCCTGCTGATTCTGAAGCAGTATCTAACAAAATATTTAGCTACAGAAGTTGCACCCAGATAAGTGATTGTAGGATCTGGAAAACCTAAGTTGATCCAGGTAATGTCTGTACAACAGCAAAAACAATTTTTCTGTATGTTTTCTTTTGATTCCCCCTGCCCCAAACAACAGGTGGAATTCTTTGAACCCTTTTGGGATAGTGGAGAACCACGAATTGGAGAAAAAGGAGCAAGAGGCTGGAAAGCATGGATGCACCAACAAGAAAAGGGTGGCTGGATTGCTCTTAAGCCTGGTATGTCTATGTCAACATGTGTAGTTGTACGTCCATGTGTTCTTCTAAACATTTTGGTTAGAATGATCCAAACTGTTTCTTCTCATGTTTTTGCATACAAGTTTTAAAAAATATTTACCAAGATTAAGATAAACTGTATCACACTTCACAGGGGGAAGCATGCGTTGAGTGTTCTATGTATGATATTGTTTACAGAATATTGTTGCCCTTCCTAGGGATGAGAATTGAGGGAGAGGGTGGCATATCCTCCACTCTGTGCTGAAAAGGCTAAAGGTGCGAGTACTTTGTTGAGACCCACACCCATGTAAAGTGGAAGGAAGCTACTTCCCTTCAGACCCTTTCATCGTATTGGTAGACCAGGTGGAATTATAGCATTAGATGATAGTTGCCTCAAAGATTCCTAGCTTAATGATTTTATTTCTAGGATCAGATGTCAGTTTCTTATAGCAAATAATATAGTAGAAATAGGAGGAAAACCTTTCCTTGCTCTTTGTGATGCAGAAAACGAAGGAACTGTATCTTCACTTGGCTGGAGTGCTTCTGGGTGAGCAAAGATTCAGAAAATGCACCTCGCTGCTGCTTAGTCCCACCTTGTCTTCTGGTATACAAGTGCTTCCCTTAAAGTCAAGGACTATTTCTCAAACAGATACATCTTGGAGGGAAGCAGGGAGCTGGAATGTGTCTGACCAAAGGTGAGCTGTCTCTGCTATAGCAGCAGGAGCAGCAAAAGCAACTCTAATGAAGCAAGTTTGGTGCTGCTGTTAGTAAACAAAGGAACTGAAAAATGATCCTGTGCTTCCCTTGTCCCTGGATTAAGATGGAATTTCCTTGCCCCTTAACTGAGGTCAGCAGTTCCACTGCTGATGGCTATAGACATTTCGCCTGCAAGTTGAGAAGACTCAGTATAAAGAGGACCACTTGGGCAGGTCCAGCATATATCCGTGCTTTTCCCCATTCATGACAAGCCCAAAAGTTCAAATGTAATCTATAATCAGGTGTCATCTCTAAAACTGTCAAATTTTTTTTTTCAAACTTTGGTTAGATTATGGAAATGGTGTCATTTTTCATAGAGTTGCTGACTAAAGGGGAAGCTCTAGATCACAAAAAGTATATAGAGAGTAACAATCTTGCCACCACCTGTTGTTAAGAATTAGGAGTGTTTCATCTAGTTAATGGCAAATGTCAGGAACAAGAATTTGGAGGCAGTGTAGAAATGGCATGATTATTGTGCCAAAAAAAAAATAGTGCAGGTAACCGTAAATTTTGAGGACTTTTTTTTCCTCGACAGCAAGAAAGAAAAAGGTATTTGAAAGATCTCTACAAGCTTTCCCTTAGCCTACAGATGCTTATCAGTTTCAGCACAGAATTAATATATTGCTGTAACAGGAAAAATACGCTAATTGTATCTAACAGTCCAGAAAGATCATCATAAAAGTGGGATGTGGTTAAGCACTTCCTTTTGTGTGTGCTTAACTACATCAGTTGTTTGAACAGCACATTAATTAAAATGTTGAAAATACCACATATTTTAAAGCAACATTGCCAAGTTTGGTTTACGATGTTTAACATTGTAGTGTTACTTGTTACCTACAGTGGTTTTCTCAAAATGTTTTATGCACGTGAGTATTCATAGAGCACGTTTCAGGTTGTATGCCCAGGTATGAAGTGAAGAACCTAAGTTGCACAAGAAGATGACTGACTCCTGGCTGTTGCTTGCAAACTGCTGTTGATAAAAGTGGTCCAGAGCCTGTCAGTGTTTTAATTTCTCCTCTGTGAGAAAGCTTGAGTACTGACACTGATTCACTGTTTGAAAAAGTTTGGAAACCTCCTATTCTTACAGAGTTGGTGTCAAAATCCAGAACTGTGACATGGAAATTTTCAGCTCTGTCTTGTGTCTGTTTTATTAACACTGTATTTGTTTTCATTTTTAACGTAGTTAAATTGTATGTCAAGTCTGGTCTTTGGATTTGGTGGATTAATTTTTCTGTAATAATTTTGTGTGGGTGTCTTGATTTGGTTTTAGATGATGATGATGATGAAGAAGAGATAGATGAGGATCAAGAAATAAAGGATAAAACTCTCCCCAAGTGGCACATTTGGTTGGATATTGAATATTCTCGTGAAGCAAGGCATTGGTTACCTTGGAGGCCAGACAAAACCAAAAAGGAAACTGAAGAAGATTGTGATGATCCAGAAAGACAGGTCACTGTGATATAAGAAAACAAGGGGAGATAATAAGATGAATTATCCTTTCATTTGAATTTATTGACAATGGATCTTTTAGAAGAGTAATCTTTTTCTTTGTTTGGAAAAAAATCTTTTATTTGTTTGGAATTCAAAATTGACATGAGGTTTCATGCTGAGACTGCTGAAATCCATGGGAAGTTCATGGTAAACTTTGGAAAGGGCTGTAGGCAAACAGCCTGTCTTTGCTGTTCTGTGATTTCTCTCATCTGTATGTGGAAGTGTCACAGAAATGTGTGTTTAAGAAGATACATGCATTAAGTAAACAAAGGTTTTGTTGCCTTCAAGTCAGATAGTTGGATATAATTTATTTTTTTTCCCTTCTTGGTAGATAGGTCAAGTTAGAGATTGATTTTCAGATAAAAATGATTTAAATGGCCTAAGCGATAATAACTTTCAGACCTTCGTTGCGTAAGTTTTCTGTGAAGGTCTTTGATACCTTCACAAATCAAATCAAAAGGCAAAGAAATCTCTTGATAGGAAATTTATAGTCTGACTGGAAGAACACATCGCTTGTTTAACTTGTCTGTTTTTAATTTGAATGACATTCTGTTACCATTTATTAGTAATTAGAAGCCTTTATTGACCTGAAAAGGTTTTCCAGTTACATAAATTACATAAATGCTGATTTTATTTGATTGGATAAATTAATGGAGTTTGTTTTAATTTGGGTTTTTTTTAGGTATTATTTGATGATCTTGGACCATCTTTAATCCAGCTTTCTAATCCAGATCTTCAACATCAACTGCTGTACTCATTTTTGCAATTCCTGGGAGTTCCATGTACAAGTAAACTCTTTCCTTCCAACCTCTATATTGCCATGGATGAAAATAATATCTTTGACAGTGTGCTTTCTGATGAAAAGCCACTGACTTCTGTTCATTTTCCACTTTCTGGCTTCAACAGTATTGGTCATATGGACACGATGCTACGAGGGAGACATCACATAGGCCACTATAAAGAAGGAGAGGAGTTCATACAGAATGTTTTTCATGTTCTAGTCCTGCTGTTTTCAGGAAAGGAAAAATCTAACCTGTCCATTTGTTGGTTACAGTATGAAATATCTAAGGTAATGAGGAATCTGCATATAATCACTTTTGTGATGTGTGGCTTTCTTGTGTATTAATGTTTATATTAATTAAGGTAAATACTGATGAAAATTAAATCTTGTAGGACTAAGTATTCAAATCAGGAAATGCCAGTTAAGGTTGTGCTGGGGGTTAAAAAAAAACCAAACCCTTTCCTTCAGTACATGTTACACAGTGGCATACATATGACAAAGTATTTTTTGCAGTCTTGGATAACTGTTACTATATGGTATGTTGTATGGTAGACAGAAATGGATGCAAGTGATTTTTTACAAGGCAAAGTGAGTCAACCAAGTACTCCTACCAAACTATTCTACAAAGTGCATAATCCCCAGTACCATGATATGAGCACCTTATCAAGAAACTTACTACTTCCTATAAAAGTTATGTTTGTCGTGTTATTGAAGGAAATAACACCTTATCACTTGAATATGGTTTTAAGTTAAAACTGCTCTAATAGATGCCCACAGAATGATGAGACTCCAGGTTGTCTTCCTAATGCTTCAGAAAGTTTAGTATTGTGTTTCCCTATGGAGAAGTTTCCTGTCTGTTACCCAAACACTAACTGACCAGAAGATCTCCTGTTGTCTTCCCATCCAGTCTCCACATTTGTCTGTCTGTCAGTACATTCTCCACTCTGAAAAGCTACTTGGAGGTTTAACTGTGCTAGTTATAAGCTGCATCTGGCCAGACAGGATCATTTAGGATGAGAGGTAATGGGTTAAAGTTAAGCCAGGCGAGGTTTAGATTGGATATTAGGAAAAATTTTTTCACTGAAAGGGTTATTCAACATTGGAATAGGCTGCCCAGGGAGGTGGTGGATTCGCCATCCCTGGAGGTGTTTAAAAAAAGGGTAGACAAGGTACTTGGGGATGTGGTTTAGATGTGGTTTTGTCAGGTTAGGTTAATGGTTGGACTAGATGATCTGAAAGGTCCCTTCCAACCTTAACAATTCTATGATTCTATGACTTATTTTCCTTTTCTCAACCATTACAGGTTAGCAGCTCTTTATTTGAAACAGTTAGCCTTTTAAAAGAGTGAAATTTGATACTACTTAGTGGCAATGGTAGGGGTAGGAATGATAAAACTGTGTAATTTGGCTATGTTGGAGGGAGCTGACAACAGATAGTTGTGACAACATACAGTCCTCAGTAGCAACAGATCTGGCTGGAGGTGAAATATAGAACAGTAAGAAAACAAACACAGTAATGAAACTAAAAAGTGCTGTGAGGTTTTTTCCTTTCTTCTCTTATCCCTCTCAAAATTTTTTCTATTTATTCTCCCCTGCAGGTACTTCAGTGTCTCCAAACAAAAAACAAGAAGAAGCTGAAAGCACAAGGGAGAAAGAGTAAAAAGTTGGCCAAGAGTCTCCTTAAAGCACCTGACAACCGAAACCACCTTTCTCTGTGGAAACTGTATGCCTACCTAGAGTGGCTGCTTGGTAACATTGATGATGCCAGGAAGGTATTTGACACAGCTCTTTCCACAGCAGGGACAGGAGGACTGAAGAGTCCCCAGCTCTGCAGCCTCAGTCTGCTTTATGCTCAGCTGGAAGTGGAACTACTAGAAAGTCTAGAAGGAGCTGTTACATCACGGGCGGTTCATATATTGACCAAATTGGCTGAAAGTGGACCATATGTGCCTTATAGTGGACAAGTGTTATCTGTGAATGTCTTGAAAGCTCGTAAAACGTATGAGCATGCACTGCAAGATTATCTCAGTAAAACACCAGTTCCTGACCAGGATCAGGTCAATGATGCTAATCAGCTGGTTAACTTGGTTGGTTGTTACGCACTGTTCCAGTATTTGACTGTTGGGATTGATGCTGCAGTATCAATATATGCACAGACTTCGGAAAAACTTGAAGGTCCTGGTCCAGGGAAATGTGAAAATACTGGAGAGAATTTTGGCATTCAGAATTTTCCCACTGCTCTTGAAGCTGTCACACTGCTGCACACAAATTTACTCAGATTCCACATGAAAATTAGTGTTTATCCTTTGAATCCTCTGCGAGAGGCACTAACGGAGGCTCTGAAACGGTATCCTAGCAACCAGTCTCTTTGGAGGTCATATATCCACATCCAGAGGAAGTCTCACAGTGCTAGCAAAGCACGAAGATTTTTTGATGGTGTCACAAGGTCTACTAACTCTTTAGAGCCATGGCTGTTTGCAATCCAAGCAGAGCAGATAAGAAAAAAACTCATTGAGAATGTCCAGAGGTAATATCTTGCAGCTCCTTATGATCATGCTTTTTTTTTTTTTGATCTGTCTAATCACTTAAGAGAGGAAAGAAAATGCTATCCTCCTTTTGCAGATGAAGAAGCTGTAGCTAGGGAAGGTTATTTGTTCAAGACTGAACAGCGAGTCAGTGGCAGAATCCTGAATAGAGTTAAAGACCTAGGTGATAGTCTCACGTCCTTTCTACTGGATTGGCTTGTGTGTTGCTTTGTGTTTGATTACTTGCTACTGACGTCAAGATGGTATGCATTTCTTTAAGTCATTTTTAAATAACTAAGAGCCTGCTTAGATGGCCAAGGTAGACATTGTGAGCTTAGAAACTGCTGCATTTTAATACTACAGCAATAAGGAGCATAATACAGAGCTACACTGCTGTTTCTGACTGAGCTCACTGCCCTACTGCTCCTGGATCACAGAATAAAGATGTGGCAGATGTGTTTCCATAGTGAGTACTTGAGATTTTAGTTTTCATATGGGGCTGTTGCTAGGTGGAAGAGGCTGGAAATTTCCTGAATTTGCAGTGTGGTCTAGGCTTGGATTTTTTTGCTCCTGGGAAAGGAGGAAAGGGTAGGAGATGTGGGGAACAGAGGTATGTGTTCATTCTTAAAGCTTAGCCTCTGACTGTTGTTTACCCATTACTTGGAGCTACCTATCCACTGCTACCTACATATCTCTAATAACATTGGCAGCTTGGTTCCTTGTGTCTGCACATAGCAACAGAGATTTCTAGGAAAATGTTATCTGAACGCTTTACATAGCTGTAAGCTTACAATATTCACACTGGATGAAATTACAGAATTATCAGTATACTTTAAAATGACGGTACGCCCACTGCTTTAATTGCCACAGTCTGGCAACAGGCATGCATACATGATAGTGACATTCCTGAGCTGTCAGTGTATGTCGTCCTAAACTGTAATAAGAATTCAACAGCTACCAAATGTAAAGGAGGATTGTAATTTGATTTACTGTTAATTACAGACTGACACTATGATAGGTTTTCATTATTGTTACTGGAAACTGATGTTAAAATTCTAGAATGATGATTTTCTCTGTGACATTTAGTTTCTTTCCAGATTGTTCTCTGCTAGCATAGCCTTTCCTATAGGTTATATTTGTATAGGGACAAGTTGGATGTTGCAAGAGCAGAGCTGAAATACTGCAACAGAGAGATAAATGGCCTGTCAGTCATGCATAAAACTAATGTTTTATGATGTTGTGACAAACTAAGAAAATGTCTGTACTTTGTGTATCTATTTCCTATTCTGTTTTGTATTTCTGCTTGTTTAAGTGCATGGAATTTATTAAAAAAGTAAACATGAAGGGTAAAACAGGAGTGTATATAAGTCAGCATGAGGTACAATGCTTCAAATGTCTGACTCTATGCAGAGTAGATTACATCATTTTCCCTCATGGTGAAGGTTAAGATAAGATGGAACGTGACCTCAAAGACCCTTGAAAAAAGAGGCAAGTTAGGAGCAAGTGTTAAGGGTGAGTGGAACGAACTGGTGGGCTAAGAGCCCACGCAGACAGGAGTAATGTTGCCATGAGTGCTACAGGCTGTTTCTTCAAGCTCAAGCATAAAAACTAAGCCAGTCTGTATCAGCTGTAGGTAGAAATCAATGCTTCGGTGAAAAATACGTACCTGTTTTTGTGTTATGCCCGGAACCTAGGGGATATGAATCACTGGGTGAAAAAGAAAATTATTATTATAATCCTGGTTGAGATCCAGAGCTGTAATCTAGGCCTTGATCCAAGAGCAACATACGGTCTTTCAGAGGTGACGGGGTAAACTTGAACAGTGTCTGGGCACCAGAAGAAGTCATGCTGACTTAGACTTGAATTGAGTTTGAGCTGCCATGCCAAGCTTGGAATGCTAAACAATCTTGAGTGAAGACTAAGATAAGTGTTTTAACATCATGTGATAGTGGATTATTGTACTCAACGAGAAATTATCTCCTCCAGTTGGACAGGGTTAATTTTTCAACATGCACAAAAATACCTCATTCATCTTTTTTTTTTAAACGGATTTTCTTATTTAGAAATGTGTTTATTAGATTAGCAAGTGCTAAAAATCTGGTTTATAACACTCAGTTTGTAGCATGAAATGCGAAAACCTGGCTACATACAGTGCTATGTGAACAGAGACAGTACACTGATCTTTACCCTCTCTTAACTTGGATGTGGTCCTTTAGCTTGGGTTTAAGGGATTGTGGTTTCTTTTTTCCTCTGTTTCAGGGCAGACGTTGGTGAAATACATTCTACTATTCCTGAAACTGGGTTAACAAATCGGATTGTAGCTCTATTTGAACACGCAGTTCAGAGTGAAAATGGCATCCATTGTCCACTGCTGTGGAGAATGTATTTGAACTTTCTGGTAAGAATAGACTATCAGTTTTATTATGGTTTTTTACCATAGTTGGAATTTCTCATGAATGCAGCTACAATACTGTATAAAAAAAGGAATACTAAATGCTGCCATACCTTTACAATTTGCAAGGTGATGTATTTGAATTGTAATGTTCCTTATTTCTGGGAATATTAGGGAAAATATAATTCACGTGACTTAAAAGGAGTAATAGCTTCTGACAATGTAGTTTTAGTATATAGATGCAGGCAAGTTATTGTGGCTGCCATCTTATGTAGCTAAAAAATATGTCAGAAGATGCCAATAGATGGATTCTACCCAGTCTTACTCACAATATAAAGGTAAGTGGGCAAGGGAGGAAAATTTAAGAAAAGAGGAAGCAAATTGTAAGGACTTAGGATTTTATTATTTTTATGTAAGTAAAATCAGTAAAGATGACTTGTATTTGTTTTAGACCTACTTTAGCGTTCTTTAAAGAAATATTTCAGTCAAATCTAGATCCTGATTTCAGCCTGGAGAAGTGAAGGCTCCTGGAAGATACTGTCAATGTATATAACTTCACAGAATCACAGAATGGTTGAGGTTGGAAGGGACGTCTGGAGATCATCTTGTCCAACTCCACTGTTCAATCAGGGCCACCTAGAGTTGGTTGTCTATGACACTGTCTAGATAGCTTTTGAGAATCTCCAAGGATGGAGACTCCATAACTTTCTGGGCAACCCATGCTAGTGCTCAGTCACCCTCACTGTAAAAAAGTGTTTCCTGATGTTCAGACAGAGCTTCCTGTGTTTCAGTTTGTGCCCATTGCCTCTCGTCCTGTCACTGGGCACCACCAAAAAGAGCCTAGCTCCCTCTTCTTTACATCATCCTTTCAGGTATTTATATACATTAATAAGTTTCTCCCCCTGAGCTTTCTCTTCTCCAGGCTAAACAGTCGCCGGTCTCTCAGCCTCTCCTCATAGGAGAGGTGCCCATGTCCCTTAGTCATCTCAGTGGCCCTTTGTTGGACTCTCCCCGCTGCGTGCATGTCTCCCTTTTACTGGGAAGCCAACAACTGGGCATAGTACCCCAGGTGTGGCCCTCACCAGTGCAGAGCAGAGGGGAAGGATCACCTCCCTTAACCTGCTGGCAATACTTTGCCTAATGCAGCCCGGGGTACCATTAGCCCTTCTTTGCTGCAGGATTACATTGCTGGCTCCTTTTCAACTTGGGGTTCACCAGGACCCCCAGGTCCTTTTCTGCCAAGCTCCTTTCCAGCTGCGTGGCCCCCAGCATATATTGATGTATGAGGTTGTTCCTCCCCAGGTGCAGGACTTTGCAGTTTTCCTTATTGAACTTGATGAGGTTCCTGTCAGCTCATTTCTCCAACCTGTTGTCCCTCTGAATGGCAGCATGACCCTCAGGTGTATCAGCCACTCCTCTCAGTTTTGAGTTATCTGCAAGCTTGCTGAGGGTATACTCTTTCCCATCGGCCGGATCATTAATGAGTATGTTAAATGGGATTGGACCCAATATTGCCCCCAGTGGTACACAGCTAGTTACTGGCCTCCAACTGGACTTTGTTCCGCTGATCACCACCCTCTGGGCCCAGGCGTTGAGCCATCTCACTGCTCATCCAGGTTCTTGCATCAGCCACTTGTCTGTGAGGATCTTAGGGGAGAGAATGTCAAAGGCCTTACAGAAGTTCAGGTAGACAATGTCTGCTGCTTGCTTCTCATCCACCATGCCAGTCATTTCATCATAGCAGTTTATCAAGTTGGTCAAGCATGACTTTTAGTGAATTCATACTGACCACTTGTGATGATTTTCTTCTTGTTCATGTGCCTGGAAATGGTTTCCAGGATTAGCTGCTCCGTCACCTTCCCAGGGGTCAAGGTGAGGCTGAGCAGCCTGTAGTTCCCTGGGTCTTCCTCCTTGCCCTTCTTGAAGATAGGAGTGATGTTTGACTTCAGTCTTTGGGCACTTCTCCCAATTGCTGTCATCGATCAAAGATTGTCAAGAGTAGCCTCACAATGACATCTGCCAGCTCCATCAGCGCTTGTGGGTGCACCCCATCAGGGCCTATGGACTTGGGCATGTCCCGTTTGCTTAAGTATTCCCTGACTTGATCCTTTTCCACTAAGGGTACGTTTTCCTTGCTCCACACTTTCCCCCTGGTCTCTAGGACCTGGGATTCCTGAAGGCCAGTCTTGCTACTAAAGACTGAGGCAAAGAAGGCCTTCCATACATCAGCCTTTTCCACATCCGATGTAGCCAGCTTCCCTGTCTCATTCAGCAGTGGGCCCACATTTTCCCTACCCTTCGTTTTGTTACTTATGTACTTACAGAAGCCTTTTGTTGTTTTCGACATCCCTTGCCAGGTTCAATTCCAAATGGTCTTTAGCTTTCTTAACTTCATACCTAGAACAACTTCCAGATCTGAGTTAGAAAGAAATAATACATGAACATCTGTATGGTTTTGATTTATGGTGGAATAAAGAATATGGTAAAAAGATTTCTTAAATAGGAGGCCCCTCAAATATTTTCTCTGTATTTTGTCCATACTATAAAAACTTTCCCAGACCAAGATTTTTTGATTGATTGACATTGGAGCAAGCAAGGTGCAGTCCACATGCAAAATAAATGTGTGATAGGGAAAACATAGCTATAGGTTTATAACTTGCCTTGAATTTTCACAATCTTTTTGAGTATTAAAAGCTGCATACAAAAGTTATGCTAACTGGCATTGCAGAGTAACACCAAAAAGCAATAATGTTCGTTTCTTCCATGGTTCACTGTGGAAGTACACGAATAAAATCAACGTCATGTAGGCAGTTTTGTCATCTTCATTCTTTTCTTGCTTCTCCAGAGTACAATATGGAAGATGAAAAGACAAAAGAAATGCTTGTAACCCACGTAAGGGGAATTTCATTCCATAGTATTACTGCTCTGTTCATGTCCTCTGGTGTAATAAGTTGTCAGAGGACAACAGCAGTTAGCAGGCTGTGAAGTACAGAGGCGGCGGGGGAAGGAGAGACTTGTATTTGAGAAGATCTCTTGTGTGGGACTATCACTGCGACCATTTCTACACAAATACATGCTTGTAAATAACTTTATACAACTTTGTATATAGAAATGTCCAATTGAATTACTGTTATTCTTTACAAACTACTAGTGAGACTCCAGTATGCACAAATGCTAAAGTCAAATCACCCAGTGTGTATTTTGTCACTAATGATTCATTCATGGAAGATAACTTTTTCACAAGAACAAGAAGGAATATTTATTAGATGCTAACAAGGTGGAGGAAAATAATACTTTTACAGTAACAGCTTTGAATAACATTGTTCAGAGAAGCAAAATCAAGTAGAAACACTAAAATTTTCAGATACAGTCATAGAAGAAGAAGTACTTGTGATTGTCTGGTATTACCCTAAGTTTTGTAGATCTCTGTTTTCTCTTTGGGTGCGTCTAGATATTCAGTCTTTGGTATTTTGGGCAAAAGCTTCTCATTGTTTAAAAGCACAAAGCTTTTATATATATTTTGAAACAAACTATTTATCTTAAATTCCTGTTTATTTTTTATGAAATCATGCTTGACAAATCTGGTAGCCTTCTACGATGAGGTGACTAGCTCAGTGGAGGAGGGGACGGCAGTGGATGTTTTTTATCTCAACTTTAGCAAGCCTTTTCCGCTGCCTCCCATGACATCCTCATAGACAAGCTGATGAAGCATGGATTAGGAAGGCAGACAGTGAGGTGGACTGAGATCTGGCTGAACTGCCAGGCGCAAGGGGTTGTAGTTGGCAGTGTGAACTCCTCCTGCACCCCAGGGATTGATACTGGGACCAGTGCCCTTTGACATCTTCATTAATCTTCATCACTCTTCAGAGAGTGTGCTGTCAGCAAGTTTGCAGATGATACAAAATCAGGAGGAGTGGCTGATGCACTGAATTCTGCTGTTGGCTTGTCCAGGTCCCTTTGAGTAGCCAAGAGCCATGAAGATAAGTAAGGGATTGGAGCACATGTACAGGGAGAGGCTGGGAGACTTGCGATTTTTCAGCCTGGAGAAGTGAAGGCTCCTGGAAGATACTGTCAATGTATATAAATACCTCATGTGAGAGTGCGAAGACAGAGCCAGACTTCTCAGTGCTGCCTAGTGACAGGACAAGAGGCAGTGGCCACAAATTGAAATACAGAAAATTCCATTTCAACATAAGAAAAAGCTTTTTTTTACTGTAAGGGTGATGAAACACCGGAACAGATTGTCCAGAGGTTGTGGAATCTCCATCCGTGTTGATACTCAAAACCCAATTGCACGTGGTTCTGAGCAGCCTGCTTTTGCTGACCGTGCTTTGAGGAGAGGGGTTGGAGCAGATGGTCTCCAGAGGTCCCTTGCAACCTCTGTGAAAAAATTAGAGCAGAGCTGCAAAAGATGTGTGTGCATCTTAGCACACAGCTCTGACAGCAGGTTTTCCAGTAAGTGAAATGCATTGCCGTTCAGTAACGGGAGATCATGACGCCAGAACAGCACAAGTTTCTACGACCAACATATCAATAATATGAAAAAGAATTTCTAGGTTTTAAGAATTGACAAGGGACCCTGCTGATTTTTCGCAGCAGTACTGAGGTAGTCAGAATAAGAGAAAATGTGAACTCATTGAAGATCTCTTCTCCTCCAGAGATTTCAAAACATTTCATGTATTTTCAGTATTTTGGAATTACTGCTTTTTTTGGATTTTCCATAAAATCCCCTGTTTAAGTGTTTTTCAAAGTAGACCAATTAAAAAGATTTCTTCACAAGAAATCATAATTATTTCTACCTGTTAACTGGGATGACTGAAGCTAAGGAGACTGTTCAGCACTCTGACCTCTGCTACCCTTCTCTTTTTAAACTTCGTGATAGCTGTGTGCTCTCTACTCGTATCACACAGTTGAACGGGTACTTTGAGGAAGGGGTTTTAACTCCTTCCAGATAGATGCTGATTTGACTTATCCATTTTTGTATGTAAGGGGATCCAGGCTTAACAAACTTCTGCTGAGTAAGAAAATGTATGTGCATGATCTCATGAGTGCACAAAAGTAATGTGTTATCACCTTCACTGTAACAAAGATGCTTTTGTGTTGTAAATGTGTAGCATATCAGGTACAAGTTTTGGTTAATGATTTGCACTCTTGCCCATTGTAGTGTTATTGTCAAGTACAGGCAAAGGCACTGACTTTAACTGAAATACTCGGCAGAGGCCCTTCCTGCTTGTCTTTGTTCTGTTACTTGTCTTACAAGTAAAGCCCTAAAACTCCTTAAAAACTCCTGACATCATTCAATTACATTGAAGAGTGTAGCCAGTGTCTCCAGTGTAGCCTATCAAATTGCATAGCTACCACAATATATAGTAATAAGGCTTGCTCAGCAGAGGAACACTGAGCTTTTCAGCAGTAATTTCTTTGTCTCAGAGATAATGGTTTTATTATTTCTGCTATTACTGCATTGAAGTATGAACTTTTTTTTCCTCTCACACAGGCTTCACTAGGAAAAAAAGAAAAAAGTAAAGGATTGTTTTATAAAGCCCTTCAAAACTGTCCTTGGGCGAAGGTAAGCATAAAAAAAATACAAACCTGTCATCATGCTCGTAATTTTTGAAGTTCTGTATTTAGAAAAAAGAAAAGTTAGAATTTAGTAGTTGTTGTAATGAGTTATATGCAAATGAAAGGAGAGATTTCTGAAGGAGAAGTACTGTAAAGTTTTCTGCAAATAAGAGATGCATCTGAAATGGAAACAAACTTAGTGGTCAGTAATGTTTGCGTTTCAGAACAGAAAGGTGTTGCACTGCGTGAGGCAAGGAGATAGTAAATTCCTCTCTCTGTGATCTGGAAGTGATCATGTCTTTCAGACTATGGTTTATCATGAGCATGGTAGTAGCAGAAATATATAGGCAAGTAAAAATGTATGTAGTTAATAGATTAAGAAATTATTCAGGAGCACCTGCAACTCCTCAGGTAATGTCTGCATATGCTGCAAATGCTCCAGCACCTCGCAACCCACATTTTATCTTTTTGAATAAAATTATTTAGTAAGAGTTGGAAGAGACTTGGTTAAACATCTATATTGCTGTCACTGTAGAATTACTAAGTCCGTTTGTGTTACTTTAAAGAAGTATATGATATTTCTTATGTTCTTGCTACAGAGTTGTTTGCGTATCTACGTACTTCTTTATACTGTGTTTCTTGCTATGACAGAAAGATGGCACAGAAAATGTTCTCATTGTCTTTCTAGGTACTGTATATGGATGCAGTAGAGTACTTCCCTGATCATCTGCAAGAGACGCTTGATCTAATGACTGAAAAAGAACTGAGAGTGCGGGTACCTATGGAAGAGCTGGATCTACTATTAGAGGTTTAGAAGAAGATTGTAGATGAGTGGAGAAAGTACAGAAGGTAGTTCCAAAGCTAACAGTTAGACCTGTCTCTTTCCAAACAGGAAGTCTGTTGGGACTTGGGTACTATGTACTTTTTATTTAAGCTTTTATACAAATAGCTATCAAAATGGAGTTCTACTAGCTGCAAGTATTCTGGAATCAAGGACTGCATTTTGTCCCCAAAAATGCATCCATTTCCCTGAAGTATTGCTGGCTTCCACACAACGATACCCTCTTATAAATAGTCTCCTGTTGAATGTTGCCCACATTTCTTATTCTATTGTTTGAAATTACATTCCCTAGAGTTCAGTAGAGATTCAGCACATGCCAACTATGGTTTGGTGAGCAGCACAGGAAATAAACATCTGCCAAATGGATGCTTCACTGTTCTCCAGTTGGCACACTTCAGTAATTTCCTTCAGCTTGGTATGCGTGCGTGTGTATATATAAACTACCAAGTCAAACAGTTGTTACGTCTGTACATAAACTGTTAGTAAAAGCTAAATCCTTGCTTGAGCAGGCACCTATTTTGGACTTGTATTTCTATATTTTGACAGATGACCATTTTAATATGAATATTTGTGAAAAATATATCTGAATATTTGAAAATTCAAAAAGAACTTGAATTATTTATTTCTTAATAGGACTTTGAGTGTATTAAAAATGTTTTGTCCATAATGCGTATCTATGCAGCTAATTTTGAATCAAGTTTTTGTGATTGATTACTGTCTTTTAACCCAAATATACAGGCAGTCATCATAAGAGTAGAGGTCTGTTCTGTATTTAATCCTCACCAAAGAAGGCAGAGTAGTCTAAACGTGACTGTTTAATTAGCAGCTTCTGTTCCGAGAGTCTTTAGGCAAGCTCCTAGAGAAGTAATGTGAAATATGGTAACAATTTAAAGTTACAGTTATGTTATATATTTATTTTATAAGACGGGATATGCTGAAATGTGTGAAGGACTGTTTAGCATCCCTGCTCTTGAGACCCAAGTACTCAGAAACTGGATCTTAATCTGGAAGAAGGTACCTGCTGCCACTCAATATCCAAAACTCTTTCACAAGTTTTTCAGGAGAAAACTAATGACTGTCACAGCACTGAAACAGTCAGGGTCATCCAGCTGCTGAGATCTGATTACATGGAAAAAAAAACTATGGCTGGACAAAGGCACGTAACCTATGGCTTGGTTTTGCCTGTAGCAACACAATGCAAGTTATAATGCATTTTAGTTTAGGCTGCACTTTGTTCTTTTCTAAAGTTGTTTTAAGTATTACAGGGAATACGCAGAATTTTAAATGGTATCACAGCAATTTCTAAGAGCTTTATAATTTCACTGTGTTGCAGGTGATGCTGGTTTTGCTATAAAAGTAATTGATTAGTCTTTGTAAAGAGTATGTATTTTATTTTTAAAATCCATGCTTCTTTCAGAAATGACAGAGCTCCTTGAACTGGTTGTAGGAGTCACTCCATGCACCGAACAGTAACACCACAAATTTTGTGTGTGTGTGTGTGTTTGTTTGATTTTGCTCTCCCATCAAAGGGGAATACCATTTCCTCTAAAGACCTGGAAGGGACATGGAAAAGGGGAAGCTTGATTGTGCTCCTGCTTGTGTTTCTCATAGTATCACAGAGCAGCCCAGGTTGGGAGTGGCCTGGAAAGACCATCTTATCCAACCTTTCATGAGAAAGGGAGCCTAGATGAGATTATCTAATGCCCTGTCCAATTGCATCGCGAAAAGCTCCAGTGATGGCAGGGATGACTATTGTTTCAGTCACTTTTCTCTTCCATGCATCCACTTCCTGGGCCCTTTCCTTTGCATAGCTTCTCCCCGTGCAGCACTCAAGCTGCATCCTTCACTTGGGGTGGTCAGAGGCTGCTCAGTTACTCGAGAAGCTCCACTAAGTCCTGCTTTTTAATTCAGACCCCAGTAGCTCCTTCTGTGCCTATGGGGAATATACTCGCAGTTCACTTCCTCCAGATCTTTATTCCTTTCATCTTTATCTTTGTGACTCAGGTTCAGAGACGTTGGAGAAAGTGGCAGAAGTTAAATTCTGCTGCAAAAGGTAAGAATTTAATTTCCAAGTATGTTTCTTTTTCAGTTACCAGCAGACAGTGTACCAGAACACAGTTCTTCATTTAGCTTCATAAATTGCAGCTTTCCTTCAGTCAGTTGAACTGACCTCTTTGTGGTTGTTGCTTCTTGCTGGCATTAATAGCCCTGTCCCAAATTAAAAAAGCCTCGCTTGCTACACGTCATAAAGTGCTTCAGCCCCTCAAGCGATGATGAGATCAACTGCCATGATTAAAAGTGCTAAAAAATCACTGGCTTTTCATGACCTTTCCAAGGAGACAAATCTCATAAAGTTTATAAGAATGGGTAATAAAACTTTGCATGTTGTTTTTCTATCTCCAGATGAAAAACAACTCTATTTCAGGGTTCCTGTCATCCAGATTAAATGAAAGACTCCATTCATCTGTAGGGTTTGTTTTTAACAATGAACCACATAATTTTTACATGGAAAAACAAAATCTCTTGGCCTTGCTGCCATCATTGTTGTTACAGCACTGGCAGTTACACACAGCGCGCTCCCTTTTTGCTAACTCCAGTGTCTGTTACTGGCCAGCATTTGCTCCTGCAGAAAGTTTCCAGAACAAAGACTGCACATTGCTTAACTGTGGTCTGTGTATGGAACTTTATATAAACCTTAAAAATCACACAGACAACATCTGGAAATTAATTACTTAGAACTTAACAAGTGCAACTTGGCAGAAGAGAAATCTAACTCCTGTGGGGGTGGAGCCGCAGGCAATAGGTTTGTTTGGAGGGGAAGAATTCATTTTAAAATTATGCAGCATTAAATTTGATTTGGGCAGTGCAGCGCTGGAGTACTTCCTATGGTGCTGGTTCCTTTTAAAGACATTATCTACCTCAGAGTGAATAAAGTTTGATGTAATGAACTGTAACCCTCTTGGGAAAAACAAACTTAGAAACTCTTCAATGTTACAAGTATATTACCCAAACACATTTAGATTTTTAAACTAAGAATGCTAATGAGTATCCACCTTGCTTTGTTGTAAGCACACGTGCTGGATGGAGCTGGGTACTTTTAAAGTGTACCTGAATATTAAGGTTGCATATTTTTCATTAATTTTGGTGTATATATGACTTAGCACACTGAGGTTACTCAAAAGTGACTTTTGTCATAGTTACTTAGTCCCTACAAAGAGATATAGAAAAGTAATTACTTTAATTGCTGCTGTTCTTAGCAGCTGTAAGAGACTGCCTCACCTAACAAGGACTGGCAGGTGTGTCCCATCAGCAGGGTGGCCTGGGTCACAGAGAAAGGCACTCCTGTGGCATCAGCACTTTTTCTTGGAAAGAAGTCTGACTAAAGCAACAGACAGTTCCACATCAATAGCAGCTCTCTGTCGCCAAAACAGTTCAAATCAAATAAATGATTTATTGGGAAATGAAGTGTTACACTGACTGAAAAACCACCACCTGCCACGATTTAACCTCTTCAAGAACGAAAATTAGCTAGACTATGAGGTTTTACAGAAGACTGTCCCCAAAGAGACAGATGACTTAAAGGTACAGGCCCTCAGGGGTCCCCTCCTGCTTCTTATACAGAACATTCTCTTTAGACTTTTTGAAGTCTTCGTTTGTCACTTTCATTCGCCGTTCCCTCAAGGCCATCAGTCCGGCTTCTGTACAAATTGCCTGCAACAGAGAAAGCCAGAATGGATTACTGTCTCTGGGCATCCCCTCCAAGCCACGCCTCAGAAGGCAGTGGCACCTTCACACTGCTCCAACTGATGCTGTAATAGAAGTGAAGAGTGTTAATAAAATTTACATTCTTAAGTTTGGTCCTGTTCAGTAGCACTGAAGCATGTAAAACAATCTGGATAAAGCTAGATGAGGATGTCCTTCTGTAGTCAGAGTAACGCTTCCATGACAGAAAGGCAGCCTGGTGCTAACAGCACTTCCCTCCTGCGAGGAACAGCTGCATCCAGCCCTGTTAACAGTGGGCTGTGTTCCCCTCCTGCAGTGAGGTGATACAGCAGTGTCATGTTTGGTGAAGCTAATTAGCGTGGTAACTCCAGCAAGAGCCCTATGTGCTTTTCTAAAGCAGACTATGTACCTCAGACTTCCTCATCTACAGTGGCATTTTTATCTGCTTGCAACATAGTGCAGGAGAAGAAGCATTTTTAGAGATTATCTTAAGTAATACTTAAGATACTTTGCATGTTTGTGCAAGATTCCACATTCCACTCCTAATTTCCACTTTGCTACTTTTAAAATTTCATATTCAGGTAACACAGGTATGTACTCTTATCAACATGAGCTACCTCATAATTTTGATGTTTCCCATTTGTAAAGCTGAGTATGCGGCACTCAAAAGGTATTTTAAAGCCATCCAACTGTGCCTCAGTGATGTAACCACAGATAATTAGAGAAGAGTTTTGACACACAATGTTTTTTGGATGCAGCAGAAAAATTAGATTTGATTTGTGTTTTGAAGTATAACAATGGTGATGTACACTGACCTTAATATCTGCACCACTGAGATCATCTTTTGCCATAATCAGCTCATCCAAAGTCACATCATCTGCCAACGTCATCCTACTTGTGTGAATCTGAAAGATTCGTTTCTTGGTCTTTTCATCAGGTAGGGGGAACTCTATTTTCCTATCAATACGTCCTGTGCAAAAGAAAAGTTCAGTCTTTCAGGTTTTTTTGCCTGCAGCTGTTGGAAACAGAGCAGGAAGAACATTTCAAGGTTAGACTGACAGTAACTGTTTCTTCACACCATAATCAATCGCGTCTTAGAGTAGAAAGTGAGATCAGATTATTCTGTTCACAACGAACAGGAAGCTGCGGGAGCTGAAAGATACCGTGCTGCTGGAGATGTCAGTGTCGTTGCAGGTAAGACGCCTCACCTGGGAGACATGAAAAACCATAGCTTCCTTCAGTCACATACAAATATAAAAAACCCCAACATGTCATAGCACAGAAAAGTATTAATGAATACAAGAAACTTACGTTCTTGTAATACATTTTATTCTGCTCTGAGATTACATTTAGCTCTGAAGTTTTAACTTTCTGCCACATACACACACAAAATCAATCAGTGTGGCAACTTGAAGAACTTCCTCCCTATATAACCAGCCTCCTAAAAAAAAAAAACAAAACAGAAACCCCAAACCTAACTGAAGAAGGAAGGTTTTGCATAAGATGTTCTGTTGCAAGTCCCTGCCAGGTGTTTCCTTTATGTCAGTAGGGACTATGGATGTTCAGGTACTCGTTGTTCCAACTTTAATGAGAAATCTTTGTAAAGATACTTTTCATCCCTGGATCACTCCTATTTTTCTTTAGTTTTACAGTATCTTTTCTTAAAAGGGTTGATGGCACCACATACAATATTCCAGATGATCATACGCAGCAGTAAATCAGTTTACCGAGCTGCCAGAAGTGCCCTTGTTGCTCAAGCAATGGTTACAGTTTAAGTACCTGACAGGTGTAGGAAGTTCCTTCCAACAAGCTTTAGATCACCATAGCATGTCTTTTAATACTAATATAGTATTTTCTCCTCTGTACTCCAACAGCAGTTGTTTTTGATTTGGAGGCATAAGGGTAAGAGGGTGACAAAACCAGACCTTTTAAAAAACAAACACACCTCAGCAACTTTGTACTGTGGAGGTGTTTTCTGAACTCCGTGGGTCCATACAGTCTAGCAACTGTTCAGAGTAGTTCTTCAACAAACTCATCTGAAATTATCTTTGCTGTCCCTCTTACCTCTATTGAAGAAATATGTTCACAACCTCTTCAATACTTCAGATTTACTTGAAGACACTAACAGGAGGCTTAGCTTGTTCCTTTGATCTCTGTGTTGCTTTCTAACTTCTGATTTAACAGACCCCACAGAGGTATTATGTTTTGGTACATTTTTAGCAGCCATTTAAAAATGCTACTTGTGCCTGTTCAAGCTCTTGGCTCAACATGTGATACCTAAGTCAAAACAAGGTATTACTTCTCCCTCACTCATCCCCCAAACGAGGGCATATGGCTGGTCGGTAAGGAAGCAGACTGGTTTCCTGGCATCAAAATCCAGGTGCTTATTGTTCAGGCTTCATTTCTCCTGGATGGAGCACGAGTGGAACAGCCCTACGCCCCACCCAGCTGCTGAAGATGTTAAGGAAACGCTGCTGCAGCACTATAGCTTGCCTTAACAATTACTTGAAAGAGCTGTACCATCTTAATACAAAGGAAGAATGTTCATGTTGTTTATGTACATGTAAGAGGAATTAACACATTTCTTCTCTTCCACTGGGTTTTTCTCCCATTTGGAAACTGGTGAACGGGTTCTGATTTTAACAGACCCACCCGCACCGATGAGATGGTGAACAAAGACAAACCAGTAACTTGCATTCTTTCTACCAGCCCGTGTTTGATGAGCTACGACAAGTCCTTTCACAGGAAAAGTGACTTAAGCATAGACAGCGGGAAGCCTCTTACCTGGCCTAATTAAAGCTGGGTCCAGTGTTTCTATTCTGTTTGTAGCCATGATAACTTTAACATCCCCGCGGGAGTCAAACCCATCCAGTTGGTTCAGCAGCTCCAGCATTGTCCGCTGGATCTCTCTCTCACCACCTGAATTTGAGTCATACCTTTAAGAAAACAATATGCAAATTTAAGAACATACTTCATATAACTGCCACAAACACATAAACAAAATAGTGTGGTGGTTGGTTGTTTTCTTTAAACACCCATAACAGATTTTTTTTTTAAAATTTAATGTTCACCCACAGAAAACAAAAAGCAGGTTTTCAGAATCGTATTGTGACACCTAGGGAAGCGAAGAGACTGGGGAAAGCAAGAGCAATCGCGTGAAACAAATCTGTCCTTTCTCCACGTTTTTTATGTATTTGGAAATCTCTTTTTTCCCCTAACAAAATTAACAAATTAACATAAAAAAGTAAAAAACCCTAATTCTTAAAAGCACATGCATCCAGTTCATAGAAAATACAGCTTGTCACTCATTTTTCCATCTCAGAGTTTTTCCTCATGCAGGCAGTTGTAACTGGACGCCCTTTAGCCTTACTAATGGGGATCCTGGTTTGACTCTGCGCTTCCTGAAACGCAGGTACCAGTGGCTGCATTTCTCTGCTTTGTAGCTTAGCTACTTCCTTTTGCTAATACCAGGCTAAATAATCTACATCCAAAACGTTCACACTCCATGTTCAGGAACTGTCTGAAGCAACATAACATTTATGAAGAATTCCGTGTGTTATGCGCTTTCCCGTCAGTCCAATCTTTTCTACATATNTGGGGATCCTGGTTTGACTCTGCGCTTCCTGAAACGCAGGTACCAGTGGCTGCATTTCTCTGCTTTGTAGCTTAGCTATTTCCTTTTGCTAATACCAGGCTAAATAATCTACATCCAAAACGCTCACACTCCATGTTCAGGAACTGTCTGAAGCAACATACCATTTATGAAGAATTCCGTGTGTTAGGCACTTCCCCATCAGTCCAATCTTTTCTACATACGCTGAAATACATGGGGCAGAAGCTGCCGTACCCTGGAGCTTCAGGCTAATAGCTGTGTAGTAACACCCATGAGCACCTTTTTATTTATATAAAAAACATTTGGCTACTTTAAAGACTATTTATACTGGCCAGTTCCAACCAGCCTACGGAATTTCCAAAGTAATACAATGTGGATACAGGCTGAACAATAGTTTAGTGTGGCACAAGCAACGCTGCTCCATGACATCGCATGCTAACTTATCACATGATATTCTAAGAACATCAGTATTTAGCCACCTATCTGGAGAAGCAAATGATAAATGGATATATTCTGTATTAAGTACACTGCTTTACTGTTGAATCGCTAAAGCCAATTAATGTATATTTGGATTTGCACTTAAAGGATACCATATGAACTTATACACAGTACCTCTTTCAGTTTAAGATACTCTATCATAGAGATGCTACCAGGTAGCAGAGAACTGAGGTTAAGTGTCTGGTCATATTTATTTAATATGAAAAGGTTGTGATGTATTTTAGTTTCAAATAAGTTATTTGAAGTTTTAATTGTTAAAAATGCTTACATCAAAAAAAAGTATTATGAAAATAGCAGCAGAGCTAAGAAACTGAATATCAATATGGTTGCAAAAGAAGTGTTTCTAGTAAACCTTTTATTGTCCCTGGCAATACTTGTGTGTGAGGTGGGAGGGAGAATACTGTACCTCTTTGTGCCGATGGCATCAATTTCATCAATGAAGACAATCGACGGAGCATGCTCTTCAGCCACACGGAACAGTTCGCGCACGAGCTTTGGACCGTCACCCAAGTATTTCTGTATGAGCTCTGAACCAACCACTCTCAGGAAGGTTGCTGAAGTTTGGTTTGCCACTGCTTTGGCTAGTAAAGTTTTACCTATTTTTAGTTGGAAAGAAATACTGTAGTTAGTTTGCGGGGGGTGGGGGGCAAAGTGCTTTAACAAAACAGTCATATGAAATTTGTGACAGACTTGGCAATGCTTTAATATTAACCAAGCGTCATTTATTTTACTTGTTTTAGCTCAGCACAGCTGTTACTGTACTGTAGGATACCTGTGCCAGGTGGGCCATACAGAATGACTCCTTTGGGTGGCTTTATACCCATCTCTTCGTAATATTCAGGATGGGTGAGAGGAAGCTCCACAGACTCCTGCAGCACAAGAAAAAATGAAACTGAGGTTTTATAACGAGTGAGCACTCGCCACAAAAGTCCTGTGGGGATCTCGAGAACAGCATTAATAAAAGTAATGAAGGCAAAAAGAACTAATTT
Source organism: Himantopus leucocephalus (assembly GCA_003993805.1). Classification (NCBI taxonomy): domain Eukaryota; kingdom Metazoa; phylum Chordata; class Aves; order Charadriiformes; family Recurvirostridae; genus Himantopus; species Himantopus leucocephalus. The sequence continues at coordinate 47,570,494 of RSEF01000005.1, read as the reverse complement.
CAGGACAGACCTTGAAAAATAAGTGTCTCTGCTGCCTCCAATTCTAAGGCAACTACTCTACCTGAACAGGTCCTTCTACTGTTTCCACTTGACACGTGGAAGAGAAGCAGTGAGTGTTCCCTCTCCACCAACCCAAATGTATCACGCTGAGTTTGGAACCTGGGAGTTCCTGACTTCCAAACACTCATGGAGGACCTCGGGGTGGGGGGACCCTTTATGAAAGGATGCCTTCCACCACGAGTTACCAGATACTACAGATCAGTATTTTAAGAGCATTTGTGATTTTGGACGCCTACCCAAATCAAAAGGGTTAATTTTTACCAGGGTTCAGAGTGAGCTTTGCTGGTAGAAAAAAAAGCAAAACACAAAACCAAACAACCAAACGCAAACACAACACAAACCAAAAAATGCCTACCCACAGACTGCACTGCATTAGACACGGAAAACAACTTCTGCACTTTTTAGACTTTAACTCTGATCTTGCAACAATCAATAACTTTACAAGTTACATGTTCCAAAATAGTAAGTTATTGCAGAGATTTTATGAGCTCAGGGCTCTACAGGTTCCACAGCAACTGTGAAAGGTTTCTGTGCACACAGTTTGTGAATGGGTACGCCACCCACTTAAGAGATTTAGGTCCATGAGTCTGCCCAGCAAAATCAAATGAAGAAATGCACTACAAGATACAAAAGAACACTACACGAAGAGCAGCTGGTCCTGCTGCCACACTTTTGAGCTCCTGGCACAACAGCTACATTGCCAGCTGACTTAACAGTGTAAATGAGTACAACTGAATACCTTGATTTCTTGAATCTGGTTGTCAAGGCCACCGATGTCAGCATACGTTTCTTGAGGCGCTTTCTCCACTTTCATCACAGTAACTAAAGGGTCTGTGTCATCCATCAGGACTCCTATCACAGCATGAACCTAATTCAAGCATTAAGAATTGTCAAAGAAAGCGAGCAGCATTACTAATACAAGCTCAAGCCTAAACCCAATGCTCATCATTCAGGTGCGTGAAATAAACAGCATTAGCTCTCAGACCCCATGCTTCTCAGAAAAGTAAAAAACAGTACAAGAACCTGTGCTTCATTTTACAAAAACAACTCACCTTATGATTTAGCAAAACTGAGCAGCCTGGCTCTAGCAGATCCTTGTCCACAAAAGACAGAATACTGACGTAGTGTTCCGATCCTACTGATGTGGACACGATAGCATGGTTGTCATCAATGATCTCCTCCAAGGTACCCACGGACATCGGTGTTCCCCTCAGATCATCCACCTTTGATCTTTCTTCCTGTTGTCAAGAAGAATCCAAGGAAAAACTCAGTAACACAGGCAAAAATACTCTTGTACAACACTGGCTCAACAGTTCACACCCAACAGAACAGAACCAGTCTTTGCTACCGTTGTTTCACTGCCCCAAAAGGCATAAAAGCATAGACCAGAAACAAAATCCACGATTATTTTAGTCCTGTCCTATGGCCACTACTATATGGATGTGCATAGCTAGAATAGTCTTTCTTTCTCTACTGATGGGGATCTGGGACCTGCACTTTGACAGACCAGTAAGAAACAGAAAAACACTGTGGCCTCATCTCTAGTAACCCATGCTTGAACTAAAACCATCAGATCACTAGAAAAAAATCCTGTTCTCTGGACAGTAATTGAGATTTCATGAAGAACTGTAGTATACATAATATGATTGTATTGACTTACACATTCATGGCACTTTATTTCCATTGCTTATGTATAAAGTAGTTTCCATTAGAGCATTTGTTATATTAGAAGTAACAGTTCATTCAAACCTCACCTCTTGTTTTTCTTCCAAAGGTTTCATTTGTTCTTGATTTCTGATAAATTCTTCCTCCATTAAGAGGTAATCTTTAATCCTCTCCAATTTCAACAATTTGAGTCTGCACTGTGTGTGAGGAGTCACTGTAATCAGAGTAGAATCACAATATTTTAGATCGTTTGACATGGTACCAACTATTCACTAATTCATTACCAGAAATTCTGCTTTATTTTCTGACAGTAACTTCTATATGAGCAGCAGTCACTATTTTACTTGTCCCACTGTAATTCTAGGTAAAAAACATTTTTAAAGATATTGTTTCCCCTGCATTTCTCTCATTTCAGTTTTCTCTCTCTCTCTTACCTGGGAACTCATGGGCTGCATCTCGCGTGACAATCATCTTATTTTGTGTTTTTACATTAATTAGAAAGAAAATTACATTTGGCCTTCTGTTTAATCATTTGTGACCTACATAGAGCCAGATCTAGGGGAGAGGACAGCTCTGCACCTCTCTGAGAGCGCAGAGTCCACAAGACCGCCAGGGCAGGCAGAATGCTTACCCAGGGGGAGTTTGCTGGCAGCGTCTGGTCCCTTTGTTTTCTTCTTCTTTTTCCCCACTCTGGTTGGAACTGGAGGTTCATATTTCTTCTTCTTATCCTTATTCATAAAAATAATTCCATGAAAAAAAAATCAGGATATTAACAATGAAAAAAACCAGACAGATGTTAGGTGCACAGACTGAGAGAGTGCTCAACTTCAGCTGAATGGCTACGTAACAAAATTCAAAATTGTCTCCTTTATGATACATAGCGAGAAGCCCCCCCCCAAATATTATTCTTATTTTTTAAGTAAGTTCAAAAGGTTTTTCTCCTGCTTATTTTACATCCCTTTTTTTGATTTAGATTTCTATCAATTTTCTGTGAACAGAGAACATGAAAGGCTAAAGCCCGAAGTAAATCACAAACAAAACTCAAACATGAAAGGATGAGGAAAATACTGAATATGAACATTTCTGTTGCATTTTAATCAACAAGTAACGTGCATTCAGTTTGCCAGCTTAGACAGAGCTTGCCACATACATTATACTTCCATCTCCAAAGGAAACTGGAAAGGCCTCTAACGGTCCACAACACGAAGTACTGACCTCATGCAGATGACAGTATGATGTCATTTTCAACCCACAACCAGTTACTTAAGTGACAGCTCAAAGGCAACTAAGTCTTTCCGAACCCAGACAGATTTATAGTTTTATACTTTTTAGAAGTAAATTACTACTGTCAAATAATTTCAGTTTTCCTTTACAGCTAAGCCCCCTTTTCTGTTTTTGAACGGCAATCTGTTTTCTCCGATGTACATCCAGAAGACAGAAGACATTTCATCAAAGCTAACGAGAGCATTTTATGCGGTTCAGAGTACAAGAACAAAAAAAATTGTAAAATAAAGCCTATGGCAGCCAGCTTCTGTAATAGCACACCTGTAGTTCATCATCAAAGCATTTGTTTTGGTTTTAGTTACCTTGTCATCCTTCTTGCCACCACCAGGACCATGTCCACCACTCTGACTTTGACCCTAAGTAAAGAGAAAAACACAAAGACAAACCAACAGCCATATATAAGTACACTACTATGAATCTTGAAACCCATGGACAGTTCCATGTAAATAAATGCCATAATTAGATTCCTTCTATCTAAACAAAGCACTAATATACCCAAATTAATTGTCAAAAGTCGGTGAATAAAGAGAAATGTGGACCTATGAGGCAGGGAAGGACACGTTCACTGGTGTGTTTTGGACTCATACGGCACTGCACCGTCTGGCCACATCGCAGTTTTAGCTCATTCCTTCCTAGTCTAAATAATGCGCACCACTAAGCGACGCGTGTCACGAGAAGTTCTCCTTCGCTCTCCTGTCACCTAATTCAGCTGCCCCTCCTCCCGCGCGCAGAACGAGCCGGTGCCGCTGCCCGCGCAGACCCGCTGCCCGCCGGAGCCCTGCGGGGCGACGCCCGCGCTCCCGGCCGGCGGGGCCCTGCCCGCCCCCGACTGCACAACCCACTTCGCTCTTACAGCAGCGAGCAAAGAGGCACCGAGCCCCGGCTCACCCGCAACCCTGCCCCGCCCCGCCGTAACCGGCCGCACTCCCCCCGTTGCTGCTGCTGCTGCTGCTGCTGCCCCGCCGGAGGCGGCCTAGAGGCCCCGCGCCGGCGGTGACTCGGCAAAACCCCGTGCGATGGCGGCGGGATGCCTGAGGAGGCCTTCCCCCCCACACCCCCAGCCCTGCCGCCCCCCCGCCCCGCCGGCAGGGCCGCGCTCTCGTTGCCCCGGCCCGGCCGCGGGGAGCGAGCCGCTGTCTCACCATCCTGCTCCGCCGCCGCACCGGAAGTACTCCCGCGACGGCGCCCGGCGAGCGGCGCGGCGGCGGTGGTGGCGTCACTACGGAGCACGGCAAGGGCCAAACGCCACCGGCGGCCTGGGCGGGGCAAAGGCGCGAGGCGGTGGCCCACGTGACTCCGCCGCGCGCGGCGACCGTTGGCGGTTGCTCGTGCCCCCTCAGCCGCCCCGCCTGCTGCCGCCCCTCGCCGGCCGGGCCCGGCCGCCACCCCCGCCCCGCCCCGGGCTCGGGCCCTGCCCGTTTGCCGCCGCGTAGCCGGCCGGGCGCGGTGCGTTGCCGTCCCGGTGGCGCAGGGGGCCGTTCGGCGGCCGTTCGGGGTGTCGGGCCGGCAGCGGGCAGCAGGGGGCTCCGTGCCGCTGCGGCTGGGCGCCGCCACGGAGCGGGAGGCGCGGCCGCCTCGTCCCGCAGCGCCCCCAGCAGGTTTTGATGTTTGGTGTGAAACTCCCGTAGTTCCTCGGACTTGCGGGTTCGAGGTCGGGGTGTCGTGTGTGACGGTACGAGTGACAGCCGTCCGACGCGGTGGGGTTCCGGCCTGCGGGCGGCTGAAATGGTATTTAAATCCGTCCTCTCGAGCGCAATGAGCCGTCTACTGGAAAAAAAAAGTGATTTCTGTCCCGTTGGCAGACAGCTCGTGGTCACGTGTCAATTACCACTTAAGTTGCAATAGCTTTTGAATACAATTTCAGATTAACAACACTTCACTTTTCTTTAGAGAAGAAATGTGTTGGCTAAGCGGAGAACACATTGCAGGTTTGCTAACAGCAGCTTTTGTTTGAGAAGTGTGAAAGTGCCTTCTCTGCCATAGAAACCTGGAAGAAAGAGGTTTTTTTCCCCATGAGACATCTCTCAGGTACACTTACAGTTTAGTTCACACCAAAATAAGAAGCTCATGATACATATTAAAGCTCATAATAACCAGCTGCCACAATGTCAATATCCATAAAAATATATATATTAAAACCTCTGAATATGCTGGGCAAGCACGCCTTCACCCTGGCAGTTCAAGTTACCTCCCTCAAACACTACTACTTAACCACTAAGAGACGGGTCTTCCTGGAAAGACCAAAACACTCCGGTTGTGTTGTGCCACAAGTGGAAATGTTAAAAGGCTTTGCAGCTCTTGCCGGCTTTGTATGCCAGCTTGGGCAGTGGTCCCGCTCCCGTCAGGTGTCATGGGAGGTTCTCTAAAATACGCTGACATGAAGAATTCATCAGTCACAAATTAGCCCTTTGCACACTGCAAACTCTGCTTTTAATCTGTGGCCTGGTGCTGTGGAAGAAGGTACGTGAACACTGCAGAGGACAGCAGCTTTAAAGCTCAGGAGCGTAGCCTGAAGCGTGGAAAGGAACAAATCCAGAGCTAATATTTTACAACACTGATGGAAGCATCTTCTACTGAGAGCACGTCTGGACTAGTATACTGAGCACTGCTTGCTGCAAATGTTTTCAGAGTGCTACTGGTGTTGGTTGTTCTCCACCTGCAGCTGAGCTGCCATGTGTTTTGACTGTTCCAACAATATAAACAGGCATTCATTCTATGTATAAAATGCCAATAGCTCTTCCTCCAAAAGTTTGTTTTCCTGTAACATGTTTCCATCTGTGTTTTCAAAATAAATGAGAGCATCCAACCTTGTTTTAAAGTTGTTTGCAGAGGGAATAACCAGAAAAGCTTCTCCATAATGAAAGAATAGGAATAAAAATCAAAGAAAGTGAGGTTTTTTTTGTACGTCTAGGAATGAAATCTAAGCTTCGGGAGTCTTAACTGCCAAGAAAGAAGCGACACTGTGACCTTTCTGTTAAGACTTGTTGCTGTGAGCTGACCTGTGTGGGAGTGTAGAAGCAGAGGAGGAGGAGTGGCAAATATTCTTTGTGACCTTAAATGTGTATTTAAAGTTGCGGGGGTTTTTTTTTCCTAGACCTGATGCTTCCTTTCACCTCTTGCATGGGTTAGTAAATACAAAAGCATAATTTTTTTTTGTGCGTGAGAATTGCTTTTCTTTTGGGTAGCACTGGTAAAGTTTTCAGGTAATTCGTCCCTCCAGATAAACATGACATTTATACCTACAGTAAGCTCTACCAATCTGTAATGTTCCTGGGGAAATGCAGTAGCAACTTTCATTGTCTGCTTTTGACATTCCCAAAGGTAAAGCACAGACTGAATGCAAGCATGTGCTCAATCCAGAACCAGACACCTGTTTTGGGTCGAGTCTGTTTTACACTGTGTCCTTGCACCAGAGGCCCTGTCCTTGTTTGGGGCCCACAGCGGCTGCTCCCTGCCTGCCCGCCCCGGAGCCGAAGCGCTTGCCTGCTCTGCGGGAGCACTGGCTGTGTGACTGGTGAACTCCGGGGATCTGCAGATACTTTCCCTTCTTGGAGCTGAAAGCTCTGTGACAAGATATTGCGGGGTTGTGTGGGGAGTCGGTATGGAAGGACGGGGTCTTGTGTGAGCATCACTATCAGCAGAAAGGTTATAATCAAGATGAGGAGATAGTCTAAGAATACTTATATTTTGCTTTCACCGTGTTAACCAGCATATAGATTATATTTACATCCGTCACTGTTTTTGGTGTAAAGATCAGAGCATTCATGAAAAGAGCCGTCACTTCAGAGCAGTCAGTAGGGTGTGGAGTATGTTTTGCTCTTTGCTTTGATGTTGTTTTTTCTTTCACACTTTGTCTAGAATTCATGTCTGAGTAGGGAACTTGATCTATTAAATAATGTAACTGGCTGAGCTGTGTAGAAAGGTGTGAGGTTTTGATCATTTACTTCGGTTTAGTTCCATTTGTTCACAAGGGTTACTGTTTTGTCCTGTAGACTTAAGCTGAATTTTCTATTATTTTTATTCTTTTATGAATTAGCTGCATTTTTGTCATGGTATCAGCTGTTCTGTAATTTTTAAGGACACTTGGAATGAAATGAAATGAAAACAGATGTTCTTTGCTATAATAACATTCACTTTATGGAATTTACTGTCTTACAGGATTGTATCTGTACTTCTTTTAACCTTACGGTATACAGATGCTAGAACATCCTCTCCCTCAAATATATGCATTTTTTCCTCTCTTCAGTCTCACTTTAGATTCAGACATACCCATATTTAGTTAGAATTATGCCTGTGATTGGAAGTACTGGTTATGATTCAGACTTCTTGTCACTTTTTTCTTACAAAACCTCGATTTTAGTGGCTTGTAGCTTTGCAGTCATTTGAAGTGTGTTGAGGGTTATTACTTGTTTAGAATAAATAAGTAAGTTTTCATTAGAATAAATTACTTAGGATTATAATATGGTTTGATTTGTGCTGTTTGCTTCGCTTTACTTAGCATGAGAAACTAGATTTGCTGAGGCCCATAGGCCACGATAGAGTTACTTTTCTTAGTAATTGTCCTAGCAGCTGATACAGTGCTGAGTTTAGTCTTTTAGTATGGGGAAGATGTTGATATCACACTGATGTTTTGATAGTGTTTTTCCCAAGTCCGGGACTCTTCAGTTCTCCATGTTCTGCCAGTGAGTGCAGGTGTGCAAGGAGTGTAAACCAGAAGATAAGGAGGCTCCAACACTCAGCTGAAATTGCAAATCAACAAGATAGGAGCCAGGCTGCCTGGACACAGAAGGATCCAATAAGATGTTAGAAAACCCCAGACCAAAAATCACCATTGGACTAAAAGACACGTGGACAGCGCATGAAGGGCGTGAGGGGCGGGTGTATGGATCACGAGGGCGTAATTGCCCAGGGTTTTCTTTGGTCGGGGTCCCTCTCTTTGGAGGAACCCAGCCCAAGCTGTCCTTGCTGCTGTACCTTTCAATTAAATTAATTGTTTTATAAAATCTGACGCCTGAGACTCTGCTGTGGGAAACCTACGAGCGAGCCTGAAGAAGGAGGAAGCACACTCCAGAGTAAGCGTGTGTGTGTGCGACACTATGAGTGGTGTGTGAATGCTCAGGCAGCGGCTCCTCCTTTAACAAAGTGGGACAATTATTTCATAAGTTGACCAAAATGGGGGGGGCGGAGGGGGAATCTAAAAGCTCAGCTTTGCATTTGTGAGCTCACAAGACACATCTGCGACAGCATACCTGGTTTTGTAGCCTTTATAAATATTAGGAAATTACATAGGGGAGCAACAGTAAAAGGATGCTGTCAAGATTGTCTCCCAGCTCATTCCCTTTAATACATGCTGTGGAACAGCTGTGACAGAAAACCTGAATCGCAGAAGGGAAATCCTGTGGGTTTTGAACCGACTTTCTGGTTTGGGGTGATTTGGTTAATGGTTTTCAATTCTTGGGGTTGGTAATGCTGGTTAAGTGCATATAGAAATGTGGTTCTGTAACCTGGCTGCTTGTCTTAACTTTCCACACCCAGATTTTTGTTTGGTTGCAGAGTATGGCTAATGTCAAATTAGGAAGTTCAAACAATAAATATGTTTAACAATCCAAGTGCCTCTGATTTTTTGTGTTACCCTCACTAGAAAAAAACAAGAGAGTGAGCGAGCAGGGGTAACAGAAAACACGCAGTCCTTGTTTGCTGAAGATGAACATAGCCTTAGGGGGTGTCAAAAAGCTTCTCTTCCTATCAAAAAATATTAAGAGTTGTTCAGGGAGGGTGGGGGCTTTTGTGCTTTGTTTTTCTTGGTGTTTTCTGCTCCCTCTTCTTTATTCTGAAGTAAGCTTACTGCTGATCTTTTAGGCATATTGTAAAGCCCCCATCTGTGTTCCCAGGCTTTTGAGGAAGAATAGGGCAGCTGAGGGCTGGGGGAATATTGGGGTTGGGATTAGTACATAGCAAAGAGGTTTATTTTTTGCACGTAGAGGAAATTACTAGGATGGCTTGTGTTGTTGATGTTAATTTGTCTTTCTTAATATATGTCTAGGCATCTAGAGCTTTTTATGCTTCCATAAATTTAAATAAACAAACCTACAGATAAGAAAAACATTAATCTTGCTATTGTAGCTACATATAGTGGGTTACATTTTCAAAAGTTGCAATTTGGACTCCCTCTTTTCATAAGTGGGTTACGAACTTACATCCCCTTCAATAAATGAATAAAACTGCAGCTTATTAAGGACCATTTGGAAAAGATGGTGTTTTTTTTTAATTGTGTATGTCTGTAAGTACCCAATTAACCATTACGTTTCTGTGCTGTTTACAAGTTGTTCAAATATTTTAGCAATGGAAGGTATTCCCACCACCTACTAACTGGCATGTATCTATGTGAAGGGCAGTTATTAGCAGGGTACTGCCTCCTTGTAGGCTTCCCACAGAATCAACCAAGAGAAGTTTCTCCCCCAATTCAGAACAAGGTTCATCCCCTTCTGGAAGAGTGCTTTACTTTCCATTGCCCATCCAGGGAACTAGGGACATGGCTTTTTTTAACTAAGCTGCTCAAATAAGTGCCTTATGTTAGGCAGCATGATTACTTCCTCCTTCTCCCATCACCAAGGCGCAGATAGGATGATTTTAAAAATAGGAATGTCACTTTCACCTCCATTCTTTTCCCAAAGTCTGTATTGTACCTTTGCACCAGTTCATTTTCAAAAAGGAGTGGAAGCCTGTTAGCTTCAGCCCTAAGCACATCAATGGCTCTTGGCTACCACCCATTTGGTTTGAATTGTTGGGCATAGACAAAGACAGTGTTCCCTAAGAAAAGATTCACCTGATGTTTCACAACTCAAATCATTCGTCATCATTTCTGTCACCTTCCTTGACACAGTGTTGTGTTTCTAAACTGTGAACAGTGGCGGTCCTTATGCCTTCCTGATCCCCAGGGTATTCTATGATTCGCTTGCTCCCAGTGTGGGCGAGAGCAGCTTTCAGCCTCCTCCGATCTGCAGTGACTCCTCTGCGTCCCCAAGGCACAAAGAGCTCTTGCCCTGCCTTTCTTTCTCTGCTCATAATCACCATGATATTTCTCAAGAGAAAAGAGTAAACGGGAACTGAAGGCAACTCGCCAATTCCTCGTTTCAGTGGAGAGCCCCGAGACAGATCCTCAGCTTCCGTGTGGCTTTGTGGTAGTGAATTAGCACCAAGCAGCTGTAACAGAATGGAGGATTAGGACAGTCACTATGGGCTTCTCCCTCTAAAACGTTAATGTGTGTTCCCACCAGTGGTACCAAAGACTCCAGTGAGACTGTTTACCTGCTGAAATTGAAGCGAATGCCAAAGTACATAGATTCTACTGTGCATTGGAAAGGAGATGCTAAAATAGAGAAGAAATCCTTACAGTCTGACTTCCTGAAGAATTAGAAAACCACATTTTCTCTGCATGGTTAGAAATAATGTGGGTGAACTTCACGTTCTTGGATATGAAGTTGTCCATTCACACAACCTGAGTTGGCATTTATTGTATTCCTAAACATCCTTACGCTTAGTTTTCTGTTGTGAAATTTTATTTCTTGACTGCAACCACATTAAAGCAACATTTAGATATGCTAAAAATTAAATGGCTTGACAGCATTACATATAGACTTCCTTTGAAGCTTTGATTACTAAAGTTTTGTTTAGAAGAAGGTCAGATAAGAAAGGTTACTGGGACCATTCTTTAAAAGTAGCTGATAAGGTTTTATGCACCTTATTTTTGCAATAACTAGCTTAAGAGATTTATTTTCTTAAGCTTCGAGTATACTGTAAGGTTTTCTGTGAACACAGAATTAATTAAGGTTTTTTTAATCCTCATGAAAAGGAGATATCTTACTGGACACATGAATCCTAACCCACCACCAAGAGGGAGGGTCATGAAGGGTAACTTAACAGACTGGGTGTTAAACTTCACCAACCACCTAAACAGATTGTGTAAAAACACTAATAGTGCTGTATGCGTTTCTTTAGTTTTCTTGGTCATACACTTTGGAGTTCACTCTGCCATCGGGCAGGTATACACAGCTCTCTGGAAGGCTGCAGGGCTGCAGAGGTGAGTGGAAACAGGAAGGGCTATTCCCAAACCACGGAGCTTCAGCGTGGGGTGGGCAGAGGTGCTGTCAGCAGCCTGAGTAACTCACTCGCTGCAGTGTATTAACCTGTAGCAGCTACCGCCACGTTCCCCATTATCTGCTGGCTTTTCTCTGAGAGCTTGGGGTTGCCCCTTGCATCTGCGGGTTGTTTTTTGGTCCTGAACCACTGCTGGTTACGGCATAGTGTGTTACACTAATTGCCAGGCTGACCCTCCTAACCTCAGCTGGCAAGACAGGCACATCTACACAAAAACTTTCTGGGTGAGGGTTTCTAACCCATGAAAATTATTTCTGCTGTCACCACAAAACTCCATTTGCCAGCCTTTGCATTTATAATTCAGAAAGTTTCTTTGTGCTACCAAAATTGCCTGATAGTGGCTTTAATCTGTCTCATTCTTTTCAATTAAGAGCTTACTAACGAATTAAAAATTCCTCTTCATTAAGAAGTTTTAAATTGCTTTTACAAAACCCACTTTTTATTAGTCAGAGGAAATCTATTTCTTGTCATGAAGTCTAAGGACCTAGTTAACAATTTAAATTTCCAAGTTACTTATGTTTTTGAAATATGAGAAGTTTCACATATTTCTTACTTCCAATAAAAGTGATGATAAAGAATAAATTAGAAAAGTAGAATGAAAATTTAGAAAAATTATTAAGCATTTATTTCCTTTTGACATTTTTTTTTCACTTTTTAAATATAAGCTAAAATTTATAAACAGAAAGGCATTAACAAAACCCTTTTTATTAAAAAAAGGCAAGTAGAACGGGTTGACAATGTTGAAGTTTTTCCCCAAGCTTTTCTTGACTAAAGAAATTAATTGTTACAAACACTTTCTATAGTCTTACTTTTGGGAAAAAAACCCCACAAAACAAAAAACAAACCCCTTGCAAAGAAAAATGTCTAACCAGATATTCCTCATGAGCTTTGGGAGGAAGTGACTGTTTTGTTCATTTTCCAGATCAACAACTTTAAATAAAGATGAGCAAAGCTGGGTTTGGTCCTGTAGCCAAAACCCGCCATATTTAATACATCAAAGATTCATTTGAAGGGCAAACTATGCCAAATTGAATGGAGCAGAGGAAACAGTTTCTATATGCAAAGTACAGAGTTTGTTCCAACATGTTTTTACAGTTGGAGGAGGGTATTCCACTTAAATGTGCATTTTTCAGAGGCGGAGATCAGGAAATAAGGAAAAATTATCAACTGCTGAAGCAAGAATCATAAGGAAATATAAAAATATTTTTCTTTTTTAGCTTAATAATTATTAAGGGGACAGCTGAGCAGTACATCAAATGTTCCCTCTCAGGAGCTGGATTAATTACACTGCACTTAACTACAGTGTAAACAGGATGCCATAATTTTTACTTCCCGTTTCTGTTCTAGGAGTTGAAGTGTGCCGGCATGTTGTGAAATATCTGTTCCATCCCATTTCCCTGCTGGCTGTGTTGGGGGTTGATTAGTGCCACAACTGATACGTTTAAACTTGTTTTTTCTGCGGTGTCTGTTCATTTGGATAGCTCACCTGAGTTTCCAGCCACTGACTCATCTGCATCACTTTATCTTCAAGTACTTATTCCTCTGCACTACAGCTCCCACTGATAACGTGTTGGTGTTGTGAAGTCTGAGTACCACTGAAAAGCAGACTTCTCAGAGCAGGGATTATTTGGAACTGGACAAGCAGAATTCAAAACATCTGAAGTGAATGGACACTTTCAAAAATTTTGATAATAAAAGTCTTGGGAATCTTTCAGTGCTGTAGCAGTGTCTGACACCTTGAAGACTGACTCATACATGTTTTCAGAATACTGCAGAACAAGTCATTATATTAAATTATTATATTATGCTTGTAATGTGCTGTGTCTTCATATGATCTCATTTGGAAGTCGCAAAGCAACAGACAATTCCCCTAAGTTAAACCTCATAGTCTTGAAGGCAGGCAGGTAGGTGAAGGACACTGTCTCAGTCCTGTCATCCAACAGCTGAAGTGAAATTACTTGTCCCTTAGTGTAAGCAGTATCAGATTCACCTCATTTACCTGGTGGCAAATACATTCCTCTAAGTGGTGGCAAAGTTTGGCCCAAAGGGTTCCAATGAGTGCAAGCAGCACAAGAGCAAAGTGGCATCCTAAACCCAACTGAAATGAGTGTAAGAAGAAAATGCCTTTCTCCCTGTTTTTGAAACAGTGGTTGGCAAAGTACTAGGTAGTGTGGGTTAGTAGTTCTCACATTTCTCTAAGAAAAGATCCTGTAGTATTTCAGCAGTGAGTGAAGAATGATGTTGCTATGGTGACTTTTTGTTGCATAGCAGGCAAATGAGTTTATTTGCTCGTAAGGTCTAACATATTAGCCAGTCTATATTTTGTAGGGGTTTTGGTAGCTTTATGAAAGCTGATACAAAAGACTGCCTGGTGAGAAAATTACTAAATTTGAGGAAAAGAGAAAAGGAGAAGCAGTGAAATACAAAGATACCATTTAAAGGGAATACAGAGTTCTTCACCTGGCCAATTAAAAGTTGCTGATGTTGAAAAGATGCCATCACCCAGTGCTCCTCAAAGTCGAGCATTGATATACTAATAGTCTAGGATGGTTTTAACAAACTGAATACTTCATCATTAATTACATCAACATTCATATGAACTGAGTTTGTTCCAGAGCCACTTTGCAGGACTCCATCAATTGAAGAGACACTGAAATAATTTTCATGGAAAGAGGAAAACATGAAGTAGGCTTTTCTCCTCATTTCACAGAAAGTAATATTTCCAAAGACACATATGAATTCTTTCTAAAGATTATACTAACTACTACTTAGGCTGTGAGTCTGAAATCCTTAGACAGTAATAGATGTTTGCCAAGCCTGTGCGCTTCACTGAATTATTAACTGGTAATGATTTGTATGTTTTTCCTCATGAAAGGGCAGAGTTGTTATAATTACTTATCTAATGCTGCAAGTGCTCATGCTTTGCAAAACCCCAGAAAGGCATTGTGCCTGCTCCACAGGGCTTCTCCTCACAGTGCAGTGCAGGAGGGAGGCCAGAGGGCAAAGCACATCAGCACAGATACACCAGCCAAGGGTTCATTAAAGACAGTAGTTTTGAGGAGAGACTTGAAGTCAGAAAGCACTTAGGGACAGTCCTGAAGCCCACTGAAGCAGATGGAAAGAAAGGCTGAATCTGACAATGAATAGCGTAAGTGGACTGAATGCACTGGAGTATTAAAGGGAAGCAGAAAGTAGAGAGAAGGGAGACAGCTATCCTCAGCATAGGAGAATGGGAAGTCATTGTCTGAGACATCAGAAAAACAAGTGGAAAAATCTTAATGTTCCTAGTAACCTAGGAGTCACTAGCTCACCACCTTGCCACTGGAATTGAGACTAAGATATGTTTGTTTTAATTGCTCTTCACTGAAGTACTGGTTCTGCATTAATCTGTTGGCTATAATGTAATCACTCCCCTCTGTCATTTCCTGCAGCACTGTAATCTAATACTGCACAAGCATCTCACCATGTTCACATCCTCTATTGAATAATTGTGGGTTCAGTTTCATGATGCATATAGTCTGTTCAATCAGCCTGTAATTGCAGCGCTATCTGGAGGTATGGTTGATATACCTGTGTAATTATGTTTACTGTTAATAATACAAATTGAATCTGTTGAGTTAGTCAAATCAGTCATTCTCACTTGCAAGCAGCAGTTTCTACAGATGATTCCTTCAGCTGCTGAGGGACTGTTTTTTCTAGTTCTACTTTGCTCATTCATGCAAAAGATACTCTTATTGAAAGATAACTTTGAAAATAGGAACCAAAGTCCCATTGTGGAAGTGGACAGCACTTATTATAGAGGCTGTGCATAAATCTTGTCGATCCAAAACAGCTAGAGAAGGCCTTGAGTTCAGTGGAATAAGTGTGGTACTGGCATGTGGAGTGAGAAATGAGAAATGCATTGATTTCTTTTTGCTTTGGGTATTGCTTCATGTGGGATTTTCTAATAATGGGCAGGGTGATGAATTCAGGAGCATTTGGAGATGCCAGTCTCCTCTAGAAAAGCATAGGAGCCATGCAGGTACCATGGCTCTGAAGCTCTATTTTATCTTCTACAAAGACATCTGTTGAAAAAGCTTTGTCCCTCCCTCATAGAGATTCTCTCCCCGCCCCTTCCCCCAATCTCATATAAAGTCAGCCTTGGCAAAGGTTTTCAGATATAGGTTTATAGCTAGTGAAGTTGTCCGTATTCCGTGCTGTAAAAACAGCTCTCTACTTCAGGTTCCTTCTTTTTCATTTACAGCAGTTTCCTTCATACTGTATTACTCAAATGTTACCTGTCAGGATAATATATTTCCTATTCTAGTGTGAAGTGTTTAGAGACCATACGAGTTTGATTTATAGGATTATATTGTTTTTCAATAACATCAAACTGCACTGGGGTCGTGCTATCACATTTTGGGAGTCACCTCTTCTTTCATAATCTTCTGTTTTAGAAGCTATGCTATGTACCCTTAAATGCATTTGAAATGTAGAATCACCTGTTGTATTAGTGATTTCTTGAATGGCAACTTGAAGAGGTTGTAATGCTTTGGTGATGGGCTGATGTGCACACTTCTTTACGTCAAAAGTATTACACTGCATCAGTGCGAGGACTGCAATTGTGCTGTGGTCATTTTGTAGGATTTGTCTGTATCCCCTCTAACACAAGAGAAAGGCTCTCACCAAAGACACATAGAATTATACAAATTAGATGTAGAAGAGACATTACTTTTTGCAGAATATGTTTCTCAATCTGCAGAAAAAATTGATATAGCCTATGAGAGTACCCCGAAGCTGAATCTGAAGTGACCTATCTGGCACAGGCTACATGTGAATCCACAGCAAGATGCAAAATTCTCTAGTCCTTTATCCTGCTTTCATCACTCTTAACAGCTGAAGACAACTTTCTGCAGCAGCAGTATATTGCTGGCAGGTCTCACATCCAAATAATGATCTAACCCACACATATTTATACATGAAATGTGATTGCATCATGACACAATTGTGGCTTCAGGAACTTCACAGAGGTGTTTCAGTTAATTAAATATGAAACAGGGATAGTAGTTACAATAATGTCAACATATTCTGCTGTCAGCTCTTAAAAGGAGAACTCTTTAGCTCATGGTAAACCAAACCTCCCCAGCTTGAGAATGAAAGGGGCAGATGCCCACTCAGAGAAACAATGGTCCTTTGCATAGCCAAAAGAATTCCAGCTAAAAATGGTATGTTAAACACAGTGTACCATTGGCAATAATTATATAAGACTGTATCTGTCACTGGATCTAAGAGTATAATTTAATATAGAGAAATTAATGTCTTCCCATGACTGATTGTACTTTTATTATCAATATCTGTCTTTGTGAGTGTATGTGCTCCATCCACCTGTGCTTCCCTGTGATCAGCTTTAGAGATAACATGGTGTTTACCATATATCTCCAGGATTCAGAGTAGAAAAGCATTTGCCATTTCAAAAACTGTCTGGTCTTGAGTGTCAGATTTAAGTTGTTTCTGATTAATTTCCTGGTGGTCTGACTCCGAACCCAGCTCAGGGCTAAAAGTAAAATAAGTAGCATGTTTCTCTCCTTCTCTCCCAAACCCAGACTGTTATACAAGCCTTAGCTGACCTAGCATACATTTTATGTTTGTGCTGTAGAAAACCAAACGAACCAAAACCCAGATCTGGAAGTATCAAAGACAGGGTCTGCCTGTAAGATCAGTTTTATACTTTCATCAGATAAAGCTGAAAGAAAAAAACCATTGTTTAACATGTATTTAGCTTAGTAAAGACACTTCTGGCCAGAGGAAAAAAAAATGCTCAATTTGAAGAAAGATTAACAACTCAGTTCATCTAGGTGTGCTAAGAGTGTGTATACATGTGCAAAAGATAAGGTAGCTGTGCAACTCTGAGTCCAGGGATGGAATTTGAGAAGGAGCTTATGGCAGGACAAGTTGGGGAGGAAAGGTAGCAGTGCCCAGGCTATGTATTGCAAGGGAAATAGTGGAAAACAACTGCCTGGAGCTTTCAAACTACATTAGTAGTATATTTGGTAGAAAATACACATTAAGAACAAATCATGCATTGTAAGAAAGAGTGCCGTGACAACATGACAATATTCCTCCACAAATACACATGTGATATTTTATGGTTAGAAGTAAAATTCATTAAACAGTTCAGCATTTTTAGACTCTCACTCTAATTCCAGTGATTCTCAAATAGAGCTTGCCAGCAGAGGTCTTCATATGTATGTGTGCTTCTGTCTTTGTGAAGAGATGCACTTTTTGCTCTAGGTTATCATCTTTTTCCCCTGCGTTACTCATTTATTGTTTGCTGTTGCTCTTATTGACAGCGCACATCTATGCAGTGGTCATACAACCTAAGTAAACAGTCTCCCTACACAGAAAGGTCACAGCTGCAGAGAAAAATAAGCGATACTTAGAGGCCAGTTTAGCTCGATCCTAGATACAGAATAAAGTGAGAGACTAAACAATGACAGAATGGGATGTGATGATACAAATCACCAAGGAGGAAATATTTAACATTGCAAAACCCAATAATAAATAGAAAAGAAAAAAAAGATCGTAGCAGTATTTAAATGTATGTCAGGGTATATAAATAGCAAGGGTTGGGAAGAATGAATAATGGAAGAATATAACCACTAGGAAGTGGGAGATAAGTAGGAATACCGGGATGACAGAAGGAAGCCAAGGAAGCCGAAGATAATGTTACTTTACAGAAAAAGCTGTCCAGAGATGAGTCTGTGGAGTATTCTGCTAAACAGAGTATTGGAATATGGACATCTAAATGGACAATGCCAGATGTTTGAGCACACACCACTGGTAATGTCCCACCCTGGCCTTGAGTGGCTCTGGGTATGGAGGAGGGACTTTCTGCTTCCCAGCAGTATGTGGCACATCATTGCCTTCTGCGGAAGCCTGCTTTCTTGGGACCTCCCTGTCAACAGGAATTACTCACTTTGTGGTCTAGCTCAGGATGCTCCTTTTGTAAATAAAGAATTGGTCATACAGTATGAATAACATTTGGAAATGGATCTCTTGAGCACATTTAATTGAGAATGAGTACAGCACTGTTGCAAAGAAATAAATTCAGTTCAGCCTCCAACAGCTGGGAACACTGCATGGTTTGTGTTGCACAGTCCCAGAGTTCTCCCCCGTTTTCTGCATTTCAGTGGTTGTTGGAAACCATTTGTTGGTACTATATGATAGTTATCCTGGGCAACTGTATTGCTTATGGCTCTGTAAACTCCATCAAGGCACTCTCCCTCCATCCTCCTATCTCGCAGCTGGCCTGTGGGCCCACAGGTGTAGGGCTGTGGACAGATGGAAGGATCCCTGCCCAGCTGGTTGGAGTTGGCCCCAGTCACACAGCAGCTCTGCTGGGGGAAGAGCCTTGCTGGCATCTGTGGGGCAGGGTTACAGCAAAGGTTACAGCAAACAGTCAAGCAGAACCTACCAAATTTGCTATTAGTTCCTTAACAGCACTGTCAACTTGTTTCATAGTTCATTCTTCTGTCCAATTTAAGCTTTGAAGTTTCAGGGTATTAATAAGGACTTTAGTGCGTTTTCCTACTAGGTCCAGGCTTTCGTCTGTTCAGAGTGGAGCACAGTTACTAACTGGTAAATTAGAAGCGTGTTCAAGTTTGTGTTATAGCAATTAAATGGGAACTATCACTGTTTCCCTAGAAGCTAGACAAGAACTCTCTCACAATGCTTTTGATTTCCACTGTTACCCTACCTCCACCCTGCTCTGAACATGAGACTTTGTATGGAGATGAAATGGTTTTCTTCTCTACAATATGGGTGACAAGTAACATTCTTTTGTCTCTTCATTACATTGCCTTGATAATGAGACCCTGTTTGCTTTTTTTTTTCCCCTGAAGCATCGTTCCTCTGGAGAAACACCTGAGTCCTTGGAAGGGAGCATCCCAACAAAGGCGAGATCCCTGTGCCAGGACTTGGGTAAATGCAAACCATATTATCTAAAACCAAATTGATTTCACAGCAGAGGTGGCTCAGCAAGGCACTTCTCTGAAACCTAGACACCAACACTGTGTTCCCAGAAAGCCACTAAGTCTCAGGAATCAGTTCTGATCACAGGGAGCGAAAAATTCTCAAATTTTTATCCTGGTCTATTTTTTAAAGATGCCAGCTTTCTATGACAGATAGTACACAGCATATCTTAAACACAGCACAATACCTGTGAATCTTGTTCTGGAGGTCCTGACTTTTTCCTATGCATTTCCCAGGGGAGCCCACACACTCAATTCAAGGTCATGATTTCCAAGAGATGACAAGACAAAGAGTTCTCATTTATGTGATTCCAGAGGATTTTGGTGGGTGTTGGAAGCCCAACTTGGCATTTCCCCGTTTGAGGATCTAGATTGATGGCCTTTATCTCTATAGCAACAACAAATTGCCATGTACTAGTACGAATCATACTCAGGCAGAGGAGAAGTTGGCACATCACTTTAAGTAATTATCATAACTAGCTAAATCTCTTAATATAAAATATCTGTTCTTTAGCCAGAAAAATCTGTAGCCTGTATAGCTATGGTCCTTTTCACTTATGCTTAGATCCCAAACTATTAATATGCTGTCTTTAAAATATAAGGAAATTTAAAAATAATCTAATATGACTCATTGCCTTGTAAGGAGACTCTCTTTTTATTAACTAACTGCAATCTGTGTTTCCCCAAGGTATTTGGAGCAGCTGATCTGTCTTTCACTCATGACTAGGTTATTGGTTATATCACAACAGGAGAAATGGTGTCAGAATAAAGAGTACACAATTGATGCATTTGTATAGTGAATGGCAGCACTGCCAATTATGGCTTGTGTGGACTTCATTGAAAGTCGGAAAATTGTTCAATATCTTAAGCAAGAAAAACTAGGAGCAGGAATCTCTAGAGCAGGAGGATTTACCAACCCAAGCAGATGTATTTTTCAGAGATCCTACTGCCAGTTAAAAAGTGATTGGCTATGTAATTACGGATATGATTATGAATATTAGATCAACAGGCTGACAATAATCATGGTAGCCAGATTTTAGTCTCTGGCAGAAATGAGATTAACAATTGAGGAGTCCTCTCATGGAGACTAACCAGATTTCCTGTACGCCATAAGCATTCTTTATTAAGCTTGTCAAACGAAAAGGCCACAAGACATCCTGAAATAGCAGTTCTAAAGAAAACTATCATTTCACCTATTTTTCTTTCTCTGAATAGGTCAACGTCTGATGTTCCTCTCAGTTTGTTCTATAGACTACTCACACAGTGTGGAATGGGAGCCAGGCCTGATGAGCGATCCAGACCTAGCAGGGAAGGTAGCAGATCTGGATCACTTCTAGGCGAGGTATCTCATCTGAATGTGGAGCAGGGCAACTCGTGCAGGCACTGGACAAGCAGTGGGAGGCTGGTTCACGGGCTGTTCTGGGCAGCAGCTAGGTTTGAATTGCGGTGTCAGAAGTCACCCATGTCCCATGCCAAGCAGGCAAAGGTTTTGGCTGAAGGCACTGCAGCCCCTGGGGAGGCAGCCAGCACCATTTGCTTGAGGATCTGCATGACCATAGCACCAGGTATCTTCTGTTCCTGGCAGTTTGTGGAGTCCAAACGTATAGAAGGCCATATTGGCCACCTCCATGTTATCCCTGGCACTGCAGAGAAGCTCTCAAGTCCTTTGTCTACACAGCTAATTGAAAATAAATCACCACTGTCTGAGCATGAATACAACATTCAGGACCAGAACTGGATTTGGTCATTAGGCTAATTCAACTGTCTGAAAGTAAATTTACATCAGGGCTGACTGTAAGAGTATGCCTGCAGTGGCCAGGGCTAAGAGTTCAGATGAAAGTCTAGAAGCAGCAATAATACAAATATTGGAATTTTTCTCACTAAAAAAGTGGAAGTCTATTACAGGCCTGTAAATTCTTTTAGTTAAGCTTAGGTGCATGGAACCAGAAACATTTCATGCTGCTTGAGGATTATGTTATTGAACAGCTATTGTTACAATTAGCCTTAATAGAAAAATCCTCCTGAAAGCATATTTCAGTTTTTTCTGAACTCTGCCTTTAGCTCAGTTATTCATTTCCTATCGAATTACCAAGTCATATTTCCTCTTCATTACAAATCCCCTGCTATTTTATCCCTTATAAAGAGCTAGTTGGAAATTTTACATTCTTACAGATATATGCCTAACATAAATTGCTTCAGGAATTCACTTGGGGCAGTTTGTTAAGCAAAGCTCATTAATTTACTTGCCTACACACTTCTCTGCAGCTGGGAGCGCAGGTGCACGCAAACATTTGTGACCCCATCTTACGAGGTGCTAGACACTCCTTTCCCTGCTTTCACTGCGACCAACCTGGTGCTGCCTGGCAAGCACCACCGCAGTGAGTACCTTCATTAGCAGCTGCTTCAGAGAAGGAAAATACCAAGTTAGCATCGAGACTGGAGCTAGCATCAATACTGGTGTGTCTCCTGACTGCAGGATGGCACGTTTGGGAACTACATGAGGATTTGCAGGACTGATGTTGATTTGCAGCCAGCGGATACCATTTGACACTTTCCTTTCCACTGCTCACTCTCTCTCTAAGTTACACTGCCAGACTCCTATTCTTCGCTCCTTTTCCAAACTACTGGGACATGGGGTGTCTCCTTGTAGTTTCTGTTCCCTTATCTGTGTGGGAAATCCTTAAGCAGAAAAATCCATGGAGGCTGAAAGGCTGTATGGAGATACTATGGCATGAAGTCCCCTGGACCCTACTGACTGCTGTTGGAAGCATGACTGTTGGAAGCACGACTTTGACCTGACCTGATGTGGCACAGCTTCATTAAGGCATCTTCCATGGATGGTTTTTTTCTTAGCTTTTCGTGCATTGTAATATAGAGGCTGGTTTGTATACAGGAAGATTTTTAAATGAGCACATACTGCTACCACAAAGACATATCTTTTTTTCTCTGCTTCATGAGAAATGAAAGCTCATTCCTAGCCACAGAAAGCATAGCACTGTGCAATGAAGAATTCTTCTTGTTTCATTAACAATTTTGTTTTAGGAAGTCTACGAGGGATCTGTGTTCAGGTAGCACCTCTTTAGTGAAGGGATGCCCAGGAACAACCAAGCCCTGCCTTAAGAGGTCTCTGGTTTGCAGGCTGTTTCTGAGGAGCAGAAGGCAACTCACGGGACAGGAGACAAAGAAGTGCTTTCGCAGGGTTGGTTTCCTACAAAAAGCTTATACTAACACAGGTGAAATAAGGGAAAACAACCCCTGCCCGTACCATGCAGGCTTGTGAGGGGGACGAGAATGGGCTAAAGTAATCTAATCCTTTTCCCCACTGGCACTGGTGAGTGAAGCGTGTGCTCACTTAACTCACCAGAGTCTGCTCAGAGTGGAGCCGCATTCCTGTCTCCTGGGCTGGCAGCCACAGCACCCGTCTGTCCTGAGTCAGGCACGGCCAGGGCTCAGCTGCCTCTGTCCTCAGGAAATTTAATTCTGGAGTCAAGCAAAACTTTACCTTGTGCATCAAAATCAAAGAGCTACCAAGCACATAACACATACCAGTTCAAAAAGCTGGAAGTGGCTGTTTGGGTCATGAAATCCAGTCCCTACGATTCCAGGCAGCCACACAATAGGTATTTAATCCACTGCATTCTCCAGAGCATCCCCTCCGTGCCATAGCTCTGGGCTGGAAATATTTCCCCATATCCTGTGATAAGGATAACCTCTTTTGTACGCACTACCAAAAGTCCACAAGACTGTAACATGCCATGGCAAAAAGGCACAGGAGATACAGAGAGAGTCACCACAGCCTGAGGTCCCTGCAGCAGTGGGGCTTTATTGGGTGAACATGCCAATCTGATCTAGAAACTGATGGCAGCTCATCTACTCTTCAGTTTGGGTTTAAATCTACAGATTCTTCCTTTTGTGGCATGGGGACAAGGAATTTCAGTGACTGTTTTCTCCCTGTAAATTGCATGGATGGTTTTATTACTTTGCCTGTTGCCATCTTTGTGCCTCTGCTTAGAAGCTGTCAAAAACAGCTTCTTACCCAAGCACTTCTGATTGCAAATTCCCGATTGTTTACTTGCATTTTACTTGGTTTCTTACACAAAGCCACAGCCAGAAACCACATCCACAAATGAGAGAACAGGGCTGTGTTGCTAATTAGTGCCCTGCCAATTTATCATATTTTACCAAGCCTAAGCTCCCGGCACAAGTGGCCACATGTTACGCTCTAAATTTGCCCAAGAGATCAAATGGAAACTACAGTGGTTCTTTCTCAAAAATGGGAAAATTAAAATTAAAGCATATGTCAAAGATGTTCTGAGGCCCTCTGTCGCACTTAATGATACATTATTCCTATTGATTAATCTAGAGTGCATGAAGCACGCCTAA
Organism: Himantopus leucocephalus; assembly: GCA_003993805.1. Taxonomy (NCBI): domain Eukaryota; kingdom Metazoa; phylum Chordata; class Aves; order Charadriiformes; family Recurvirostridae; genus Himantopus; species Himantopus leucocephalus. Next base: position 47,546,936 of record RSEF01000005.1, on the reverse strand, counting down.
GCTGTGGCACGGAGTCAATATGAAGTCTGTCAGGAGGGAACTGGTCTGTGGAAAGACAAAATGATGGGCAGATGAGCATCAGCCCCCACGTTCCCCAGCGCTGCAAGCAAACCGCAGGGGCACGCGTTGCCCAGGCAGCTCGCGCTGGTCTTTTGGCCGGGGCTGTGCTAGAAGGCACGTGTGGAGGGCAGAGAGCCTGTCACGAACAGAAGTGTCTGTACAAATGACCACCCAGAGGAAACTGTAAGACAGTGATGGAGACCAACAAGAGCAGTGCTCACACTCCCAACCTTTTGGTTGCCTTTCTGCTTTGTACATTAGCCCCTACAGAGATCAGCCTGAGCTTCTCAGGTAACATACTCTTTCCCACAGTTGGGGTCCAGCTCTCTCCCTGCAGCAACTGGGTGTCATCTTTTCATTAGGATGAAAAGCACAACTCTCGTAATACAAGGGCTTTTATATTTTGTTGACCCCGACTGTGCAGCAGCTGCTGCTACTGTCATAGCACCGAGGTGCAAACTCTGAGCTAGACACCCAACCTAAAGGAATAACTCATTCCTAGCACCAACCTCCAAGCCTTCAGTGTGGAGTGAGGCACGAAGGAAGGAGCATGCCACAGAAGAGCGGGTCCCAGGATTTTGTAGAAGATGTCTGTGCATCTGCCTGTCTGTGGGAGATGTGAGAGTGCATTGGAGTTAACTGTGGTGAAACACCTTATATCTTTTTCAGACCTCTAGAAATCATTCCAAGAAGTTAGCACAAGTACATCCCAGCAGGCGTATGTGCCACTACTGCTTATGATGCCAGCTGGGGAGAGCATTTGGACTTGAAACACTGAGGAAGGACTGAACTGCCTCACAAAACTGGGACAGCCGTGCCGTGAACATCTTGCACCCCAGGTCCCCAGCCACTCTGCAACATCTGTTAATTCTCACAACGTGCTGTGGGGTTGATTTTTACTGCTTTGTTTTTACACGAATAAGCAGCTTGAAGAATAGGTGACTGATGCTGGAAAAACAGTTCTGTTTTGTATAATTTTATCAAGTTTGTAGAGCTCCTTAAACATTGGAGGAAATTTTACATACAGGTGCAGAGCTCTGGAGCTGGGGTGTGAACAAGAATGCCAAAAAGGGATCATCGGGGCACAAACACACACCCATCCCCAAAGTGTAGCTACATTGCAATTGGTAGCTAATGGTGCCATCCATTGGCACAGTGTGGAGAATGGAGGCTTTTAGAGAGAGGATTTCCCTGCTCAAAGGCAAAAACACTCACTTAGATAACTAAAAAGAGCGTTCATGTCAATCTGATGCCATTATGTTTAATGGAGCTGAATGTGTGACTTTTGCTGAAATAAAATAGTCTTACAGCAGTGGGAGGAGAGAGAGACACACATTTCACATTGTAGCAGTCTCATGGGAAGGAGAACAAGGCTATAGATGCTGCGAGCCTAATCACAGAACTGTGGTTATTTTATGCATTGCAAAAGTGAATATGGGATTGATATTTACATAAATTCCCTGGGGGAGCTGAGGAAAGGCAGAGTGACTGGCTTCCCCGCCAGCACAGCCCAACAGGCTCGCACATCTCTGGTTGCCTTTTCTCTCTTTCATGATTTCTGTTTGCTTCCAGTGTCATTCCATTACAGACTGTTTGTAGTGTGGGTTTGGTAAGAGTAACCTTCCCAGTACAACAACTGCTCTCCTAAAATTTCAGAACTTTTAAAATGAATGGGTTAATAAATTGTTGTTTAGATTCTCTGGTCAGAGGGGTAAGTATGAATTTCCCTTTTCCATTCCCATACACAGTCTACGTTGGACTAATGCACAGTGGAAAACTGGAAGCAGAGGAAAATGCTCCTCCTCCCCCTTAGCACATTGTTCAGGGTCTCACTCTCTAGCTCCACACAGGATCTTGCAGTAAGGTTTGACTCTTACTTTTCCCCACTGAAGGGTATCCAGCCAACACTGACCCTCTGGTCCCCATGGGGCAAGACTTGCTAGTATGAGTAACAGTTAGATCCACAAAGGATTCATGTGCCCAAATTCACACAAATGGCCATAGTACAACAATACAGAAAGTCCAAGATGCTAAATTCTAAACACAGTCATTACCCAGCCCTAGAGGTGCCTGGATTCATTTCCATGGTTATGTCCTCAAAGTGGGTCCATAAGCAGCTACGTTTTGGCTGAGCACCTGGCTTACACAGTGGGGCATTTAGATGCTGCTCCAGCTGTTTTGTCTGCAGGTATTTTTGGAGCATATCTGATCGAGCTTGGGACAGAGTGGACCTGGGAGCAACAGCATCTCCCAGCTACCCTTCCTCCAAATGTGTCAGGGGCTGCAGCACTTTGTACAGATGCTGTTAACACTGGTTTGCCTTGGATGACAAACAGACGTGCTCTTTTTCTGCCTACCCCCAAAACCATAAACAAATCTGTACTCATAGAGGAGATGGTGGGGTAAGAACAGCTAAAAGCAGCCTCTCATAAATGTTACCCAAAATCCTTGTACTTATGGTCTGCAGATTATGGATATGCTGTAACTCTCTGAGATCAAAGTCCATCATAGTCAAGTTAGCAATTGTGGCCTTGCTTTTAGCGCCATGTACATGGGCCACATCAGTCGTGATGTTGGAACAGGGCAAGAAACATCCCAAACTGAATGCAAAATAGACATTAGGCTCTGGTCATGTTCCACATGTTTCAGACCATTTTCGGAGGAACTAACATAGCTACCATCTGGCTTTGTAGCACGGCTCACTACAATTACTTGTTCCTCAGTGCATTTTTTCACCGTACTGTTCAAGTAAATTTTGGAACAATAGATGATAAGTGACTGCCAGTCAGCTTTTTCCTTTCTGTTATAGTTACAGGTCTCTGTTCAGTTCCTTATTATTCAAGAAATCTTTGGGGTTTTATGACTATTTAATTAATCCCATTATTTTCTGAATTACAAATCACATTTTCAATGTCTCCATTTATCAGGGTGACAAACCACTCAATTAGTTCTACAGTACAGAATTCCCATAAGGTCTGATTATTATAGATCAGCTCTGCATCACTGTGTTGCATCTATCGCTTGAGGCTCAATCATTTCAATAACCAGCAGGAAAAGAAAGCATTTTATATTTAAATGACATCTTTTTGGTCACAGTTCAACAGAGAATTTAAGCCCACGCTTATGGGCTAGGAGGTCACCAGGACTCAGAATGTGTTTCAGCAGATGAATGAGGCATTGCTGTGTCAGAGAAGGACCTGAAAGAGCTCAGCTGTATTAAAACAGTGTATCTGCCCCTTACAGCACACACCACACAGAAGAGCTGTGATGCACCTCCAGCGAAGTTGCTTGTCTTACAAGTATTGCACAGATGCTCTCTGTAGGAGTTAGGGGATGCTGGTAGAGTCAGCAGCAGCATTTTCATCTGATTCATGTTTCTGAGGGTCTTGGCCCCAGATCAGTACAGCAAGAACACATGCTTAAATCCTGCTGCAGATAATTGGGCTGAAATCCATGCCGACCTGAAGGTACATGCTAGCTGGTATTGCTGCCTCCCACTGCAACCCTGCAGGGCTGTGTGTTAGCTCTCCTGTACACTTCAGTGGGAGCTACTGGAGCCCTGTAGTGCTGTAGTGGCTCACTCCTACTCTAAGGCTGACAATCTTAACACATTTTTTCCAGAAGAATATTTGTTTCTTTGTGAGCTTCTGTTGAAAGAAAGAAGGGAGAGCCATTAAAAGCTGCTTTGTGTGTACCCTTCACAGCACCATTTTATCAAAGTGAGGTGTACCATGGCAACTGCCAGTGCAGATCTCAAGGTGCAGGAGATCCGCTGAGGACTGGCAGAGCCTGTGAAACCTCATCTGTGCCAAAATGTACCAAATGCCATTCAAAACCTACATCTGACTGTGGCATCCTGTAAAAGACTCAAAGAACGCCACTCAAATTAATGTACTGTTTTATTAACAATTCTAATCCTTGGAACTTATTCAGTACGTTGCAGTTAGTAGACTAAAATGCTATAATCAAATTAAAATCCCCAAATTCCTTTTCTACAGTATGGAAAAGTTACTGCAAAGCAAGATAGCATGTGAGTTTACAACGTGGAAGTGTTGGGGAGCTGGTTCCTCAACAGCAGGGTTTGAACGACATTGCAATCCCTGCAGGCTCGGCAGCTGGAGTGGAGAGCGACGTGGCTGCATGTTCGTACCCTAGCATACTACCTGGTAATCCACCTGCTCTGCACTGGCTGAGCTGTGAAGGAACAACTGTGATGCTCATGTCATGGGAGCAAACCTGGGAATGGACTACCAGATCTCTTACCCAACCCTGCAACTCTCTCCTTTGGATCAAAGAGGACAGACATAAAAAGTTTTCTTCTGAGAGGATGAGAAAAATGTTTTTTGCTCTGTTTGTTTGGGGTTTTTTTTACTGTCTATAATACAAAGTTCTAACTTTTTTTTTCTCAGGGAACGCCTCACTCAACCTTGCCAGGAAGTACTACATCAGTATACCATTATGAAATCAGCTTCTATTTGATAAGATGTCTCCAGTTCTTCAGACCATGGGTAAATGTTCTATCAAGAAAGGAAACAGTACTTTTTTTCCCTTCACTTATTTATTAGTGGTATGACTTACCCTGGGCATAAAAGCAGATGACCCACTGGCATGAATACCTATTTAAACATTTAATCTGTATCAAGACGTGGGCCAGACAGTGATTTCATCCCTATGGATCTCAGCTTGACCTTTCTCGTGAAATTCTGTCAGCTCCAAGGATCACTGTGTACTTTGTCTGGGAGCTTGTTGCTCCCATACGGTGTACTTGTGCCTTGAAGATTACAGTCAGGTGCAGAAAATACTTATTTAACATATTGTATCCTGAGCCAGATCCTGCAAGGACACCATGTGCTCCCACAGCTTGCTGAGATTCTTGTTCTGTAAATCTCTCAATGGAATCATACGACAGCTGCAAATCTAGGAAAAAAAAAGCCTCGTCATTTGGACTCCACTGTGAGCCTTTTGCAGGTCTTGGCTTCATTGGTCTGACTTAACTCCCCTTATTTGATGAATCAGAGCATCCACTTCTTAAAGGAGCCCTGGCACAGTGCCACCAAAGCAGTGAGATGTATTTGGGAATAACTAGTTGGGAGCAAAGTGCTCTGTTTGGTTACAGTCAACAGGTCAGTGTGCTGCTCCTGCAGTTCTGAACAGCCCTTTCTGGAGGGCTTTTGGTTTTGTCCAGGGACTTTAAAAACTAACCATTAAAGTAACAGCTACTATGAGAAGAGCTGATGCCTTCAATGCTTCAACAACTAAGCACACTGATTCCTGAGCGAAATGCACTCTGCTGTTGAATCATGTAGGCTGTATTACCAGGGTTTCTCCCAGATGAGACTGCATTTCCTACTCTCTTCAGCTTTTGTATTTATTAGTCTTAAGAGTCTCAAAGTCCTCAAATCATCAGACAGAAGCGCAAGAACCCACTGGAATGGAGTAGAAGTTAATATATTGTCTCAATAATTATACGCATTTGGGAAGACAATTTTTAATTACTTTCAGGTCCATAAAATCAATCAAAAGCACTTAATGCACAACTTCAGTGCATAAATGCTGTTTATTACCAGTGCTTTTCTTCCACAGGTCTCAGTGCATGCTACAAAAGTAAGCTACAGTAATCCATTCTGCAGGTGAGAAAACTGAATTATAGAGAGCTTAAGTTACCTCTCCAAACCAGTGCTCTGAACCGACATCATCCAAAGTCCAGGCTTTATAATTCTGTATCTGATGCACCATAGTGCCTAAAGTACTAATCACATATAGAAGAGCAATAAAGTTGTGCTCCTAGCCACAGATTTCACATCTCAGTTTGGAGCCCAGCCTACCCATTTCCCAAGCCTCAGGTGCATTGGTGTGTTTGCGTGTGCAGGTGTGCTGGAAGCTCCCAACTGAAGGCCACTAAATGCAAAATGCAGTGCAGTTTGAGCGCCGAGGTCTGAATTTTCCAAGGTCCAAGGGAAAATGAGAATGAAACAGGTAGTCTGTGTCCTGTTTGGGTCTGCACATCTGAAAATGATCAATTAAAGCATCTAAAGACTCGAGATTCATCTGGACTGAAAGTGAGCTGGGATCAGAAGATACGTCTAAGGGTGTGGTTTTGCACATTCTCTGGCTCTGGCCTTTTGGTGAGGGCCTGCTAGCATTTCTGCTGCTCTGGTGAATACACCTTTCTTTTCCCCAATGCTTGGAGTGTGGTCAAGAGCCCTCCCTTCCTCTGGCAGCAAGCTGCTGTTCCAGTCTGAGTGGTCTTGACAAGCTGTGTCCTGAGACAGCTTGCACTTCAACTGACTATGGTTTGAGGATCTCTAGAGCTGGATATATTGTCTCATAATGCGGAATCAAGCATGATGCAAATCACCGATCTGGTGAGAATTTACTCAAGTAGATCAAGTTCCTTCACAAATATTTATTTTCACAAATAAATTTGCACTGGCAGGCTTGCTAACCTTGTATTTTTATCTCCATGAAGTCAAGAAGCTGGTGTAAGCTCCTTATTCTGTGCTGCAGCTAATTTAATAAAAATGCAGTTGCATGTATGAGTTGATCAGTCCAGGTCTGAAGTATTATTGCGTGATATATGGATCTACTGTTAATGATCACAGACCATGACAGTGGGTATGATTACAACAATACTTCCCACAGTCTCTTCCAGCTGCAAGGGTATTCAACAGCTAACCTGTTAAAATAGGTGAGCTATTATGAACTCAGATAACCACAAAAAATGTAACATATTGTTGCAACCTCATTGAGGAAAGAACTCAAATAACTCGCAAAAGGGAACCGTGAAAAAGCCACACAGCCAAAACATGTACACAGATTTATTCATTGTACAGTGGGAAGATAAACACTCATCCACTTTTATACTTCAAGCACAACAAGCTTCATTAGGAGTCCATACACAGCTCATAGCAAGCTACAGACTCAAAAAGAGTCAGTATACATCAAGGGAGGTGTAAAGGCCATTGTCAGTCAGCAAAGATATAATTAATCATGATCATATTCTCTGGTGACTAATTGGGAATTAAATTATGATTTTATTCTTGTTTTTCAAACAAACCATGGCAGCTTTAAATTGCTGAAGGGAAGTATTAGCTGTGATCTTAAGTTATTGAAATGCAGTGATATATTCTGGTATTTAGTGCTATAATTTCCATGTTTGTTTGAAATCGTTTACTGCATGTGGATCACTCTTGAACAGATGGCAGGACTTTTTGTGTTTGAATGTTGCTCTGATGGTGAAGGGTCAAGAATCCCTCAGTTACAGCAAACCACTGCAAAGGGCAACAGCGACTGGAAAGTAAGTATGGTTGTTTTCCTTTCCTGCGGAGGCAACCAACCAACCAACCAACCACTCTGTGCACGAGCCGGAGCGTGTGCTTATGGCGAGACAGCCAGCCTCTCCTGCTGGCCAAGCACCTCTCTGCTTCCCCCTGTGGTACATGTGGAAGATGGTGGTACAGAGAGAGTTAATGGGATAAATATGTTTTGGCTACACAAGTAAGATGTCGATTCCAAGGATATTGGCTTGATTAGAGACATCTTGTTGGACAACACTTGCTTTTACAATTGAAGATTAATGCTGTCAGTCACAATAAAATCTTGACTCAGTCACAAATATGCCCAAATATAGACCCTGAGAAGAGGATTCTAAGGCTTATAAAATAGGACCCAACAGATGACTCATTTGTGTATTTGTTAGAAAAAAATCGAACATTTCTGTTTAAAGAACATCCAGTATTCTTGGTATTGTAGGAAATAATTGCCCAGACAGGCCCAGTGGTTTGGATCAATGCAACAGCCATTATATCACTGGGTACGTTCCATAATTATTCTATATTTAAACAGTGGCTAGAGTCTCATCCCCCCCACCCCATCATCCTGATCAAAGCTACCTGCATATAATGAGATCTCTCAAAACCTCCCTTCTCCTGCCATACATGGTAGTGGCAAGCCTTGTTGTGCCTTTTCTCACAAGCCCATGTACACTTGTTTTTTGCATCAAGTAAGTTATCTGTGCAAACAGAGCAAAGCTGCTGCACTGTGGCCTCTTGCCTGAACCCACAGGAAGAGCTGCTGTTCTCACACCTTTCACCAGTGCTACCCCATCTCACCTGTGCAATTGAGCTCCTGCTCCTGCTGCCTCCCTCCCTGCGCTTTTCTTCACCGTACAAAATCTGCCCGTATGTCCCAGACTGCCTCCATTCCCTATCTCACACAACACAGCAGCTGGTGTGCTTTTTGGACCATCGGCCTCACCTTTGTTCTCATGGTACCTTTTAGGAGAGAGGTCTTCCTCAGCTAAGAGCCAAAAGGGACTCTGGCACTTGCTGCTTACGCAGAGCCTGTGGCACACATAGGCTGCTTCAAGGAACTGGCTGTGCCAGGAAGAACGCGTAAAAGTGATGCATTTTTTCCTCCCTGCACTTTGCCTTTCAGTGCAGGTGACCCTGCTCTTGTCTCAATACAAAGACCACAGCAGAAGAGGCCACCATACTGCTGCTGCTGTCACTCTTTCACCTCTCAGGACAGTGAGGAAAAAGAGTAAGAGGCAAAGCAAACCCAACTTTTGCTGTGTCCCACCGGGGAAGCTGTGCCTTGAAGAGTGCTGCCAGAGCAGCAGAAAGGCTGCTGCAGGCGAGGGCCTGACCAGGCAAGTGGAGGTGCACCTATGGCAAACTAAGGGACCTGCCGCTGTTAGAGGTATTGGTCAAAGCACCTCACTGAAGGGAATGGGGTTACTGCTGTCAGCAGTGTACGGCATTTTGGTGTATTTGTCTGAGGACAAGACTTCCCCTTTTTCAAATTGCCATAGAACAAATTGCCTGCACAAAACAAGGGGGTTTGGAGGCTTTAGGCAAAAGGGGAAGATTTGCTTCTTGCCAAGCAGATAGAGCTTTCACCTGCATTGCCTAATTAGCTTCTGTGTTGTTTCAGAACCTGATATATCCCATATCCGATAAAGTCATTCCTGTTTCCATGTCATGCTTCAATTGCCCCAGTTTGCAGGAAGTATTTGGATGTTAAATTTGATTTAAGCCATTATGTTTCATTTTTATTGAGAATCTTTGACTCACCATTTATTTAGCTGCTTCAGTTGCTTGTATGGCAGGTTGCCCATTGCCAAGGCATCTGAGCACCTCATCAGCAGTTTAAAAATCAGCAGACTGACAAGCCCCAAATCCTGAGAGACTGGGCCAGATTTTACAGGGGGTGATTCATCTTTCAGTTGACAACTTCCAGCTGCTGATATTGGGAGGTTTAGTCCTCTGTATCGACAGCACAAACGTCTCAGCCCGTCTTAGCTGCTTTATGCGATATGCAGAGATAATGTCTAAACTACCTGACCCCTGATGCGAAAGGGCCTGCCAGTGTTTATTGGTAATATCACGAAGGCTATGTACTCTCTCTAGTGCCACTGATAGCCCTTGACGTCAGTGACACGGAGCAGTGGCAGAGGTGTCTCTGTGTGTCATTTTCTTCATCCATGGTATCAAGATTATGAATCAAGACTGAGTCTGAGGCATCTTGTAATGAAGCAGCATGGCTGGGAGCTGCAAGGAAGAGCATGCATTGTGCTTTCCTTACAGCCTCAGGGACCCAAAATCAGCGAGTAGGTTGTGGGAGATCCTGGGACTGATTTCTAATTATCCTGATGGCAGTCTACTCTCCAAACAGTGTTGCTGAGAGGCAGAATCATTTCACCAGACTGTAAAATGCATGAACAGCAGACAAGATTTATGACACATTGTGTGTGAGCAATGAAGTTGTTTTAGTAGTTACAAAGATTGTCGGACATAATGAGTAACTGAGATTTTCCAAAATTAGGCTATTTTTTAAAGTTATCCTTAGAAAGCCTCAGAAACATTAAAAAGAACTGCAAAATCAAATTAGGGACTTCAGAGTAGATTCACAAAGCATAGTTAATGTTCGTTTCAGAAAACTATATAAAAAATCTAGATTCTCAAAATGAATGTTCTGTTACTACGCAGCCCTTGAGGACATATAAAACAGATACAGTAAACACACAGCCTGTGGGCATGTGGACAACAACCAAGGTCTGAGGGGCATCCAGCCTCTTCAAGCCTACAAACTGGTGGTACACAGAGCGCTCTCTGGCTCACACCACTTGCAGAACCTTCATCCAACAAGTTAAGAGCATTACAATGTCAAAACACCACACATTTGGGAAAAGGTAGTGTCATCCTTTTTGGGCAACGCTTAGGTCTCCATGAAGATTTGCTACATCCTATGAGAGGGTACTTACACAAGCTATAAAGCATACAGGAACATCTGCACCAAAACTGCCAAACACTGCCGAGGCATTGCCTGGTGTTTCTGGTGATTCCCACTCTCCTCACCAGCTGCTATGATGGATACGCCGGAGTGTCAGCCCCGCATGGGGCCATGGTCTGATCTTGGGGCTGCTCCTGCGCAGCTTCCTGTCCCCAACAAACCTAACTTTTAAGACAAGGCTGACAAATAGGCATTAGGGCTGTGGATGCCAAGGGGAATTTGCAAGCTGCTATTTGCATCTGTGCCTGCCCAAATACCTTCGAGAATCCAGGTGTGAGGCTGTCCCCTGCTCACAGGGCAACACACACCATTTCAGCCTCAAGAGTCAATGTCACAGAAGACAAAAAATCAATAGGATGACTGAATAGTGGGATCTGGGTTCTGAGAGTCGCATAAATTTTATAGCACAAGTGACTACTGATGTAAACAGCTGCTCAATTGTATAAATCCCTGTATAAATGTTTTACAGGATTGGGCCCTCAATTGCCTGCTTAGTACCAAAAGACTTGCTTGTCACACACTCTGACTTCTTTCCTGCACTTTTTAATTTCATCATTATCTTTAAAATACATAGGAAGAAGATGCTTTAAAACTGTTTACATTACTATTTGAGCATAATTAATATTAAATTTGTGGAGGATGATGAAATCAAGCAGAAAGGAACCCTGATTTTGGATAAATTCAGTTCCTAATACCTTCAGTTAGGGAGGGAAAAACCAATTATTTGTGTTCTATGACCTTTTATAGTGTTTTATTCAAAATCCATTTCAATCACAGCTACATGCAGGCACACAGTCTCCACAGAAGCTTGACTATTGCTAGCAAAAATTGAAAACCCGTTCAACTAGTTATTCCTAGTGTAGCAGTATAATTGTTTTTTAAAGTCTTAGCTCAAGGATATTAAAGTTACCACAGGGAAAAATAATTTTATTGGATAACTATCCAAAAACAACTAAAGTGATTTTCTGCCTCTGGACTTGACTACTTGCCTTCCTTAAATTAACAGCTTCTCAACTCAAATCAAAATACTTCCTTGTGTAAAAACCACCTGTCCTGTTTATTCACACCTAGCAGGGTGAATAGTTCACTTCGTAGGCTCAAAAGGAAATCATTGTAAGCATCATCTGCAGCTGGACAAAGGTTGCCCCAGGGCTCTCCGAAAGTCTTTCCTATGTCTTTCTGAGTCACAATGTGCCCAACACAGCCAGAAGGTTTCTGGCAGTGGCAGACCAGACAGGGCAGTGGTCCATGGGGCAGGAGAGCCAGGTGCTGCTCGCTACAATTCATCTGTTGCATGGCCCTGGCCAAGATACTTCTTGCCCTACCTCCTCCATGGCTTGTCTGCTGCTGGGACAGGGTGTTTGTGCAGTAGGGGCTGGATGCAGCACAATGAGCAAGGATCCTTCCTGAAGCCATGGAGCAGAGGAACAGGTTTGCCTAACCTGTCAGAGCGGGAGGAGGCCTTCCCACCTCTTGGAGGTTGTTCACAAACCAAAGAGTAACTCATGAAGTGAGGCTGGGGACAGCTTTCAATATCCTCGAAAACCTGGGATGTTCACCTGAACAATTCAGAACTTCCCAGCCTACAGGACAGAGATGGGCATCACTCAGTGTAACATTGTTCTCCACAACATGGTCTCCTTTACTCTTTTCTTCCAAAACTCTTTTCTCTTTCCAAACTGAAAGTACAAGTCATAAGGAAAATATAGTACAGGGAGGCAGGAGGGACAGCTGCCTGCCAGGAATTAGGATAGGAGAGGCCTTGCTTGGGAATAAGACCCAGCTCCCTTTACATATAAGGAAAATCATAAAATCATAGAATTAGAAGGGACCCAGAAGGATCACCAAGTCCAGCTCTCTGCTCCTCACAGAACTACTTAAAACTGAGCCATATGACTAAGAGCATCATCCAGATGCTCCTTGAACTCTGACAGGCTTGGTGCTGTCACCACTTCCTTGGGGAGCCTGTTCCAGTGACCGACCACCCTCTTAGTGAAGACCACCTTTTCCTAATGTCCAATCTGAATTTCCTCTGATGCAGCTTCATTCCATTTTCTTGTGTCCTATCGCTGGTCCCCAGAGAGAGATCAGCAGCTTCCCATCTGCTGCCCCCCTTGAGGAAGTGGTAGACTGCCATGAGGTCACCCCTCAGCCTTCTCTTCTCCAAGCTGAAGAAGCCAAGTGACCTCAGCCACTCCTCATAAATCTTGCCCTTGAGGCCTTCCCCATCTTGGTCGCCCTCCTCTGGACACACTCTCATAGTTTGACGTCCTTCTCATACTGAGGTGCCCAAAACTGCACACAGAACTCGAGGTGGGGCCGCACCAGTGCAGTGTCGAGTGGGACAGTCACACCTCCCTCAACCGGCTAGCTATGCTGTGCTGGATGCACCCCAGGACATGGTTGGCCCTTTGGGCTGCCAGGGCACACTCTTGACTCGTATGCAACTTGCCATCAACCCAAACCCCCAGATCTCATTCTGCAGGGCTGCTCCCCAGCCTCTCGTCCCCCAGTTTGTATGTACAAGCAGGATTACCCCATCCCAGGTGCAGAACCCAGCTAAATTTCATATGGTTGGTAATTGCCAAGTTCTCTAGTCTATCCAGATCTCTAGGTAAGGCCTCTCTACCCTTGAGGGAGTCCCCAGCTCCTCCTAGTTTACTATCGTCAGCAAACTTACTTAATGGACATTCAATTCCTGCACCCAGATCATTTATAAAAACATTAAGGAAAACTGGCCATAAAATTGAGCCCCCCAAAATTCCAGAGAGTCTCTCATAACCACACAGAGCACAGAGATTTAACTAAATTTCCAGCTAATCCTAGCAGTATTTAATTTAAGACAGTCTTTCTGAGTTCTGTACTAAGCTATCTCATTGGTAGAGATCTGGATGTGAAGCGTCAACAGAAGATTCAACTTTCACATTGTTTACTGTAAGCTCAGTTTATAAAAGACACCTGTTTTGGTATGTACAAGGGATCAGTCCCATTTTGGCTTGGTTTGTTAATGCTTTTACTAATGTAATCTTCATCTTACCTAGGCTGCCTGGTTTACTTGTAAATAGGAAAGTCTGGGCTAATACTCTGCTCAGAGAAAATAAGACTTACTCTTAGTGTAACTTGCAACTATTTTTATTAGGCAACCCATGAATCATAGAATCATAATTTTAGTTGGAAAAGACATTTAAGATCATCAAGTCCAACCGTTAACCTAGCACTGCCAAGT